>CM062622.1:16423366-17023366 GCA_025617555.3 Puccinia polysora | reverse complement strand
GATCAAGATCGATCAAGTGAGACGCCGAATCCGCCGATAGACGGCGTGGGGTCGAGTTTTTACCCCATCGGGAAGTTCGAGATAATGAGGGAGAACGAGAGAGCCGAGAAGTCTTTGAGGAAAGTCCCAGGATAGGGAGGATTCCAAAGAGGGTAGCAGACTTGAGCAACTGTTGTCGTTTGGCTAATCGCGAAGATCGGGGTGGAGAGGGACTGGATGGATCATGGTTTTCATCATGATTATCATCGTCGTCATCGTCATCTTCATCATCAACGGCCTCTTCATTCGAACGAGCTGACCCGTTGAGAGCCGCATGTACTAGTTGAAAGCCCTGCTTTTCAATACTTTCGATTTCGTTGATTAGAGTATTGAGTTCTGTGACTAGTTCGTCTTGGTTTGACTGGTAAAACGTTTCCACCTTGGTAAGTTCCTTGGATAGTAATTCGAGGAACAATCGATCGGAAGCGGTAAGGTTGGATTGGTTTGATCGAGAATCGTTAGCCAAGCCCGCTTCATTCTGTAATAGAGCAACGGATTCACTATTGTCCGTTAATTCATGACTCGAAGAGGTAGATTGAGTGGGTTCTAGGGCTGATGACCGAGTATTTATCTCGTTGGAGAGTCTGGGGTTCGATCGATACTGTAGAGCCGATTCTTTTTCGAGCTTGTAGATCGTGGCTTTCAATGAGTCATAAGAAACGTAATACGATTGCCATTCAGGAACTGTCGAGAAGAGGAGAGAATGGGAAAACTAGACGGATCAATTCAATAATCGATGGAGAATCAAGGGTTAGTAAAGCCTGATATCACCATAAAGGGTACATACAAGCGGTGGAGAATAATACGAGATAGCAGAAAAATCAAACCTTCATGATGACCTGTAGAGATGCCCTTTCAATTCGGTTTTGTTTCTTTTGCCTTCGAATGTAGTATCTTCATTGCGAAAGGTGCTTGCACGGGCGAAGGTGGGCAGTTCAATGAGTCGGGCTTGACGATCGAGGGATGGAGGGAGCCGGGGAGGAGGGACCGGGGGATCGAGTTCTCCCGGGTCTAATCCAGGCGGCAGGGAAGGGACAGCCGGTCGGAAGCGCGGGGCCACCGGGGAGAGAATGACGAAAGTTGGGCCATCTCTACCACGGGAGGTAAGGGCATCTCCAATCGTCTAGGTAAACCCGCTCGTTAGCTAAGTTTACCGAGTGATTTTCACAATCGTGCAAAAATAGGAGCTCGCTAGCAAGCGAGCTCCATAAGTTCGCCAGGATTTCCATAAAGTTATCGGAAATTAGCAAGCTTGCTAGCTCCCCCCCTCAACATCTCTTGCATATCCTATATGCGAATACCCCGCCATACCCTGCCACCCTCATATGTAGATCCCCTCCACCATCCCAACTTTGATATGCTCCCCACCAATATCCCCCTCCCACCTTGCCCCAGCTCCGATATGACCCACTCCCCCAACTCCCTCCCTCCTTGGGCATATCACCCCCAGTCCAAATCCGCCATCATCTCCATCACCTGATATGGACCCCACCAGCCTCCCAACTTTGATATCCTCCCCACCAATATCCCCCTCCCACCTTGCCCCAGCTCCAATATGACCCACTCCCCCAACTCCCTCCCTCCTTGGGCATATCACACCCAGTCCAAATCCGCCATCATCTCCATCACCTGATATGGACCCCACCAGCCTCCCATCTAGCACTGCAAACAACACTCACAAAGCTAAGAAGAAACAAGTGCCAACTGGACCCCTCAAGAAGAGGAGCAGCTTGCTCAATTGTGGGTCCATGTGAGCAAACATCCAGAATTTGCAAAAAACCGAACTGGCATCAACTTCTTCAAGCGGGTTGAGGAAGACTTCAACATCCACAGCAAAGGCATTTACCATGATTTGGAGGGTATCCGGACCAGGTAAGATTTGATTTTTCTCTTGATCTCTCACTTCTGTTGGTGGTACACAAACTAAAATTTTTCATTCTCTCTATTCTATAGATGGCCCAACCTCAACACTGCCACCTTGAAGTTTTTGGCCATCAATTGTGCCATTGAACAATCACCACCAAGTGGCTTGAGTCCAATGGATTGGATGCACCATGCAAAGGAGCTATACCACCAACAAACCAAGGGCCAACAATTCAAAGTTGAAGGCGCTTGGGAAATCCTTTGACACCATCCAAAATGGATTGGCAAACCAGCCTCCACCTATGACCTCAGCAAGCCAAACACCCCTGCAAGCCAACTGCCATCATTGCCCTCCATTGCCAATTCCTTGGCTTGACTGGAGGGTGTTAAGGCCGCAAAGCGGCATCACTTGAACTCAGAGCCCAATTCTGAATATGGCAATGATTCTGGTTCATGAATTCATGAGATCCTGATGAAGAACAACAAAATCAGTGAGCGGCAGAACAACCTTTCAGAGAAGATGTATGATTTGGAATGCAAGAAAGGGGACTTCAAGGTTGCAATGGGGCAGTTGACGGTCATTTTACAATCTGAAGAAGGGTGTGCTGATGCGGACAGCAAAGAGATGTTGAGGATGTTGAAGCAAAAATTCCAAGATAAATTCAAAGGGTGATTCAATAAACACAAGTAAAATTGGCCTGAACCTCTCTTTGTTTTGGATTATTTTTTTTGAACTCTGATTGATTTCAAATGAATACTCTTTGAAAACATGAAATGGAAGATTGAAATATATATATTTCTTTATGATTTGAAAGAAAAGAATAAAATGGCAAGGAAATATTGTGAGAGAACTTGAAATATAAGTTTTTTTTATAATTGAAAATAAAAAAATAAAAGGGAAAAGAAATTTTGAGAGATTTAAAACAATCAACCCTCAATTCCCCTCTTCATCCAATTGTGAATCTTTAAATCATTGATGAGCTGGTAATGAAGAGTTGAATCATGAAGCCTAGAAGTATTTTGACTGAGAGATTGAAAAGTATGAAATAAAGCAGGATCATGAACATTTGAGGAGATGTTGGTTGTGGTAGAACTGGAAATATTGTGATTAAGAAAAGGATCACAGGGATATTTCTCCTCCACAATCATATTTTGAAGAATTATGAAGCACTTCCTAATCTTAACTATATCTTCTTTGAATCAAAGTCTACTGGTTTGAGAAATTATTCCAAATTGACCTTGAAAAACTCCAAATGCTCTTTATATGTACTTTCTGGATCCTTCTTGAAGTTGATTGAAATTTTTACTTGCAGGATCTTGAGGACTTCTGTAAGATTTGACAAAAACAGGCCAGCTGGGATATATTCCATCAGCCAAATAGTATCCATAGGTATATTGATGATTGTTGATCTCAAAAGATACATCTGATGCAGTGCCTGAAAAAAAAATACCCAAAAAATCCTTCAATAAGTCAACAAAACAAGGAATAAGGCAAATAAAATAATGAAAAACAATACCTGTGATAAATTCATAAAATATGTGACTATTGTTGAGTACATTGATGTCATTGTGAGTCCCAGGTGAGCCAAAGAAACAGTGCCATATTCTTAAATTTAATGATGCTACTGCTTCTAAAACCATTGTTGGACATCCTTCTTTTCCTTGAAACTGACTGGCCCAAGCTTGGGGGCAATTCTTCCAGACCCAATGCATTCCATCAATGCTACCACAACATCCTGGGAAACCATGTGCTTTATATTCTTTCTCAATAACTGAGAGATCTTCATCTGTTGGACCTCTGAGGTATCCCCCCTCAAATAAAATGAAAACATCATTCACAAATCTCTTCAAAGTTTCCATTGCAGTTGATTTGCCAATTTGAAAATATTTGTTGGTGCAGTCAGCAGAATATCTGTAGGCCAATTGAAA
Organism: Puccinia polysora; assembly: GCA_025617555.3. Taxonomy (NCBI): domain Eukaryota; kingdom Fungi; phylum Basidiomycota; class Pucciniomycetes; order Pucciniales; family Pucciniaceae; genus Puccinia; species Puccinia polysora. The sequence continues at coordinate 17,019,535 of CM062622.1, read as the reverse complement.
AATTTCAGCAATGATTTTCCAATGAGGAGAAAGACCAATTTGTCCACAACAGTCCTGAAAAAAAAAATTAAAAAAATGAAAAAATAGACATCAATATTGATTACATTCTGAAACAATGGAAGGGATTTCTTGGTCATTAGGATTTATTTAATTAACATTCTTTGAGTCCAATAGGGTTCATGAGCCCCCAAATTCATTACAAGCCTTTGTAAGGTAACCTTTCTCATTCTAAATTACCTCTCAAAAATCTGGTTTGTGTATCTTGAATCTTGATTAAAATAATCAGCTATGAGTTTACAATGGCCTTCAACTTGGTTACAATTGGTCATTGTTCTTCTTGATTTGTTCCTTCTTTGATAAAATTGATTTTATGAATTTCTTCTTCAACTTCAAGTAAAAGTTGTTGATGTTGAAAGTGGGAGCTGGCAAAAGGTAAGTACTTCTTGAGGGTGAGCAGAATGCTGAATAACTATACTCAAGCAGACTATTATCCCATACCCCCAATCAATCATGCTCTGCATAACCTGTCTAAAGCTAAATACATCACTAATATGGATATGCTTAAAGAGTTCCACCAGATAATTATAAGCCCTGAAAGTAGAAATTTTATGAGAATAATCTGCCACTTAGGAATATATGAATACCTCAGGATGCCCTTTGGTATAAAGAATGCTCCATCACACTTCCAGAGAACAATGGATACATTTCTAGGTACTTACACCAGACAAGGATGGATGATGGTATATATAGATGATGTTATCATATATTCTGATGATTGGGATACTCATATAAATCAAATAATATTAATCCTCAAAACTATCTCCAAAGCAGGATTAAAAGTCTCCATGAAAAAAAGTAACTTTGGATATGGAGAACTGAAAGCTCTAGGACATATAGTCTCTGGTCTAACTTTGGCTGCTGACCAGAATGAGATAGCTGCTGTAATGAACAGAGCCATCCCTCAGAATAAAACAGAGGTGCTATCATTTATTAGTTTTTTCAGTTACTACAGACAATACATCCCAAAGTTTTCTATGCTAACTAAAAGTCTGTATGAAACATGCAACAATAACACTCTCTTTGAAATGAAACATGAGATGTTGAAAAACTATGAAGAATTAAAAATAGCTATGACCTCCACTCTTCTACTCATTTAACCAGACTACTATAAACCCTTTAAGCTTTATATTGACACTTGTATGGAAGGGTTAGGAGCTTCCTTACAGCAAGAAAGAATAGAAGAAGACAAACCAGTGGAGAAGCCAGTACTTTTCATATATAGACAGATCAAAAACACTGAGAAAAGATATGTAGCCAGTCAGATGGAATGCTTGGCTCTGGTGTGGGCTCTATAAAAGTTACAATATTACTTAGAAGGCACCACTTTCCAAGTAATTACTGAGTGTAATGCTGTAAGAACCCTCATGAAAATGAAAACTCCCAGTAGACATATGCTCAGGTGGCAAATTGCTAGACAAAAGTATAGAGGCCAGATGACTATAGTACATAAAGCTGGATATAAAAACCAGAATTCTGATAGTCTAAGTAGGAATGCTTCACCAAATGAACCTAGTAATCCAGCATATGACCCTGAGGATCAGGATATCTTTCCTATCTTAAACATCAATCTTTTTGCATTAGATGCTCAAATCATGGGGATCCACTTATGTGAATTAGATACTGCTTTCTTCAATTTATTAAGAGAGAACTATTCCTCTGATATCAAGCTGCTGATTACCATTATGGAATTTGAATACCCAGAAGCAGCCCTGATAAATAGTTGACCTGCCTCACTACCAAAACCCTATAAATCAGGAAGGTTTAATTTTTGGGATGGTCTCCTTCAATACAGAAACCAAAATTCCAGTGTGTTGGTGCTGAGCAACAAAGAGCATATACAACACATAATTCAGGTATGCCATGAAAACTGTTAATCAGGGAATCTATCCCCTGAAAGGACCTTGGAGAAAGTGAAACAGACTGCTTGGTGGATAGACTGGAAAGAAATTACTATCAAGTATGTTTCTAGCTGTGAGACTTGCCAAAAATCTAATAGAACTGCTGGAAAAAGGTTTGGACTCCTACAAAAGATCTCTGAACCTAAAACTAGGTGGGAAATAATTAATATGGATTTTTTCACAGGCCTCCACCCTGCAGGTACACACTCATAGAACTCTGTCCTGGTTATAGTAGACAGATACTCTAAGAAGGCAAAATTCTTACCTAAACAAAAAGAAGAAAATGCTATGGATGGGGCTTTGCTATCTTGGAACAGGATTATAGCTGATGTTGGTATACCTAAAATTATAATCAGTGACAGAGACCCCAAATTAACTTCTGAATTTTGGAGGAATCTACATGATATACTGGGTACTACTTTAGCCTTTTCTACAGCATACCATTCCCAGACTGATAGATTAGCTGAAAGAATGATACAGAACCTAGAAGATATGATAAGAATGGTTTGAATTTTTGGTCTAGAGTAAAAAAACTCAGATGGATATTTCCATTATTGGTTAAGCCTACTCCCAGCCATGGAGATGGCTTATAATAGCAGTAAACAATCTACTACCAAAGAAGCCCCTTACATACTAGACAGGGGATGGATTCCAAAACTCCCTAGGAATACCCTGAACCATAACTTAGCCACCATCCATCCCACATCTCTTGACTTCAAGAAAATGATAGACCTGGAAAATAATCATGCTCAAAAATTTGTAGAATAAGCAGTGGAATACAAAAAACAAAGATTGGAAAAATTGCACAGAGAACCTGAATTTAAGATAGGAGATCAGATCTTGATATCTACTGCTAACTTCAACAATTTATCAGGGAACAGAAAGCTGAAACCAGCTTTTGTAGGGCCATTTGTTATCAAGAAAATGCACGGCAAAAATGCTGTAGAAGTAGTCTTGAGTGAAGAATTATCAAGAAAGCACCCAGTATTCCCTTTTAGCCTAGTGAAGAACTTTCAACCAAGAGAAGGTAGAAAACTCCCTCTTGTAATGATCCCAATAGAACCTGACCCCATGAAAGAAAAAGGGAAAGTCAGTGGGATATTGAGAGACAAGAAAGAGAGAGTTCAAGGAAGAGATGTTAGACTATACTTAGTAAGATAAAAGGGAGAATTTGCAGACAAAGATGAATGTTTACCAGAAAGTAATATACCTGTGGGACCAATAAATTTCAGAAACTACAGAGCCAGTAAAAGTAACTGAAACACATATAGAATTAACTTTTTCCAACACACTCCAGATTTTTTTTCAGATATGGCCATATCTTGGAGTGGGGCAATGTCAGCTTGCTACAATTGCAGAGCAAGCTGCAGAAGTAAAAAAATAAAATAAAAATAATATTGTTAAAATTAACTTGAGAAGGAGTAGGTAATCCATAAATAGTATTTCATAAATGGATTTGCCACCCAAAATTAGGTAGGGTCACTCACTGACCCCACCCTTGAAATCCTACTCCTTATGTTTTTAATAAATTAAAGAAAGAAAAAAATAAAATACCACAGCACTCCCATGGAACTTTTTGGCCAATTGAATATTTCACACACATTGTCACGTAAAGGTTTCACACCTAAAATTCAGTCAGAATTGAGGTGTTGTGTCTATTTTAGGAGTTACACACAGAAATGTGTTCTGTCACAATTCCCGCATGCAGCTGCGGCAACCAATACACCTGCGCGCGGCTGAGCAGCAGCACTGCCACCCTTTCAGCGTACCCTGACAAGCCGTGTAAGCAGCCCTGGGCATCTGACAAGTATGCAGCTGCAGGACTACAGGCTGCCTGAGAAGCTCAGGTACCACGTAAATGTGCTACAACCTATACGGGGACATTCCACATATGTAATAAATGTCCCTGTGGATATTAGAAATTCTAAAAATAATTTCAAGTATATGAAAATAGTTAAATAACCTTTACACATATTTTTTATAAAATATAATTAAAAATACCAAAAATGTCAAAAATAAGATAACTACTATTTGTAAAAAATATATTGAAATACTTTAATATACAATTGTGAGAACTTCAAGACATCATTATTTTTGCGACATACTAAGAAAGCTGATGATGTAAAAATATCACATTAATTCCCATAGATTATATTTTTTATCAATTATTTTAAGTAAACCAACTGAATTTCAAAAATAAGGATTAAAATCAATATCATGATTTTACTCCAATCAGCTAAAACATAATGAGAAACCACTTGACATCAGATTACCCATAGGAATTTTTATTAAAAGAATTATTAAAATACTGGGAATGTTTAATAAGGATAATTAATTAAATAATAAATAATATGGATAGATTAGTGTTATTCACACATCCAACACATCAATCAAAAAGTATAATAATTCCCATAACCTGTGGAATTAGATGTTACCCGTGCTACAGAACCTAGAAAACATGAAAGGATACCACTGGTTAACCTTCTTGCCTTAGCATCCGTTGCTTTGAGCCCCTGTATCCCTCAGAAGGACAATATTGGGACTCAAAAAGTTATAAATAAGGAGCTCTTTTGAGGAAATTGATACCCAGAGACCCAGTCATATTTAAATCCAGACACCATTCAAAGGTAATCAAATACCTATAAGAGATAAGTAAGTGAATGATGGCTTTAGTATGATTGATAATATCCATCCCCAACCCTTTTTATCAATTTAAAACTACTGAACAACTTTTTAACCACAGTAACAGGTTTAACCCATCAGTGCATGTCCCAAACAGGTACCTAAATGATTAAATAATACACCAGTGAGTCTTATTATCCTTTTTCTGTTGTGGCAGCTTGGTTAAAAAGCCCTGCCACTCCACTGTATATTTTTTATATATATTATCTTTGGGTAATATATCCTTTAAGAATATAAATTAAAGGTTCCAAAGTAACCAGGTATACATGTTTTGAAAGTGAATTCCCTGAAGAGAGGTGTTCAAGATCCACAATATTATTGTGGCACCTCTATTAAATTATTTAATAATCAATTTACTAATATTGATTAATTATATTATATCATAACCAAACTAATCAACCTTGCAATAAGCTTTAACCCAAATTTTTTACGGATTTTTGCTGCATTTATTGAATAATATATTTATTATTTATTCTATCACCTCTGGTGGCTAAAGGATAGCAAGGGTCTTGGAATCCAGGAGGCTGAAATTGAAATACAGAAAGTGTTTCTGGTACCTAATCTAAACAGGTTTCTCATCTCTTTATCTAACCTAACTAATAAATTGACTACTAAAACTAAAGTCAAGCACTTGGGATACAAAATCAGGCTGGATGACTTCTCTCTCATAGGCACAGCTGTCAATCACTTGAGTTACTGTGTGCAATCAGATTTGAAGTTCAATCAACCCAATGGGCAGTTCTCCTGAAACAGTCCTCCAATGACTCCTGGCACCAACAATTGGGTCACCCAAGTGACAAGATACTCATTCAACTTTTCCCAGGTGTTCCTCCAACAAAGGATTGCAACGTCTGTTGCAGCTGCAAGATGACCACAAAACCTTTCACACATCATTTCAAACCTGTCACCCAAAGGCTAGAAGTCATTTACTCAGATGTTTTAGGCCCATTTCAAATCCAATCCATGGGGGGTGGGAAGTTCTTTCTCACCATTGTGGACTAGAAATTGGGTTTTAAAATGGTCTCATTTCTCCAATCAAAGGATCAGGTCCTGGAAGCCGTCAAGAATTTCATCCAAAATGCCAAAATACAGCTGAATGCCAAAGTCAGATGCCTAGTTTCAGACAATGGAGGTGAGTTTGTGAATGAAGAACTTTCCACATATCTCAAAGAGCTGGGAATAGGCCAAAAACTCTCACCGCCTTATACTCTGCAACAAAACGGACTTGCAGAAAGAGCCAATTTCTCCATCCTTGATAAAGCCTTCTGCATACTGGTACAAAGCAAGTTACCACCATCCTACTGGGAAGAAGCTGTGAAGACAGCAACCAAAATACCAAACCTCCTTCCAAGAGCATCAAAGAACTTCATCACTCCTTACAAATTCTGGACTGGGAAGGACACCAACTACCACAACAGAAAAATGGAAGCCACCTGTATGCAGGTGGCATTTCTGTATCCCATTGATATCTCAAGGTTATTTGATGCTGTATCTCATCATTAACTTTCAGCAGGTGGTGAAATATTGTGACTAGAGATCAGCATTTGCTGAACTTCTGGCTCATTAGTTCATAATAGATTGACAAGGGAAAGCCAGATATGAGCAAAGCTGTTGCTTCACAAGCAGTCCACATATCAACCACAAATTACTGCAGTTGGTGTTTGGGAATTCCTTCAAAGTGAAATCCAAAAATTTCAGAAGAGGCTGATTTTTTCCAGACTAGAATTTCCATTAACTGGTCAAAAACTGGGTAAGTACTCTTATTAAGAGCCCAAAATAAAATTAATAAACATGTATTTAGGATAATACTAACGCACCATGCTCCTAGAAATGTACAAATCTTTCCATATATAAATGAGCCATTGATGGCTTCTTTTCTGTTGGTTTCTTATTCAATAGCCTACGTTTGTGTAATTTTATTTTTTATACTAATACTTTTTATTGGGGAAAATTAAGAAAGCCAAGCCAAATTTTTTTTTTCAAATTTCAAAAAATTAAGAATATCTGAAATGGAAGATGACCAAAGACCAAGGGAGTAAAGAAAGGAAAAAGAACAAAAGAAAAAAGAAAAAAAAGTCAATATCCTCACTTAGATGTGTTGATCACCATCCCTGGTCTGCACATAAGGGCAGGTTATTTTATTTTTTGAGGGAGAATGTTGAAACCAAGGCAAGAGGCAGGCTTCTTTTTGCAACGTAGAAAAGCCAGGGTAGGTGAACTTTATAAAAATAGAAAAATGCATTGAACTAGTTCTGGCCTGAGCAGAAGTGAATCCATTTTGGAAGAAAAGGAACACATGAATTGAGTGGGAATTGGGCTAGTCACAAAGGCATGTAATCAACAACTGCAGATATGTTGACTACCAGCCCTGGTTACAGAACAAAGTGTCACACAATCAAAAATTGATTTATGAAAATTAAGCCATGAGAGGACATGTCTTGACCACAGGAAAAAGGTCAAATAAGGGCATATCAGAGTTAAGCAAACCTGCCATTTTTTAATAGTGGGTTTCAACCCAAATCCACCACTTCAAACCCACTATTAAAAATCCAAAAAAATACCCTTATTTCCCATCAGACCTGTCAGAGTCACCTGAAAATAAATGGGTTTTTTTCAAATAAAGTATCTAAAGGGTTTCACCACCTCAACCCATAATTTCACATCATCACCCCTGGTTTAAACCTCCATTCCTATCCTGTTTGCTGTATCACTCTAATTTAATGCTCACAAATCTTCATCACCCTCATCACATTATTGCTTCCATCACATCCATGCTCTCATAACTTCATCCCCACTTTCATCACATCCCTTCATCACATCATTGCTTCCTAACAGTGGAGGCACTCAAGGAGATTTCTCAATTACTGGGCTTGTAAATATATTTGATTTATTGATTGGATAAAACTTTCAAAAATGAAAAAAAACAAAATAGAAACAATAGAAACAACATCAACCATATCGGGCCTTCTTTCCCAAAATTCTTTCATCAATTTTTGAAGGACTAAAATCTTGGAGTTTTAAAGATACATTGGATAGTTTGTTATTAATTTGGAATGAGCAGCCAAAGTGAGTGTGGGTTGAAGAGGTTTTCAAATAGGAGGAGGAAATGCAGTCTGATGATCAAAAAATTGAGTCTGCCAAAGAATTTCAATAATGCCCTCAGCTTTTGCAAAGTCAAAAATACAACCAAGTTTTGGAAAAGAGAAACCATGACCCAAATCATTGCAGGGAGGAAGGATAGGCTGTCCTGTAGATCTGTTGATGTATGAAAATATCCCATATGTAAAACCATTAAAGTCATTCTTATCAGTATGGAGCTTGTTTGAGAAGTCATTAAATGTCACAACCACATTTGAAAACATGCAGAAATCTTGCTCCTTTTCCATCCACTCAGATGAAGACCAGTTTGGGATTAGATATTCATCTGAAACTTTCTTGTTTTGAGCATGAGCTGAAGTAAACAGTGATTGGATCCTTCCAAAGACAAATTTTTTTTGAGCAGGGAGACGGTCCGACAGTTCATCAGGTCCCACAGTTCATCATCCTTCTTGATGGTCTCTTCATTCAAACCTGGTTTGCAAGAATAGACCCCTATTTTTGAAATGAAGTCAACATCAATCAATTTTTTGAATTTTCTGACAAAACCTGACATAAACAGGACAAACCTGCAGAGGCGCCTCTATCACTTCCAGAACAAAAACCAATGGAATACATGCAGCCATTCAAGGCTGCTGTGTTTTTCTTTCTGAGTGAATGGTGATTCTTTTCCATCTGTTACAAGTCAAAGACAATGTTGCACAAAGTATTGATTTTTGGAGTGCTTTTGGCAGCCTTCAAACTGTGGTATTTAAGAATGAAGTAGGGCTGAAACTGGTGGTTTGTGACAGCATTAACCAGCATGTGAGGGCACATGCGCGGTTACACAACATGATTGGGTGCAAGATTGTCCCGCAGTGTCACAAAGTACGTTGGCTCATCACATTCTTGTACAAAATGTCTCCTGGCATGGTTGAACTGTTTGTTACTTGTGGATTTTGAAGTAACATTTGAGTTCAATAGCTTGTGTCTCTTTCCTACTACAAGAGTTTTTGATGCATGTTGTTTCTCCTTGGCATCCCCTGAAACGCCAAGCTCATCACAACTACAAACCGTTTTTCAGGATTACACCCAGGAATCACAACATGAATGGAAAACCAAAAGAAAAATAATGCAGAATCAAAAGTTCAATTAGTAATTTTATTGTTGAAAAATATTGAGGAATAAAATTTAAATCCCATACCCATTTTTACCAGACATGCCTTCATTCAATTCCACATTCAATTCAATCAAGATTGATATCTAAAAGACTGATATCTAAAAACAATAAATACCCTCTTTTTTAAAAAAAGAAAAAAACAAAAAAGGTTACTTACCAATGGGGTGGTGGTTGTGGTGGATGAGTTGGGTGGTGGTGGTGGGTTGTGGTGGGTGTTGGTGGGTTGTGGTGGGTTGTGGTGGGTGTTGGTGGGTGTTGGTGGGTTTTGGTGGGTGTTGGTGGGTGTTGGTGGGTGTTGGTGGGTGGTGGTGGGTGGTGGTGGGTGTTGGTGGGTGGTGGTGGGTGGTGGTGGGTGTTGGTGGATGGTGGTGGGTGGTGGTGGGTGTCAATGGGTGGTGGTGGGTGTCAATGGGTGGTGGTGGGTGTCAGTGGGTGGGTGAGGTGGTTCACCTCATAGTAGGACAGACCCCTAAATTGGAGCTGACAGACCTTAAGTGTGGTGCAGGTGTCTAAGTCACTCACTAGGTGGGAAGGGGATTTGAAATCCCCCCCACCAAGCCACTCCCTCCCCCCTTGATTGCTCTCTAGGTGGGGAGCGGATTTGAAAAGCCCCCTCCCTCCCCCCTTGATCTCCCCCCCTGCTTGTTTGCTAGGTGGGGAGTGGATTTGAAATCCCCCCCTCCCCTCTCCCCTTGATCTCCCCCCTTGCTTGTTTGCTAGGTGGGGAGCTGATTTGAAATCCCCCCTCCCTCCCCCCTTGATCTGCCCCTTTTCTTGCTTGCTAGGTGGGGAGAAGATTTGAAATCCACCCCCCCTCCCTCCCTCCTCAATGTCCCCCTTGCGCGCTGTGGAAAGAATAAAGGTTGTCCCCCTATAATTGTCCCAAGGTTTGGAAGTTAACGGTTCCCTGCGTTTGAAAGGAGATGAGGATGTCTGAAGTTGCACTCAAATGAGAAAATAGAAATAAAGAGATAAAGAGATAAAGAAAAGTAGAGAGAGAGGGAGAAATCTCCAATCCTTCAATCCTACAAACTTTCCACCTGGATGTGTATCCGGTATGAGTTCCTTAATCTCTTGGTGAGATGAGTGATCCAATCCAATGATGTGATTCTTCTTCCTCTGTATCCATGCATGCCTCCCCTCCCTCCAGCCCGGAGTTGAGAGTGAGGATAAGTCCTCCCTCTCAACCCTAACCTAAGTACACGCGCAAATAACAGTATGACAACAAAACAGAAAACAATCTAAAAAAAGAAACCCTAGCCTCCTCTCCCCACCTCCTCCGTACCAAACTCCCCCTGTTGTCCATACGCCGTTCCGTCCATCTGGTTTGTCCTTCTCATGACGCGGTCCTCGCACCGCGCCCTACTCAGAGCCCCCTGCGCCTGTCCGTATCCGTTTGTCCGTGCCCGTCGTGGGTGTTTGGTAATATCCGGCATGATCCGCGCGCTTGCGCGCGTGCTTCATCCGTTCCTTTATAGCCCGCGGATTGCTCTGCCCCTACGTATCCAAACCGGCGCGCCCGCAAACCTAGTCGAGCGCACTACCTTCCAAATCCAATCTCCGGGGCGGATTGCCGCCCATGCCGCATTCAATGCTGAGCCCAACCCTTCCACCAGGTGCGGAGCCAAACAGCGGCTGCTGCTGATCCAGCAGCTGCCGCTGCTGAGCACTCTGCATACCCTAATGCTGAGCCCGCTCGCCCCCAATGCTGAGTGCGCAGCCGCGACGCAGTTCCCAATCCGTGTCTATAAATTGACACCACAGCGCTTGCTAGGTGGGGAGCAGATTTGAAATCCACCCCCCCTCCCACCCTCCTTGATGTTTCCCTTGCTTGTCAGCTCTCTGATACCAGGAACCTTGCAGTCCTTTAGCTACAGAGAGTCATAAAAATACTGGAATAATAATAACAAGCATTATTCCAAAAATAAACGCTTAAAGGCTCAAATGAATAATATAATACAAGCAGTTGCAAGGTTTAATAGGTTTGGTAATAAAAGGTTTTCAATATGTATATAAAAGAGGGGCCACAGTATTATACTACTGGGGGTCTTTACAGACAAAGCAACCTCTCTTCAAGGGGCCTCCTTAGGCAGTTTAAGAACCTTGGAATGAAGATGGGTGCCTTAGAAAGGGCTCATTCCACTAATGGACAGGCATGAAAGCACACTGGCCTGAACAGGAAGGGAAACAATCACTCTGAGAACTTTATCACAAAAATCCTGCAATAATGGGAAGGGTTTCAGAGCAGATGGGGTGGATTGCCTGACTAAACTTCAAGGGTTGATTGGTTTTAAGAAATGAATAATAATACTACAGACTTGGTCATAAATCACTTGCTTAGACTCTTCATAAGAAATTGAATATCAATGACACGGTGTCTGATTGATAATAATAATTCCTGGTAAACTGATAATTGAATAATGGATCCAAAGAGGTCTGTATAAATACCTTTTTGGGGTAATTTTGAGCTTCTCAGGGCGCGTAGAGAGAGTTCTGCTCATGCACTGAGGCTGGAAAGCCAGTCAGAGAAAGATTAGCACGTCCAATTGGTGCTGTTAATCAGCTGACCTTAGATCTGCTGGATTTCTGTACTATTTTAGCCACAGGATCTGTTAATCTATTGTGGCCTAAATTTGATCATTCTGCACTCATCCTTCATTTTTACTATTATTATTGCTTTAAAGTGAACAGATGTGGAGGTTTACTGATTTTCCATCATCTGTTGATCACGTAGATAATTTTTGATAATTTTTATGAACACTCCTTGTAGTGTTGCATGGTCTTCAAAGATCAGAGTCAATGATTTACGTGGTAATCCTTGATCTTTAATTTATTATTAAAAAATGTACTAAAATTAATTTTTATTAATTTTAATTAAGTTTTGATCTTTTTAGATTATTACTAATGCATATGTCAACTTGTTACATATGCCAGGCAACCCTAATTAGGTTGTAGCTCTTTTGAGCGGTACCTGGTTGTCAGATTAGTCACAATGGATCCAGATGCGGGGATCAGTAAGTTCAGATGTGCGCGGGGTGGGATCTGCTACGTGCGTGGCAGAATTAGCTGCGCCCGGGTCTCTAGTAAGCGGGAAACTGCTACTACAAGTATGTAGGGGTATATAATGATGCAGGGCTGGGCGCGGGAATTGTGACATAACACATTTCCGCGTGTAACTCCTAAAATATACACAACACCTCAATTCTGAGTGAATTTTAGGGGTAAACCCTATACATGACAACACGTGTGAAATTTTAAAATGGCAAAAAGGTGCCATACTGGTGTTGTAATTTTTAGTACTTTTCTTTTTAATTGTTTTAAAAATGTAAGGACTTGGATTTCAAGGGTGGGGTCAGTTAGTGAGGCTACCTAATTTTGGGTGAGGAATCCATTTCTTTAATAATATTTATGGATTTCTCACTCCTTCTTTTTTTAATTTAGATATTCTTATTTTTATAGTTTTGTGTTGCTATGACAGGTTGCTCTGTACATAGTAGCAAGCTGACAATGCTCGCTTGCTGGGTGGGGGGTGATGAAGTCCCCCCACTGCAAGCCCCACCGGCTGCTCCCCCTTTCTTGCTTGCCAGGCGGGGGGTGATCAAGTCCCCCCCACCGCCAGCCCCACCGGACCCCCCCTTGCTCCCACCACGAGGCGGTGGCTTCCACCCCCCTTGCTTGCTTGCTGGGCGGGGGGGGGGGTGATCAAGTCCCCCCCACTGCAAGGCCCACCGGGCTGGCCCCCCCCTTTGTTGCTTGCTTGGTTGGGGGGTGATGAAATCCCTCCATCGGGCTGGCCCCCCCCTTTGCCGCTTGCTTGGTTGGGGGTGATGAAATCCCCCCACCGCAAGCCCCTCCGGCCCCCGCCTTTGCCACTCGATCAGTTGGGGGGTGATGAAATCCCCCCACCGGGCTGGCCCCCCCCTTTGCCGCTCACTCAGTCAGGGGGTGATGAAATCCCCCCACCAAGCAATGCCCTCCCTCCCGGACTGCTTGCTTGCTCAAAAAAATAAAAACTCAAAAAAAAAAAAAACAAAAGAAAAAAACTGAAAAAAAAAAACAAAAAAAAAATGGAAAAAAAACAAACCACCGGGCTTCCCCCCCCTTTTCCGCTCGCTTGGTTGGGGGGTGATGAAATCCCCCCACCGCAAGCTCCTCCAGCCCCCCCTTTGCCACTCACTCAATGGGGGGGGGGGGTTGAAATCCCCCCACTAGGCTGACCCCCTCCTTTGCCGCTTGGTTGGGGGGTGATGAAATCCCCCCACTGCAAGACCCTCTGGCCCCCCCTTTGCCACTCACTTGGTTGGGGGGTGATGAAATCCCCCCACCAGGCTGCCCCCCCTTTGCCGCTTGCTCAGTTGGGGGGTGATGAAATCCCCCCACCAAGCCATGCCCTCACTCCCCACCTGCTTGCTCATTCAAAAAAAAAAACTCAAAAAAAAAACAAAAGAAAAAAACTGAAAAAAAAACAAAAAAACAAATGGAAAAAAATCAAAAGCAAAGCAGAAAAAAAGCCAAAAAAAGGCCAAAAAAAACCAAAAAAAAAAACCAAAAAAAACCAAAAATAAAAAAATAAACCAAACAATAAACCAAAAAAAAACCAAAAAAGAAACAAAAACAAAAACAAAAAAAAACGGAAAATAAACAAAAAAAAAGGGAAATAAAACAAAAGAAAAATGGAAAATAAACTGAAAAAAAAACAAAAAAACAAATGAAACTGAGATAAAAAAATGAAAAAAACCAAAAATAAACAAAAAAAAAAACCAAAAACAAAAAAAAAAAAAACGGAAAATGAACCAAAAAAAAAACAACAAAAACAAAAAAAAAACAAAAAAAAAACCAAAAAAAAACCAGAGAAAAAACAACAAAAAAACAAAAAAAACCAAAAAAAAAAACCAAAAAAAAAACAAAACAAAAAACAAAAAACAAAAAAGAACCAAAAAAAAAGCCAAAAAAAACAAAAGGAAACCTAAAAAAAACAACAAAAAAAACAAGAAAAAAACAGAAAGAAACCAAAAAAAACCAAAAAAAAATGGAAAGAAGCCAAAAAAAAAAAAAAAAAAAAAACAAAAAAAAACCAAAAAAAAAGGAAAAAACCAAAAAAAAAGCAAAAAGCAAAAAAAAACAAAAAAAACAAAAAAATGGAACTCTTCAATTGATGGCTTGAATGTCGAAAATCATAGGCTATATAAATAAATGAACCCCAGTTTAAATAAAAAAAAGAAACATACTTTTGAACAAGATCTTTACTCACAGGGCTGTTCATTTCTTGTAGTGGCTTACTTGTGGGAATTCTTTTGTTCATAGATCGGAAAATGTTTGGGGACTGATTTTTAGGAATTTTGGTATCAATGACAATTGACCAGTGATGTTTTGAAGTTTGATGATTGAAAAATGTTTGTGACTGGGGCTTGCAGTATTGAAAACTATGGGAAAATCACTCTTTTGAAACGTTGAATTATGAATTATCATGCAAATAATAATTTTAAGAAATGTGGCAGATGAAAAATACAGCTAAAATTATGAAAAAAGTATTCAAATCACTTGAAAGATGAAACAGTAAAGCTAGAGAAACTCAGAGAAGAAATGACAGCCCTCATATTCAAGATTTGAGCTTGGTAACTCAGAGATTGGAGGGGGTTCTAGGCTGAAAGGCATGTTGGAACAGGAATTTTTGTTCATGTGGTTCATGTAGTCATGAGAAATAGCCTTGGCTAGATCATTCCGGGTGGGTAATTTCAATTTTCCAGTATCTTGAGGGTTCTCAGATATACTGAGCATGATGGATCAAAGGTACATTTGAAGGTGAGCCCATATGGGTTCCTTGGTTGAAGGTCTTCCATCAGAGAGAGACTGAATTTTTTGAATTAAACAGAGGAATTCATGAAAATCACATAAAGAAGCAATCCTTCTGTCTCTTGAAGCAATGAAGATACCCCAGATGCAAGAAAGCAGGTAGAAGACAAAAGGGAGGAAATTGTGGCGGCATTCTAGTTGAGTCAATTCAGTGCAACATCATTCGTTTGAGAACTCTGAGACAGTGAGGGAAGAGTGGTCAACACTGGATGCTGGAGGGTCTTTGCGCTTGTGCTTTTTCTTCTTGCCGGTGGAGGGCTCCTTTGGGTCTTTCTGGGAATGAGCCTGAAGTAAGGTGAAGCTGATCATGATATCAATAATGATGCTGCGTAGCTCTTGAAGACAGTCCCTTGGCACAATGGGAATAGCCTCTGACTGATTGGTGGGCATAGCCTTTGACTGATTGGTGTCGGCCTCATAGTCTAGAACCATGTGATGCTCTATTGAGCAGGGCTGCAGTGAATTTGGAAATGTCTTGATGCTTTGGAGCCAAATAACCATTTTTAGTTTTGCCTTGACATTGGAGACTGGAGATGTGAGAGGATGGGAAGGCTGTGCAAACAGTTCATTGGAAACTGTTTGCACTGAGAAAGCCACTGTCTTGGCCCATTTATTGATTGCTTTACCAGTGGGATAGTCCAAGGCATGAAGAAAGCACACCAGATTGGATTCTAAATGAGCCGTTTTCTGATCTAGGGGGGGTGCATCAGCGGGACAGGAATGGCTCTTCTGCAGGCAGTTGAGGGCAGGAAAATTTATGATGTCTGGTGCCCACCATGGCTCATGTGCATCCAAGCGTAGAAACTCTGTTTCTGTGAAATGAAAAAGTGGTCATTAGCAAAAAGAAATTTTTCAAGTTGATAGGATGTTCAAATAAAACTAACCTTGCCCACGGATCTTCCAAACCCAGTTACCATACTCAAAATTAGCTGAATGGGAGATGTACCACATTTCTGGTGGTTCCATAGTAGTGGTGGCCTGGAGACCAAAATCCAAAAAGTGCTTCACCGCATCCCATCCCATTTGAAGTTTCTTTGGAGATTTCCTACCCTTGCAAGATTGAGTGATTGAATAAAGCTCCTTGCTTATTCTTTTGTGGTAAATGATGGTAAAATAACCTCTACTTGCTTGATCATCAAAATCATAAGTGGGCTCCTCATCTTGGGAAGCATCCATACCAGAAACAATGGGCTGGGGAGAGGTTGGGTCTGTTTCAATCACTAATGCTTGATTGGATGTCTCAGGTTGATCTGGGGCCACCTGGGATTTCTCAGAAGCGACTTGGGGTTCCTCCATGGTTGCAGTGGGTTGGGCACATAGGGAAGGTTCAGGAGTTATTTGGATTTCTGGTTGAGGGGAGGGTGCAATGGCTTCATGATTTGATGCTGCATCAGGGGAGGAGGTGGCTGGATTGTGATTTCCCATGATTTGTATATGTGGGGTCATGTCCACAGGGGGATGAGTCAAGCGTGGATGTTTTTGAGGTGGCTGTAATGGAGCTTTTGGGTCAATGAGGAGTTGGGTGTGATTCTCAGCCATTCTCTGCGGGGGAGACACCTTTTATAATTGTATTCTAAGGGAAAAAAAACCAATCAGACCTCCAAATCTGAAAATGTGAGGAATGAAAGTGGGGCAAAAACTAACCTTTTGGGATATCACTCAAGCTGGAGTTTAACCTGTTCACAGTATCTTGGATTGACCTGGGGATCCTGAGGGAAGCACAGGTAGTGACCATCTCTTGAATAGTATCAACATTCTGATAGAATTCTTCCTCAGTTACTTCACGGACATCTGATGTGGGGTTGGACTTGTCTGCAGGCGCTGAGAGTCATTCATCTTCATGAGTTCATGTTGAGGACTCTGCTGATTATGCCAAGGCATTAGTCAATGGATGCCAAGGTTGGTAGGGATTTTTCTTTCAATTTGATGAAATACAAAAAAATAGGTTAACAAACCTGAAGGTGGGATTGCTTGTGTAGGAGCAGTGGATGCCATTTTGAGTGGATTAATAAATAGATGGGAAAAAGATGTGAATCTGGCTCAAGGGGTATTGGGGAATGGAGAAAAGGGGAAAAACCTGAGGGAGGGGAGGGTTATTTATAGCCATTGACAAGAAGACTTGTTTCATTTTTCTTGCTGCAACCCACCAAACAAACATGGTTGCTGACCATGTCTACATGATGCAACATGCAGATCCATAGTCATTTGTGTGTCATGCTGGTGTGATGCATGTGGCTTGCATTATCAGGGGATAGACCTGTGCATATGTAAGCCTTGCTGACTTGCTGCATTAGCTGAAAAATAATCTAGCACATTTATGGATGATGACAATTGCTTCCCATGACAGACTGCAACCATTAGAATGCCTCATGGACGGTGACCAATTTTGTTCTTAATGGTTGCTGACCATTGCAGTTCTTTATGGATGATGAAAATTGATTCTCATGAGAAACCATTACCATTAGAATGCCTCATGGACAGCAAGCAATGTTCTTCTTAATGGTTGCCAACCATTGAAGTTCTTTATGGATGATGAAAATTGATTCCCATGAGAAACTGTGACCATTAGAATGCCTCATGGACAGTTACCAATGTTCTTCTTAATGGTTGCTGACCATTGCAGTTCTTTATGGATGATGAAAATTGATTCTCATAAGCAACTGCGACCATTAGAATGCCTCATGGATGGTGACCAATGGTCTTCTTAATGGTTGGCAACCATTGCAGTTTTTTATGGATGATGGCAATTGATTCTCATGAGCAACTGCAACCATTAGAATGCCTCATGGAGGGCAAGCAATTTTCTTCTTAATGGTTTCCAACCATTGCAGTTCTTTATGGATGGCAAGAATTGATTCTCATGAGAAACTGCAACCATTAGAATGCCTCAAGGATGGTGACCAATGTTCTTCTTAATGGTTGCCAACCATTTATTCTCCTGCCAGTGTCACATCAAGGACAAGACTGTACCACACAATGTCACACAGTGTAACATCTTATCTACACATATGGGAGTATTGGTGACACACGGTGGCACAACACGCGTGATGTGAATTGTGAGAAAATTTACTCATGGCATAGTGGAAAAATTTTACTTCTCAAGAATTGTGATGCAAGATTAATGTACAGGATAGTGAGGAGGGAAGACAACAACCATTAAAGTGAGATTGGGAAGAAGGAGATGAGAAGATAAGGGAGAGGGGATTTAGGTTTCATCCTGCAGGGATTGGAAAACTTCCCTCCAATCCCTGGTGGTGAGAATAGTTGACCTGAATATGATATGAGCACAATTTGCTGAATCAGCCAACTGTAAGGTTGGTGGATATATTTCCAGGAAAAAAAGACTTACTGGGCAAGTTGCTCCTTGCGTTTCTGAATCTGAAGGAGAGATAGAAAATTCAGTGAGGTGCATATGATGAGTGGAGTATGAGGACATTACCTTTTGAATATTATACTCAATGGTATTGGGTGCAATGAGGTAATAAACCTGCAATGGCCTTGTTTGACCCATTTGATGCAGCCAATCAACTGCCTGTGCCTGGGTTGTGGGGTTCCAACAGGGTACCTATGTAGATCAAATGAATGTAGACTAAGTAAAGGGAAAAATTCTAGAAATTATTGGGTGCTTACCATGATGAATACAACATTGGCTGATGTGATGTTGATTCCAACAACAGCCACCTGAATGGAGGCAAGAAGCACATAAGTTGTGCTAATTGCTGAAAACTGCTCAAGAATTGATTCTTGCTGTTTTGCCGTTAACCCTCCATCCAGACAAAAGGAGGATATTCAATATTCATCTAGTGTCATTCCAATTGTGCACATGAGGGGAGAAAATAAACTTTTGAGTGGGGTCTCATTGGAAAAAGCAGAAAAAGACAGCCAGCTTAAAGATAAAGATAATGTGTCCAACACAAGAAGACCACAACTTTGCTTGCTCCAGCTACCGCCACTGATCCTGGCTGAATCATCCCTACAAGCTGTTTGATTTTGGAGCTCTCAAGGCAGGTTTCAATATCAATGTGGTGGACAATTGTTTCAACTCCCATGCTGTGATACTTGGGACCCGACTCTTCTTGGAGGATGAATTGTCCATTTTGGTCCATGATGACATTGGGGTCTGCCAAAACCGGATGATTAAATGCTCCTATGAGCTGGCCAAGATCTTTGAGGAGCCACAACCTCATCGGCTTGGATCCATCAGCAGGAAGCTCATTCCTGATCTTAGAAATGAATTGGTCCTGGAGTTGGCAGTAGAAGTCTTCCGCTGCAGGTGAGAGTGGTGTCTTGATGTAGTTGTGAGTAATACTGGGGAGATTTGGCAGCTCATCAACCTTGGCCCTTCAAAGGGTGGTGTGTTGGATGACCATTTGTATTGGGGCAAAGTCCCCTGCTTTTAGGTGGGGCAAAAGGGTAGTTGCCCAGTAACTGTACTCATTTTCTAGACTGATACCCAGGAAGCTAAAGAGAGAGAGGAGATCTTGAAGGCATTTTTGCCCTGGCGTTCCTGTGAGACAAACTCTACAATTGGTGGAAACCTGGGTGACCGCTTGGGAAAGCTTGGCCTTGGTCTTTTGGATATTGCTGTCATGCAAGTGAATTGCAGTCAGTTAGGTCCAAAAAAAATAATTGGGTAGGAAAGATGGAAAAACAAAGGTTGGATTTACTGTGCCTCATCCAAAATAATCCTGAAACATTTTCTGGAGAAGATAATGGAGCCTGGGGTGTCACGGTTGGCTTGCATTTTATTGTATTCTGATGACACCAGGTGATATGATGTGAGAATCACATCTGCTTGTTCCAGTTGATGATCCATGGTCTGATGCCACAATTTTACATAGTAGGTGAGAAAATTGATGGCCTTTGACTGCGTATGCTTCATAATCTATCTTTTCCAATTCTTCAGGAGGCTTGGGGGGGTTATCACCAGTGTAGCTTGATGTGGAGGTTTTTAAGGTAGGGATCCAGGGGAAGGCCATAGGTCTGGGCTTGCGGCAAGGTGGTTGAAATAAGTGAAATTGATTGTATTGTTTTACCAAGACCCATGTCATTGGCCAGGATAGATTCAAGTTGGTATTCTGGAATGTCCTCACCCCTTGAAAGAGCTATGCTCTCACCAGTGATCTTGTTTTCCCATAGTGCACCACTATCAATTGAGGTACTCTTCCACAAAGCCAAGGTGGATGCAGCACGTGGTGATTCCCTATCAAGGAGGAAAGCAAGTCCTTGAGACTGATGTGGTAGCAATGGGGTTTTGATTACATTGGCAGGAGGAGAAAAAGGGTCCAGATGACACCCACTGGGCACCTTGAGTAGAGCAGGGTTTTAATGTAGCTCTTTGATAGCAGACGGGAGGTCTACAATTTCTTTGGCAAGGTTTGAAAGGGACATGGAGTTGTGTTTGGCAGGATTGTATTGTGGAGGGCGTTCAAGGGTAATGAATGAGGAAACAATGGAGGTGGTGATGGCCATGAGATCATGTTTGCTGAAAAATATCAATGATACAAAATTGAATGTGACAACAGGCTGGGAGGCGACATGAAGAACTGCCTGAACAAAGATCTGTTAAGCTGTCTGGTTGGGAAATTCCAAAGGGCATTTTGCAGCAGGGCCAAATGATGTTTGATTGGGGATATAAGGGAGAAGGAGACATAACAGGGGAAGTGGTAAGGAGCCCACAGGTTGATCTAGGGTTGGGATTCTGACAAAAAGTTTGCCATCTTGGCAAAGAAGGGAGACCCAATGAGTTGATGGGTTGGAAATGAGATAGGGAAGAACAGTTTCAGGAATCAAGGTGAGGGTGGTTTTGAGGAGGCCAAGACATTTAGCAGTGAAGGAAGCCATGGCTAAGGTTTGATGAAGTAATGTGATGAGTAAGGGATTTAATAGACGGATGGATGGAATATGTGGGAGATTGTGAGAAGAGCAATGATTGTGAGGGGGAAAAAAAGCACGTGAAGGTGAGTACTTATATCTTTGAGCTGACCAGGAGGTGGCTCTGTGGTAGGAATTTGTGTCAACACATGGCATAGTCTCATGCAGATGATGTACACTGTTGTTGATCAAACTATATACAGTTCTTGAAATTAGTGGCATGTGACATCATTACATTCAGGGTTATGCAAATTGTCATTGTGGAAGTAAGCATAAGGGTGGAAGGGTTGACGTCTCACTTGCGTCAATTGTGGTAAATGGTCTGCCACAGATTGATTTGAGAGGGTCTGAAATCAACTTTTGTGCTGGGTGGCAAGCTTACAGCTCCATTTTTGACAGATCTACATGGGATGAATGGCAAGGATGCTGGTGAACAAACCCCAAATGGGGTTTTACCCTAGGCGGCAAGTGTACAACTCCTGAAAGGATCATGGTGCATAGGACATAATGAGGTTGTGCAATCCCGTGGCCAAGGTCCAGCTTGGCTTTTTAGTGCTACATGAGGATGTGGGAATAAAATAAGCGGTGAATCAAAACTGGCTTGATATGCCCACACCCTTGTGAAGGAACCCAAAATGGAGTTGTACACTGGGCGGCAAGCGTACAACTCCGGAAAAGACCATGGAGCTCAGGACATAATGAGGTTGTGCAAGTGGGTGGCCAAGGTCCAGCTTTTATTTTGAGTGCTACACAAGGGTGTGGGCATAAAATAAGATGTGGATCAATCCTGGCTTGATATGCCCACAGCCTTTTGAAGGAACCCAAAATGGAGTTCAACGCTGGGCGGCCAGGGTACAACTCCTGAAAGGACCATGGAGCATAGGACATAATGAAGTTGTGCAAGTGGGTGGCCAAGGTCCAGCTTGGCCTTTGAGTTCTACACAAGGGTGTGGGCATAAAATAAGCTGTTGATCCAAACTGGCTTGATATGCCAACACCCTTGTGAAGGAACCCAAAATGCAGTTGTACGCTGGGCAGCCAGCGTACAACTCCTGAAAGGACCATGGAGCATAGGACATAATGAAGTTGTGCAAGTGGGTGGCCAAGGTCCAGCTTGGCCTTTGAGTTCTAAACAAGGGTGTGGGTATAAAATAAGCTGTTGATCCAAACTGGCTTGATATTCCCACACACTTGTGAAGGAACCAAAAATGGAGTTGTATGCTGGGCGGCTAGTGTACAACTCCCAAAAGGACCATGGAGCATAGGACTTAATGAGGTTGTGCAAGTGGGTGGCCAAGGTCCAGCTTGGATTTTGAGTGCTACAAAAGGGTGTGGGCATAAAATAAGCTGTGGATCAAAACTGGCTTGATATGCACACACCCTTGTGAAGGAACCCAAAATGGAGTTGTACGCTGGGCAGCAAGCGTACAAATCCTGAAAGGACCATGGAGCATAGGACATAATGAGGTTGTGCAAGTGGGTGGCCAAGGTCCAGCTTGGCTTTTGAGTGCTACACAAGGGTGTGGGCATAAAATAAGATGTGGATCAAAACTGGCTTGATATGCCCATAGAATTTTGAAGGAACATAACATGGAGTTGTACGCTGGGTGGCCAGAGTACAACTCCTGAAAGAACCATGGAGCATAGGAAATAATGAGGTTGTGCAAGTGGGTGGCCAAGGTCCAGCTTGATGTTTGAGTGCTACACAAGGGTGTGGGAATAAAATAAGCTGTAGATCCAAACTGGCTTAATATGCCCACAACCTCATGAAGGAATCCAAAATGGAGGTGTACGCTGGGTGGCCAGCATAACACTCCTGAAAGGATCATGGTGCATAGGACATAATGAGGTTGTGTAATCTGTGCCTACAAGGGCTCAACTTCAATTTTTTTGGCTTGTGCAAGGGTGTGTGCATAACTCCAGAGACACCTGTTTTGAAGCTTCATTTTGACACACCTCCTGGGGGGGTTGGCATAGATATTATGCATGTTGTTTTCTCAAGCTGCTTGAACAGAATTGCAAACAGAAACAGTAGGGCGCAGGCATCTTGGTGACAGACAACCTTCAAGCTTGCCCATGGTTGGCAACCGTTGGGGCAAGCTAATGGTTGACAAGAATTGAGGAGAGCTAATGGTAGGGGACCATTGGGTCAAGCTAATGGTTGGAAACCATTGGGGCAAGCTAACGGTTGACAGGAATTGGGGAAAGATAATGGTTGGCGACCATTGGGGCAAGCTAATGGTTGGCAAACATTGGGGCAAGCTAATGGTTGGCAACCATTGGGGCAATCTAATGGTTGGCAACCATTGGGGCAAGCTAATGGTCGGCAACCATTTGGGCAAGCTAATGGTTGGCAACAATTGGGGCAAGCTAATGGTCAGCAACCATTGGGTTGCACGCTAAGGATTGATGACCATTGGAGCAAGCTAATGGTTGGAGACCATTGGGGCAAGCTAATGGTTGGCAACCATTGGGGCAAGCTAATGGTCAGCAACCATTGGGGCAAGCTCAGCCTAAGCTAATGAACAGCAAACATGAGGATAAGGTAATGGATGGCAACCATTGAGGGTGAGTTACCCCTCAATGCATAAATGGGTACGAGGTAGTGTATAAGGTGTGGGTGGATATTGCACCCAATTGACAAATCAATCCCTCCCTCCCTCCATCCATCCCTCCATCATTTGATCCATCCATCCATCCATCCATCCATCCATCCATCCATCCATCCATCCATCCATCCATCCATCCATCCATCCATCCATCCATCCATCCATCCATCCATCCATCCATCCATCCATCCATCCATCCCATCCATCCATCCATACCATCACCACAAGACTTCCCCACTGTGTCTACATCACCTGTACACAGCAAACCCACACCTCCGATTCCCTCTGCCCAGCCCACTGAGCCCACTGGAGATCAACCAACTGCTGATCCAGTACACACCAAACCCCCACCCTCAATTCTGTCTGCCCAGCCCACTGAGCCCACTGGAGATCAAACAACTGCTGATTGCCCAGCAATCATCACTCCAGACAATGATTCATCTTTTCACTTTTTCATGTTTGCCTCAACTACTGACCAGAGCTCCCTTAGCCTCTCTTCCACCACCCCCACGATGGTTTGAAGTTGTTGGCAAGGAATAATCATCAATCCGCCATGCTGCACCCCCACCCCCACCCCCAGCCCAGACCGGTGGCTTGATTAGCACACAGGAAGCCTTGGTTTTCTCAAAGTCTAACTTCCTTGCTAATAGCAAGAGGCAAATGGCAAAGCTCCTTAAAATGGCCAATGAAAAATCACTGCCACAATCAGTGCAAGACATGGCAGTCAAGGCCTGTAAGGGTCTTCAAGATGCAATGACCTGTGGGTTGAAAAACTTGAATGCTAGTCTAATCCCTGGCTGATCCTCATTGTGTCCTTCAACAGTGGTTGAAAACAGTGATGACCTCCCTCCTGAGGAGGAGGCTCAGATTGGGTCAGGGAAACTTCTTGCCAAAGGAGGGGCTGAAACTGCCTCTGCCAATCCCAAAAAGAAGAGGCATAAATTTGCGCCCTTGATGGAAAGTGATGAAGAGGAAAGTACCCCAGGCCCCTCTACTCCACCCACACAAACTGCTCCAAATGAAGTGCCCTCCAAAGAATCCCAATATCCAATCTTTACCACTGAAGTCCCAGCAAAGCAGGCCTCCATCACCACTCCCCTTGAACCCAATGCTACACCAATGGTAACAGACTCCCAACCCACCAAGGTGGCTACGCCCCCCCTCTGCCGCTGATCCTGCAAATGACGCTGGTAGGTCACTTCCATCACATACATCCAAATACCTTCCCTGATTGCAAATAACTGTAGCTCCCTCCATAGATTCACCTACACTGTTCCAAAAATACCCGGCTGAACTCCAGGAAGCCATTCAACCCTTTGCAAATGGCATCATAAACTCAAAGTTCTACAAGAGCGCTGTTGAGGCAGCAGTGAACCTCTTTGGATTATTTTCAAAAGACCACAAAGAAAGGGGATCTTGCCCTCAATTGCTATCTCACACAATCTGTTTCAACACCATCAGTGCTGGTATTAAGGAATGGATCAGTCAATTGGCTACAAGTGGTAAGCTTGATTCCACTGGGATCTTTTGCCCTTACATTAGCCAACCTCTCCTCATTCCTACAGATGCAAATCCCTTCCCACCTTGAAAATCTGAGCCATATTACATGCCAGATGTATTTTCTCTGCATTTTCTACCAGTGTCACCACCCCCACCAGCCACAACCATAGGGTCTAAGCTGCAAATTTCTGGATCCACCTTACTCACCCTCCAGAGTTTTCACAGGTTAGATGGGCACAATTATGGTTCCAATCAATCCTCCTGGTCTCAAGTGAACTCACCCAGCCACCAGCATTTATCCAACCACCAGGTACCAAAGATGAGGCAAGCCGTGATATCTCAATCATCAAGTATTTTGCCGCTTGTCTTGGCTCACATGAAGACATGGCTTGGATTGAAGGACAGCCAGTTGACAGCCCTAGTTAAAAATCTGGCTTCAATTCCCTGGACACATTGGTTGACAACATCTACCACCTGCTCATTGCATTTGCTCTCCTGCGTACAAAACTTGGATTGGAGGGGTCCTCCACAGCAGTGGAACCACAGCAGGCAAAGTTCAACAGCATCATGTTCACCATCACATCCCAACCCTACTACCACATTCTTGTGGCCTACCTTGTAGCGGGGGTACGTGGCCTCTTGCTGATACCATCAGACATTAGGAAATTTCCCCTGGTTCAATCCATCCAGCTCCTGAGACTTGTCTCCAAAGCCAACAAGCTAGAGCCCAAGGACATCAAGAAACAAGTATGGAAGCAAAAAAATGCTTACATAGTGCAGCTTATCCAAGACTGCTTTTTCAGCCCTGAATTTTGGCCAGGAACAGAGCTTGCCTCAATGGTTGGTGACCATGAGCTTGCCCCAATGGTTGGTGACCATGAGCTTGCCCCAATGGTTGGTGACCATGAGCTTGCCCCAATGGTTGGTGACCATGAGCTTTCCCCAATGGTTGGTGACCATGAGCTTGCCCCAATGGTTGGTGACCATGAGCTTGCCCCAATGGTTGCCGACCATTAGCTGGCCCCAATGGTTGCCAACCATTAGTTTTCCACAATGGTCAACAACCATTAGCTTGCCCCAATGGTCATCAACCATTAGCATTCCCCAATGGTTGCTGGCCATTAGATTTCCACAATGGTTGCCAGCCATTAGCTTGCCCCAATGGTTGCCCAAATGGTTGCTGACCATGAGCCTGCTGCAATGGTGGCTTTCCATTGGCAAAATTCCACCTTTTTTAACATTCAAGTCATCATCCCCCTGTGCTTTGCAATTATTGAATGCTGACCCTGCTCTCCTACTTTGATAATCATGCAGTTCAAACAACAAACAACCCATCATGGTACAATACATCTTGAATGGAGCCCAATCAAAAAACCCCAGACTCTTCAATCAAGCTGTTTCCAGCAGTGTCCCTGGCTCCAAATTCCACTTCTCTCAATGTCTGTCATCCTACTGTTGAGTTTTGATGAATATAACAAAGTCAACGGATACTCACTGGCAACAAATCCCCAATTCCCTACAACAATCCCAGGTTCAATCACTGCCATCATCTTGCATTCATCAACAGATTCACTCCATTACCTCTCTAGTCCCATCCAAGTCTTCATGTCTACTAGATGGCACATCAACCCTAGCAAGAGAGGTTTTTCTTCAAGACCTTGCACAAATCAACTTTCCTTTCTGTGGTTTCAATTGGTCTGAGCCTTGGGAATTGCATTGGAACCAGCTGTTTATGGGACTCATCATTAAACATTGGAACCATGCCCATGCACATGGTGCATTTTGAAACTACCCATTCAACTCAGTGCATAAAACCAAATTCAACCTTACCATTGTCCTCAAGAAGTGGTTCATGGGCAGGAGATCCAATATTAAGTCTGGAGAATATTTTTCAGAAGCCCATGCAGCAAAAAAAAATCAGACAAGAAAATCCAGATGGCACAAAAAAGTAAGCAATTACTCCCTATCATCCCATGGTATTTTTTACCCCATTTTTTTCACATGGTTTTTCCTCTCTGCCTACAGCTCTCAAATCAACAAACAGAGATCTTGGAATAATTTGGATTTCCAGAAAATCAGTCCAGTACATTCAGTGAAACACAATAATGCTTTGAAACTGAGGTCTCCAATGAAAAGGTCTTCCAGAAGGTCCAGTGCCAATGGCAATCTCAAGGTTTCTCTTCCCTTGGTCACCAAATAGATAAAACATTTGACAACATGAAAGCTGAGAGACTTGGTAGACAGTACAAACGTGGTAATTCAATGTGGATGATGAGGAAACATTCCAACCTCCAAGAAAAACTCAAAAATGTGCCAACAAGACTGCCCAGCAACTGTTATCATCCTGATTTGATTTCTTCCCTTTCTGCAGAGGGCAAACAGATTTTGGATATGCAGCCTCCAATTGACCTTGCCTTCCTAATTTCTAAACTCATACCTTAAATTATTTGTAGATCTAAAGTCATTTTTCAATATTGATTCTTGTGATAATAGAATGTTCAACTCTCACTACTTTTATCCATAGACTCTTGCAAGGATATCCTACTTGAAATATTTTTTTCATCAGACATACCTGTGTTGTAAAATCACATAAATATCATTCAATCTTGAACATTTCCAAAGTGTTTTAATTATCTTCCCCTGCATCAAAATAAACTCTACATTGTGCAATTATTATCAGCATAACTTTACCAATACCATTGACATAAAAGCTCCTTCATGCAATGATTTGATGTGGTACATAACTTTGACATATAAAACTGCTTTTGGAAACCATGCACATGTATGTGTACACCACGGGGCCACTTTTGGCAGTTGAGGACCGCAGAGCCAACAATGAGGGTTGATTCAACGGCACCTGTCAACCGCCTGACATTTTGACAACTGGGTCCGCCAACAGTGGACCAACCAACAAATGATGGTTGACCAACCCATGCGTCAATCCACCAGTTGCCTGGTTGGTGACAGGTGGTCAGAGTTGTTGTAATGGCAATTTTCCTCTGTGGTTGAATCACAAGCAGGGGCGCCTGTCAGTGACTTGTTGTTGGGGTTGAGGCAACATCACCTCACCCCCGCAGTTGATTCACCAGCTGGATGCACAGGGTGGACCCATGTGACATCATGGTTTCTGACCCATGACATCAGCTGTTTACCAGTTGACTATTGATTGGCTCAGAAAATGATCATCATCATTTCTCTCACTCACTCCACCTCTCTTGATCCATCCCGCCACGGTGGACTGCTACTACTACTTCCCTCTCTCTAGACCAACCAAGACCTGAACATCCTATCCCCTACTTCCCTCCTCATCCATCCATCCATCCATCCATCCAACACCCCCCTCTCTCTCTCCTTTGAATCTCCCTCTCACAGAAACTGGTCTGTTCTTGGGCACCACTCAATCACTTTCCAACAATGGTGGCACCCTTGGTCTCCTGATGGAATTCTTGGTCATGGGAACTGGTTGAGAAATTCATTCCCTACCTACTACCCCTCTCTTCATCCCCTCTCTGATCCACTGACACCACTCAATCATCACTTAGATTACTACCCCCAGTTGTTTGGAATGTCATGGTCTCACTGGGTGAAATGAGTTGAGTACTTTTCCTCTGGCCCTCCCTCTCCCTTTGCTTGACTCCTCTGATCTCCTTCTCTCCTCTCTCTGCTACCCAGTCTCTCATTTGCCCATTGCAGGTGGTCATGTCACCCTCATCATCCATCCATAACACATGTCTGTTGTCTCCCTGCCATCATCAACAAATAAATCAATTCACACCTTCAATCTCATGCTTCTTCACACCCATTGAAAGCTGTGAACAACCTTGATTTGATTCAACAAATTGATTGCAATCAACAGTACTGGGGAGCTGGAGGGTATCAATATTAAACACCCATCATTTTACAATCCCCATCCAATGAGAAAACTTGACAAAAGTTTTTCTTTTTTTTTTAATTTTTGTAAATTTCTTTCTATTTCTTTGTTAAAATACAACTGTAAAATTCTCCCACAAAAAACAAAAAATCATGTAATAATATTTATGACAGATTAAAACATTAGCAATTAAAAGAAAATAAATATAAACAATTTATTTGATCTGGCAAGCCCCCTGTACCAACAATGGAAACCAAAAAAAAAGGTTAAATCATTGCTGAGAATGATGATGATTTGACCCACAAGGACCTTCTGAGCCTCAAGTTGAATTTCTGTCAGACAAAACTTGACAGAAATTTGACAAGGGCCAACTGCGCGGAGGTGGAATTGGTTTCAAGCCGTTAGCAAGCCCTCAACCACGCTCTACGTTTTGGAACACCAATGTTATTTTGATGAGACCACTCCCACTAGGGGAGTGCTGTCAAACCAGCGTTTGCCAAGCTGGGGGCTCAACAGCAAGTTAGCCCCGTGGTGTATGTGTATGGTCTGTAAAGCATGTTTGGGTGCTGAGCCAAGTTTTACCACAAATTTGCTAAAGCCCACATTGCACTTAGCAAAGTCATCTTGGCACCTGGCAAAGCCTTCTTGGTGCCTTGCCAATGTCCACTTGGCGCCTGGCCAAATTGGTCTGGTTCCCGGCCAAGTTTATCTTGGCGCAGATCAAAGCTGGTTGCATTGACCCACCAATCACATGATCATACTTGAAAAAAAACGGCTTGAAGTTGGGGGGAGGGAGGCTGGTCAATTTTGGTACAACCAGCATTGATTGGAATCAAGGGGAGCTTGATTAGGTGCCAAGTTTTAATCCCTACAAGCCCAACCTAATCAAGCTCCCTGGGTGCCAATCCAAGCCCTGCTAGGCACATGCCAAGTCAAACCTGGACAGGCGCCCAGATGCGCTTTACACACCATATGTGTATATGGCCATGGGAGAGGCCTAAAACAACATTTGTCATCAAAAATATAAAACTTTGGGTTGCAATATACACCCCCATTAGCAAATTGATGGTGTATAAAGCCCATCTGGGGGCCTGGAAAAGTTCCAGGTTTTGTTTGTAAAGTGTGTGTGGTGCCCAAAAAAGCTAGCTTGGCACCCAGCCAAGTGATCTTGGTGCCCTTTCAAGTGCCAGCTGGTGCATCCCCAAATTGGCTTGGTGCCTTGCCAAGTTGGTTTGGGTGTCAATCAAAGCTGGTTGCGCAACCAATTCTCAACTGTATTGTTTCTCTTTTTTTGACTCAAAAAGTTATTTTTTTACTTTTTAATTTAAATGGCTGTGCATAAATTAATAAAATGAATTTAAACAAGGTTGACAAAAAACTTACCTTGTTGAGTATGCTTTGAAAAACAGTCCCATGACTTTTTTCTACCCACTGTACTTCTCCCCCACATCATCCAATTTGTCCCTCAAGCAGGAGAAGATAAAAAAACATGAGGAAAAAGACAATAAAATATAAATATATATATTTCAGAGCACACCATATCAGGATGGGTTTCCCAGAAGATACCACTCATTTACTTTCCCCCACATCATAAAATGAGTACCTCTCGCAGAAAAAGATAAAAAACCATGAGAAAAAATACAAATAAAATAAAAATAAATAATCAAAAATAAATTTGAAAGAAATATCCAAATTTTGTAATCCAATTCAACTTGTGAGCTCAATTCTCAAAGGCACAAATAATTCTTATATCTATTTGGTCATATTATGAACTAAAATGTGGTTACTGATCACTAGGGTGTTATTTAAAACTATGTTCCTGCAAGAGAATTTTTATCCCCCTGGTTCAACAGGCAGTAAAATGATTACTGAAACCTGGTGGTTGAAAAAGGGAATTCTTCACTCCAACAGTGTGTTGGGGTTGGTGGCTCACTCCTCAGTTCATTTTCCCAATCCAGCAATTACATAGTTATGTAATTGGAGGTAGCATTCCTGATGATTTGGAGGTTGAATGGGTTTTCCACTTGCCCCTGGAACTTGGTGGAGCAATGTGGGTTGAACTCCACTCATGGATGCTTTCCAGGATCAGAGGAGATTGAAGGTTTAGTAGGGTAAAGATATGTGGATGTAGAGTTGAGGGTGATGTGAAAACCTCTGTCAATGACAGAGGGGGGAGGTGAGATCAACTGAAGGTACAACATAGATACTTCTTGAGATATAGCTTGGATACAGGTGAGATACAACTTGCCACCTGCATACGGGTGGCGCCCTATTTTTTGTGGTGTACAGCTTCCTTAAGCCCTTTGGATGCATAGCGTATGCGCTCATTTTGAAGGCCAAAAGGGATTCAAAGCTAGGAATCAATGGAGCTAGAGGCACTCTGCTTGGGTATTTAAATGATTTCTCATCTTACAAAATCCTAGATCACCAGACCGGCCGCACCCATATCAGTGTAAATGTTACTTTCCTGGAAGGGACTTTTGGTTGCACCTGTACGTCCCTTGTAAGGAATAATGACTCCCGAGATACCTTCTTGTTTCAACCAATGAATCCTCTGGACTGCTCTTCTCCCACTGCAAATGTCAAAGTCAACCCAACTCAAGGCCAAAATGTTGATGCGCTTAACTCTTCCTGACTAAAGCTCCATCCTGAAATGGAACATTCTTTCCCACAGCCAACACAAGTCAGCCAAAGTTTCTGAAATGAGCCAAAAAGATGTCCAAATCCAAGATCACAAGACCCTGCAACAAGCTCTTGCAAGACCAAACAGGTTGAAATGTATTGCAGCTATGGAGAAGGAGATTTAAAACTTGCTCACCTATGGGGTATGGGAGGAATGCAATCCTCAGTCAACCATCAAGGAACTCAAATGCATTTGGGTCTTTCAAACAAAGCAAGAAAGTAGCAAAAACATTGTTGAATTCAAAGCAAGACTATGCATAAAGGGATTTCACTATGAATTTGGTGTCAAATACTCAAGCGTGTTTGCTCCAACCGGCAACAAATCTTCCCTCTGGCTTCTGATCTCAAATTCTTTCCAAAATGGATAAAAAATTCATCAATTTGATGTTAAATCAGCCTTTCTCAACGCCCCTCTCAACAAAAAAATTCATGTTGACGTCCCCTCCAACATCCCAATTACTCCGGGAAAGGCTGTCTGCCTGAAGAAGGCCCTCTAGGTGCTCTAGAAGGTGCCGCAGATGTGGTAAAACACCCTCATGAACTGGCTGCAACAAGAATTTTTTTGCAGGAGTGAAGCGGACAGATGCGTCTTCTGGAAGGGTGAAAATTTTTTGTACATACACCTGGACAACATTGCAATCTTCAGCCCGGACCCAAGCACCTTTGTAAGGGCCATCAGTGGAAAATTTAAGATCAAAGATCTGGGACCAGGTGTGTTACTGCTAGGAATCAATGTGAAGCAAGAACTCAGCTCAGTCCATCTCAGTCATACCAACTGCATCACCACACTTGGAACACAATATGATCTTCCCAAACAAAAGCTTTGCTCCACACCATTGAAAAAATTTGGGAAGCTCTTTCCTGAAACCAAGGAAGAGCAGGAAAGGTTTGCAGCAACAAGATGGGACTACAGGAAGTTGGTGGGCAAGCTCAATTAAACCAGCTATAACACTTGCCCCAAAATAATGTTTTCAGTCAATGAACTATCACAGTTTCTCAATGCTCCCAGTGCTGCAAACTGCCAGGAAGGACTTATGATTCTGAGCTACCTTCTACACACAAGTGAGTCAGGGATCAACTTTGCAAAAAAGCAAATTGACCCTGGTCTGAGCCCCTATTTCAACGCAGACTGAGCTACCTGCCCTTCCACAAGGCGGTCAATAAGTGGGTTTGTGGTCCTGTGGAACAACAAAATCATCAGATGGAAGTTGCAAAAGCAACCCGAAGTCACCCTCTCTACCACCAAGGCAGAGTACAAAGCGACTGGGGAAGCGATCAAAGAAGTGCTCTGGTCCAAATTGTTGGCTGAGGAAATATTTCAACAGAAAGTGAAAACACCAATCCCAATCTATGAGGAAAACAACAAATGCATTAAACTAGCCTCCAGTGCGGAAAACCACGCTACCTTCAGGACAAATCACTTGGAAATCAGGGTTCAATTTCTGCTGGATGAAACAGAGAAGGGAACTATTTCACTCCAACAAATCTGTCAAATCCTCTTCCTAAATTGTCTCCCTTAAAGTCACTGTGACTCTACCTCTCTACTCATTTAAGCCCGCCGTACTCTGACTGCCCGCACCCGCGCACTTACCCGCACTCTCAGCTTGTGGCCCCTTGGACTTACTCATTGACCCTCCTGGGCTTGACTGGGGGTCTATGCTTGTTTTTCATTTTTCATTCCTTTCTCAGAAGTGTGATATTTTTCTTTTCTTTCATCCTGAATTTCTTTACCTCTTTTGTCTGCTTCACGCTTCTCTTTCCTTCCTATAAATCTCAATCTCCTCAAGTCTCAACTTCATCTCTTTGATTCAACAACAACCTCTCAGCTGCAAACTCCCAACTCATTTTCTTCAATTCAAATCTTCATTGTCCATCCAGACTAATCCTTAGTGATTCACTCAACGCTCATTGTCAATTTTCTGGTATGATTTCTGCTATCCTTTTCATCTATTGTTTTCTTCAATTATCCTCTTGTTCTTTGTCTCTCAACTGAATCCAGATGTTGCTTAGATTGTGTCATTTCCCTTCTAGTATGAAATTCTCTCATTCAATAAAATTCAGTTAACATGGTTAAAAGCCAAATTGCACAACTCACTAATCTCCTATCAAAACTATGGAGGGACCTGGCACCTCAGAGGGGTTTTGACAAATTATGCTCAAAGCTGCACTTGAGGCCATTCCCAATCTCACTGACAAAAACTATTCAATCTGAAAGATAAAATTTCCATCCTTTTCAAACTCAAAGGAATCAAATCACTCCTGGATGACAATGCTAAAACTCTCAGTTCTTCGGACGATCTTGAAACCCACGTGATTATACTTTCCAAAATTGACTCCACCACTCATAACAACGTAGTGAATCAGGACAACATTAATTCAGCCAAGAGTCTCTGGAAGATAATTAAGGAAAGTTTTGCATCATCTCAAATGGCAAACCAAGCTAGAGTATTCAACAACTTCCTATATCACCCTTTCAAACCCAATGCAATTTCCTCCTTCATTACTGAAATCAAAATATATCCCAAAAAGATGATTGATTTTGGCATCAAACTTCCTACAGATATTCTATCCTACCTCGTACTTTTCAAATTACCTACTTCCCTCCATTCACTCCGACAGCAAATAATGCACTCTGACAAGGAATTCACCATTGATCTTGTTCTCAATCACCTCACTCAACTCAAAAATGAATCTAAATCAAAACTTACCAAGGCACCAGTTTGAGAAAACGCTCTTGTGTCTAATAAACCAAAAACCTTGATTACTAAAGCTCTTTGCTGCAAGAAAGATTACCACAATCCCAACATCACCAATCACCCTGAGGAAAGGTGCTGGCACAAATACAAACACCCCGCACCAGACTGGTGGAAAGAATCACAGGAAAAATGGAGAGCTCAAAGGCAATCCAAAAATCCTGAAGTTGCGCATTATCTTGCTCTTCTCTCCACGTGGATCAGCAAAGTCAATGCCAATCATTGGATCATTCTTGACTTGGGGGCTTCATGCCATATTTTCAACTCAACTGAATACTTCAACTCTCTTCTAGAAAGCAACAAAGGATACATCAGCACCAGAAACGACGGCGCAAATCTCCCTATCAAAGGAAAAGGAGAAGTTGTATTAACTTGGAAACACTCCCAAATTTGTCTCTCCAACTGCTTATATGTCCCCAATCTTTTCATCAACCTCATTAGTCCCGGCATCCTGGTTTCCAAAAAGCAATGCTCAATCTACGCTCATGGAAATTCTTTCAGGGTTTTTCATTTTGAAACCCTTGCTTTTGAAGGATTCATCCGCAACAACCTTTTTACCCTCAATCTCCCCTCATCTATTGGTGATCACTCCAGAATCAGCTACCTCACCCAAAAAACCTTGTATAACAACAAACTGCTCTATCTTCACCAATCTCTTGGCCACACCAGTCCTCTTTGATTAAAGAACTTACAACCCAATATTCCAAACTCCCTAATTGAAAAATTTCAATTTCCTCACTGTGCCTTTTCCAAAGTCACCAAAACCCCCTTCAGCAAGAAAGCTACTCTTGCCTCAAAATCATTTGAAAAAATACACGTTGACCTCATGGGACCAATCAACCCAGAATCCCGCAATGGGATGAGATACATCATGACAATTGTTGAAAGCTGCTCTGGTAATCTATTGACTATTCCTCTTAGAAACAAATCTGATGCCTGTCTTAATTTCTTATCCATTCTCAGATTTGAAAAGCAAGAACAAGGAAATTTTCCCTCCACCATCTGGTCCAACAGCGGAGGAGAATTTGTGTCTCAAAAACTTTGATCCTTTGTTGAAAAGAATGAGATAAAACACATTGTCACTGAACCTTACCATCATGAACACAATGAACGGGTGGAGCGCACTAATCAAACTATAGCTGAATCCATCAGAACTAATATCCACTCTTCCAAGCTTCCTCAGCATTTTTGGGCTGAAGTAGCTAAAGCATCTACGCTCATGCTCAATAAAATCCTAAAACTCCCGCATCTGAAATCCCCATACAAAGTTTTCACCAACAAGTCTCTACCGTTGGATTAATTTCATCCCTTAGGCTCCAAAGTAGTTTACCTGAATATGAAACTCCCACGTGGAGACAAATTTGCTTATTGGGGGCTCAAAGGAACTCTCATAGGCTTCAATCCTGAACTTCTTTCTTACCGCATTCTCAAACCCAAAAACTCAATCTTTTCCTGTAAACACATCAAGATCATCAAATCAGACTTCAACTCTCCCTCCAAAAACAACTTACCAGCTGTTAGCTCTCTTGATATTGACTTTCCAACTTCAACTAGTTTTTCCCTTCCTAGAAATTCTCCTGCTGCTGTCTCTAGTCCTTTACCAGCCGATTCCATTCCCTCTGAACCTGAATCTTCCTCCTCTGTTGACAATCAAGAATCTCAATCTTCTCTAGATGTAGCTGAAGAACTCGCTCCCTCCAGGCTGCTTTGCAATTGATCCTTTCTCAAAACTCCCAATTGTTATGGTTACCATCACTACTTTGTTCCCAAATCTTACAAACAGGCTAAGAAATGTCAAGACTTCAGAAACTGGGAAGCTTCAATGAATGTAGAATTAAATGGAATAGAAAGCATGGAGGTATGGGATGACTACAATGGTCCAGAGCCTGCCAATCCTCTAAACACGACTTGGGTCTACCGTATCAAGCATAACTGTCAGGGGGACCTGTTCATCTACAAAAGTCAATTATGCGTGCAAGGGTTTAATCAAATCTACAGACTTGATTACCAAGATACATTCTCTCCAACGGGCAAGGCGGATTCACTCAGAATAGCTCTTCTGTTTGGGCTATACCATGCACTTCCAATCTATCAATTCAATGTCAAGAGTGCATTTCTGCATGCACCTCTCAACAAAGACGTGATCAGAAAGACCCCAAAGGGATGTTCTAGGAACTAAAAATATCTCAAGCTAAAAAAATCCCTTTACAGACTCAAACAAGACCCTCTCAACTGGTTCAACACTCTTACTCAATGAATCTCCAGCCAGG
Source organism: Puccinia polysora (assembly GCA_025617555.3). Classification (NCBI taxonomy): domain Eukaryota; kingdom Fungi; phylum Basidiomycota; class Pucciniomycetes; order Pucciniales; family Pucciniaceae; genus Puccinia; species Puccinia polysora. Next base: position 16,983,228 of record CM062622.1, on the reverse strand, counting down.
GGTTTCATGAATCTTCCAGTGATCCCTGTCTCTATTTAAATCCCCAGCACAAATCAATCATTTTCTTTCATGTTGATGACCTCATCCTCATTGGTCTTGGCAATGAGTTCAAATAAAATTTCCTTCACCAATTTCCAAATTCCAGCGCTCACAAACCCAGCACTATCCTGGGCATGAAATATTCCCAGGAGAACAACAAAATTTTTCTTTCTCAACCAAAACATATCAAACACAGACTTGAAGAACTCAATCTCAGTCATTGTCACCCTTCTTCAATTCCGCTGACAGCTCACTTAAATCTTTGACCCGCTACAGATGAAGAACACAACAAGTTCAAAGCTCTAAATCTCAACTATTGATCCGCCGTATTTCTGATGAATTAAATTGCTTTCCTCACTCTCCCAGAAGTCAGCTATGCCTTTTCCAGTCTTGCTCAATTTTGCATACAGCGAGGAATCAATCACTGGCGGGAAGTCAAGCGTTGCTGGAAATATCTGAAGGCAACCAAGCAACTCTCTCTTGTGCTGGAAGTGAAACACCCCAAGACTCAACTGCAATGTTACAGCAACGCTACCTGGAACAAGGATCTTGAGACAAGACATTCACAGTCCGGCCATCTCTCTCTACTATTTGGATCCCCTATCTCTTGGAGCAGTTACCGCCAGCAAAATGTTACCCACTCCACCACCAAAGCAGAACTAAATCCACTTGTGGACTCATTCCTTGAGGCTATCTGGATGAGAGGGCTCATATTGGAAATGTGGGAAAAACCAATTCAACCCAGCCTACATCACATTGATAATAAGGGACTCAACAATAAATTAAAGAAGTTTGGGTGCAACTCCAAGACTCGTCATATAGACATCAAAACCAAATCCATCCCCAAAGAACTCAAGCAAAAAATCTACAGATCAAACTGATTCCTTCCTCCAACATGATTTCTGATGGTTTAACAAAGGCTCTACCTAGAGTTTTTCTTGTAAAACTTCTTCAAGTCATTAACCCTCAGTTCACACACCCTGCAATCCTACCAGCCACGGGGGGGGGGGGGGTCAAATCCTCTTCCTAAATTTTCCCCCCTAACATCACTGTGACTCTACCTCTCTACTCAGTTAAGCCCGCCGTACTCTGACTGCCCGCACCCGCGCACTTACCTGCGCTCTCAGCTTGTGGCCCCTTAACCTTACTCATTGACCCTCCCGGGCTTGACCGGGGGTCTCTGCTTGTTTTTCTTTTTCTTTCCTTTCTCGGAAGTGTGATATTTTTCTTTTCTTTCCTCCTGGATTTCTTTACCTCTTTTGTTGGCTTCCCGCTTCTCTTTCCATCCTATAAATCTCAATCTCCTCACTTCTCAACTTTATCTCTTTGATTCAAAAACAACCTCTCAGCTGCAAACTCCCAACTCATTTTCTCCAATTCAAATCTTCATTTTCCATCCAGACTAATCCTTAGTGATTCACTCAACGCTCATTGTCAATTGTCTGGTATGATTTCTGCTATCCTTTTCATCTATTGTGTTCTTCAATTATCCTCTTGTTCTTTGTCTCTCAACTGAATCCAGATGTTGCTTAGATTGTTTCATGTCCCTTCTAGTCTTAACTTCTCTCATTCCATAAAATTCAGTTAAAAGAATCAACTCAAAGAAAAATCCAGTGGACTTTATCATTAAGCCGGTCTCGAGACTTTTGCTTGTCTGCCAACTCAAAACAATTAAATTTGGGGGTTGCAGCTTTGGATGCTGAAGCCAGGGTGCAAGGTGAGATATTGGCTTCTTCCTCTGATAAACCCTTCTGAGGTCTTGTGAACCTAAGTGCACCACTGTGTATTCCATGGTCTAGCCAGAGTTTCTCCAGCGCAGGTGCGCTTGCATGGAATTTTCTCTCTCAGCCAAGGCAACGTAAGGTGCTAAACCAGCTCATATACCATGTTTTCCTCTCTTTTACAACCTGAAACTTGTACAACTGACATCTTGGAGATCTGAGACCAGAAAGTTCTATTTCAGTATCCTATGTTCTCCCTCTACTCAAAGTGTTGTGCTTATGTTTCTATCATCAGACCCGTGCTTCTTGTGCTATCCCTGTTTCTGCGCCTGCTCTTGCTGTTACTACCCTCTTCATCCTTAAAACTCCTACTGCTGTGCTAAGTCTTATTTTGAAGGTGTGATCTGTTTTTTTTTATTTATTTTGTTTTAACCATTGCTGAAAATTTATTCTTTTGAAGTCTGAAATCAACAGGATCCTTGTGAAGGATTTTGGCCAATCAACAGCTATTGAGCCCTATCAAGCGCAGGATGGTGGCTCAATTGGAAAAATCCTCAATAATTTGGCTTATCATGCCAACTTATCAAGAGGATGCTAGATGCTCTAAAGGGGGAAGATACTCATCTCTGCTCCCTCAAAAAGTTGCCACCGTGCTTCTTCCTCAACCCAAACTTTCCCATTTTTTGATCCGGGTGGCAGGGAATTGCACCTGGATAGCTCCCTGCAGCTTATGAGGCAGTACTTTGAGCAGTCAAATACTGCTGCAAAAGATTGAATTTAACAGTTTGCCTCCCAAGTTTTAGCTTCCACAGGAAGAATGCCCTTAGAGAATCTCTCCTGCAGGAGGTGAAACTTGGGAGGCAAAACCTCAAAATACCAAATGCGCAGCTGGATTTGCCTCCACAAACTGCTGAACAATATACTGGGAGGAGGTATCCATGCATGATTCCCTGCTGAAAGGACCTTGACCAGTATGTAATAAAACCCCAAAACTATGGATCACTCAAGTTTGGTCAACATCATCAACAAGCAGAAAATTTGTCTATCATCCAAAATCAAAAGAACAATTTCAGCAGTTCAGATCACCCCCCAGCTAATTGAAGAGTCCAATACACAGCGGAAGAATCCTCCCCATCAAGAAAAAAAAGCACAAAAAGCCAATATTCCCCATAATTTTGAAGTTGGATACAGGCTTTTGATGCAGGATTTCTTTGGAGAGACTCCCATTTACAGCAACCATCTCTTCCAACACCAATTCCAAATGAATAAGGACATATTCTTAAAGATTTTTTGAAACCTGGAAGCCCAAAAATTGTTCTTGGCTCAAAAGCCCAATGCCCTAGGACAACCAGGTCTTTACCCAATTCAAAAGATTGCCTCCTGTATCTGAATGCTTGCTTATGGAAATTCAGCAGATTTAAACAATGAATACCTTTGGATCTCAGAAACAACAAATTTACAAAGTTTAGTGCAGTTTTTGCAGGGAATAATTGAACTATATGCCAAGCAATATCTACAAAATACAAACAATTGCAACCTCCAATTCCTTTTGGAGATTGGTGGAGCTCAAGCCTTCCCTGTAATGTTGGGTTCAATCAACTGCATTCATTGGCCTTTTAAAAAATGCCCAACAGCATGGGCTGGGGAATACCAGGGCAAAGAGAAGGTAAGTTTGTTTTTCCTTCCACAAAATTTAATTTTAAAATGACACTGACCATCTTCTGCAGGTGCCAACCATTTTTCTTGAGGCAGTTTTTTCTCAAGACTTGTGGTTTTGGAACTGATTTTTTGGTCTACCCAGTTCTCACAAAAATATCAATGTCCTTGATTTCTCTCCATTATCCAACAATCAAACCACCACAAAATTTTAATTCCAGGTCAATGTCAACACTAACAAGAATGTGTACTACCTTGCGGATGGGATATGACCCAATTGGGGGTTTCTGATCAAGAAAATATCACCTACAAAACATCAAAAACAAAAAGTAAGGTTCCATCAATTTACTTTATAGTCAAGATTGGGGCTAATTCTAACTTAATTGCCTTTTTTTTGAAGTCCAGTTTTTTGAAAAGATGCAAGAAGCAGTTTGGAAGGATGTCAAGAGGGCTTTTGGGGTCCTGCAAGGATGTTATACCATTGTAGCTAGGCCTGCTTGTGGTTGGAACCATAATGATCTGCAGTTGATCATGAGGAATTTTCTCATCCTCCACAATCAAATTGTGGAGGATGAACACAAAGCAGAGTTGAATTTCTTTTAGAACTCATCAAGCAAAAGTGCAAGTATCCAATTGAGCTGGGAAACCAATGACAATTTTGCCTCATTTGTAAATAAATATCAAGAGATCTGTAATAAGGATTTCCATCATGCCCTTTGCAGGGATCTCATTGAAAACCTGTGGAGTCTTAAAGGTAAACTTGAGTAAATTGATGGGTCAAGAATAAATAAGTATTATTTTCATTTGATTTTTACCTTTGTATGTTTTACTCCCATTAAATCTCTCCAAAATTTGTTTTTTTCCCTGTTATCTCAAAACTCATTGCGTGGCAATGCAATTTTCTTGTCAACCACAATTCATTTCAACTAGCCAATGAGGGTTTTCATACTGGGCTACCAATTGGAACACCCAAGAAATTAATCAAGATAGAAAAGACCACTAATCATACAGTATTATAGTATGAGCAGTGAGTATGAGAAGAAAATGGAATGGGACATTCATACTGTACAATAGTATAACAAGTTAGTATGAGAAAAAAAACTGGGAAACTCAATTTTAGTCCTCAACATATCACATTTTCAAGCTTTATGATGTCTCTTGTGTGTACTGATCATCTACCATTTGGAGAATCTTGGCCCTCTTAAATTAATAGTATTGTTGAGTTTCACAATCCAAGTTTGACATGTCTTTCCCAATGATGAGCTCCTGAGCAATCAAATCAAGTGCTTTGCCATTGGTTTGAAGGATATTGTTTTTTTGAGAGGCTTTGGAAGCCAAATATTGGTGGGCCCTGGTCATTTCATCATTCCATTGCAAAGCTGCATTTGAGGATGACTCAGATGAGGATTCAGAAGGTTTGCTACAAAGTTTTTTGCATTTATTCTTCCCAGTAAGTCTTTGAGGAGGTTGCAAATAATTGTTTCTTCAACCAAATATGCTAGAAGAAGAGGAAGTGGTAGGGGAAATTTCAACCTTGTTTGAATCACATCTTTTTCTTCTTATGTCCATTTTTTTTTCCAAATTCTGAATATATTTGTTTGATTTTGGGACCTTGGCAAGGATATTGTAGCATTTCAAATTCTGAAATGTCTTCTTTGTTGTTTCAGAATACAACTTGAGGTCAGCTCAAATTTGGTCCTGTGAAGTTGTCCCACTAAGGTTGGTCGGGTCAATCTGATTCATGCAGCTACTAAACTTATTTATTGCATTTTGGATTGTTCCCCATCAACTCTTGAGACTGGTTTCCAAACAAGGTGGGTTGGTTATATGCTTGATAAAGTTGGCCTCAAAGCAGTCACAAAATCTACACACTTTCTGATGGTTCCTTTCAGAGGGTCCTAAAAGATTTCAACCCAGGTCTTACACAACTTCATGTATTTTTTTTCATTTTCATTGCGCGCCCAAGCCATTTTGATTTCTGATTTCTTGGAACCCATATTTTCATTATGATTTTGAAAAGGAACTGGTAATGGGGATCTGGGACCTAGAAAAAAAGAAAAAAATGTATTTAGTGTGTTGTTATGAGGAAAATAAAATAGAAAATATCATTAATAATTCATTACCTGATGTGGGAAGTGATGGCAAGTCTACAGGTGCAGAGAGAAATGGGTCAAGCTGGTCCATTTTTGAGAAGTGGCAACAGGTTGTAATGAAAGGCTATTTTGAATGGAGGTTTAGCAAAATAAAAAAATCTAGTTGATATGGAAGAATGAAGATGGGGAGAGGGGAGGATGTGCAATGGAGGGATGGTAAAAGGGCAATGTGTGGCAAACATGGGTACAGGTGGGGAGGCATGGAGGGCATTGAGATATTTTGGCGGAGGTGGATATGAGATATCAATGGGGATTCAAACAGATTGCACATGGATGTATTGTATATCAAAAATATCATGGGAGCCATATGATTTCCAGATGTGGAAACCCAAAAGGTCAATATACCTCCAAATCTTTAATGTCTTTGCGGATAGCAGCTGTGGGACAGTGGTTTTTTGAGTGGTTAGGAGGTAAATACGCTTTAGATTTGCAGTTTAACTCCCGCAGGAGAGATTCTCTTATATACAGGGAATGTTGCTATAAAATAAATAGGATTTTACCCCCAAATTTGAAGACTTTTTCAAATCATTTTTTTTAAATGAAGTTCAGATGTGGAAAGATTTCAAAAGTGAAATGAGGTCTGTTCTGGATTTTATGAGGCTGAAAAAAAAGTACAAGTTTGAGTCAATAAATGATTAAGTATTCAAATAATCCCAAAATAATATACATATCTAAAAAAAAGCCAGATCTTTGGATGAAAAGCTTGAAAATAATTGAAAAATATCTAAACATTTGACTAATAAATCTGGTTGCAGGCAGACCTCTCTAGGTGAAATTTACTTGTTGATTTGGTTAATTCAATACTTATCTAAATATGATCATGAGTAAAAACTGTCAGCTTCCTGATAACAGGAAACTTTCAGTCCTTTAGCTACATAAAGTGATATTGGTTTTGGAAGGATAACATTTCCAAAAAAAGACATAAAGTGCTCAAAATAATTATATATGATAAGAGAAAGTGTAAGGTTTATTTTTTTTGGTTAAATATTTTTCAATATGTCCTTGAAGAGGGGCCAGAGTTTAAACAGAACTGGGGGTATTTACTGCCTTAGCAACCTCTCTCGGGGGGCAACTTTGAACTTTGTAAAACCTTGGTATAATGGGGTCCTTTTGATTTACAGAAAGGGGTTAACCAAAGGGAATGGGTGTGACAGGCTGTTTATAGCACTTAATTCTTAAGGCAGGGAGGAGATAAAATACTGATTTGAATAGTTGCTCCAATAAATCCTGCAGAAACTCATGGTTGAAGGTTCTCAGATCACTTGGTGGGGTACTTTGACAATTTTTCTTCAAGGAAATTTATAATGGTGTTAAAATGAATAATTGTGCTATCAGACTGAAGCCATATTTTGATCTTTTATTTCTTATAAAAAATTGATCATGGATGGAAATGGGGTCTGGATTGATACCAAAAATCACTGGGTTAAAACAACAAAAAGCGCACTTTATATATACCTTTTTGGGGTGAAGGAGCCTTCTCAGGGAAAATGGAGAGGGTTGCACTTGAGTGATAAGGCTAGCAGGCTTGAAAAGGCTAGCTTAGCCCACATCTTTAGTGATTTCACTCAGCTTTACCTGTCTGTATCATATTTATTTGTGAAATAATTGTGAGAAATTGTTTTTAATGTTAATTTGTTATTTCTTTAGTTCTGAAATATTTCCTATTCTGTATTATATTTATTTGAGTAAAGTGGTCAGATATGGAAATTGATACATTCTCTGTCAATTTCTGAATATTTTAGTCATTTTTATTAATTTTTATGCAAAATCCTTGGGGAGGTTTGTGGTCATTGAAGATTGGTTGATGTATTTTTTGTCATAACTGTTATTATTGTTTGATTTGATTTATCACTATTATGTTTGAATTTTATATTTTTTATTTAATTCATAAATTTTTCCAACCTTCCTCTAACCATCTATCAATTTTTTACATATGCATGACATATGCATAGAGGTTGTGGCATGTTCTTGAGGTACCTGGTTGAAAGAAGTTGAGCTGGCAGTTTTGATGTGCGCATGCTTGACAGCGCAGGCAGGAATCTGGCATCTGAGTCCAGACGGATAATTGAATGTGGGTCTCTTGACAGGTGTCTGAATTTTGAGTGTCAGATGCGTTCAACATGTACAGTACGGATGCTGGGCTGTGTGCAGAAATTGTGACAGAACACAAAACCGGCTGTAACTCCTAACCTGTACAAAATACTCCAATTCTGAGTGAATTTTGGGTGTGAAACCTTGAATTGAATATACATGTGAATTATTCCAAAAATTCACTAATAGTGGTGTTGTGGTTTTGGGTCATTTTCTTGTAAATTCATTCAAAAATATAAGGAGTTGCAATTCAAGGGTGGGGTCAGTGAGTGACCCTATCTTATTTTTGGTGGGGAATCAAAATCTGTAATGATATTTTGGGATTTCTCAGCATAATTTGGTTTTTTATTCTACTTTGACAGGTTGCTATGTACAAGGAGCAAGCTGACAAAAAATGAGTCTTGAAGGTGAAGACCAATTTTTAAAATTGAGAAATTTTGGAAAAATATGAAAGGATTTGGACTTCAAATTGATTTATTTTTGGTTTTATTGCCAAATTGATAAGATTTTCTTGAAAGGACCCAAAAATAATATGAAAACATAAAACCTTTTGGGTGCTTAATGAGTATCATTCAATATCTCATACCTTTAACCCGAATCTATATATTTTTTGTTAGTTTCTGGTCAAAATGGCTAAAAATATGTCAAAAAAGATATTTTATGAACCTGTGACAGGTTCACTTAGCTTTACACATTCATTGCTGCAGTGGAAATTTATAGACACAATTTGTGGTTACAATATGCTTTCCAAAGTATGGTAGGAAACGTCTCTGTGCGCACAGAAGGAGATTCTGAGCTAAGAAAAGGCACTGCATATTCTGAAACATGAAAATTGGGTGAAAGGGAAAGTGTACAGTGGGATGGCCTGAAATTAATTTAATTTAACCCAGAAGATGTAATTTATTTTTCCACAGTGCAGAAACAAAGCCTATTGATCACAACTGGAAAACATAAATAAAACATGGGATACCAAATGCAGACAACAGCAATACTTAGGGAAGCACAGAAAATTGAAGACAGTGAGATGAGAGAAAGATGAAGGATCACACTGGGGATTTTATAGTTGAGAAAATGGATAGGGGAAAACCAAGGATGCCAAGGATGTATGAAAAGTTGTGGTATACTATAAAATGGAAGTTTAACCAAGGGATATTTCAAAGTAAGACATTGGAGATGAAAAAAATTGTAGGTATCCCTTGAATGAACTGCAAAAAAATCAATTTGAAAGGCAGATTGAAATGCAGCACTTTGCTGGACAAGAGAAAGGAAAGGGGAAGTCAAATGTAATTTTGACTGATGTGGCAGAGTAGCTCATGTGGTGCAAGATTCCAAACAGGATTATTATTAAGCTGGGACACACTTCAATTGTATCTTGGGATATTCCTTTGGAACCTCTGCAGCTTTTTTTTGCACTCTTAAATAATAATAAAAGGGTATTGAAAGAAAAGGAAACTATAAAGGCAGTAAGTTTTTTATGATATCTAAAACTAGATAAATCTCTTCTAATTCTTTAAATTTTCAATAAATGTCTTCCTCCTCCTTTCAAAAGCCCGCATTAAATAGTAAATATATCAACTGCATAAATCCCTCCTTTTCCTGCCCCTTCCCACTACTTCCTGATCAGTTTCCTGCATCTATTTGTGGTCCACAGGTTTATTGAAAACTTATTTTAATCTTGGGACCAGTAGGTTTATCCCTGTTTTCCATCTCTGGCCTTCCTCCCATGAAAACAGCTGTCAATCCAAATAATTTGCCACATTATTTGAGTTTGAGCCCATATCAGGTGTAATTTTCATCTCCAAATTCTAAATTATTGGTCCTATGCTTTGAAATTCTCCAGATTATTCCACAAAAGTAACGTTCTGTTCCCAGTCTCCTCAAATTTATCCTACCAATTATCCCAGAAATTAATTTCCTAATCAAGTCATGCTCTTGTTGCTTAATTAACTGACCCTTTTTTATTGTTTCCCTTTGGTGTCCAAATTTGGCAATATTTACCCTCTTTGTTCTTTTCAATCCCAATCAATAAACTTGCAGCTTTGCACACTGTGAGACAATAGATATTGCCTATTTGAATCTCTTACTTCCTTTTTCAGAACTAATTGTTCACTTTTGGCTCAGCTTTTGATGGATCAAAAACTCCTAGTATTATTCCAGATTGTCAAATGTACAAAAGCCTTTCTGGTGAAGTGCTTCTTGAGCTCATGTCTACAAATAGGAATCACACTGGGGAAGGTAGATGATAGTGAATTTTATTTCTTCCTTTGCCTCTATTGTATTTACTATTTATTGAAGGTCATTTTTGTAATTAGAAGGGTTTATATTAACTTCTGGTAAAATAAAAAACTTCTTGTCAAATAATCAGAGGATAATCTTGATTTTTCTCATTATTCCTGCCAAGAATAAAAAATTTCAAGGCAAGTGTAGATTCTACAACAAAATAGTTCACATATCAATTGGTATTGGAGGAAATGGTTTGTGGAGTGTGATGAAATGAATTTTTTTTCAGAAGAGAAATTCATGGAGTGATTTATCTATAAAAAATCTTTAGAAGTAAAGAGAATTTTAGAAACAGATGAAATAATTACAAAAGGAATTTAGAAATAAACAAAAAAAATTGGAACAGGTTCCAGCTAAATTGTTTCAGAATACAAAATCTTGCGCCCCATATTTGGGGGTCTTATTGGGAAACTATTTCAAATTTATCAAATTTTATGTCAGCTTGCTGCTATGTACATAGAAACCTGTAAAAGTAACAGAAAAATAAAATCAAGCAATTGAATAAGAAGATTAAATCTAACTTAAGAATGAGTGGGAAATCCATAAATATTATTGCAGAAATAGATTCTTCAACCGAAATTAGGTAGGGTCACTCACTGACCCCACCCTTGAAATCCAACTCATTATATTTTTATAAAATTGAAGAAAAAGGGACCAAAAAATCATGGCATCACTATGGCACTTTTTGGCCCTTTCAATGTCTCACGCAAAATTCCATGTATAGTTTTTACACCTGAATTTCACTCAGAATCAAGGTGTTGTGTATATTTTAGGAGTTACACATAGAAATGTGTTATGTCACAATTCCCGCGCGCAGTCTCGAGTCCTTACACAGCCCCTACATACCTGTAGCACCATATTCCCGCGTACAGAAGTCCCGCATGCAGCCCATTTTACCACACATGCAGCAGATCCTACTCCGCGTGCATCTGAATGCAAATCTGACAGCAGCTTCTGCTCATAAGAGCTACAACCTAGTTAGGCTTATCTAGCATATTTAATAACATGACATATGCATTAAAATGGGTATAAAAACGTTAAAACTCAAATAAAAGTGAAATATAATCAATTGAAAGTATTTTTTATAATAAATCAAATATTCAGGATTACCTTGCAAACCCCACATCCTGATATTTGAAGACCACAAAACACTACAAGGAGTGGCGGTAAAAATTATTAAAAATTACCTACGTTATCCGCAGATGATGGAACATCAATAAAAATCCACATATTTCCACTTTAAAAAAATATCAATAATACAAATAAAGGATAAGTGCGGAATAATAAGAATTACCCCATCAACTGATTAACAGATCCTGTGGCTGAAATAGTGCATAAATCCAGCAGGTCTGAGGACAGCTGATTGAAAGCACCAAGTGGACGTGCTCAAAGTGCCCTGAATGGCTTGCTAGCCTCAGACCTTGAGCAGAACCTTCTGTATTTCCCCTGAGAAGCTCATTAAGACCCCAAAAAGGTATTTATACAGATCTCTTTGGCTTCATTATTCCCTATTATCAGTTTACCAGGAATTTATTATCATAAATCAGACACTGTTCATTGTTGATCAAGTGCTTATAAAGAGATAAGCAAGTGATTTATGACCTAGTCTGCAGTAGTAGTATTTACTTCCCATAAACCATTCAACCCCATTGAAGTTTAGTCAAGAAATGCACCCCATCTGCTCTGAAACCCTTCATATCTTTGCAGGATTTTTGTGGAATATTGCTCAGAGTAAGTTGTTCCTTTCCTTCCTTGGCCCAGAGTAAGTTGTTCCTTTCCTGCCTTGGCCATTGTGCTGTTTTGCCTGGACATATCAGTGGATAACTCCTTCTAAGGCACCAATTTTTCATTCCAAGATTCTTAAAATGCCTAAGGAGGCCCCTTGAAGAGTGGTTGTCTGTCTATAAAGATCCCCAGTAGTAAAATACTGTGGCCCCTCTTTTTATAAAATATCAAAAAAAAATTTTAACCAAAAAAATTAAACCTTTCACCAGATCTTAACATATTTATTATTTGAGATTTTAAGTGTTTATCATTGGAATATTATTATCATTATTATTCCAGTATTTTTATCTCTCTCTGTAGCCAAAGGACTGCAAGGTTCCTGGTATAAGAGTGCTGAAATTTTATATATGTATAGTTCTTATTTTATCCCTTGAAACATAGCAGATGGACTTTGTTTTACCCAAAACTCCTTCCAACTTCCAGGAAGTTGGCCAATCACTGGGGGGTATTGATTTGGTGTGGTACCAACCCCTCCTCCAAGAGCAGGTTTGTCAATCTACAGGGTTCCCCCAGCCAACTTGCCTTATGGGTGGAGTGGGGCCAAAATACATCCAAATTATCAAACAGCAGTTCCTTTCAGGCCCAGGAAAATTCACCAATTCTTGGACTGATTTCAGAATTAAGTTGTAAGAAAAGGGGGAAAAAATCTGAAAAAACATTTCCCCAGAAGCTTTTTCACATTAAGAACTTCCTTCCTCCTAAACTTTACACTAAATTCCCATCATTTCCATTGCTTTCACTCAAGTAGGAAACTTGCTATGGACTACTGAAAATTTCAGCCTTTAACCCCATTTTAGAATTCAAAATTCAGGGGCATGTTGGATCAGCTAGAAATTCCCCCTTAGGGAACCGCTACAGGAGTTCCAAGAAATCTTCCCCCACAAATGGGAAATTTGCAGCCACCCCAATGCTACTACTGCGGGTAATTCAGGAACTCAGAATTTGAACTTGAATACCTGAAAGAGGACTTGGGGAAATACCAAGTAAAAATTTGAGGTCTGTAGCACATTATGGTAAATGGTGAGGTATTCAAAGATGCACTGGTCAACCTTCAACCAGAGATCAGGAAAGGAGTTTGGAATATGCAATATTTAAGAATGATTCAATGGTTCATTTAGGAGTTTCATTCTTCCAGAAGGCCTGGGAAACTCTAAAATTTCCAGTGGCAGAAAAAAAAACAAGAGGCTGGTATGAAAGGAGGAGAGGATGGAGGTAGATGTGACTCAATAAAAGATCAAAAGTATGGAGGCACCAGGGCTACTTGGAATGGTGAGTTTAAGATAGAAGGAAGAATAAATATTTCAGAGTTTTTGAAGAAAAGATACTCTGACTAAAATCTCATTGAAGAAATTGAAATTTATATCTCTGGTAATTTTCAAAGACATGATAGTTTTGGAAAAGAAAAAAAAATTCTCCAGAGAACAACCTCTTCAGTATTATCAAAAAGTAGCACAGGTGACTGTGGCTGTGGTAAGTATTGAAATCAAGGCCAGAAAAATGGTTTAAAACCCATTAAATTTCCCCTTGGCTATGTGCAGCTAGGGTTTGGAAATTATAAATGCTGTGAAATATTTGAGAGTGGTTTTATCGTCAACCAAATACAATAAAACAGAAATGGAGTGCTGGGTTATCCTGTGAAAATATTTGAATTAGGGTACAGAACCTGTAAGGCATATGTGCAAATAGAAGTCCTAGCGGGGAAGAAGGCCTTAGAATCCCCACATGTGCATCAGAAAATCTCTCAACTGGTCACAAAGGTTGAAGATTTTTTCTTGGTTTTGCCTTTTATTTTTTATTTCCAAGCTTTCCTGGATTGAAACAAGGGGGGCTGTGTCATAACCACAGTTTTGAAACTCCTTCAACTAAAAAAATAAAACCATTCATCAACTTCAATCTCAGTTCAAAATCAACTCCACCTACTCCTGTACTTTCCACTGGATACTACCTCTGCATACCTTGCAAGTATCTACCTCTTTCTACCAGGTTCACCCTCTCCCTGTATGGGATGATACCTATGTCCATGTAAACCTCACCACTGTGTCATGTGATTCATTTAACCTTCCCAGGCTCTCTCCCTCTCTGTCTATGGCTTGTTACATCCTTTATCTCTCATCAAACCAATTTTTATATGAGTTAGTACATATTTCACTTATTATATACATAGTAAATACTCCCCACCATCTGTTAAACCCATACTAAAAGGACTCCAGATCAGTACATTTCAAACCTCCCAGGACAGGCCCATCAAACAATCATTCAACTGCAGCCTCAAGCACAATAATTCAACATATAATAACATAGTAACTTCAACCTTCAACACCATTCACTCATCCCTCAATGCCTCCTTCTCAGTTCTCACATATACTGGCCTCTCCTTCCCTCCTTGAATAGTTCAACCAAGGAATTAGTATACTACTTCTTACTGGTTAGTCCCTCTGCCAGTGGTTTTCATCTCAGCAAAAGACATCCTTCACCCAGCCTGCTTAGCTCGTGTTACCTTGTTCCTTCCTGGTGTTACTCTTATAGGATTTAACAACCTCTTATTCAACAACCTCCTCCTGGAGTGCTTCACTCCATCCTTCCATCTCCTGATAACTTGTAATCATCATTGCATCTTCTTCATTGAATTATCAACCAATAATACTTGAGTTCTATTAGTAGTAGTGCCTGTGCCTTCATCCCCTTGCACATCAGGGGTAGTTGTGACAGGCTGCAATTAAACACTGACAGTGGCAGATAAGAATTTGAAGAGTTGATAAACTTCTATCTCTTGGGACAATTCATATTAGTAAAGGTTCTGGGGGAATCTTCCATAGAGGATCTTCAAGGGATGTCTGAAGAAACATGTAGAATGTGTCCCAAATCACCAAGCACAGTTTAATAAGGATGAGCAGGAATGAGTTGTAGGAATTTAATGGATTAAGGTGGTGGGAGCGTTTATTGGGGGAGTTTTAGGAGTGGGAATGATACCAAAAGTGATTAATTTCATGTATGGATCATTGGTGAGGTCTAGCACAAACATTTACCCTTGTGCCACATTGGTTAGCAGCTGTCACCAGAACAAGTTGTACAAATTTTTAGGATTCAGACCAAGAAAAGAATATAACAAAAACATACTTGAGGATTCAGAATAGTGATTCAAAGGAGGTTGAGGAAGAGGGGTTGATAAATGAGTTTTAAGGAAAAGAAAAACATCATCCAAGAATTCATAACCTATAGGAGTACACATGAAATTTGTAAAAATGGAATGTCAAATTTAAATGTGACTCAAATGATGTTAGATTGTAAATAAAACCAAATTAGAGTGTCTATAATTTGAACAATTGATTAAATATAATTCCAGAGCAAAAAATATTATAAATTGTTTTGCTACGTGATAAGTACAGGGGGGGGAGTAAGTCATTGAATGATTGGGCAGAATCAATAGTTTTATTTTTAGACACATTTTCAAGGCCAAATTTTGAAAATAACCATTTATCTATTTTAAATATGATCACATATTTTAGAATTTTTTCTGTAAGGTGGAACTTGAAAGATTATTCAAATAATTGAATTATTATTTTTTGAAAAATAATTAAATAATGTAAAAAAATACCCTCAAATAGATTCTACAGAAAGAGAAAAAATAAACGCCAATGTTAAATTCGCGACCTTGCAAAACCCATTCACTACTTAAAAGGGGTTGCGTGGCGCGAATCGCAACATATTTTTAGTCGCAAAAAGCCGCTCGCAACCCTCAATAGTTGTGAACGGCCGCTCGCAAACGGTTATTCACGACCTGATTGAGCGTCATGAACGGCCGTTTGCAACCTCTTGGGGTTGCAAACGGCTGTTCACTAATCGCTCCCAAAAAGAAATTGAGAGAAATAAAAAAAATAAAACTAAAAATAAATAGAAAAAGATAAAAAAAATAAAAATAGATAAAAATAAATAAAAATTAATAAGATTAAATAAATATAAATAAATATAAATAAATATAAATAAATATAAATAAATGGTTGGCCTAAATAAGAATAAATAAATATTTAGTATAAAAATAAAAATAAATAAATATAAATAAGATAAAAATAAATAAATATAAATGAAAATAAACAAAAAAAAATTGAAATGAGTAAAAATAAAAGATAAATAAATAAAAAATAATTAAAAAGAAATGAAAATAAATAAAAATTTTCATTCATTATTAACAAAAATGAAAAAAAGGAACAAAAAAAGAAAAAAATATGAGTACTAAAAAAGGAATAAAATTGAAAAAGGCCTGAAAAAATAAAAGTAAGTTCAATATCACCAGTGCTAAATTAAAAGTCCCAAAAAATACAAGCTCAAGTTGACTAGCCCTAAAGTAAAAGGGCAAAAAAATAAAAGTTCAACTGGTGACCAGCCCTAAGGTAAAAGTGCCAAAAAAAGTACAAGTCTTTTGACCAGCCTTAAAGCAAAAGTGCCAAAAAAATACAGGTCTTTTGACCAGCCCTAAAGCAAAAACACCAAAAAAACAAGTTCAACTTGTGTTAAGCTGATCCCATCACAAGCTTAACAAAATTTAAGCTTGTGATGGGATCAGCCCAAAAAAATTTGAACTAAATTATCATTAAAATCTCATTCAAAACACTCATCATAATGATTTTAACTTAAAACACTCAACAAAATGATGTTCAAAATGTGATAAACCTTTATATTAATAGAATTAAAAGATCAGCATCAGAACCCAAACCCAAATTATCAAGTTAAAATGATTTCTATAAATCAGAATACAACTCAAGTTGATTTTTGAGGTGATTGACCCAAAAAGCTTCTTTTTTAGAAATGAAGGAAAATGGTTTGGAAACTATGGGTGGGATTGGAATCACGTCTCCATTAAGTACAAGGTGGGCCCAATGGTTATTGTTAGCAAAGCAAATTAACATAGGATCTAAATTTTGTTTTACACCCACATTAATAGGAGTAAAAGTACAAAATTCATGCAATCAAATAAACAATATTGGTCTTCCATATGTATCTGCTATAATTTGACCCATTTAAAGCTTTGAAAGCCACTTTAAAGAGGGAAACTTTTCATTTATGTCATTGAAATAAAGTATTTTTTCTATCTTTTCAAATTCTTAATGCCACCAAGGATCATAGCATAGCACATCTTATTCTTCCTCAATTTTTCAACAATTTCTTTCCAAAATTTAAACCATTCATCCTGATCATACAAAAGTTATTTAGAAATGACTGTAGAACCAAAATTTTCATCACAAACCAGGTCCCAAACCTCACCCAAGAGCTGATTTAAGTTCTCAGGTATGTGATGGAGGTAATTTACTTCCTAAAATCAAAAAGTGGTTAGCCAAAATTCTAAACTCATGAAAGGAATCACCACTCACTGAAGATGAGCTTCTGTTTGACTCCTCCATTGCGTCTGCTTCATCCTTCAAAAGGAATTGGATTCCAACAGCACCGAACCCAATGAAATTTTGGTCTTTTCCACTGAACTATGAAATTCAGATTAAGAGCCATCAATGCAATACAGAAATAATGAACCCATTATTTCCTTAAAACATAAAAATGAACATTTCTCAAAATCCAAGACTTACTATAGTTGGTCTTCAGTTCCCCTTTCAAGTGTTTCTTCAGTCTCATCCTCTGAAATATGTGATTCAGATGAAGAGCCATCCTTGCACGTCATAAATGATTTTCCAATCAGTTCATTCAACCATAAAAATGGAAATTTATCACTCAAAATAAAAGAGTACCTACTTTCTTTGGTGTCTTGGGTCCACTTTAAACCTTTTTTCCCTCTTAATTGCTCTTTCAACATGCTCAAATTTTCAAAGCTCATGATGGGTAGCTTTCAATTTTGGTTTACCGCAGCTTGAACTTAACAGCATTGGCTCAAGCCTTGGCTTGGCAATAAAAGAGGCTGTATTCTTGAGCATTAAACTTAGAATACCCAACCTAAGTCCTTTAGGTTTTCCCCAATAAATTGCATTCCACTTGTTCAACATTTGAGTATCTTCATCAAGTTCTGTATCTGGGTCAAACTTTCAAAAGCAAAAGAGTTATAAATTTTTCAATTTATTGATTTTTTCAATCCAATACTTAATCTGTCAATCCAATAATTGGTACCCTTCAAAAAACCCCAATTAACTCATTGGAAGGGACATAGCCTAACTGCCCCTGAGGGTGAACATCCCCAGGGACAAATGATCCTCTTGATGGTAGCATTTCACCTAAAATGTGGGAACAGAGAAAGCCCATTGTCTTTAAATATGAATTTGAGCACACCTTCAATCATGGATGCACATGAGTTTCTCAAATTGTTCCCTAATGAGTTTAATTTCCTCAATTGACTATTTTTACCCCAAAGGTGAAAGTTCAGTTGGCAGACCTGTGCTCAACTTTATTCAAGAGTCTTTAAGTGCCGCATAGACCAATTGGATCTGACTTTCAATAGTTCCTTCAAGGTGTTTCCACACATGCAAAATGCTCTGCAAAGATTCCACTAGTAATTGTTTGAAAGTGGAATGGGCCTCTTCTACCCAAGAAATAGTTTTATTTCCAAATTCTGGTTAGACACAATT
Source organism: Puccinia polysora (assembly GCA_025617555.3). Lineage (NCBI taxonomy): Eukaryota > Fungi > Basidiomycota > Pucciniomycetes > Pucciniales > Pucciniaceae > Puccinia > Puccinia polysora. Next base: position 16,964,940 of record CM062622.1, on the reverse strand, counting down.
CCAAGCCATTAAAAACATCTCTTTCATAGGAAAAATATTCTTTTCCATATACTCAAGTAAATCCTCATGGTTTTTCAAGAAAAACTATATACAAGTTTCAAAGTAAGCTCCCCCAACAGAGATCAATAGAAGCAGCAATAAATTGGCTTACTCTGAGTTCAGCATCATTGGCTTCTGCCTCCCCCTTGGTTTTAGAGGGCTAATACTGGCCCCAAACAGTCATAAACTTTTGACAACCGTCATTTTCATGACTGAAGCGCACTTTACAGTTTTCTTGTATGTTTTTAGATAAGTGCCAAGTACAACACTGTCTGGATTACTTGGGGAAACTTTGCTTAATAGCAAAAAAAAGAGATTCTTCTTGGTCCATCACAAATAATTTAGGAAACCTCTTGGGATCATAATTCAACTCCTTTAATGCATTAAACGCCCAACTTTAAAACTCATACATTTATTTTGTTACAAAAACAAAAGAATTTGTAAATGTCAGCTTGCTACTATTGCAGAGCAAGCTGCAAAAGTAACAAAAATAACACAAAAATAACACAAAAATAATAATAATACAATTAAACTAAGAAGGAGTGGGAAAACCATCAATATTATTAGAGAAATGGATTTCCCACCCAAAATTAGGTAGGGTCACTCATTGACCCCACCCTTGAATTCCAACTGATTATATTTTTAAATAATTAAGGAAAGGAAGACAAAAATACCACTGCTCCACTGTTGAGCTTTTGGTCATTTAAATATTTCACACTTATTGTCATGTATAGTTTTCAAACCTAAAATTCAGTCAGAATTGAGGTGTTGTGTATATTTTAGGAGTTACGGGCAGAAATGTGTTTTGTCACAATTCCCGCACGCAGCCACGGCAGCTAATTCACCCGCGCGCGGCTGAGATACAGCCCTGTCACTCCATCAAGGTCGTGTACGCAGCCCCGGGCCTCTGACAAGTACGCAGCGGTGGGGCTAGGGGTTGACAGAGTGACAGGCGGCCTGAGAGGCTTATGTACCGCATAAACATGCTACAACCCACACGGGAACATTCATCATATGTAATAAATATTCCCGTGGATAGTAGATACTCTAAAAGTACATAATATTATATAAAATTACTTAAATAACTCTAATATGTATTTTTTATTAAATATAATTCAAAGTACCAAGAATGTCGAAAATAAGACAATGACAACTTCTAAAAATATATAAAAATACTTTAATATTCTTTTATGAGAATTTCTAGACATCAATATTTTCGTGACAACTAAGAAAGCTAATAATGTAAAAAAAATAATGAATTCCCATGACTTACATTTTTAAGTAATCATTTTTAGTAAATCAACTGGAACTCGAAAATAAGGAGTAAAATCAATATCATGACTTTACTCCAGTTATTTAATACATCATGAGAACTCACCTGAGATCAGGATGTCCTTAGAAATGTCTATTTAAATAATTATTAACTTACTGGGAACATTTACTCAGGATAATTAATTAAAAAATACATAAATAGGACAGATTAGTGTTATTCACACGTCCTAATATCAATTATAAAGTAGAATAATTCTCATACCCTGAGGAAGTAGATGCCAACCGTTCTATAGCACCAAGAACGCATGACAGGCTACCACTGGTTACCGTGCTAGCATTAGTGTCCGTCCCTTTGAGCCCCTGTACCCCTCAGAAGGATAGTATTGGGACTCCAAAAGCTATAAATAAAGAGCTCTTTTGAGGAAATTGATGGGAAGAGACCCAGTTATATTTATATACAGACACCGTGCCAAGGTAATCAAGTACTTATAAGAAATAAGTAAGTGATTTATGGCTAAGTATGATCAATAATATCCATCCTCAACCTCTTTCTATCAATTAAACTGCTGAACAACCTTATAACCCCAGTATACAGGTTTAACCCATCAGTGCACTTCCCAAACAGATACCCTAAGGATTCAATAATATACCAGTGAGTTTTATTATCCTTTCTCTGTCGTGGCAGCTTGGTTACAAGGCCCTGCTACTCCACCATGTATTTTATATACATATTATCTTTGGGTAAAATATCCTTTAAACTAAGAAGCCCAAAGTAACCAGGACTACTTGTTTTCATACTGAAATCCCTGAAGAGAGGTGTTAAAGATCCCCAATATAATTGTTGCCCCTCTATAAAAATATTTAATAATCAATTTATTCCTATTGATTTATAATGATAAACCATAACCAAACCAATTAACCTTGCAATAAGCTTAATCCAAATATTTTATGGATTTTTGCTGCATTTATTAAATAATATATATATTATTTATTCTAACACCTCTGGTAGCTAAAGGATAGCTAGGTTCTTGGCATCCAGGAGGCTGACAATTGGGGGTCTGGCTGGGAAATATTCCATTATATTATATATAATACCTTGGACCAGACATTTCTTGTCAAAATACATGAAAGATAAATTTATCTGACTTTATAGCCGTGATTTATCAGTAAATTATTTTGCAGTGGATTTAAAAAGCAATGAATAATTAATAATCTATTATTCAAATATTTTAGAGATAAGAAAAAAAGAATATACTAAAAATTATAAACCTACTGGTTGGGAAGCTTTAACTCAAGCTGAGCAACTTAATATCTCTCCTGAACGTAAACACTTAGATAAACTCCTTGAACAAGAAGATCTTGAGAGGCGTATCATTTTTCAGGCCCTATTAAGGAAACATAAAGCTTGAATAAATAACATATAAATTAATTTTTGAAATATAAAAGTAAGTACACAACTGGTATTACCATATTATTTTTTAAAAATAATATTAATATATTTTATTGACCAATAAAATGAACTTTTTTTACATCAGTGAACCCTCCTGTACCAGAAACCACCGCCACTGAAATTGATTTATTGGATCAAGAAATCCCAGATATCTCTGGACGACCTGAAAATATTGATTGGGTAGGTGAAGACCTCATTGGAACACACCAAGACCCCGTGTGATTACCTACTAAGGATCAATTTAACCCCAATGAATTCTTGGTACCTTTGAACATCAACTTAAGTGAGTTTTGAATAAGACATATTTTTGCAGATTTTTTCTGTAAAATACTTATAAAAATATTATTCTAAAATGAATAGACATAACACAAGAGCCTCAGGGAGAATTCCCTGCTATGGATCTTTGCCAACAGGTCCCAGTAACCATGAGACCACCAATAAGGACAACCATGAAGGGACTGGAACCTGTGAATCAAATTTTGATGGACAAGGAGAAGCACCAATTACTTCTGCCCTCTCCCAGCCTATAGCTGGAGAAGGTAGTAGAATCAAGCCACCCTCCTTTACGAGAAGATTTGCTGCAGCCACCCCAGCAGAATCTGGCCAAGGAGACCAGGATCAAATACTTAGTCAGAGAGCACGTGAAATATTGGGAAGAGTTCAAAGAAGCCCAAGCCAAGGAGGAAATGGTATCTATGAAAAAAATAATCTCCCAGGCAAAAACTACCCAGATAGCTCTTCAGAAAATGATTCCAAGGAAAGAGGTAGAATCCTACGTAGAAAAATGGAATCTTTGGGATCAATTAGCCCAACTGAAAGTCAAAGGATCAGGAAAGAAGAGATCCTCTTTCCATCCAAAGCCAAAGGGAAAGAAAGATTAGGATCAGATGATATCCCTAGCTCAAAAATGGAAAAAGGTTTACAACAATTAGCTTTAAATTCTGAGCCCAAATAAACCTCTGATGAAAATACTTCCTTTTCTAATGATATGCTTCATAATTTCAAAATTTGTTGTGAAAGTTTGGATGGTGTTTATTCCCAAATGAATAAATTAACCTCAGTAGTAGCCAAATTGATTAATAACCAAAAAAAGACAGTAGGAATGGAAGAAATCAAAGAACAAACAGAACAGTTATTGGAGACAATTAATTAAGGTAGGATCAGACAGACTCAAAAAATTGAGAATATGTTATCAGGAATCCAAGAACATTTTATTATGTCTTTCCAAAACTTAAAAGAAGAATTGGTAACCACTACTAACAGCTCCATTCTATCCCTTAGTGAAAAACTGGATGTGCTTAATAACAAAGTGGACCTGCAACTTAATCTGATCAAAAATGATCTTAGAGACTTAAAAGTATGTCTGAACAGCTCCTTGGGGAGTACCACAGAAGAACCAAAAATTCCCAAACAAACCACTTCTCCTTATGCACCACCCTTATTAGGAATGCATAGGAGTGACACCTTTAGGCCTAGTCCTACCCCTGAGATGGAGAAAGCCCTCAAACTGTTACCCCCCATTTCTGAATTTCCCACGTTCTCCTTTGAAGGAGAATACAATCATATAAATTTTATTAAATTTATTGACTACACTATTAACTCTTATGAACTACCAGAACCTATAGATGTAGTCAGGCTGCCCAGACTATTTGAAGGAGTAGCCTTGGACTGGTTTGTCAGTAAAAGAGAAGAAGTAGGATCTCTACCATGGAATTCTTGTAAAATTCTGATTAAAGAACAATTTGGCTCTATAATGTGGAAAAGAAAAATGATGAAAAATTTCGAAAATTTCTCATTTGACCCCTCCAAGGATGAACCTCACAAATGGTGCTTGGAACAGAAGAAAAGATTGGATTGCTTCTATCCAGATGCTGATAAAGAGGAAGTAAATGAAAGACTCCTAAAACTGTGTCCTGAAAATCTTAAACATAGTGTAAGATGTAGGATGAGTATGGATGCTGACTTGCCTACTCTAATAAATTTGCTAGAAGAAGTAATAGACATGAATGGGTTAGACAAGAAAGCCCCTTCTAGACCCAAAGATAACTACAACATTAAAAGAACCAGAGAACAACCTCCTCTGATGAATACCTCTGATAATAAGAAAACTAATGAGAATAGGGATAAAGAGAGGATGCCTGCAACTTGACAGAATTGTAACAAGACTGGGCATATGAGACACGACTTCCCATTACCAAAAAAAAAGATAGTAGTCTTGGAAGGAGAGCAGGAGGTTGAAGGGAATCAGAACTATGAAGATATAGCTGATGCTGAAGGATCTCTTTCTGAATGTGAATTGATCCTAACCAATGCTGTTAATGTTATATAAGGAGATATAGGCACTTCTGTAGAAATCAATAACATCCATGGGTATTCTAGTTTGCCCCAACAATGGGATCCTACCATAATTCCTAGACATATTACGGATGACAAACCATTAACAGTTAAACCTATGAGTGGGAAAAGTTATACCACTGGTCAAACTTGTTATGCAACAGGATTGTATAAAGAAAGACCTATAACGTTATTACTGGATAGTGGAGCTTTTTGCCCTTGTGTTTTTGCTGATTTCTTAAACAAATGGGATCCCAATTTGAAAGAGTACCTTCTGCCCGTCCCAAAAGCCAGGTTTAGCTGTTGCAACTCTACCATGAATGATATTAGGGTATGGAATGCTCCCATAATACTACCCCATACTAAAGGATCTTTGAGAATACAAGTGGAATTTGTAGTATTGCTCAATAGACTATGTGACTACCTGATAATAAGTAATGATGCCTTATGTCAATATGGTATAGATGTGTTCCAAAGTACAGGGAGATAATTCACATTGGGTGGTAATTGGGACAAGAAGTTTAAGATATGCACCATCCAATCTAACTTCCCCTCCTCTACTTATCAAAAGCATTTAGAAGACTTTGATCAAGAATACTTCTCTCAAGCAGCTCTGAATATGAAACTTTATGAAGAACAGAAGAAATATTTATTGAAAGTCTGCTTTGAGAACCAAAATGCTTTTTTTACTAAAGATCATCCCATTGGTGATATTAAAGGAAATGATATGGTATTAAAACTGGCCATTAAGCCTTCTTATCCTCCAAACTTAAGAAGAACAGCCTATCCCTCTATTCCTAAATCTAGAATAGCTCTTGAGGAACATATCCAAGAACTGATAGACTTACAGGTATTAAGGAAAGTAGGGAAAAATGAGCAGGTAGATGTGACCACAAATTTAATCATAGCTTGGCATAATGACAAGTAAAGAATGGTAGGAGACTTCAAAATGCTCAATAATTATACTCAGGCAGATTATTATCCTATACCCTAAATTGATCAAGCTCTGCATAAATTTTCCAAGGCCAAAAGTATTTTTCTTTGGCAGTCATTCCTACAAAATGAAATAGATAGATTTTTTACCTATATTTTTTATAAGTAAAATCCAACAATGCAATACAATGAAATTTTTTGCAAATTTTTATGGAATTGGTATGAGCCAATAATAGGGCCTCTAAGTGACCCTCTCCAACAAAGTTGGACCTGGAAACCCACTGGGATTCCTGGAGAATTTCCTATAGAGCATCCATAACAATTTTTCCATCCAGTTCAGCAAGGTTTAACTTTTGCTTAGTGTTATAGATTGTTCTATTGTAAATGTATTCTCCACCATCAATATTTCTCAACTTCCTTTCAAGTTGAACCATATTGAGCCCATCTTTCATGCCTTCCCTAAGTCAATCTAATTCTTGACCAAATTTTCTCCTCAGTTGAGGATGCACTGAAAGAATTTCTGATGGTTGATGGTTGTGGAATCCATTTCTGATGGAGAGATGTCACATGGGATCTGCTACTATCCCAGTTGCACAGATCATGAATTGAAACCCACACTTCCTATTGTGAGTTTTCCTTTGACTTTTGGTAAGACCTGGCCCTTCATATATCCCATATCTGTTTTAAGCCAAATCCACATATTTGTCTTTCCTTGATTTTAAAGTTGCCAATGCGTAGCCATGCATGGCTGCCCATTTCTTAAAATGAATCTTGGAATTCTTACTAGTAGCAAAGGATATCACAGAAGGAGGTTCAAGCCGTTCTGGCACCCCTTAGTTTCATATTTACATGGTCATAGTTATATGGTTACATTATTATTTATCTAGACAAATCCTATTCATTCAAATGACATATTATATGTTACCCACCACCTTTATTCAATTCAAGTAGTGATGGAACATCTTGTTCCTCTTCTGAAGAACAATTTTGTTCCTCAATCTTAACTCTAGATGAGGATGCAATTGGGGCTTCCAATGTTTCCTTTTCCAACTTCCTACCTGAGTCCCTATATTCTTCTAAAACTTTGTTAAGTAAAATTTTCATTAAGTCCTTTAACATAGTCTTTTTTAATCCAGGAGGGCTTGGGGTTGCCAATTTTCCTCATAAACAAAAAAATTGAACAGCAAATTAGTATTCCATGCATTTTTCAATCCAAAAACTCCAAATGTGTGCTCACCTTTGGGTTCTCAAAAATTAATTTTGAGAAAAATTTATTTGAAACAGGAAAGTGGTTTGTGTGTACAAAACGTTTTTGCCAATGGGCAGTGTTTGATTCAAATTTTGTTTTTTTGGTCCAATAATTGTCCCACATAGTATATCAGCTCCCAAATTTTGGGTGGAAAGGACTCAAATGTGGTCCAGGGGTTCCTAGGTACCCCTAATCCCCGTCAAATGGCCCATTTGGGGGGGGGGGGGGAGTAGCACAAATGGGCCAGGAAAACACGCGGGACCCCCGCTCACAACTTGCGCAACCCCCAGGGTGTCCCAAAACCTTTCTTGCTACCTAAATTGGGTTGTGAATCCTTTTTTGTGATGCAAAATGGGTAAAAAAGGGTTTTGGAACCCCCTAGGGGATGCGGGAGTTGCAAGCAACTTTGATCTCTACTTACTGGGCCCTGATTGGGCGTTTGAAACCCATTTGGGTTGTGAAAGGCAATTCATGGCCGTTTACAACCCTGAGATTGAAAATATAACATTAGCAAAATATAAAAACCTTCTTTTGTGGTTAGTTTTATTTTTGATACATTTTATGTTGAAGAAGAATCACAATAGGACTATAAAAAAATAAAGTAGTGGAATTGAATTTTTCCAATCTTGGAAAAGCAAAGTAGATTAATTTGGGTTTTTTGTGGTTTCAATGGTTTTTTTGATTATATGATCAAGATGGCTATCTAAGAGGCTATCAAAAAAAAGAAAAAAATATTTTTCAGCTGGCTACTAGGCCAGACCCAGCCCTCAAAGTACCAAAAAAATGATATAAAGAAAATAAAGAAAAAATTATTTAAGCAGTAGGAAGATCAATAATATTATTGCATACTTGGATTAACCAACCAATTTGAGGTAGGGTTACTCCACAACCACACCTTTGAAATCCTACTACTTAATCAATTGAATTTACCTACAAAATATTGGTCAAAAGTGATGGATTCAAATTTGCAATTTTTTGGCAATCCAATCATCCAAAATCATTGCAATTTAAAGTTTTCAAACCTAAGATCCATTCATAATTGAAAGATTGTGTGTATTTTATAAGTTAGAGACAATTTTGTTTTTTAATAATTATTGCATGCAGCTGCAGATGCTTTCAACACAAAAAATTGAGCATGCAGCATTGAAAAACAGATTACATGTTTTCAAGTGGGTGTGCATTCCAGGGAAGGTAAAAGACATGCAGAACCCAGTCCACACAACAGAAAGCCACAAAAACGACTGTCAAGGTACCTCATGGAAATGATACAATCCAAAATGAGAATTACAGGGCATGTGAAAAATGTCTGTACAGGTAGAGCATATTTAAAAGTATAACTAAATCAAATAGAATTACATATAAACCCAAAAAAAATTTCAAATAAATTATTTCCAAAAATAAATAAAAATCTGAAAATGAATATTTAGAAGTTGGGCAATGTTACACTCACAACGCTGGGGTTTCAAACAGGTGTGGATTTCCAGTCATGAACCATATGCATTGTGAATGGCAAATAAAAACTCAACAAGCAGCAAGAAAAATGCTTTCCAAATTGCACATCCCCAATTGAAAATCAAAAAGGGTTGCAAAAAGGGATTCAAAACCCCCTGGGGGATGCGCAAGTTGTGTGTTGGGTTGCACATGCTTTCATGGACCATTTGGGGAAAGATAGCCCCAAATGGGCAATTTGAGGGGGGAATTGGGATGCCTAGGCACCCCTGGACCACATTTGAGTGCCTTGAACCCAAATTTGCAGATTTGGCATACTATGTGGGACTATTGGACCACAAAAAGAAACTTGGAAATCAAACATTCTGCCTATTGGCAAAACAAAGACTTGTCACAAATTTTACACATTACTTGCTCGTCACAAATTTTACACATTAATTGCTTGTCAAAAATTTTAAAAATTACTTGCTTGTCACATAAATTTATTTTTCTCAACCCAAAAGTGAACAAACCTTTGAGTTTTTGAATTGAAAATTGACTTGAATAACAAAGTCCTGTTGAATTTCAATTTTTTATGGGAACAGTGGAAACCCCTAACCACCCTTGTTTAAACATAGCTGGGTTAACAGACTTAATTGAAAGTATTGTTAACAAAGATTTGGAATGTAGGGATTTGGGTAGGGAGTTGGAAAGGAAAACATTGGAAGCTTAAATTGAATCCTCATCTAGGGTCAAAATTGAGGAACAAGATGTTTCTTCAAAACTGGAATCAAATCAAGCAGGTGGGTCACATTTCATATGCCATTTGACTGAGAATGAATTCGCTTGATCAATAATAATTTAACTATGGCGGGTGTAAAAATTTAACTATGTAAATAAGAGATTCCATATCCCCATGAGCCTCCTCCTGTGAGAGCCTTTCTTAGTAGGAATGAAGCTGACATTCATTGTCAAAAATGGCTAGCCATTCATTGCCACGCAGTGAAAACATTCAAGTCGAAAACAGAAATATGGGTTGACATAGAATGCAACAGATTTGGATTATATGAAGGGCCGTCCCTCACAGAACTGCAAAGGAAAACTGACACAAGGAAGGTTGGGTGTGAATTTATGATCCTTGCAAGTTTCAAAGTAGCAGATCCCACATGGCACCTCTCCATTAGAAATGAACAACACAATCATGAACCATCTGAAAACCCTCCATTCATCCTCAAATGAGGAGAATCTCTGGTGTACCATTGGATCAACTTAAAGAGGGACTGAAAGATGGGCTCAATAAAGTGAAAATTTGAAAAAAATTGAGAAAAATTGATGGTGGAGAATACATTGACAATAGAAATATCTATAAAACTAAGTGCAAGGTAAACCTACCAGAACTCAGTGGGAAAAGTTTTATGGATGTTACATTTGAAATTATTCAAGAAAGCCAATGGGTTTTTAGGTCAAAATTTAGTGGAGAGGGTCACTTAGAGGTCCTTTTCTTGGCTCATCATTATTCTCTAAAAAATTTTAAAAAACTCCATTATATCACTTTGTTGGATTGTACTTATAAAACAAATGGTTATAAAATCCCCCCATTGCATGTTTTAGGAATGACAGCCAATGGAAAACCTTTACAAGTATTTTGTTTTTATGACAAAGGAAATGTATTAGTTCTACAGTTGGGAGTTGAAAGCATTAAAGGAACTGACTTATGATCCAGAGAGGCTTCCCAAAGTCTTTTTGAAGGACTGTAAAAGAGCTCTTATTAATTCGTGAAATCAAACATAGTTTCCCTGAGTAATCCAGACAGTTGTGCTCCTGGAACTTATCCAAATTAAAAAGAAAATTTTAAAGTTTGCTTCATTAATAAAGATGAAGGATGTAAATGTTTTACAACTCTGTGGGAAATGTATGGGGCCTTTAAAACCAAGAGCAAGGCAGAATTAAATTATGCAGAACCAAGCTTAAGCCAATTTATTGCTTCTTCTGTTCATCTCTGCTGGGAATGCTTATTTTGAAAATTGTACACAGTGGTTCTTGAAAGAGTTTTTTAGAGAATCCTGTGAGATTATATAAATAATTTATAAAATAGCTTGCTGGAAGTACTACAAGGGGAAGCTGGTATTATGTCTACTCATTTAGAGTATTAGTTTTTAATTGCCTGCCCTTCTAGTCCTATAGTAATTCTGCGCAATAGTTTATTTAAATTAATTGCTGGTTTTTTTGAGACTTAAAATAGGTCTCAGATCAGAAATAGATTAGTTATTAATTGTTATTGGTAGGTTTCTTGAAGAATGGAACAGAGGTATTGAGTTATTGGTTGGTGGCTGATCAGATATGTGTGATATTAAACAATACCCAAATTTTGAAGGTTTCAAGGGTTTTTTAAAAGGGATGGTTCAGGAGAGGACCAAAGGATGGGTTAAACCACAGGCGGCTGTGTAGAGGAAAGGTTGGTAGTTTCTTTTTGTTTTACTCTCTTTCTTTGTAAAATTCATTTTTTGATTGATGAGTGGTTCTTATTTAATTTGGTGCTGAATATTTCTGTCACAGAAGAAAACTTTTTCAAGCACCTGTTGGTTGGTTTGATTGGTCAAAGATGGGTTATCACTTGGTCTCTGATTTCCTGATTTCTTTATAATTGGTTCACTGATAATATTTGATTGGGTAGGTACCAAATATGACTACTGATAGGTTGGGTGATTGGGTGAATAGGCCAGATGGCATGATGATACAACTGGGATAGGGCAGAGAGGCCCTCCTTAAAAAAGAATAATCCTGCCGCCAGGGGCGCTCAAGGATTCCCCTGAGGGTTCTACCTGCCCTGGTGAGGAACAGTGAGATACAGTTACATGAGGCATTTTGGCTGGTTGGAAAAATGCTGTACAGTTACATGAGGCATTTCTGCTGGTTGAAAAAAGCAATTACAGGGGTATCATGCATTTACAGCCTTGCAAAAATTTCTGTGTAGTGCAGATAAGATATATTTATGTGCTGTATTGGGGGTTTTTTTAGTGCTACTCAATTCTTCCTACATGTATTTCTGTGGAATAATGGTGGTTTTTTTGGTTCTGCATGAGACTGGTTTGACTTCATCCCGGATATATTGCTCCTGTATAATTCTGCAAAGCTCTTGTATTACTTCTTCACAGCCTCCTGAATATATTGTTCCTGTATTTCCCCTGCACAGCCCCTTTTATATATTGTTCCTGTATTCTTCTGCACAGTCTCTTGTATGTGTATTTGATGCATGTTTGTTTGGTTCTACTTGAGACTGGTTTGACTTCCTCCTGCATATATTGATCCTGTATAATTCCGCAAAGCCTCCTGTATACATATTTGCATGTTTGTTTGGTTCAGGTGACCAGATGTGACTTTTTTCACTGCCTCCTGTATCTGAATTTCTGTATTATGGCTCAAATGAAAGGATCTGACGTTGTGGTGTCAGTATATAGCCTTGGATCGGGAAATTTGTTGCGGCCTGCGCGCTCAGCATTTGGTGGGTCAGGCTCAGCAGTTGGGAAGCGCGCTTTCTCAGCAGTGGCTGCTGCGGGCTCAGCAGTAGGCGCAGCAAGACCAGGACGCGGCTGCGGGTCTGACCTGACTAAGGGGGGGATGTGCTGCAACCCATTTGGATACCCAACTTAGGAATGGAGCCGGGCCAATCATGTTCTTGGGTGGCTAGTTTGGGGAGGGAAGAATGGGGAAATTGCGGGGCTATGTGTGTGGAAGGCTGCACGCAAGCAAAAGCCAGCCACGGGACTGGGAAATTCACAACGGCGCGTTGGGCGGACATGGGCAGGCGCAGTGAACTCTGAGTAGCACGAAGCAGAGGGCCGCGCCATGGGAGGACAAACGGTTTGAATGTAGTGGCAGGCGGGCTGAAGGGATAGGGTATGGGTTAGGATTCTGGGTCTAGGGTTTCTTCTTCAAATTTTTGTCAGGTTTCTATTGTGCTTTTACTTAGGTTAGGGTTGAGAGGGAGGATTCAAATACCTCCCTCTCAAACTCCAGGTTGGGGGAGGGAGGAAGGGGGATCTTATCATCTCATGTTAGCACTGGACTATGGAAAGGGATTGAAAGGAAAGGAACCAGGAAATAACATTTTCATTCTCTCTCTCTCTCTCTCTCTCTCTCTCTATCTCTCCCTTAACGCACAGCATCTAGTCCTTAAAGACGCTTGGACCATTGAAAACTCTCAAACCTGAGGAAAACTTCATGAGGGACAACTTCTAAAGTTTCCACATCTGGGGGTCTGGCCAGGAACAATATTTTGTCAAAGTCTCTTGAAGTTACTTACAGATTGTAGCAGCAGTTGCCCCTCTTTCTTCCTCCTTCTTCCACTGCCTCCGCACCAGCCCAAAGGATTACCCTCATATTTGATTCAAAAGCACCAATTTGTAGCAATTCATCTCAAGGTATGAAGCGACCGCAGACTCTGAAGGCACATTGGATTTTGAGAAGGCGCAACATGATGTCCTGTTTATTGAGGACGCGGAAGAGCGTTGGGATGTAGAAGAGATGAAAGGCTACCGGAACATGGATTGTCCAACACTGAAGGGGGACATGTTGGCAAGATGGGGGAGGCGCAGCTCTTATTTTTTGGGAAGGCAATTTCAAGCCGTCCGCGGAATTGGACTACAAAGCAGGCGTTTTGGTGCCCCATCCTGGACACCCTGGCCAGTGCGGAGACTTTAATTGTTTTATTATTTTTCCTTATCATCCTTCATAGGCATCATAAAAAAAAAAAACTTTGATCTGGAATAGGGTTCCATTTGTTTTCCACCTTCCCAACTGCTCATTCTCTCAGTTGGCAAGGACAATCTCTGGGTGGTCATATCCCCGCTCTTGTGTTCAAATCCCTGCCACTCCGCTATCCCTACAACTTTTCTTTTGCCAAGCACGCAGCCAAAAGACCGCTGGGCTTGCCTCCACCCTGCCATCCGCTCTTGGATCCCAACCATCCCATCAACTCTCTCATCCCCATCCTCCGGCGCCCACCATCATTCATCCTTCCCATCCCGCTCCAGCCTTGAATCGGCTGGCTACAGACTCCTTCCTACTCCTACCCCCTCATCCAATCATATCACTTCCACCTGAAATTCTGTCTGGCCTTATTCCTTTTTAGTCTACTAAACAATGTACTCTACGTCATCATCCTCTTGGCCGCCTTGAATTTGGTCCCCTCTGATCTTCCCACCGGTATCATCCTCCTTGCCAATATCTCACCCTCCCTCGTGATCAAGATTGCTTTGCCCTACTTTGTTAAAGGTCCCATTTGTTATCCTCAGAGGATCTTAAGCTGCTTGGCTCTCAGTTTTGCTAGAATGATTTTCATTTTCATCTTTTAATCCGTCCCAATGAGATTATTCACAATCAGTCTAGCCAGTATATTGTCTGAATTAGGCAAGATGACCTTCTTACAAAGCACCACTTGTTATCCCACTCAACCTGGTGTCACTTGGTTTGCATCCAGTACCGGCACAGCTGGTGTTGTTGGTTCTGCTCTTTGGGGGCTACTGAGACAATTGGGAGTTCAGATTGGCCTTGGTTTAATTTCAATCCTCCCAATCTGTCTCTCAGTGACGTATTTCTTCTTATTACCATCCCCAAACAAAATCCAATTTGAGAACAATGATCAAATCACTAGGGGTGATTATACCATCCTAGCCAAGAAGGATGAAGTCACCAGACTACTGCACCTCCTCCCAGATCACCCTCCCACAATGAAAACCAACGCCCAACAACTTGTCCTCTACTGTCTACCTCATTTTGCCGTCTCAAGCACCCATCTACCTCATCCTTTCCACCTCCAGCTCACCGGTCTCCCGCACGGCTTGTCCATTGCCCGCGGGGGTCTCAACTGTCTCCCGGGACCATCAGCATGTCTGCGGGCCCCTCAATAGCTACTCTCCTGCCCGTGCCCACCATTGGCACGGGCCAGGGTCTTGATTCAACTCTTCTGTTTTTTTTTCTGAGTGTTTTTTTTCTTTTGTTTTCTCATGACAATCATCATCAAAAAAAAAAAAAAAAAATCCACTCTATTTGTAAATCTGTTGTAAATAGTCTAAAGACCTCTTTTCTATAAAAGGAGGGGCTCTCCCCTTCCTTTTCTGAAAAAATCATCCATGGGAGTGTGTGCTTATTTCCCCCCCATTATTTTGAAATTAGATCCTGATCTTTATCCTGGGTATATCTCCGATTTCCCCTGATCCATTTTTGACCCTTAGTCTTTTCCCCTCTGTGGCCTGATCCTTATCACCAACCAATAGCCTTGCTGGTTGAAGAAAATTCTTTCTGTTGGAATTTTTGAGTGTGTTATACCACTCCTTGATCCCTTTCTCTGACCATACTGGTCCTGATCCCTGATCATCTTTCTGGAGCCAATCACAATTGATTGAAGAGGGCTTATTAAGCTTAAGACCTGGAATGTTATACCTCCCTTCATTTTCTTTGGAGTTGCATTCAGCCAGCCTACTCTTGAGTCCCTTGAGAAGTTTTGAGGTTATCCTTGCTTCAAATCAGTTACTTTTTGCTTTTAGAGCTTCTTAAACATTGTGCTTTGTCTTTTACAGCCACCCTCAGTTATTTGGTACCCTTCAAGCGCTTCATTGCAGAGAGTTGGGCAGGTTCATTAAGAACCTGGAGGTTGGTTGGGTTTGGGTTGATCATCCCCAATCTTCTGCTGATGACCAGAGTTATTAGCTTGTGGGTGTTGTTTACATACAACAGCTTTTGTTCTTTGAACTCTAAGCAGACTTTAACTTCTTTTGTTCAAGTTTATCCCTGCATAATCTTGTCTCAGATAGTGCTGTTCCATTGCTACCAAACTATTATCATCTTTATCCTCTACTCCTTGATTACTCATTTACCAGTTTCTGGAAATTGATCTTGGTTACATCTAAATATTTTTGTAACACTAAGGAGGGCAGCCTAAACAGCACATTTCCTGTCAGCTTGCTACTACATACAGAGCAAAACTGTCAAATAGTAACAAAAAAATATGAAAAAATAAGAATACCTCAATTAACAAAGCAAGGAGTGGGAAATCTAAAAATATTATTACAGGAATGGATTGCTCACCCAAAATTAGGTAGGTTCACTCACTGACCCCACCCTTGAATTCCAAGTCCTTATATTTTTAAAATAATTAAAAATAAAAGTACTGAAAATTACAACACCTGTATGGCGCTTTTTGGTCATTCTAAAATTTCACACGTATTGTCACGTATAGGGTTTACACCTAAAATTCACTAAGAATTGAGGTGTTGTGTATATTTTAGGAGTTAAACGCGGAAATGTGTTATGTCACAATTCCTGCGCGCAGCCCCGCATCATTACTTTACCATACGTACTAGCAGCAGCAGGATCCCGCGTACTAGAGACCCGCGCACAGCTGATTCTGCCACGCACGCAGCGGATCCTACCCCGCGCGCATCTGTACTACTGATACCCGCGCCTGGATCAGTCGTGACTAATAGGTACCACTCAGAAGAGCTACAACCTAGTTAGGGTTGCCTAGTATATGTAAAAAACAGACATATGCATTAATAATGATCTAAAAAGATCAAAACTTAAATAAAATTAATGAAAATTAAGTTTTAAAAATTTTTTTAATAATAAAATCAAACATCAAGGACTACCACATAAACCACAGATCTTGATTTTTGAAGACCACAAAACACTACAAGAAGTGTTCATAAAAATTATTAAAAATTATCTAAATTATCAGCAGATACAGTAAACATCCACATCTGCACGCTTCAAAGCAATATCAATAGTAAAAATGAAGGATGAGTACAGAATGATCAAATTTACACCATAACTAATTAACAGATCCTGTGGCTAAAATAGTACAGAAATCCAGCAGATCTAAGGACAGCTGATTGACAGCACCAAGTGGACGTGCTAATCTTGCCCTGACTGGCTTGCCAGCCTCAGCCCTCGAGCAGAACCCTCTCTACGTGCCCTGAGAAGACCAAAATCCCCCCAAAAAGGTATTTATACAGACCTCTTTGGATCCATTATTCCATAATCAGTGTACCAGGAATTTATTTATTATCAATCAGACACCGTGTCATTGTTAATCAAGTGCTTATATGAAGATAAGCAAGTGATTTATGACTTAGTCTGCCCTATTATTATTTACCTATATTAACCAATCAACCATTGAAGTTTAGTCAAGCAATCTACCCCATCTGCTCTGAAACCCTTCCAATTATTCCAGAATTTTCGTGGTAAAGTGCTCAGAGTGAGTGTTACCCTTCCTGTCTAGGACGCTTGTGCTGTTAAGCCTGGCCACCAGTGGAATAAGTCCTTTCTGAGGCACCCATATTTATTCCAAGGTTCTTAAAAACTGCCTAAGGAGGCCCCTGAAAGAGAGGTTGCTAGTCTGTAAAGATCCCCAGTAGTATAATACTTTGGCCACTCTTTTATATTATATTGAAAACCCTTTACTACCAAACCAATTAAACCTTGCAACTGCTCTTAGTTGAGCTTCTAAGCGTTTGTTATTGGAATAATAATTATTATTATCATTCCAGCATTTTTATCACTCTCTGTAGCTAAAGGACTGCAAGGTTCCTGGTATCAGAGAGCTGACAACTGGGGGTCTGGCCGGGAAATATCCTTAAATAATTAATTTTTAATTATTTATTCCTTGGACCAGTCTATTTATTTTTAAAAATAAGTTAACATACTTATAACACTTATTTTTGATCAATTGTTTCTCTAGTGGATCTTAAGACCAACAGAGAATTGATCAATTATTACTTGAATCTTCTTAAAAAGAAAAAAGAATAAAAACTCTGTAACTTTTTCCCTGTTATTATAAATCCTGAGCAACAACAGGAGAAATTGCTTTATTATAAGCAGCAGGTTATAAAAGACAAAGAAATCAAGCTTGAAAGAATTATCAATTTCAATTCTTTATTAAGGCAACATAAGGAGTGGAAAATTTATCAAAGGAAGCTTTATATTTACAAACTCAATAATCCTGAAGATAAAGAAAAACCCAAAAATAATAAACGTGATTAATTTTTTCTAAAAATCACCTTATCACGTAAAAATAAAAAAATATATTACACTTATATTTTTTTTATCCATCTCAGTGGACTGTATTTCTGGTGATCTCATTGACCAGGAACTCCTAGAGGACGTCCCAGACAGTGTACCATTGGATTTATCCAAGGATCTGATTGGGACTCACTCAGACCCCGTTGGAATACCTTCCAAGGATAGCTGTGATCCCAACCAAGTGTTGGTACCATTGAATTTAACTGTAAGTAAGTTAAAATATTTATAAAAAAATATTAAAAATATAAAACACACAAAAAATATTACTTTTATAAATTTAAAGTCTTTTTTCAAAGCTTTGACAAAAGACTTACATATTTTTTTGGTCTTATGTATCAAAATAGGTGCAACACCCGTGCAACTGGCAGAGCCCCGTTATATGGATCTCTGCCTGGAGGAACCCGTACGCGCAAGGACTCCAGTCGCGAACCCAATGAGGGGACTCAAACCCTTGACCATAGCGTCACACAGGACAACGACGGCGACAACCACGGCCTCCAACTCAACCAACAGACAGTTGGAGAGCCCTCTGTCGCCCACCAGGTTATCCCAGGAGGGTACAGGTCCTCCTACGCCACCCCAACTGGACTCAACCAAGGAGGAAAGGGTCAAAGTGTTAGTGAAAGAGCACGTGAGCTATTGGGAACAATTCAGGTTGGCTCAGACCCAGGAGGATCAACCAGGTATGAGAAAAGCAATTTCTCAGGCAAAGAAATCTCAGATTTCTCTGCAAAGGATGATCCCAAAGAAAAAAGTAGAAGGCTACATGCAGAACTGGAATCCTTGGGATTAGTTAGCTTCCTTAAAGGGAAAGGACCCCAAAAAGAAGAGATCCTCTGCCCATCAGAAGTTAAGGAACCCAAAGGATTGGGACAACATAATATCCTTAGCCCAGAAGTGGAAAAAGGTGTACTACAATTAGATGTAGAAGCTCTTAATAGCTTTTCTGTAAATGTGTCTCACAATTTTACCATTATTAGCCAATGCTTTGAAAAAGTTTATAACCAATTGGACAAATTAAGTTCAAGTATTTTTAGAGTGATTGTTACTCAGTCTCAGATTATGAGGATTGATGAGTTGGAAATACAAAAAATCAAGGATAGTATAAGAGCTAGTAAGTTTGACCTGATGAAAAACATTGATGACAATCAATCAATTATTCAGGAAGATATTCTTGCAACCATAAACCAGCTTAAAGAAGAAGTTAAGAAAACTAGTCCTATTCCTTCAGCTCATCTGACTAATAAAATTGACTTATTAAGCAACAAACTTGATTTAGAGTTAGGTATGATTAAGAATGATCTCAGAAATCTCAAGATCAACTCTACTAACTCTCCGGTCATTGACCTAGAAGAAACTAGACCTGCTAGGTTCACCAGTACTCCTAGTGTTCCTCCCAGGACCAGGATAACTAGGAATGACTCTTTCAGACCCAGTCCCACTCCGGAAATGGAGCAGGCTTTGAAGCTATCACTGAATGGCCTAAATTCTCTGGAGAAGGAGAATACAACCATGTCAGACTCATTAAGTTTATTGACTATACTCTTTCTTCCTATGAGCTCCCTGATACAATAGCTGTGGTAAGATTGCCCAGATTATTTAAAGGAGTAGTGCTTGTTGGTTTATCAATTAAAGAGAAGAATTTGGATCTTTATCCTGGAATTCTTGGAAATAATTGATCAAATTGCAGTTTGGTACCAGGATTTGGAAAAGAAATATGATGAAAACTTTCAAAACTTCCCAGTTTGATCCATCCAAGGACAAAACTCATAAGTGGTGCTTAGACCAGAAAAAGAGGTTAGACTGTTTTTACCCTGATGCTGATGAAGAAGAAGTCAATGAAAGACTCCTCAACTTATTTCCCGGACAAATCAACCACAGTGTAAGATGTCAAATGCCTATGGATTCAGATCTTTCCACCTTAATAGGTGTATTGGAAGAGACTATTGATATGAATGGTCTTGAAAAAAGGGTCAATAAACCCCCAAGGGAACAAAATACTAGGAACAGGGAATAATACACCTCCAAAACTAAGGAATCCCCTGCTACTAATCCATCTACTTTGGAAGTCAAGAAGACTCCAGAATCAAAAGAGAAAGTATGTTGGAACTGTAACCAAACAGGACACGTAAAACCTGATTTTCCTCTACCTAGGAAAAGGATTAATCTTGTTGAAGGAGAAGAGTATGACAATCCTGACCCTCACCTTTATGATATTGACGGATCACTCTCTGATTGTGATCTAATAATCACTAACCCTATCAATGTTATTGAAGGTACTATTGAGTCTTGTTGGGACATAAATTCCGTCAATGATGATTCTAACTTACCTCAAAAATGGAATCCAAACATGAAGATTCACCACATCTCTGAGGCTAAGGCCTTGACTCTAAAACCTTCTGCCAGTAAAGGTTACACTTCAGGAAAAACATGCTATGCTACTGGTTTAATCCAAGGTTCCCCAGTTAAGTTATTTCTAGAAAGTGGAGCCTTTTGCTTGTGTGTTGGTTCAACTTATCTGGAAAAGCAAGACCCAAAATGGAAACTGAACTTACTACCAGTACCTCAGGCTAAGTTCAGCATTTGTAATTCTGCTCTCAATGCTGTTGGGGTATGGTCTTCTGATATCATACTCCCTCACTCTGAAGGATCACTCAAATTGAAAATTGAATTTGTAGTGCTCCAAAACAGAGTATGTGACTATTTTACCCTTGGTAATGATTCTCTTTGCCTATATGGTATAGATGTATTCCAAAGCAAAGTTAGATACTTCACCATAGGGGGAGACTGGAATAAGAAGTTCCAAATAAGTCATGTCAATGCTCAAACTTCTGATTCAACTTATGAAAAACACTTAGAAAGGTTCAATCAGGAATACTTTTCTCAAGCTTCTTTAAATTCCCTTCTCAATGAAGAACAGAAACAGGATATCTTAAAAGTATGCTTTGAAAATCAGAATGCTTTCTGTACCTAAGATCACCCCATTGGTAACATCAAAGGACATGAAATGATCCTAACTCTAGCTATTAAGCCTCCTTACCCACCTAACCTCAGGAGACCTGCTTACCCTTCAAGTCCAAAATCTAGAGCTGCTCTGGAAACCCATATTCAAGAGTTTGTTGACTTACAAGTCTTAAGGAAAGTAGGCCACAATGAACAAGTGGATATTACTACCCCAGTAATTATAGCTTGGCACAATGATAAGTCAAGAATGGTTGGAAATTTTAGAATGCTTAAAAACTACACCCAAGCTGATTATTATCCAATTCCAAGAATTGACCATGCTCTACATAACCTGTCCAAGGCTAAGTATATAACCACCATGGATATACTGAAAGGTTTTCACCAAATAACTATCAGCCCTGATAGCTGGAAATTGATGAGAATTATCTATCATTTGGGAATTTATGAGTATCTTAGGATGCCTTTTGGTATTAAAAATGCTCCTTCTCATTTTCAAAGGATGATGGACACAGTCCTAGGATTATTCATCAGACAGGGATGGATGATGGTATACATTGATGATGTTATCATTTACTCTGATCATTGGGATACTCACATGGAAAAATTAAGGCTAGTCCTCAAAACCATCTCTGCTGTAGGATTGAAAGTATCAATGAAAAAGTGTAACTTTGGCTACGGGGAACTCAAAGCCTTAGGACACATTGTCTCTGGACTAACCTCAGCTGCTGACCAAAACAAGATAGCAGCTGTAATGAATAGGCCTATGCCGCAGGATAAAACTAAACTCCTATCCTTCATCAGCTTCTGCAGCTACTATAGGAAGTATTTAACAAATTTTTCTCTTCTAACCAAATGTTTTTATGAGATCTGCAACAACACCACCGTGTTTGAAATGAATCATGATAGAGTCAAAAATCATGAGGAACTCAAAATGGCAATGACTTCAGCTCCAGTGCTGATCCAGCCAGATTACTCTAAACCTTTCAAGCTCTACATAGATGCCAGCATGGAAGGTCTAGGAGCTGCTTTACACCAGGAAGTCATAGAAGATGATAAACCAGTGGAAAAACCTATATTCTTCATATCTAGACAAATTAAAGATACTGAGAAAAGGTACGGTGCAAGCCAAATGGAATACCTGGTCTTAGTATGGGCCCTAGAGAAACTCAATTATTACTTAGAAGGCACCAACTTCACTTTTATTACTGACTGCAACGCTTTCAGACCCTTGATTAACATGAAGACCCCTAGCAGGCGTATGTTGAGATGGCAGATAGCTATACAACAGTACAGAGGAAAGATGACCATAGTTCATCAAGCTGGAACTAAACATCAGAATGCTGATAGTTTAAGCAGGAATGCGTTACCCAATGACCCAAGTAACCCTGCCTATGATCCAGAGGATAATGACATCTTCCCTATCCTTAATATTAACAGGTTAAAAATTGAAGCTCCTCTAATGGGTATCCACGTTTGTGAACTAAATGAATCATTGTTCAAATATATCAAATAAGCTTACAGCTCTGGCATAAAGACTCTGATCAATATAATGGAAAGTACCTCTCCACCTACTGAATTTATCAATAGCCTACCTGAACCTATCTTGAAACCATACAAAGCTGGAAGGTTCAACATATTGGATGGTCTAGTATAATATAGGCATCAACATTCAAGTGTCATAGTCTTAACTAAAGATGACCATATCAAACATGTTCTGGCTGAGTGCCATGATAACTGCTCCTCTGGTCATTTGTCTACTGATAGAACCTTGGATAAGGTTAAACAAACTGCTT
This sequence comes from Puccinia polysora, assembly GCA_025617555.3. Classification (NCBI taxonomy): domain Eukaryota; kingdom Fungi; phylum Basidiomycota; class Pucciniomycetes; order Pucciniales; family Pucciniaceae; genus Puccinia; species Puccinia polysora. The sequence continues at coordinate 16,942,400 of CM062622.1, read as the reverse complement.
GGTGGGTTAATTGGAGAGACTCCACTATACAGTATGTTACCAGTTGTGAAACTTGTCAGAAGTCCAACAGGACTACTGGGAAACAGTTTGGACTACTGCAAATGATTGCTGAACCCAAGAAAAGATGGAAAATCATCAATATGGACTTTGTGACTGGACTGCCACCTGGAGGAGCCTATTCCTACAACTCAGTCTTAGTGATTGTGGATAGGTTCTCCAAGAAAGCAAAGTTACTACCTAATCACAAGGAAGACACTGCTATGGAAGTTGCCTTATTATTTTGGAACAGACTCATTGCTGATGTTGGAGTTCCCAAGATCATTATCAGTGACAGAGATCCTAAATTCACCTCTGAGTTCTGGAGGAATCTACATGATATGCTTGGAACCACCTTAGCTTTCTCTACTGCTTATCACCCTCAGATGGATGGATTAGCTGAGAGGATGATTCAGACCCTGGAAGACATGCTCAGGAGATTTTGTGGCTTTGGACTAGAGTACAAGAATTCTGACGGTTATTGCCAGGATTGGGTTAGCCTTTTACCTGCACTGGAGATGGCCTACAACAGTAGCAAACACTGTACCACTAAGGAAGCACCTTACATTATGGAAAGAGGATGGATTCCTAGATTACCCAAGGATAACCTTAACCACCAGCTAACCAACATTCACCCAACATCACTTGATTTCAAGAAGATGATAGACAAAACCAAAAAACAGGCTGTGAAATGTGTCCAAAATGCTGTGGAGTATAACCAGCAAAGATGGGATAAAACCCATAAGGAACCTGATTTCAAGATTGGTGATCAAGTCTTGATCTCTACCACTAACTTTACCAACTTGGGTGGAAATAGGAAGCTTAGACCAGTTTTGTTGGACCTTTCACCATCAACAAACTTCATGGTGAAAATGCGGTGGAAGTAATCCTCAGTGATGAGCTTTCTAGGAAACATCCAGTATTCCCAGTAAGCCTCATCAAACACTACCACCCAAGTAACAGAGAACATACTCCTTCACCTGCAATACCTGTTACAGAAAAACCTGAAAAGGACAAAGGTAAAATTAGCAAGATTCTTAAGGATAAGAAAGATAGGATTAATGGAAAAGACGTCAGACTCTACCTGGTTAGATACAAGGGAGAATCAGCTGATAAAGATGAATGGTTGCCTGAACATAATATCCCTGACGGACCTACCCACCTGAGGAACTACAGAGACAACAGGAGGCATTAGCCCATTAGCCAAAATTCTTTTTCAGATATAGACATATCTTGAAGCGGGGGAATGTCAGCTTGCTACTATATACAGAGCAAAACTGTCAAATAGTAACAAAAAATAAAAAAAAAAGAATACCTCAATTAACAAAGCAAGGAGTGAGAAATCCATAAATAATAGTACAGGAATGGATTCCTCACCCAAAATGAGGTGGGTCACTCACTGACCCCACCCTTGAATTCCAAGTCCTTATATTTTTAAAATAATTAAAAATAAAAGTACTGGAAATTATGACACCTGTATGGCACTTTTTGGCCATTCTAACATTTCACACGTGTTGTGACGTACAGGGTTTACACCTAAAACTTACTCAGAATTGAGGTGTTGTGTATATTTTAGGAGTTACATGCGGAAATGTGTTATGTCACAATTCCTGTGCGCAGCCCCGCATCATTACATACCCCTACGTACTCATAGTAGCAATTTCCCGCGTACTAAAGACCCGCGCGCAGCTGATTCTGCCACGCACGCAGCGGATCCTACCCCGCGCGCATCTGTAATACTGATCCCCGCGCCTGGATCAGTCGTGACTAATAGGTACCGCTCAGAAGAGCTACAACCTAGTTAGGGTCACCTAGTATATGTAACAAACAGACATATGCATTGATAATGATCTAAAAAGATAAAAAACTCAATAAAATTAATTAAAATTAAGTTTTAAACATTTTTTTAATAATAAAATCAAAGATCAAGGACTACCACGTAAACCAGGGATCTTGATCTTTGAAGACCAAGAAACACTAAAAGAAGTGTTCATAAAAATTATTAAAAATTATCTAAATTATCAGCAGATGACGGAAAATCAGAAAACATTAACATCTGCACGCTTCAAAGCAATATCAATAGTAAAAATGAAGGATGAGTACAGAATGATCAAATTTACCCCATAACTAATTAACAGATCCTGTGGCTAAAATAGTACAGAAATCCAGCAGATCTAAGGACAGATGATTGACAGCACCAAGTAGACCTGCTAATCTTGCCCTGACTGGCTTGCCAGCCTCAGCCCACGAGCAGAACCCTCTCTACGTGCCCTGAGAAGACCAAAATCCCCCCAAAAAGGTATTTATACAGACCTCTTTGGATCCATCATTCCATAATCAGTTTACCAGGAATTTATTTATTATCAATCAGAAACCGTGTAATTGTTAATCAAGTGCTTATATGAAGATAAGCAAGTGATTTATGACTTAGTCTGCCGTAGTATTATTTACCTATATTAACCAATCAACCATTGAAGTTTAGTCAAGGAATCTACCCCATCTTTTCTGAAAAACCTTCCAATTATTCCAGGATTTTCGTGGTAAAGTGCTCAGAGTGAGTGTTACCCTTCCTTTCTAGGCTGCTTGTGCTGTTAAGCCCAGCCACCAATGGAATAAGTCCTTTCTGAGGCACCCATATTTATTCCAAGGTTCTTAAAAACTGCCTAAGGAGGCCCCTTGAAGAGAGGTTGCTAGTCTTTAAAGATCCCCAGTAGTATAATACTGTGGCCCCTCTTTTATATTATATTGAATACACTTTACTACCAAACCAATTAAACCTTGCAACTGCTCTTATTTAAGCTTCTAAACATTTATGATTGGAATAATAATTATTATTATCATTCCGGCATTTTTATCACTCTCTGTAGCTAAAGGACTGCAAGGTTCCTGGTATCAGAGACCTGAAATTTCCCCTCCACAGAACTGGCACGGCCTAGCACCGTTTGGAGTCTTACAGCGTGCGCAGCGGGGTTGGGTTACAAGCGGAATTGGATTACGCAGAGCTGTATTACAGGGCAGTGTGCATTCCAGCCCCATGACTGGCGACCATCCCTTGGGCCAACAAACTTTCAGAGGTGGCAAGGGGCCTCAAGGACTATCTGGAGAGTATTCAGCATCCTAGCGCGTCTGCAGCCCGGGTGCACATGTATGGGGACAACAATGATTGTTGGCGGCTGGGATGCAAGGGTTGGACAAGGGATTCAAATGCAGGACCGGTTTCCTTGGCATAGGCAGGGTGTGTGTTGGGGAAGCAGGTCTTGGCGGAAAGTGTTCAGCCTGCTGATAGGAAGCAAGCAAAGACAAAGGAACAGGGAGCAGATACTCCGTGTGGTTTGGGAACCAATGAACGGCGGATGGGTCTTGCAGAGAGGCAAGGAGTGGCAGCAGTGGGAACAGGTCAAGCATTGGAGGATTTTAACCGGGGATGGGCCTCTTTGACAGCGGGAGAATTTGTGCGGGATGGAAGAATGTGGTGGTGACAAGGAGGATGAACGCGGAACGGAAAGATGAAGGGCACGGGGAGTTTGGGACGGATCAATGGAGGACGGGCCTGTTGCCATCATGGCTAGCAGAGGTTTTGCCTTTGGTGCAACAAACACTTGTGGCGGGGCGTCAGGTGCAGAACGGGGAAGGATTTGGCGCCAATGAGATGACTGGGAGAAAGGAAGTAGGGCTTGCAAGGGCTTTAGCGGCAGAAGGCCCATTGGGACGGAAGTTTGGAGAATTGGCTTGTGGACGCAACCTTTGTGGGATTGGTTGAGGCTGTCAGTTGAGGACAGAGGCCAAGTTGGGGGGGAAGCTAGCGCAGGATGGGACCCGGGCGCACAAATATATATATATATATATATGTAGTAATAATAGAGTATTTATTTCTTTGCTTTTGGTATGGGCTGTTTTCCTTGTTTATCTGTTTCTCTCTGTACGGTCAGGTGCAATAGGTTGCAAATTGTTATATGGTTGGAGTGGAGGTGGGACAAGCCTGATTTGGTAAGGGGGTTCTCTAGCTGGTTCACAGCCAGGACAACTAGGCACCCCAGAATGTTTGTTTCCCATTGCTTCTCTCTATCCCTCTTGTTGTGCGTGTGTGCTGTTGGCGCGGTTTTTGCTTGTTTTTTAGCATGAGTATGGGGAACTAGGTGGCAGTTTTTGTCTGGGGCGGTCCAGGTACCTTTTGGAATGACCGGTTACTTATGGGGAAAAGAGCGCAGGTAGGACTCATGGTTTTGCGTTCCCGTGTGAAGCAGATTGGGTCCCAGATCTCTCTTTTTCTTTCTATCTCTCATGGCTCTCACAAGCCTGAAGGCTACCAAGAATGGCGCAGCAAAAGTGTATTGTTCTTTTCAAACAGGCGCAAAGATGGGTACAAGGTGAGATGGGACAAAGGAACAAGGAAAGGGGGTGATCCGCCTACAACGGGGGAGTCCTCATCATCTTCTCTGCGTCTGCACAAGCCGCTGCCGCTAGCTGTTGGAAAGTTGCTAGAAGTTTGCGTTGTGCATTGGTAGTGAGAGCGCGGGGAACCACTAGGAACCGTTGCAGTGGGCTGTCCGGGTTGTTCACCATTGCGTCAAAACTCTCTAGCGGAAGTGCTGGGATGACAGGAATTTTTGGGATCTCAGGGGTAGCTGTGCAAGGGGGTGCCAGAGTCAGAGCGGCAATTGATTCAAACAAACAAGGAGGCAATGAGGGGGCTCCCAGTGTAAGACTCCAAACGGTGCTAAGCCGTGGCAGTTCTGTGGAGGGGAAAGGTGCTGTTTAGGCTGCCCTCCTAGGAGTTACAATAATATTTTAAATGTAACCGAAATCAAGGTCCAGAACCTTATGGATGAGAAATCAAAGTAAGGGAAATGGATAAGAGTTGTTGGTAGCGATGGAAACAACACTATCTGAGGCAAGATGGTGCAGGTAAAGACTTGAACAAATAAGTCAAGGTTTGTTCAGAGTTCAATAGAACAAGGCAGTTTTAAGTAAAAACGCCCACAAGCTAATAACTCTGGTTGTCAGCAGCTGATTAGGAAAGATCAACTCAATCCCAACCAACCTCCAGGTTCTCAATGAACCTGCCCAACTCTCCGCAATCAAGCGCTTGAAGGGTACCAGATAACTGTGGGAGGCTGAAAAAAACAAAAGCAATTTTTTTATGAAGCTCTAGAAGCAAATCAATAACGAATTTGAGCAAGAATATCCCAACACTTCTCAAGGGACTCAAGAATAGCGTGGCGAAATTCAACCTTAAAGAAGAAGGGAGGTATAACACTCCAGGTTTTAAGCTTAATAAAACCTCTTCAATCAAACGTTATTGGCTCCAGAAAGATGATCAAGGAGAGATCAAGACCAGTATGGTTGGAAAAAGGGATCAGAGTGGTATAACACACTCAAGAATTCAGACAGACAGGAATTCTTCTTCAACCAGCAAGGCTATTGGTTGGTGATAAGGATCAAGGTCACAAGGGACAGAGTTTGATTATGGAGGCGCAAAGGATCAAGGGGCAATCATAGATATACCCGGATAAATTGCTCAGATAAGTGGGGAAGGATGCCCATGGATAAGTTTGATTATGATGATGGTCTCATTGGATGCTAGGATGATGATGATAGGATCCTCTGATGCTGGGCCAAAAGGCAGGGGAGAGCCCTCCTTTTATAGACATGAGGCCCTGTAAACTATGTACATGAGATACTACAAATAGGTGCGGAAAAATGAAAAAATAAAAAAAAGATGAGATGAGAGGAAAAAAAAGAAATGTTTCCCGCATCGAGAATGACCGCGGGCAACCAGATGGACACCCGCGACAGCGGTCGCGGGTGTTGACAACGGCTGTTGTCGCCTGATCGGCGGCGACAGCAGGGTGAAGGTTCCGACAGCCGCAAGCGGTCGCTTGCGGTTGTCGGTCGGATCAGATGATGGGCGAGATGGACCCTTGTTTGGGATGGTTTAGGATACTGAGTGGAAGCATGACCGTGACGGAGGAGGATTGATGGTTCACAGATCTCAAGGGTTGAGTCACGACAGTGGCCGTTTGAGGATGAGCGTTGGAATGAGCGCGTTGATGTTGGGTACGACGATTGATGACCGTCTGAGCTGAGACGAGACGTTGTTGGTGTGACTGATGAGTGGATGAGTGAGGATTGAGGGGTTTGATGATTGTCTTGGAGTGGGTGAGATGATTGGAAGGTGAAGAAGGCGTTGGTGGGGTATTAGGGAGGATGGTAAGGTTGAGGGTCTCAGGAGAGGATGATTTGAGGCCGGAAGGGTTTCGATCGAGTGATTTGAGGGGGATGGGGGTCTTAGTGGGGATGGTGGATGGTGTTTGGGGTGAGATTCTAGACTCGGGAGGGTTCGATGATGTTTGATGATCATCAGGGGTGATGGTTTGAGTGGTTGAGGAACTGAGTCGGTTGGAGGGTTTCAAAGTTGATTGGGCTTGTTGGTGATGGTATGATGAGGTGAGATTGGATGAGGATGTCAGCCTGCTACTTAGCACAGAGCAACCTGACAAAGCAGCAACAATAATAATATTAACAAAATAAAGATAAATGAATAAATAAAATCATTATAAAATGAAGGAGTAGGAAATCCATAAATATTATTGCAGAAATGGATTCCCCACCCAAAATAAGGTAGGGTCACTCACTGACCCCACCCTTGAATTCGTACTCCTTATATTTTTTAATTAATTTAATACAGAATGGTAAATGACCACGGCACCAGTATGGCACCTTTTAGCCATTTTAATATTTCACATGATATGTCATGTATAGGTTTCACACCTAAATTTCAGTCGAAATCCAGGTGTTGTGTGTAGTTTAGGAGTTACACGGGAAATTGTGTTTTGTCACAATTCCCGCACGCAGCCCCGCGTCCCTAGCTCCGGTCTCCCGCGTACGCTGAATTCCCGCACGCAGCTCCGCGTCCCTACAGCATTGGACTCCCGCGTACGCCAACTCCCGCACGCAGCCCCGCGTCCCTACAGCGCTGAACTCCCGCGCGCATCTGAGCAGCGGATTAGTCCCCGCGCGCATTTGAATGGACTGATCCCCGCGCCTCCTATGACATCCAGGTACCGCTCAGAGAAGCTACAACATAGTAGGATATACACTACATATGTAAAGCCAACACACGAGCACAGATTAAGGTTCAAAAACCTTAAAAATCAATTGAAATTAGTTAATAACTAATTTTTAGTATTTTTTATTAATTAAATAAAGATCCAGACTCACCACGAAGTAAGTTGATCAGAACCTTCAAAGACCACGAAACTACATAAGGAGTGGTCGTAAAAATTATTAAAAATTACATACAGGATCAGCAGAGGATGGAGAATCAATAAAAATCTACGTCTGCTCACTTTGGACCAGTACTTACTGTACAAATTAAGGATCAGTGCAGGATCAGCAAAATGACTAATCTATTGATTAACAGATCCTGCAGCTAAAAAGGAGCTGTTCCTTGACAGATCTAAGGCCAGCAGGCTGACAGCACCTTGAGGACGTGCCAATCCTGCCCTGATTGCCCCCCTAGCCTCAGCCCATGGCTAGTACCCCTTCTAGAGGTCCTCAAGCACCCAAAAAGGAATATTTAAACAGGCTCTTTTGCCCTCCTGTTTCCAAAAAAGTTAATCAGTTATCAGGAATTATTTATTATCAATCAGACACGGTGTCATTGTTAATCAAGTGCTTATATGAAGATAAGCAAGTGATTTATGACTTAGTCTGTAGTAGTACTATTTACCTTTATTAACCAATCAACCATTGAAGTTTAGTCAGGCAATCAACCCCATCTGCTCTGAAACCCTTCCAATTACTCCAGGATTTTCGTGGTCAAGTACTCAGAGTGAGTGTTTCCCTTCCTGTCTAGGCCACGTGTGCTGTTAAGCCCGGCCAGTAGTGGAATAAGTCCTTTCTAAGGCACCCATATTTATTCCAAGGTTCTTAAACTGCCTAAGGAGGCCCCTTGAAGAGAGGTTGCTAGTCTGTAAAGACCCCCAGTAGTATAATACTGTGGCCCCTCTTTATATTTTATATTTAAAATATTTATAACCAAACCAAATAAACCTTGCACTTGCTCATACCGTACCATTATTGGAGCTTTAAAGTGTTTATTCTTTGAAATATTATTGCTCCAAGTTCTTTTATCACTCTCTGTAGCTAAAGGACTGCAAGGTTCCTGGTATCAGAGAGCTGACAACTGGGGGTCTGGCCGGGAAATATCCTCAATAATTAATTATTTAATTAATTATCTCCTGGACCAGTTATTTATATAAAAATTATATAAGTAGAAATACTTATCATTTATCTTGATCTTTTAATTCGTCCAGTGGATTTAAAAACCAACGGACAATTGATCAATTATTATTTAAATCTTCTTAAACAGAAAAAAGAAGAAAAATTACGTAACTTTGTGCCTGTTGTTATAACTCCTGAGCAGAAACAAGAGAGACTTCTTTATTATAGAGAGCAAATCTCAAAAGAAAAGGAACAAGAGTTAGAAAGAATTATCAATTTTAACTCCTTGTTAAGACAGCACAAAGAGTGGAAAACCTATCAAAGAAAGCTTTCTGCTTTTAAGAGAAGGTATCCAAATTATAAAAGTGAGCTTTGATCTCCTTTTTATTTTTTTTCACAAGAAAACTCGAAAATTATAATAAAAATTATTATAAAATAAATAAATATATAACTTATATTTTATTATTTCTAGTGGACTTTGTCTTTGGTGATCTTATTGACCAAGACCTCTTAGAGGACGTCCCAGACTGTGGACCCTTGGATTTGTCCCAAGATTTAATTGGAACCCACTCAGATCCCGTTGGAATACCCTCCAAGGACGGACCTGACCCCAACAAGGACTTAGTGCCTTTAAACCTTCATATAAGTAAGAAATATTTTTTTTTAAAAAAAAATTACTCGAAAAAAAATTATTTTTATAAAGTTTCGACAAAAACTTATATAACCTTTAAAATGCTCCAAAACAGACGCAACACCCGTGCCAGTGGACGCGCCCCATCATATGGATCTTTGCCCGGAGGAACCCGTGTGCGCAAGGACGCCAGTCGCGAACGCAATGAGGATCAAGCCAGTGATCGTTCCGATCCGAGCGACCGTGACAAAGACCGCGGCCGCCAACTCAACCAACTCACTGTTGGAGGGCCGTCCATTGTTGAACGTGAAATCCCAGGAGGATACCGTTCCACCTACGCCACCCCAGCCGGACTCCTCCAAGGAGGAGAAAATAAAGGTATTAGTGAAAGAACACGTGGGTCATTGGGAACTGTTCAAACAGGCTCAGACCCAGGAAGACCATCAGGGTATGAGAAAAGCCATATATTTGGCAAAGAAGACTCAAATAACCCTCCAAAAATTAATTCCCAAGAAAGAAGTAGAAAGTTACGTGAAGAATTGGAATCCTTGGGACCAATTAGTTTCCTTAAGAGGAAACAACAACCACAAGAAGAAGAGATCTCTAGCCCATCAGAAGTTAAAGAGTCCCAGAGAGTGGGACAACATAATATCTTTGGCAAGAAAATGGAAGAAAGTTTACCGCAATTAGATGTAGAAACTTTCAACTTGTTTTCCATAAATGTTTCTCATAACTTTGATATCATTGGAAAATGTTTTGATAAAGTATATGAGCAATTGGATAAAGTAAATACCAATTTTGGTAAAGTCATGCAATCCCAATCCAACTTGATCAAAATCAATGAGTTAGAAGTAAAACAAATAAGAGACAGCATTAGTTTGAGTAAAGGAGAACTAATAAATTACCTGGAAAACAATACTTCAGCTATCCAAGAAGAAATTCTTCTATCTATTGAACAAATCAAAGAAGGTATTAATAAAACAGACCATGCTTCACCTACTCATATCATTAATAAAATTGATTCATTAAGTAACAAACTTGATCTGGAATTAGGTATGATTAAGAATGATCTCAGAGATCTAAAGATAAACTTATCTCAACCCAATGCAGACTCTGACGAAATCAGACCTTCCAGGTACCACAGTACGCCTCAACTACCTTCTAGACCAAGACTAACAAGGCTTGAATCTTTCAGACCTAGTCCCACTCCTGAAGTAGAACAAGCATTAAAATTACTTCCCCCTATCACTGAGTGGCCTAAATTCTCCGGAGAAGGAGAATACAATCATGTCAGTTTTATTAAGTTTATTGACTATACTCTGGCCTCTTATGAACTTCCTGATAACATAGCCGTAGTAAGACTACCTAGACTGTTTGAGGGAGTAGCCCTTGACTGGTTCATCAATAAGAGAGAAGAGGTAGGATCTTTGTCATGGAATTCATGGAAAGATTTGATTAAGGAACAATTTGGTACCAGAATTTGGAAAAGAAAAATGATGAAAACTTTCGAAACTTCTTTGTTTGATCCATCTAAGGACAAACCTCACAAATGGTGCCTTGACCAGAAGAGAAGACTAGACTGCTTCTACCCTAATGCTGATAAAGAAGAAGTCAATGAAAGACTCCTCAACCTATGTCCAGGACAACTTAACCATAGCGTAAGGTGCAGAATGCCCATGAACTCTGACCTTTCCACTCTCATAGGAGTATTAGAAGAAACTATTGACATGAATGGCTTAGACAAAAAGCTCAATAAACCCAGAGAACCAACTACTAGGAATAAGGAAGATTATAATAACAAGAACAAAGAACTTCTACCTAACAACTCAGAAGCCAAGAATACTCTAGTGATCAAAGAAAAGACATGTTGCAATTGCAACCAAACAGGGAATGTAAGACCTGACTGTCCTTTACCCAGGAGAAAGATTAATCCTATTGAAGGAGAAGAGGATGACACTAATCCTGACCCTCAACTAGATGACACTGATGGTTCCATCTCTGAATGTGACCTAATTATCACTAATCCCATTAATGTCATCAAAGGCAACATAGAATCTTCCCTAGATATTAACCCTGTTAATGAAGATAGCAATTTGCCTCAAAAATGGACACCCAACATGAAAATCCAACATGTTTCTGAAGCTAAGACCTTAACCCTCAAACCTTCTATTGGAAAAGGGTACACCGGTGGTAAAACTTGTTATGCCACTGGCTTGATACAAGGTTCCCCCGTAAAATTACTTCTAGACAGTGGAGCCTTCTGCTCTTGTGTTGGAACTGACTACTTAGATAAACAGGATTCCAACTGGAAGAAAAACTTACTACCTGTACCTCGAGCTAAGTTCAGCAGCTGTAACTCACCTCTCAATGCTATTGGAGTATGGCCAACAGAAATCATACTCCCCCACTCTAAAGGATCAATCAAGATAAAGATTGAATTTGTAGTACTTCAAAATGGAGTATGTGATTATTTTATTATAGGAAATGATTCTCTTTGCCTGTACGGGATAGATGTCTTCCAGAGTAAAGGGAGATATTTCACTATAGGAGGAGATTGGAACAAGAAGTTCCAAATATGCCATATCAATGCTAAAGCTACTGATTCCACTTATGAGAGACACTTAGAAACTTTTAACCAGGAATACTTTTCCCAAGCTGCCTTGAATTCCCAGCTTAGTGAAAACCAGAAAAGAGATATTCTCCAAGCATGCTTTGAGAACCAGAATGCTTTTTGCACTAAAGATCATCCCATTGGTAATATCAAAGGTCATGATATGGTCTTAACTTTGACTATTAAGCCTCCTTACCCTCCTAACCTCAGGAGACCAGCTTACCCTTCTAGTCCAAAATCTAGGACTGCTCTAGAAAGCCACATCCAAGAACTAGTGGACTTACAAGTCTTACGGAAAGTAGGGCATAATGAGCAAGTAGACGTAACTACCCCCGTGATAATAGCCTGGCACAATGATAAGTCTAGGATGGTTGGAGACTTTAGAATGCTCAACAACTACACTCAAGCTGACTATTATCCTATCCCAAGGATTGACCACGCTCTACATAATCTTTCTAAAGCTAAGTTCATTACTACTATGGACATGTTGAAAGGCTTTCACCAAATACCTATCAGTCCGGATAGTAGGAAATTTATGAGAATTATATGTCATTTAGGCATATATGAGTATCTCAGAATGCCATTTGGTATTAAAAATGCTCCTTCCCACTTCCAAAGAATGATGGATACAGTCTTAGGAATGTTCATCAGGCAAGGTTGGATGATGGTATACATAGATGATGTTATCATTTATTCAGACGATTGGGATACTCACATGGATAAAGTAAGGCTAGCACTTAAAACAATTGCTGCAGTAGGATTAAAAGTATCTATGAAAAAGTGCAACTTTGGATACGGAGAACTCAAAGCTCTAGGACACATTGTTTCTGGACTAACCTTAACTGCTGACCAAAGTAAGATAGCAGCAGTAATGAACAGACCTATGCCCCAGAACAAAACAGAACTCTTATCCTTTATAAGCTTCTGCAGCTATTACAGGAAGTACATACCTAAATTTGCTAACCTCACGAAGTGTTTATATGAGATCTGCAACAACAACACTTTGTTCGAAATGACTCATGAAAGATTGAAGAATTATGAGGAACTCAAAGTAGCTATGACTACTGCCCCAGTGTTGATACAACCAGATTATTCTAAACCTTTCAAACTTTACATAGATGCTAGCATGGAAGGATTAGGAGCTGCATTACACCAAGAAGTAATAGAAGAGGATAAACCAGTAGAGAAACCTATACTCTTCATATCTAGACAAGTCAAAGATACTGAAAAGAGATATGGTGCTAGCCAAATGGAATGCCTTGCTCTAGTATGGGCATTAGAAAAACTCCACTATTATTTGGAAGGTACAAACTTCGTGGTAATCACTGATTGCAATGCTGTTAGGACTCTCATGAACATGAAAACTCCTAGCAGGCATATGTTAAGATGGCTGATAGCCATACAACAGTACAGAGGTCAGATGACAATAGTCCACCAAGCTGGAGTTAAACATCAGAATGCTGACAGTCTTAGCAGAAATGCTCTACCAAATGATACTAGCAATCCTGCTCATGACCCAGAAGATCATGATATATTTCCTATACTAAACATTAACCTGTTTAATCTGGAAGCTCCCATCATAGGAATTCACATATGTGAACTAGAGGAATCACTGTTCAGCTCCATCAGAGAAGCATACAACTCTGACATGAAGACTTTGATTAACATCATAGAAAGTACTTCCCCTCCATCTGAAATCATAAACTGTTTACCTGAATCCCTACTGAAGTCCTATAAAGAAGGAAGATTCACACTGTGGGATGGGACATTATATTACAGGCATAAACACTCTAGTGTTATATTCTTGACCAAAGCAGAGCATATCAAACTTGTTTTAACTGAATGTCATGATAATTGCTCTTCGGGTCACTTGTCTATTGATAGAACTCTAGATAAAGTAAAACAGACTGCCTGGTGGATCAACTGGAGAGACTCCACTATCAAGTATGTTTCAAGCTGTGAAATCTGTCAGAAGTCCAACAGGACCACTGGGAAAAGGTTTGGACTACTCCAAAGGATAGCTGAGCCCAGGAAAATATGGGAAGTTATCAACATGGACTTCGTAACAGGACTGCCCCCTGGTGGAGCTTACTCTTACAACTCAGTCCTGGTTATTGTAGACAGATTTTCTAAGAAAGCCAAGTTTCTACCTAACCATAAGGAAGACACCGCTATGGAAGTAGCCTTACTCTTCTGGAACAGACTAATTGCTGATGTAGGAATTCCTAAGATTATTATCAGTGATAGAGACCCCAAATTCACGTCTGAATTCTGGAGAAAACTCCATGATATGTTAGGAACTACCTTAGCCTTTTCTACAGCTTATCACCCTCAGACAGATGGATTAGCTGAAAGAATGATCCAGACTCTAGAGGATATGCTCAGAAGGTTCTGTTGCTTTGGGATGGAGTACAAAAATACAGACGGATATTGCCATGACTGGGTTAGCCTTTTACCTGCACTAGAAATGGCCTATAACAGTAGTAAACACTCTACCACCAAAGAAGCTCCTTACATACTGGAAAGAGGATGGATCCCCAAATTGCCCAAAGATAACCTCAATCAGGAGTTGACTAATATCCATCCAACATCACTGGACTTCAAAAACATGATAGATATGGAAAACAAGCACGCTTCTAAGTGTGTACAAGATGCTGTTGAATACAACCAACAGAGGTGGGATAAAACTCACAAAGAACCTGATTTCAGAATAGGAGATCAAGTTCTAATTTCAACCGCCAATTTCAACAATTTGGCTGGAAACAGAAAACTCAGACCAGCCTTTGTTGGGCCTTTCACTATCAAGAAACTCCATGGGAAAAATGCCGTAGAAGTCATCCTCAGTAATGAACTCTCTAGGAAACACCCAGTCTTCCCAGTTAGCCTTGTCAAACACTACCATCCCAGAGAAGGAGAAAAGACCCCTTCACTTAAAATACCAGTCTTAGATGAGCCTGAGAAGGACAAAGGAAAAGTTAGTAAAATCCTTAAAGATAAAAAAAGAAAGGATCCAAGGAAAAGATGTTAGACTTTACTTAGTCAGATACAAAGGAGAATCAGCTGATAAAGATTAATGGCTACCTGAAAACAACATCCCAGATGGACCTATACACCTGAGAAACTACAGAGCCAGTAAAAGACACTGAACCCCAAAAATTTTTTTTTCAGATATAGTCATATCTTGGAGTGGGGGAATGTCAGCCTGCTACTTAGCACAGAGCAACCTGACAAAGCAGCAACAATAATAATATTAACAAAATAAAGATAAATGAATAAATAAAATCATTATAAAATGAAGGAGTAGGAAATCCATAAATATTATTGCAGAAATGGATTCCCCACCCAAAATAAGGTAGGGTCACTCACTGACCCCACCCTTGAATTCGTACTCCTTATATTTTTTAATTAATTTAATACAGAATGGTAAATGACCACGGCACCAGTATGGCACCTTTTAGCCATTTTAATATTTCACATGATATGTCATGTATAGGTTTCACACCTAAATTTCAGTCGAAATCCAGGTGTTGTGTGTAGTTTAGGAGTTACACGGGAAATTGTGTTTTGTCACAATTCCCGCACGCAGCCCCGCGTCCCTAGCTCCGGTCTCCCGCGTACGCTGAATTCCCGCACGCAGCTCCGCGTCCCTACAGCATTGGACTCCCGCGTACGCCAACTCCCGCACGCAGCCCCGCGTCCCTACAGCGCTGAACTCCCGCGCGCATCTGAGCAGCGGATCAGTCCCCGCGCGCATTTGAATGGACTGATCCCCGCGCCTCCTATGACATCCAGGTACCGCTCAGAGAAGCTACAACATAGTAGGATATACACTACATATGTAAAGCCAACACACGAGCACAGATTAAGGTTCAAAAACCTTAAAAATCAATTGAAATTAGTTAATAACTAATTTTTAGTATTTTTTATTAATTAAATAAAGATCCAGACTCACCACGAAGTAAGTTGATCAGAACCTTCAAAGACCACGAAACTACATAAGGAGTGGTCGTAAAAATTATTAAAAATTACATACAGGATCAGCAGAGGATGGAGAATCAATAAAAATCTACGTCTGCTCACTTTGGACCAGTACTTACTGTACAAATTAAGGATCAGTGCAGGATCAGCAAAATGACTAATCTATTGATTAACAGATCCTGCAGCTAAAAAGGAGCTGTTCCTTGACAGATCTAAGGCCAGCAGGCTGACAGCACCTTGAGGACGTGCCAATCTTGCCCTGATTGCCCCCCTAGCCTCAGCCCATGGCTAGTACCCCTTCTAGAGGTCCTCAAGCACCCAAAAAGGAATATTTAAACAGGCTCTTTTGCCCTCCTGTTTCCAAAAAAGTTAATCAGTTATCAGGAATTATTTATTATCAATCAGACACGGTGTCATTGTTAATCAAGTGCTTATATGAAGATAAGCAAGTGATTTATGACTTAGTCTGTAGTAGTACTATTTACCTTTATTAACCAATCAACCATTGAAGTTTAGTCAGGCAATCAACCCCATCTGCTCTGAAACCCTTCCAATTACTCCAGGATTTTCGTGGTCAAGTACTCAGAGTGAGTTTTTCCCTTCCTGTCTAGGCCACGTGTGCTGTTAAGCCCGGCCAGTAGTGGAATAAGTCCTTTCTAAGGCACCCATATTTATTCCAAGGTTCTTAAACTGCCTAAGGAGGCCCCTTGAAGAGAGGTTGCTAGTCTGTAAAGACCCCCAGTAGTATAATACTGTGGCCCCTCTTTATATTTTATATTTAAAATATTTATAACCAAACCAAATAAACCTTGCACTTGCTCATACCGTACCATTATTGGAGCTTTAAAGTGTTTATTCTTTGAAATATTATTGCTCCAAGTTCTTTTATCACTCTCTGTAGCTAAAGGACTGCAAGGTTCCTGGTATCAGAGAGCTGACAGAGGAAGGATGGGTGATGAGGATGGATGATCATTGGTGGTGAAATCAATGATTATGTGATGATGAGGATGATCCGATTGAAGAGATTGTCAAAGGTGGTTCGACGATTGCTTGCATTGCCAAAAGTCAGGGCCGCAAGCGCGACAAGTAGGAGTTGAACATAGGAGGGGATCAAAACAGAGTGACAGGTAAGAGGCCTGTCCTAGACCGCTAGGACAGGGAGGAGTTGAGAGATGGGGGGAAATGAAGGTACCCATATGGGTACAACCAAAAAAAAATATATATATTTTTTTTTTTTTTTTTTTTTTTTTTTTTCCGTGGTGTCCCGGATTGGTCACCACATCTCTCCCCAACTTACAGACTGTCCCTAGTCTGCATCTAAAATTTGAAGGGATTAAAAAAAAGCAGGGAACAAAGAAATTGAAGCAAAGATTGGCCATTTCTTGATCTTGAGAGCAATCAAAGAGTTGAGGAAAATATCTTGATTCTTCCAAATGAGCCCTTAAAGCGGCAGGAATAGAACAAGGAGGGCGTCCCAGGTTCTCACATATGTGGCATACAGTAGAGTTTTACAACAAAAATGCAGCAAATGACCCTGGTGGTGCACAATTGGGAGGAATTACTTCTGAGATAAGTTGCCCCCACAACAATGAAACTTCTTGACTTGATCAGCAGAGAACCTTCTGGCCAACCGAGTACCATCCAGCTCCTCCAAAACATAAGATCCACCTCTAACTTGATGAACCACTCAATAAGGGCCATTCCAACGATTAGAGAAAAGCTTGCCCCACTGGGTCTCCAAAGATCAATTATAAGCTAAAACTAGGTCACCAGGGTTCAAGGGCTCCCTGACTCAATTAGAGTGCTTGTCCTCCCAATACTGGACGGATTTTGCTCTGGACTCCATCATCTTTTGATAAGCTTCATCACAAACGTCTTCACTTTGCTTCAGTTGCTTGGATCTAGCAACTAACAGATCAGTGGTTGAGGACACCTCTTCCCAAGAGATACCGAAGAAAGATTCCATTTCCAGATCCAAAGGAAGGACTGCTCTTTGACCAAAGATGATTTCATAAGGTGAGTAGCCAGTAGTCCTTGTGGTTGAGATTTGATCAGAGAAGAGAACAAGAGGAAGGAATTTGCGACAATTCTTGCCACTTTCACCAGCCAGTTAACGAGTGCAGCCTTCAAAGGGGCATGGCCTCGTTCCACCATGCTTTGGCCTTCAGGATAATAAGGAGTAGTAACTCTATGTTTTCCGGGAAGGGATTGGATCATTTCAGCAAGCTTGCCCCCAAATTCAGAGCCACCATCAGTAGAGTAGGATCAAGCCAGGCCATAACGCATTGTCCAGGTCTCGTAGAGGAAAGCTGCCACTGATTCAGAGCTAAGGTTCTTAAGAAAATTTGCTTCAACCCTTCCGGAAAAATCATCTCTAGCCACAATGAGGTACTTAGCACCACCTGCCTTAATATGAACCACATCCATAGCAATCCTTCCAAAGACAGTGGACTCCCCAGTAGGATAACAAATTTCAGCTGGGCGCCTAAGATCACGTTTTTGACAAACTTCACAACTCTTGCACCATTGAGAGATGGATTTATTCAAAGATGGCCACGAGAATCGTTTGGATAATCGTCGATAAGTTTCAGTTTCCCCACAATGACCAAGGCCTTCATGGAGACTTTCAAGGATAGAATCTTGTTTAGAGGAAATAGTAACAACAATAAGAGCACAAGGATTGCCTCTATTCATAAGTCTAGAGCCTTGAACAAAAAAATTAGAAGACTTTTGTTTAAGATATCGAAATTCCTTAGCAGAGAGATCAGGAGGTTTTTGAAAAGTTGAAAGGTACTGCTCTAATTTAAGCCAGAAGCCTTGTTGAAAGCCAGAATAATTTTGAGAAGAAAAAGAGAAAATAGGTTGGATTAAAGGTTCCTCTTCATTGAAATTGGTTCCAACATCAGATTTGTTGTCCCCAAGAGGTCGTCAAGATAAACCCTCAGGCATGGTGAAAGATTTTCCCGGCCTGTGAACAATATCAAAAGAGAAAAGCTGGATAAAGGCCATCCAACAAGTCATAGGAGCATTGGGAAGACTGGGAGCGTTGGTCATTTCAATGATGGATCAAGCATTGACTTGCAATTCGAAATGTTGGCCCCAGAGAACAGTTTGAAGTTTCTTCATCATTCGAGCCACACCACAAAGTTCCAGTTTGGGCTGGGAGTATCTAGATTCTACATCCGAAAACAACAAAGATTCATAAAGAGCAGGACGGTCCCAACAATTTTCATCTTCCTGAGTA
This sequence comes from Puccinia polysora, assembly GCA_025617555.3. Classification (NCBI taxonomy): domain Eukaryota; kingdom Fungi; phylum Basidiomycota; class Pucciniomycetes; order Pucciniales; family Pucciniaceae; genus Puccinia; species Puccinia polysora. Next base: position 16,923,674 of record CM062622.1, on the reverse strand, counting down.
AGGAAGGCCCCAACAGATTGATAACTAGAACTGACAGCCAGCTTGATCTTGCCAGCTCCAGGTCCATAAGAGATCTTTTTCCAAAATATGTCTTTACCAACTATCCTTTTGAGTAGCTGGAAAGCAAATTCACAATCTTGGGTCCAAATCCATTCAGCATCTTTTCTGGTTAGACGACGCAAGGGTGCACAGATTTAGGATAAAGATGGGATAAAGATTCTAACATAAGTGACAACACCTAGAAAGCCCCTAACTTCAGTTGGATTGATTGGGGTAGGCCAAGAGATGATCTTGTTTACTTTGGCTGGTGCCATCCTTCTTCCTTCCTTGCAGACCACATGACCAACAATTTCCAGAGCAGGGACACAAGCCGCCAGTTTGGATCCAGAGACAGTAAGGCCAGATTCCTCGATTCGAAACAGAATCCTCTCCAAGGTTGTATCATATTCCAAGATAAAACAAAGAATTCCTGAATGCCAAGATAAGAGCTCATTATCATAGTCAGATACTGGACCTTTAATTCCTCCATTGTCAATAAAGATACCAGCATGATAAGGGATTTTGTCCTGGAGGATCCACATCATTTGAGCCTGATAGACTGCAACCGAGTTGGTGGCTCCTTGAGGCAATCGAGTAAGTTGAAATTGACCAAGAGGAGTATTGAAAGTAGTGAGAGGACAAGAAATAGGATGTAAGGATTGTTTGTCATAGCCACCCATAATATCCCCTAGACCATAGCAAGCTCTCCCCGCGAAGGATTCAACAAATTCTTCAGTAGCAGGAGGGATACCAGAGTCTTTAATAGTAACTTTATTAAGAGGTTGAAGATCATGAACTATTCTAAGTTTACCATTTCTCTTGAGAACACAGAAGACGGGGCTGGAGTAACTAGAAGTTGACTGTTCATACAGGCCAGTTCGAACTTGTTCCCGGACCAACTGGATGAATTCGTCAACTTTAGTAGCAGGGATAGGGATCTTTTTCTTTTGCCAAGGATCATGTTCAACTACAGGGATGATATAAGGGAGGCCATAGGATTCCCGCAAGAGACCTCTCTCTTCTTCACAGAAAGCAATAGATTTTTCCCTTAGAGATAAGACATTTTTGATTAAATTTAACTCATCAGGAAGAAGCCATCCATCTGGACCAAAGTTGACCACCTTCAGACGTTCTTCAGTGACCCGTCCATTAGGCACAAAGGGACCAGTAAGAGATTGAGGAAGACCACAGTAAGGATCGCGAGATAGAGGAGGACACTGTGGTGACCAATCCGGGACACCACGGGAAAAAAAAATATCTTTTTTGGTTGTACCCCTATGGGTACCTTCATTTCCCTCCATCTCTCAAATTCTCCCTGTCCTAGCGGTCTAGGACAGGCCTCTTGCCTGTCTCTCCGCTTTGATCCCCCCCCTCCTATGTTCAACTCCTACTTGTTGCGCTCGCGGCCCTGACTTTTGGCGACGCAAGAAATCGTCAACCATCGATTTGATCTCCCCACTCCCACCAGTCGTCATCGATCATCGGCCCATCCATCCTGTTGCGCCCCCATCCACGGCTCTCAGTCAGATCAGCAAACCTCAGACCGAGTTGATGATGTCTCACTGCTCCATGAACATGGTCTTCAACTCCCAACCCATTGGTACCTGTATCGTCTTTAAAGAGTTTTATATCTCAGGAACCATGGCCCTCATCTTCTATCTCACCCTCCTATTCATCCTCTCGATTGGTTACAAGTACTTGAGATTGGCGAGTATCAGGTACGAGAGGATGATCAAGATCATGCTCAGTACCGCTTCAATCTTGAAAAAACCTCCATCCTTGAGATCCTTGCAATCCCCATCCTCATCTTCTCCACCCAGGGTATTCTCCTCCAATCAATTGATCAAGGCTAGCTCTAAATTCACCACCGCTTGGGGTCAGATGACCGTCCCTCGTTTGATTCAACTCACCCGGAGTCTCTTCTACGTCTCCAACGTTTCTCTATTATTCTTCCTCATGTTGGTCGTTATGACCTACAACGCAAAAATCATCGCGGCTGTCGGAATCTTCATCCCGCTGTCGCCGCCGATCAGCCAACGACAGCCGTTGTCGACACCTGCGACCGGTGTTGCGGGTGTCCATCTGGTTTCCCGCGGTCATTCTTGACGCAGGAGACATTTCTTTTTTTTCCTCTCATGTTATTTTTTTTTTTTTTTTTTTTTTTGACAGCCGTTGTCAACACCCGGGACCGCTGTCGCGGGTGTCCATCTGGTTGCCCGCGGTCATTCTTGATGCAGGAGACATTTCTTTTTTTTCCTCTCATGTTATTTTTTTTTTTTTTTTTTTTTTTTTTTTTTTTTTCGACAGCCGTTGTCAACACCCGCGACCGCTGTCGCGGGTGTCCATCTGGTTGCCCGCGGTCATTCTTGATGGGGGCAACATTTCTTTTTTTTCCTCTCATCTCATCTTTTTTTTATTTTTTCATTTTTCCCAGACCTATTTTTTAGTATCTCTTGTACATAGTATACAGGGCCTCATGTCTATAAAAGGAGGGGCTCTCCCCTGCCTTTTGGCCCAGCATCCCAGGAGAGGATCGTATCATCATCATCCTAGCATCCAATGAGACCATCATCATAATCAAACTTATCCGTGGGCATCCTTCCCCACTTATCTGAGCAATTTATCCGGGTATATCTATGATTGCCCCTTGATCCTTTGCGCCTCCATAATCAAACTCTGTCCCTTGTGACCTTGATCCTTATCACCAACCAATAGCCTTGCTGGTTGAAGAAGAATTCCTGTCTGTCTGAATTCTTGAGTGTGTTATACCACTCTGATCCCTTTTTCCAACCATACTGGTCTTGATCTCTCCTTGATCATCTTTCTGGAGCCAATAACGTTTGATTGAAGAGGTTTTATTAAGCTTAAAACCTGGAGTGTTATACCTCCCTTCTTCTTTAAGGTTGAATTTTGCCACGCTATTCTTGAGTCCCTTGAGAAGTGTTGGGATATTCTTTCTCAAATTCGTTATTGATTTGCTTCTAGAGCTTCATAAACAAATTGCTTTTGTTTTGTTCAGCCTCCCACAGTTATCTGGTACCCTTCAAGCGCTTGATTGCGGAGAGTTGGGCAGGTTCATTGAGAACCTGGAGGTTGGTTGGGATTTAGTTGATCTTTCCTAATCAGCTGCTGACGACCAGAGTTATTAGCTTGTGGGCGTTGTTACTTACAACTTCCTTGTTGTATTGAACTCTGAACAAACCTTGACTTATTTGTTCAAGTCTTTACCTGCACCATCTTGCCTCAGATAGTGTTGTTTCCATCGCTACAGACAACTCTTATCCTCTTACCTTACTTTGATTTCTCATCCATAAGGTTCTGGACCTTGATTCCGGTTACATTTAAATATTATTTTAACTCCTAGGAGGGCAGCCTAAACAGCACCTTACCCCTCCACAGAACTGCCACGGCTTAGCACCGTTTGGAGTCTTAAAACTCATAAGGGGAGGATTGAGGTTGAGAGGCATAGGCTGGTTGACTGGTTGGATCTTCTTAGCAACTGGTTTATACTTAGTGGCGAAAGAGAGAAGTTCTTGTTTCCTCCAAGAGTTGACCAGAGAGACTTGATTACGAAATCTGAGTCCAAGTTCCAACATCTTCCAAGTCCGATGTTCTGCAATATTCTTGAAGGGTGCCTTTTCCATAAAAGGAGAACCAGGAGATAATATGTTGCTGACATGTGTGGCACAAGGTAGGGTTTTGAAAATGACGGCAAAAGATTTCCCTGGCAGTGCACAATTGGGAGGACTTACTTGTACCCCAAATTGCCTCCACTGAAGCCCATATTCCTTCATACCAAAATCGCCAAAAACGGAATTGCAATTAGGATCTAGTTTAGACTCATTGCAGAGATTCAAACCGGAACTGAAAGAAGATTGATCAGACTCAAAAGTAGAAGGAAAAGAAGACACAACAGATCCAGAGAGAGAAGGAGATGGAGAAGAAATATTTTTGGATTTTTCTATTTTGATATGTTTTTGTTTTTTAATATTCTTGAGCTCAGAAGAGAATGATGAAAGGAATGAAAAATAAGCCTGAGGAATGGGAGTTGACCCTTGATTTGCAGTCTGAGGCTGAAAAGAACTACAACCATTAGTAGGATCAACTATTCCCCTAAAAAATGAGAGGAACTAGAGTTATCCTTCTGCTTCCCCTTAAAAGATGATTTGGGAGAATTACCAGGAAAATCTCTTTCCCAACGACCAGAATCCAAAGAGCAAAGAGGAACTTCGATTTTCCTGCCATCAGCATCAGGGAGAAGAATTCTCTCCCCAACTTGATCAGAAAACATCAAGGTTGCACCAAAGTCCATTAAGAAGGGTTGTCCCAAGATCATAGGACTGTCAAAACAAGTGATCCAAAAGTGGCAGGTTCCAACAATATTTCGACCAATCCTGACCGGTACATCTTCTGCAATACCAACAGTTTACAAGCTTGATTTCCTATCCCATACACTGCAGAGTTGAAGCTGACCCTAGGACTAAGTTTGAGCTTGCAGGCCATAGCATCCGAGATTAAGTTAAGCTGAAATCCAGAATCCACAAGAGGAGAAACAGTTTGAGCTGAGTCACCAAGATAACAAGGAAGGAAGCCAAGGGGACAGGAATAAAGGTTAGATTCTAAAGAAGGACTGGTTCCACCAGAGTCCTCCATTAAAGTGCCAGAGGAGACTTTGAGTTCTTCAGGGCCAATTTCCACACGTCAACGAGAGACCCATTTCTTCATTCCTTCAGCAACAGATGGAGAGATTGATAGGAGTTCAGCCACAGATAGATCAGGGATTTTGAGATCAGAAATTTTCTTTAATACTCCCTCCACAGCATTCGGGTGATCCTTGGAGATGCCCCTTTCAAATCAAACTTTGGGCTGGGTGGAGGGAGGAAGTTCAGGTGACGCAGAATCTAAGATAGGATTAGAAGGTTGAGGTGAGGGAGAAGGATCAGGGTGATCTGGGAACCTTTCCATGAGTGGTTCCTTTTCCACCTTCATGTCTTCTACATCAGAGGAAGGAGGCTCAAGTGATGATCGACGTTTAACAGGTTTTCCAAGGATTGCAGTTGGCAAGGAAGGAGCCTTATGAGGTTTAGGTTCCTCATGTTGTTTCCTGGCTGGATCAGATTGATAAGTAGTCCCAGCAAGACTAGAGGAAGAAATAGCTGGAGGATACCAAGGTTGGAGGGTACCACAGGATGATCTAAATTCAAAGGAAGCAAGATATGATTTCACAGGAGGTGATGGCTGGTAAGAGGCCACCACATTTCGGATAGGACGAGATGAGTCAAAAGGGATTAGGGCAACATTAGGGAGGAAGTAATTGTTTCCCCTCTGCTCTACCAATTTTTCCTTTAGGTCCTTCTGAAGTTCTTGGCATTGTCCGGTTCCATGGCCTTCCCTATGACAGTAGTAACAGACCAGAGTTGATTTGGGGACAGAAGAAGGAGTTTTAGGCGTAGCTAGCAAGGAAATATTTTGATCTATTTTGTTCTCAAAGGCTCTAAGTAACTTGGTGATTTCATCTATAGTAGTAGGTTCTCAATTGGAATTAGGATCTGCTTTAGGCCTACGATCTGCCTCCATTTTAATCATAATATTGTTTGACTCTTTAAAAGAAGGAGCATGGACTGGTTCAGTAGTTCTAGGCTTTTCAAAGGTAAGAGCAGTTTGACCTTTCATGACTTTATCCACAGTACTCCTAAGGGTGAGAAAAACAGGGAGCTTGAATCAATTATCCCTGGTGGTAATCATGGATCCAGATTTGACCAGTTCTTCTTTAATCCTTTTCTGCACAGCCAACAAAAAAGATTGGAAGAACTTTGCTCAAATTTCGTCCACTTTGTCAATGTGATTGTTTCGGATAAGATAGTTTTGAATGGGATCCCAAGAATTCCTAAAAATCTGATAGTCAGAGGCTGAAGAAATACCACCATTGGAGATCCACTGAGAAACCAGAGCATCCAAATCCTGCAGAGTAAACCTAGCCAAATCCATTTTACCCCAGTATGCCATCATAGCCTTCCTGAGAAGCATCCAGTTATGGGATTCAAATCCCTCAAAAGACTCGATTACCTCCACAACTTCATCAGAAGAGATAAAGAATCGCAACTGATAAGCCATATCAAATTCACTAGCCCCATCCACTTCAGCAGCCATTTAGTAGGAGTCCAAGAATCGCTTGACATTTGTACCGTTGAAGCCTAAGTTCTTGTTCTGTGGTTTGATCTTTACCATCTTAGGTCGGACAGGGGTGGTTGGAGTAGTGGAAGATGCCATATCAAATAACAGAGTTCCTAGGGGATCCAAAAAGCAGATTTCCAAAGTGGCTCACAAGTGTGGCAAGAGTAGAGCTTCGCCAAAAAACAACAAGTATCTTGCCCAAGCGGTGCACAAATTGGGAGGACTTACTTCTAGGATAAGTTGCCTCCACGGATCAGATTTGAGAAGAGAAAAAAATAGAAAAAAAAAATTGCATTTCAAGGTTGATTTTAAATGTCTTGGGACTGTAAATCCCAAGGTTGCTGTTTTGATCCCGGCCCGGGGGACCAAATGTAAGACTCCAAACGGTGCTAAGCCGTGGCAGTTCTGTGGAGGGGAAAGGTGCTGTTTAGGCTGCCCTCCTAGGAGTTACAATAATATTTTAAATGTAACCGGAATCAAGGTCCAGAACCTTATGGATGAGAAATCAAAGTAAGGGAAGAGGATAAGAGTTGTTGGTAGCGATGGAAACAACACTATCTGAGGCAAGATGGTGCAGGTAAAGACTTGAACAAATAAGTCAAGGTTTGTTCAGAGTTCAATAGAACAAGGCAGTTTCAAGTAAAAACGCCCACAAGCTAATAACTCTGGTTGTCAGCAGCTGATTAGGAAAGATCAACTCAATCCCAACCAACCTCCAGGTTCTCAATGAACCTGCCCGTCTCTCCGCAATCAAGCGCTTGAAGGGTACCAGATAACTGTGGGAGGCTGAACAAAACAAAAGCAATTTTTTTATGAAGCTCTAGAAGAAAATCAATAACAAATTTGAGCAAGAATATCCCAACACTTCTCAAGGGACTCAAGAATAGCGTGGCAAAATTCAACCTTAAAGAAGAAGGGAGGTATAACACTCCAGGTTTTAAGCTTAATAAAACCTCTTCAATCAAACGTTATTGGCTCCAGAAAGATGATCAAGGAGAGATCAAGACCAGTATGGTCGGAAAAAGGGATCAGAGTGGTATAACACACTCAAGAATTCAGACAGACAGGAATTCTTCTTCAACCAGCAAGGCTATTGGTTGGTGATAAGGATCAAGGTCACAAGGGACAGAGTTTGAGTATGGAGGCTCACAGGATCAAGGGGCAATCATAGATATACCCGGATAAATTGCTCAGATAAGTGGGGAAGGATGCCCATGGATAAGTTTGATTATGATGATGGTCTCATTGGATGCTAGGATGATGATGATAGGATCCTCTGATGCTGGGCCAAAAGGCAGGGGAGAGCCCCTCCTTTTAGAGACATGAGGCCCTGTATACTATGTACATGAGATACTACAAATAGGTGCGGAAAAATGAAAAAATAAAAAAAATATGAGATGAGAGGAAAAAAAAGAAATGTTGCCTGCATCAAGAATGACCGCGGGCAACCAGATGGACACCCGCGACAGCGGTTGCGGGTGTTGACAACGGCTGTCGTCGCCTGATTGGCAGCGACAGCGGGGTGAAGGTTCCGACGGCCGTGAGCGGTCGCTTGCGGTCGTCGGTTGTATCAGATGATGGGCGAGATGGACCGTTGTTTGGGATGGTGTAGGATACTGAGTGGAAGCATGACCGTGACGGAGGAGGATTGATGGTTCACAGATCTTGAGGGTTCAGTCAGGACGGTGGCTGTTTGAGGATGAGCGTTGGAATGAGCGCGTTGATGTTGGGTACGACGATTGATGACCGTCTGAGCTGAGACGAGACGTTGTTGGTGTGACTGATGAGTGGATGAGTGAGGATTGAGGGGTTTGATGATTGTCTTGGAGTGGGTGAGATGATTGGAAGGTGAAGAAGGCATTGGTGGGGTATTAGGGAGGATGGTAAGGTTGAGGGTCTCAGGAGAGGATGATTTGAGGCCGGAAGGGTTTCGATTGAGTGATTTGAGGGGGATGAGGGTCTTAGTGGGGATGGTGGATGGTTTTTGGGGTGAGATTCTAGACTCGGGAGGGTTCAATGATGTTTGATGATCATCAGGGGTGATGGTTTGAGTCGTTGAGGAACTGAGTCTGTTGGAGGGTTTCAAAGTTGATTGGGCTTGTTGGTGATGGTATGATGAGGTGAGATTGGATGAGGAAGGATGGGTGATGAGGATGGATGATCATTGGTGGTGAAATAGATGATGATGTGATCATCAGGATGATCCAATCAAGGAGATTGTCAAAGGTGGTTCGACAATTGCTTGCGTTGCCAAAAGTCAGGGCCGCGAGCGCGACAAGTAGGAGTTGAACATAGGAGGGGATTGAAATGGAGTGACAGGTAAGAGGCCTGTCCTAGACCGCTAGGACAGGGAGGAGTTGAGAGATGGGGGGAAATGAAGGTACCCATAGGGGTACAACCGAAAAAAAATATTTTTTTTTTTTTCCGTGGTGTCCCGCATTGGTCACCACACCGGGGCATTGTGCAGGGGCCTTGGCTCTGCTGGGGCAACGATGGGACAAGGATTGGGGATGGGGGAGGAGGGACCTTGGGGTTTGTAGGTGGCTTGTCTGAGACCAGTGGTGGCCTCGCGTTGGGATTTGCAACAAGAGGGGGAGTCCAAGGAGGAGCCAGAGGTGGGGCCGCGCGCCACCTGAGCAATTCCTTGAAGCGTGGGTCCCTTGTGTTGACATTTGCCTGCTCACTAGAAGAAGCCGCGACCCCCCTCCAGTTTGTTCCAGGTGCTGAATCTCCAAATTCAAAGCATCCATCCATCCCTTTCCTCAATCACTACTTGATCCTGATCCTCATCCGTGCTCTTCCTTATCTCTTCAATTATCTCTCCTCAACCACGATAAACTCTCATCTGATTCGCCGCTTTACCTCTTCAACTCAAACTACCCCACCTACAACTTCTCTCCTCAACAACATCCTACTCCCATACAACCAAATCCTCATATCTCCCGCTATCTCCTCAATCCCCTCAACCTCTATCAATCCAAATTCAACGTCATCAACATCATCATTGCTCCACAAACCCAAACACTTTTCTCAAAATAATTGAATTGATCAGATGTGAGATATTCACTTGCAGTTCTCATTGCTCTACGACCACATTGTCACCGTCCCTTTCCATTGTTGTCACAGCGTCCCTCTCCATTCTTTTCCTTGTGCTATTCCTTTGCTTCATTTCCTTGCGTTTCTCACTTCCAACGTCCGTCTCAATATGAGAGAAAATAACCTGGGTAAGACCTTACCGTTGTCATTCATTTGTAATCACTTTCTTTTGTAAATATGTTTATTTGCTTCACTTGCCAGTCTCCATTGGTCTTTTTAGGCAATCAAACCTAAAGATTTCCCTCAACTTAACACGGTTAAAAGCCGAACGTTCCAGCAACCAAAACAATCCAACTAACGTTTGACCAATAAAGGCCAATGGATTCCTCACAATCTCTGCTCAAGACTCTGACGGACTCTATTCCCACTCTCTCCGACTCTAACTTCTTGTTGTGGCGCTCTAAAATCATTACGATACTCTCTCTCAAAAAGATCTCACACTGGCTTGATTCCTCTGAACCCGAGAAATATCTTCCAGAAGTAAATCTTGAAAGAATAGGATACATCATTGCGAAACTGGACAATTTTACCTACATCAACTGCGTCAAGGACCACCTGCTAACCAAAGGGATTGAGTTATGGAAATCAATCAATGAATTTTACGCCTCCTCTCAAATGGTCAATTGTTCCAGGGTCTTCTTTAATCTGCTCAACCTTCAGTTCAACCCAAAGAGAGTTGAAAAATTCATTACCGACGCCCGATCATGTTTGCTTCCAATTTCTGAGATTGGAATCCAGATGGATGACAACATAGCTGCTTATCTACTGCTCTACAAGTTTCCTCCTCCTCTCGAACATCTCAAAACAACTATCACCCACTCACTTGGAGAAACCAAGATTGACGCCGATCTAGTCCTACGTCATCTCAATCAAGTCAAAAACAAGGTTATGGCCAGATCCTACGCCTCAGCTCTGATAACTAGGAACAACGCCATTAAGTGTAGGTCACCCTGGCACAATCCTCAGGCCAACCACGACAGAAGCAAGTGTTGGTGGCTCTATCCTCATCTCCAACACAACTACAATATCTCTCCAAGTGGTCCTGATTCAGCAACTCCATCCAACGCTCCTTCAAATCCCCAAAAGGGGTCCACCACCCACCTAGCCTATATTTTCGCAATGTTCTCGTCACCCCTTCTCAGTTCCAATTGAGTCCTTCTTGATTCTGGTGCATCAAATTGCATGTTTAATAACCCAAATTTCTTCCCTCATCTTCACCCCGACGGAACCGAGGTACAAACTGGAAACCCAAATGCTCCTATCTCCTCTCTTGGTAAAGGAACAGCTCATATCACAACTACCTTGGCCACTCTTCACCTTCAAAACTCCCTTTATGTTCCCAATCTGGCTGTAAACCTGGTGTCCCTAGGCCAACTCATTCAAAAAGGATGCTCCTTAATGCTTTCATCTCCAAATCAGTTCGCCATTCTCTTCAATAATACACAGATCATGTCTGGCATTATTGAAGAAAATCTATTCTTCATTAACGAAGGCTTCAATCTCCCCGCTCTTTCTGATTCTTTCATCTACTTATCTAATATTCATAAACGCTTCTGCCATCCCCATCTTGAAAAAACCCGTCTCCTCTCAAAAGAGTTTCCCAACCTCAAGTACGATCTCCTTGACTGCGTTTCCTGTGCAAAAGGGAAAATTCACCTACAACCCTTCCTGAATCATCTTCCTCCTAGCCAAGAATCATTTGAGCAGATTCATGCCGACGTCTGTGGTCCCATTAATCCACCGTCCCTCTCTGGACGTCAATACTTTTTGTTGCTCACCAACAACTGGTCCAAGTTCAAGACATGTGTGCCAATCAGACTCAAATCAGACGTACCTGACGAGGTGATGAAATTCATCAAGCTGCACGCCAATCAGAAAGGTAAAATTCTGAAGATCTTTCACTCCGATAATGGTGGTGAATGTGTCAATCATTGTCTCTCAAGCTTCTTCTCAGAGAATGGAATCAAACAGTCAACCTCCAAACCCTATACTCCACAGCATAACCCAGTTGCCGGGAGAGGAAACCAAACCATTCTCGAGGCCGCTAGGACGACAATGATTGATATGAACATTCCTTCCTTCCTATGGGATGAGATACTGGTCAGCTCCTGTCTAGTGCTCAATCTTATTCCGTCTCTTGACTCCAAAGTCTCAGCCCACGAACTCTGGACCCGAACCTCTCCCAAACTACACCTCATTTGTGTTCTTGGATCCAAGGCCATTTTCCTCAATCAGACTCATGCTCCTGGAAAATTAGACAAAAAAGGTTTAGAGGGCATTCTAACCGGATTTGATTTAGACCTTAACTCCTATCAAATTTATTGTCCATCATCTAGATCTATAGTCTGTTCAAAACATGTCAAAATCTGTGAGAATCTTTCCCTCTCTTCCTCTCTCTCTGAAGAATATCCCCATTCCGATTCCTGTTTTGATTATCTTCTTACTGAAAATTCCTTTCTCCTTGACGCTTTAAACTCCAATTCATCCTCTTCCGATCTCTCCAATCCTAATAACAATGCTCTACCTCCTACCACTGAATCCTCCTCCATTCAGAACTATTCTCCAAATAACTCCACCATTCCCAATCCTTCCCCTTCAACTCATTCCAACTCGCACTCTGAATCATCAAAATCCAACTCAGATGAAGACAATATAATTGCCGATAAATTGCTGGTCCCATCTGCAACTACACTTTGTGATCAAAAATCCCTTCAAAGACTCCAGCGATATGGATTCATTGCCTGTTCCGTTCCTAAAAGCTATTACAAAGCCACCAACTGTGAAGAAAGTTCAAACTGGATCAACTCCATGAAGTCTGAACTAAATGGCATCAAGATCATGAAAGTATGGGAAGGATGTCACTCACTTCCTGAAGGCAAGAACGCTCTAACAACAGTCTGGGTCTACAGAATCAAAGAAAATCCCGATGAATCCGGAATATCTTTCAAATTGCGATTGTGTGTTCAAGGATTCAAGCAAGTAGAGTTTCTTGATTATGGACAGACATATGCACCAAAGGGCTCAATCATAACACTGCGAGTATTACTTGTCTATGCATTGTTTCATAAGATCACATTATGGCAGATGGACATCAAATCCGCCTTTCTCCACGCGCCACTCAACAAAGATATTTTCATCAAAACTCCCCTTGGATAAAACTCCCCCTTTCCATACCTCAAGCTGAATAAAGCACTCTATGCACTCAAAAAAGCACCCAAGAGCTGGTACAAGACACTCAAGACCTGGTTACTCAGCAAGGGTTTCCCCACTTCCTGTGCCAACCCTTGTCTCTACATCAGCACATCCCAACAGCTCTATGTGTTTGTCTACGTCGACGACTTTCTAATTGTTGGGAACTTGGTCGAGTTTTGGAACAGTCTCAAAACTGCATTCAAGATCTTGCAAGAAAGACCCCTAAGCAAGATCCTTGGAAATCAGTTAGTCAACACCAAAGACGGCTATGGATTACTCCAAACCAACCACATCAACACCGCACTGAGTGAGCTTGGTCTCACCGAGTGCAAACCAATCAGCACTCCATTCACCCCTAACATCAAACTCACTGGCGCCTCTGATGATGAACACAAAGCCTTCCTCAAGCTTGACATCAACTTTTGGTCATCCACTGGCTTTCTAAACTTTATTGCCAGCCAAACGCGACCTGACCTTTCCTACGCCATGTCTAACCTATCTCGCTTCAACAACAGGCCCGGCATTCAACATTGGATTGAAGCAAAACATGCCTGGCGCTATCTTAACACAACTAAAGAAATGGCCCTACCTCTTCAGAATCCGTCTTTTCAATACGACATAGAAGTCTACAGTGACTCCTACGGCGGCAACAACCCTGAATCACAAAGAAGTCACACCGGCTACTTGATCTTGCTCTCCGGCTGCCCAGTTTCCTGGCATAGCAAACTTCAAGGCTCAGTCTCTCTGTTGTCCACCAAAGTAGAGCTCAAAGCTCTAGTCCTAGCAACTCAAGAAAAGATCTGGCTCTTGCAACTTCTTCACAAGATGAATCCCTCATCAAATCACACCTACTGATCCTTCATCAACAATAAAGCCCTAAACGACCTAGTAATTCAGGAATCTCACCATGGTGCACTGAAACATGTCGACATGCAAATCAAATGGTTGCAAGGACAGCAGGACAATCACTCTCTTATAACTCATCTCATCCCCTCCAATCAAATGTTAGCCAGCTCCCTCACTAAAGCAGCCTTAAGATCTTCCATCACCAATCTCAATCTTACCGTCTTATCTCCTCACATCTGATCACGGCGGTGTGTTGACATTTGCCTGCTCACTAGAAGAAGCCGCAACCCCCCTCCAGTTTGTTCCGGGTGCTGAATCTCCAAATTCAAAGCATCCATCCATCCCTTTCCTCCATCACTACTCGATCCTGATCCTCATCCGCGCTCTTCCTTATCTCTTCAATCATCTCTCCTCAACCACAATAAACTCTCATCTGATTTGCCGCTTTCCCTCTTCAACTCAAACTACCCCACCTACAACTGCTCTCCCCAACAACATCCTACTCCCATCCAACCAAATCCTCATATCTACCGCTATCTCCTCAATCCCCTCAACCTCAATCAATCCAAATTCAACATCATCAACATCATCATTGCTCCACAAACCCAAACACTTTTCTCAAAATAATTGAATTGATCAGATGTGAGATATTCACTGGCGGTTCTCATTGCTCTACAACCACATTCTCACTGTCCCTTTCCATTGTTGTCACAGCGTCCCTCTCCATTCTTTTCCTTGTGCTATTCCTTTGCTTCATTTCCTTGCGTTTCTCACTTCCAACATCCATCTCAATATCAGAGAAAATAACCTGGGTAAGACCTTACCGTTGTCCTTCATTTGTAATCATTTTCTTTTGTCAATATGTTTATTTGCTTAACTTTCCAGTCTCCATTGGTCTTTGTAGGCAATCAAACCTAAAGATTTCCCTCAACTAAACACCTTGATCCCTGATTGACTTGGGCTTGGTCAGCCCAGTGGAAGGCAGCGGCTTGGTAGGCCCCCAAAGACAAGTAATCTTCCTTGCGCGGCAGCCTGGCGCAACAGAAAGGCAAAGCGGAGTCGCAAACCTCACTCGGTGGGGAACCCAGCGGGGTCCACAAGTTCTCCAAGATTTTACCATCATCCAAGACTACAAACAGGTCTGGGAAAGTCCGGCCCAACCTGGGGCAAGAACCAGATTGGGGGGGAGCTTGGGGAATACCCTTGCTGAGCAAGCAGCCACAATGGCCGCAACAACAGTGAGTACAGGCGTGGCATCCAGGGATTAGCAAGCATGACAACCCATTTCAGACACAGAACTCGCAGGGTACCATGGTGGCGATTGGAGAGGGTGGTGCGGAGTGGGAGATAGGGTGCGTAGAGTGGGGTTGTTAGGAGGGAAGGGCGTGAAGGCAATCAAGGTAGCAATGGGAAGACCTCTCAGGAAATAAATCAAGTTGGGGGGATGTGGTTTCATTATATAGCCTTGGATCAGGAACTGCGTTGCGGCCTGCGCGCTCAGAATTTGGTGGGTCAGGCTCAGAAGTCGGGACGCGCGTGTTCTCAGCAGTGGCTGCTGCGGGCCAAGCAGCAGTTGCTGCAAGGCTCAGCGGTAGGCGCAGCAGGACCAGCATGCGGGTTCAGCTTGGGCCTGACTAAGTGGATACCCATTTTAGGAATGGAGCCGGGCCAATCATGTTCTTGGGCGGCTAGTTTGGGGAGGGAAGAACAGGGCAATTGCAGGGCTATGTGTGTTGACCGCCATGCGCAAGCGCAAGCTGGCCATGGGACTGGGAAATTCAAAACTGCGCGTTGGGCGGTGTGGTGACCAATCCAGGACACCACAAAAAAAAAAAAATCTTTTTTGGCTGTACCCCTATGGGTACCTTCATTTCCCCTCATCTCTCAACTTCTCCCTGTCCTAGCGGTCTAGGACAGGTCTCTTGCCTGTCTCTCCGCTTCAATCCCCTCTTCCTATGTTCAACTCCCACTTGTTGCGCTCGCGGCCCTGACTTTTGGCGATGCAAGCAATTGTCAAACCACTTTTGACGATCCCTTCTTGTCCTCCTCATCATTGGCCCTTCCATCCTCGTCCCTCCATTGATCCAACTCAAGGATGAAGCCAACCCAACAACCACCGATCAGAATACCTTCCAACTCGATCCTCTCATCGCCCGAAGGATCTCAGATCACCAGAGAGAGCTCAAAAATCGATCAACCCGGTTGATACTTGCTAGCCATCAGTTCATCTCAGATCACCCTCCCACAACCACAACCACAACAACAACAACATCATCATCATCATCTAGCAGTCACTAACACTACTCCCAGTAGTACAACCCCTGTTGGTGATGATGATGATGATGATTAACAGACACTGATCGGTACATCAGTCCAATCAATCCCACCACCATCACGCATCTTCGCCCATCATCCAATTTGACCCACAACCGCAAGCGACCGCTCGCGGCCGTCGGAACCTTCACTCCGTTTTTGCCGCCGATCAGGCGACAACAGCTGTTGTTGACACCCGCGACCGCTGTTGCGGGTGTCCATCTGGTTGCCCGCGGTCATTCTCGACGCGGGCGACATCTCTTTTTCCTCTCATGTATTTTTTTTTTCCGCACCTATTTGTAAATCTCTCTTGTACATAGTATACAGGGCCTCATGTCTATAAAAGGAGGGGCTCTCCCCTGCCTTTTGGCCCATCATGGGGGGATCCAATCCATCCTATCAGACCATCATCAGTAATCAATCTATCTGTGGGCATCCTTCCCCACCTATCTGAGCCATTTATCCGGGTATATCCATGATTGCCCCCTTGATCCTTGGAGCCTCCATACTCAAACTCTGTCCCTTGTGACTTTGATCCTTATCACCAACCAATAGCCTTGCTGGTTGAAGAAGAATTCCTGTCTGCCTGAATTCTTGAGTGTTTTATACCACTCTGATCCCTTTTTCCGACCATACTGGTCTTGATCTCTCCTTGATCATCTTTCTGGAGCCAATCACGTTTGATTGAAGAGGTTTTATTAAGCTTAAAACCTGGAGTGTTATACCTCCCTTCTTCTTTGAGGTTGAATTTCGCCAAGCTATTCTTGAGTCCCTTGAGAAGTGTTGGGATATTCTTGCTCAAATTCGTTATTGATTTGCTTCTAGAGCTTCATAAACAAATTGCTTTTGTTTTGTTCAGCCTCCCACAGTTATCTGGTACCCTTCAAGCGCTTGATTGCAGAGAGTTGGGCAGGTTCATTGAGAACATGGAGGTTGGTTGGGATTGAGTTGATCTTTCCTAATCAGCTGCTGACGACCAGAGTTATTAGCTTGTGGGCGTTGTTACTTACAACTGCCTTGTGCTATTAAACTCTGAACAAACCTTGACTTATTTGTTCAAGACTTTACCTGCACCATCTTGCCTCAGATAGTGTTGTTTCCATCGCTACCGACAACTCTTATCCTCTTCCCTTACTTTGATTTCTCATCCATAAGGTTCTGGACCTTGATTCCTGTTACATTTAAATATTATTGTAACTCCTAGGAGGGCAGCCTAAACAGCACCTTTCCCCTCCACAGAACTGCAACGGCTTAGCACCGTTTGGAGTCTTAAATTTGGTCCCCCGGGCTGGGATCGAACCAGCAACCTTGGGATTTACAGTCCCAAGACATTTAAAATCAATCTTGAAATCCGATCTTTTTTTTCATTTTTTTCTCTCTTCTCAAATCTAATCCGTGGATGCAACTTATCCTAGAAGTAAGTCCTCCCAATTTGTGCACCGCTTGGGCAAGATACTTGTCGTTTTTTGCAAAACCCTACTCTTGACACACTTGTGAGCCACTTTGGAAATCTGCTCTTTGGATCTCCTAGGAACTCTGTTATTCGATATGGCATCTTCCGCTACTCCAACCACCCCTGTCCAACCTAAGATGGTAAAGATCAAACCTCAGAACAAGAACTTAGGCTTCAATGGTACAAATGTCAAGCGATTCTTGGACTCCTACGAAATGGCTGCTGAAGTGGATGGAGCTAGCAAATTTGATATGGCTTATCAGTTGCGATTCTTTATCTCATCTGATGAAGTTATGGAGGTAATTGAGTCTTTCGAGGGATTTGAATCCCATAACTGGACGCTTCTCAGGGAGGCTATGTTGGCATACTGGGGTAAAATAGATGTGGCTAGGTTTACTCTGCAGGATTTGGATGCTCTGGTTTCTCAGTGGATCTCCAATGGTGGTATTTCTTCAGCCTCTGACTATCAGATTTTTAGGAAGTCTTGGGATCCTATTCAAAACTATCTTATCCGAAACGATTACATTGACACAGTGGACGAAATTTGAGCAAATTTCTTCGAATATTTTTTGTTGGCTGTGCAGGAAAGGATTAAAGAAGAACTGGTCAAATCTGGATCCATGATTACCACCAGGGATAATCGATTCAAGCTCCCTGTTTTTCTCACCCTTAAGAGTACTGTGGATAAAGTCATGTAAGGTCAAACTGCTCTTACCTTTGAAAAGCCTAGAACTACTGAACCAGTCCATGCTCCTTCTTTTAAAGAGTCAAACGATATTATGATTAAAATGGAGGCAGATCGTAGGCCTAAAGCAGATCCTAATTCCAATTGAGAACCTACTACTATAGATAAAATCACAAAGTTACTTAGAGCCTTTGAGAACAAAATAGATCAAAAGATTTCTTTGCTAGCTACTCCCAAAACTCCTTCTTCTGTCCCCAAATCATCTCTGGTCTATTACTACTGTCATAGGGAAGGCCATGGAACCGGACGATGCCAGGAACTTCAGAAGGACCTAAAGGAAAAATTGGTAGAGCAGAGGGGAAACAATTACTTCCTCCCTAATGGTGCCCTAATCCCTTTTGACTCGTCTCATCCTATCCAACATGTGGTAGCCTCTTACCAGCCATCACCTCCTGTGAAAGAATCTCTTGCTTCCTTTTAATTTCGATCATCCTGTGGTACCCTCCAACCTTGGTATCCTCCAGCTATTTCTTCCTCTAGTCTTTCTGGGACTACTTATCAATCTGATCCAGCCAGGAAACGACATGAGGAAACTAAACCTAATAAGGCTCCTTCCTTGCCAACTTCAATCCTTTGAAAACCCGTTAAACATCAATCATCACTTGAGCCTCCTTCCTCTGATGTAGATGACATGGAGGTAGAAAAGGAACCACTCATGGAAAGGTTCCCAGATCACCCTGAACCTTCTCCCTCACCTCAACCTTCTAATCCTATCTTAGATTTTGCGTCACCTGAACTTCCTCCCTCCACCCAGCCCAAAGTTCAATTTGAAAGGGGCATCTCCAAGGATCACCCCAATGCTGTGGAGGGAGTATTAAAGAAAATTTCTGATCTCAAAATCCCTGATCTATCTGTGGCTGAACTCCTATCAATCTCTCCATCTGTTGCTGAAGGAATGAAGAAATGGGTCTCTTGTCAACGTGTGGAAATTGGCCCTGAAGAACTTAAAGTTTCCTCTGGCACTTTAATGGAGGACTCTGGTGGAACCAGTCCTTCTTTAGAATCCAACCTTTATTCCTGTCCCCTTGGTTTTCTTCCTTTTTATCTTGGTGACTCAGCTAAAACTGTTTCTCCTCTTGTGGATTCTGGATCTCAGCTTAACTTAATCTTGGATGCTATGGCCTGCAAGCTCAAACTTAGTCCTAGGGTCAGCTTCAACTCTGCAGTGTATGGGATAGGAAATCAAGCTTGTGAACTGGTTGGTATTGCTGAAGATGTACCGGTCAGGATTGGTCGAAATATTGTTGGAACCTGCCACTTTTGGATCACTCGTTTGGACAGTCCTATGATCTTGGGACAACCCTTCTTAATGGACTTTGGTGCAACCCTGATGTTTTCTGATCAAGTTGAGGATAGAATTCTTCTCCCTGATGCTTATGGCAGGAAAATTGAAGTTCCTCTTTGCTCTTTGGATTCTGGTCGTTGGGAAAGAGATTTTCCTGGTCATTCTCCCAAATCATCTTTTAAGGGGAAGCAGAAGGATAACTCTAGTTCCTCTCATTTTTTAGGGGAATAGTTGATCCTACTAATGGTTGTAGTTCTTTTCAGCCTCAGACTGCAACTCAAGGGTCAACTCCCATCCCTCAGGCTTATTTTTCATTCCTTTCATCATTCTCTTCTGAGCTCAAGAATATTAAAAAGCAAAAACATATCAAAATAGAAAAATCAAAAAATATTTCTTCTCCATCTCCTTCTGTCTCTGGATCTGTTGTGTCTTCTTTTCCTTCTAATTTTGAGTCTGATCAATCTTCTCTCAGTTCCGGTTCAAATCTCTTCAATGAGTCTAAACTAGATCCTAACTGCAATTCCGTTTTTGGTGATTTTGGTATGAAGGAATATGGGCTTCAGTGGAGGCAATTTGGGGTACAAGTAATTCCTCCCAATTAGGCACTGCCAGGGCAATCTTTTACAGTCATTTTTGAAACCCTACCTTGTGCCACACATGTGAGCAACGTATTATCTCCTGGTTCTCCTTTTATGGAAAAGGCACCCTTCAAGGATATTGCAGAACATCGGACTTGGAAGATGTTGGAACTTGGACTCAGCTTTTGTAATCAAGTCTCTCTGGTCAACTCTTGGAGGAAACAAGAAATTCTCTCTTTTGCCACTAAGTATAAACCAGTTGCTAAGAAGATCCAACCAGTCAACCAGCCTATGCCTCTCAACCTCAATCCTCCCCTTATGCGTCCTCCTCTATCTTGCAATCCTTACTGTGGTCTTCCTCAATCTCTCACTGGTCCCTTTGTGCCTAATGGACGGGTCACTGAAGAACGTCTGAAGGTGGTCAACTTTGGTCAAGATGGATGGCTTCTTCCTGATGAGTTAAATTTAATCAAAAATGTCTTATCCCTAAGAGAAAAATCTATTGCTATCTGTGAAGAAGAGAGAGGTCTTTTGCGGGAATCCTATGGCCTCCCTTATATCATCCCTGTAGTTAAACATGATCCTTGGCAAAAGAAAAAGATCCCTATCCCTGCTGCTAAAGTTGACAAATTCATCAAGTTGGTCCGGGAACGAGTTCAAACTAGCCTGTATGAACAGTCAACTTCTAGTTACTCCAGCCCCGTCTTTTGTGTCCTCAAGAGTAATGGTAAACTTAGAATAGTTCACGATCTTCAACCTCTTAATAAATTTACTATTAAAGAATCTGGTATCCCTCCTGCTACTGAAGAATTTGGTGAATCCTTTGCGGGAAGAGCTTGCTATGGTCTAGGGGATATTATGGGTGGCTATGAAAAACAATCCTTACATCCTATTTCTTGTCCTCTCACTACTTTCAATACTCCTCTTGGTTGATTTCAACTTACTTGATTACCTCAAGGAGCCACCAACTCGGTTGCAGTCTATCAGGCTCAAATGATGTGGATCCTCCAGGATGAAATCCCTGATCATGCTGGTATCTTTATTGACGATGGCGGAATTAAAGGTCCAGTATCTGACTATGATAATGAGCTCTTACCTTGGCATCCAGGAATTAGTCGTTTTATCTGGGAATATGCTACTACCTTGGAGAGGATTCTGTTTCAAATCGAGGAATCTGGCCTTACTGTCTCTGGATCCAAACTGGCGGCTTGTGTCCCTGCTCTGGAAATTTTTGGTCATGTGGTCTGCAAGGAAGGAAGAAGGATGGCACCAGCCAATGTCAACAAGATCATCTCTTGGCCTACCCCAAACAATCCAACTGAAGTTAGGGGCTTTCTAGGTGTTGTCACTTATTTTAGAATCTTTATCCCATCTTTATCCTAAATCTATGCACCCTTGCGTCGTCTAACCAGAAAAGATGCTGAATGGATTTGGACCCAAGATTGTGAATGTGCTTTCCAGCTACTCAAAAGGATAGTTGGTAAAGACATAGTTTTGAAAAAGATCTCTTATGGACCTGGAGCTGGCAAGATCAAGCTGGCTGTCAATTCTAGTTATCAATCTGTTGGGGCCGTCCTTACTCAGGAAGATGAAAATGGTTGGGACCATCCTGCTCTTTATGAATATTTGTTGTTTTCAGATGTAGAATCTAGATACTCCCAGCCCAAACTGGAACTCTGTGGTGTGGCTCGAATGATGAAGAAACTTCAAAATGTTCTCTGGGGCCAAAATTTCGAATTGCAAGTCAATGCTTGATCCATAATTGAAATGATCAACGCTCCCAGTCTTCCCAATGCTCCTATGACTTGTTGGGTTGCCTTTATCCAGCTTTTCTCTTTTGATATTGTTCACAGGCCGGGAAAATCATTCACCATGCCTGACGGTTTATCTTGACGACCTCTTGGGGACAATGAATCTGACGTTGGAACCAATTTCAATGAAGAGGAACCTTTAATCCAACCTATTTTCTCTTTTTCTTCTCAAAATTATTCTGTCTTTCAACAAGGCTTCTTGCTTAAATTAGAGCAGTACCTTTCAACTCTTCAAAAACCTTCTGATCTCTCTGCTAAGGAATTTCAATCTCTTAAACAAAAGTCTTCTAATTTTTTTGTTCAAGGTTCTAGACTTATGAAGAGAGGCAATCCTTGTGCTCTTATTGTTGTTACTATTCCCTCTAAACAAGATTCTATCCTTGAAAGTCTCCATGAAGGCCTTGGTCATCAAGGGGAAACTGAAACTTATCGACGACTATCCACACGGTTCTGGCGGCCATCTTTGAAGAAATCCGTCTCCCAATGGTGCAAGAGTTGTGAAGTTTGTCAAAAATGTGATCTTAGGCGCCCAGCTGAAATTTGTTATCCTACTGGGGAGTCCACTGTCTTTGGAAGGATTGCTATGGATGTGGTTCATATTAAGGCAGGTGGTGCTAAGTACCTCATTGTGGCTAGAGATGATTTTTCCGGATGGGTTGAAGCAAAATTTCTTAAGAACCTTAGCTCTGAATCAGTGGCAGCTTTCCTCTACAAGACCTGGACAATGCGTTATGGCCTGGCTCAATCTTACTATCCTGATGGTGGCTCTGAATTTGGGGGCAAGCTTGCTGAAATGATCCAATCCCTTCCTGGACAACATAGAGTTACTACTCCTTATTATCCTGAAGGCCAAGGCATGGTGGAAAAAGGCCATGCCCCTTTGAAGGCTGCACTTGTTAAACTGGCTGGTGAAAGTGGCAAGAATTGTTGCAAATTCCTTCCTCTTGTCCTCTTCTCTAATTGAATCTCAACCAAAAGGACTACTGGCTACTCACCTTATGAGATCATCTTTGGTCAAAGAGCAGTCCTTCCTTTGGATCTGGAAATGGAATCTTTCTTGGGTATCTCTTGGGAAGAGGTGTCCTCAACTACTGATTTGTTAGTTGCTAGACCCAAGCAACTGGAGCGAAGTGAAGACGTTTGTGATGAAGCTTATCAAAAGATGATGGAGTCCAGAGCAAAATCCATCCAGTATTGGGAGGACAAGCACTCTAATCAAATCAGGGAGCCCTTGAACCCTGGTGACCTAGTTTTAGCTTATAATCGATCTTTGGAGACCCAGTGGGGCAAGCTTTTCTCTAATCGTTGGAATGGCCCTTATCGAGTGGTTCATCAAGTTAGAGGTGGATCTTATGTTTTGGAGGAGCTGGATGGTACTCGGTTGGCCAGAAGGTTCTCTGCTGATCAAGTCAAGAAGTTTCATTGTCGTGGGGGCAACTTATCTCAGAAGTAAGTCCTCCCAATTGTGCACCACCAGGGTCATTTGCTGCGTTTTTTTTTTTGTAAAACTCTACTGTATGCCACATATGTGAGCACCTGGGACGCCCTCCTTGTTCTATTCCTGCCGCTTCTAGGGCTCATTTGGAACAATCAAGATATTTTCCTCAACTCTTCAATTGCTCTCAAGATCAAGAAATGGCCAATCTTTGCTTCAATTTCTTTGTTCCCTGCCTTTTTTTTAATCCCTTCAAATTTTAGATGCAGACTAGGGACAGTCTGTAAGTTGGGGAGAGATGTGGTGACCAATCCGGGACACCACAAAAAAAAAAAATCTTTTTTGGCTGTACCCCTATGGGTACCTTCATTTCCCCTCATCTCTCAACTTCTCCCTGTCCTAGCGGTCTAGGACAGGTCTCTTGCCTGTCTCTCCGCTTCAATCCCCTCTTCCTATGTTCAACTCCCACTTGTCGCGCTTGCGGCCCTGACTTTTGGAGACCCAGGCGATTTTCAAACCACTTTCGACAATCCCTTCTCGTCCTCCTCATCATTGGCCCTTCCATCCTTGTCCCTCCATCAATCCAACTCAAGGATGAAGCCAACCCAACAACCACCGATCAGAATACCTTCCAACTCGATCCTCTCATCGCCCCAAGGATCTCGGATCACCAGAGAGAACTCAACGATTGATTGACCCAGTTGATACTCGCTAGCCATCAGTTCATCTCAGATCACCCTCCCACAACCACAACCACAACAACGACAACATCATCATCATCATCCAGCAGTCACTAACACTACTCCCAGTAGTACGACCCCTGCTGGTGATGACAATGATGACAATTAACAGACACTGATCGGTACATCAGTCCAATCAATCCCACCACCATCACGCATCTTTGCCCATCATCCGATTTGACCAACGACCGCGAGCGACCGCTCGCGGCCGTCGGAACCTTCACTCCTTTTTTGCCGCCGATTGGGCGAGGACAGCTGTTGTTGACACCCGCGACCGCTGTCGCGGGTGTCCATCTGGTTGCCCGCGGTCATTCTCGACGCGGGCGACATCTCTTTTTCCTCTCATGTATTTTTTTTTTCCGCACCTATTTGTAAATCTCTCTTGTACATAGTATACAGGGCCTCATGTCTATAAAAGGAGGGGCTCTCCCCTGCCTTTTGGCCCATCATGGGGGGATCCAATCCATCCTATCAGACCATCATCAGTAATCAATTTATCTGTGGGCATCCTTCCCCACCTATCTGAGCCATTTATCCGGGTATATCCATGATTGCCCCCTTGATCCTTTGAGCCTCCATACTCAAACTCTGTCCCTTGTGACTTTGATCCTTATCACCAACCAATAGCCTTGCTGGTTGAAGAAGAATTCCTGTCTGCCTGAATTCTTGAGTGTGTTATACCACTCTGATCCCTTTTTCCGACCATACTGGTCTTGATCTCTCCTTGATCATCTTTCTGGAGCCAATCACGTTTGATTGAAGAGGTTTTATTAAGCTTAAAACCTGGAGTGTTATACCTCCCTTCTTCTTTGAGGTTGGATTTTGCCACGCTATTCTTGAGTCCCTTGAGAAGTGTTGGGATATTCTTGCTCAAATTCGTTATTGATTTGCTTCTAGAGCTTCATAAAAAAATTTCTTTTGTTTTTTTCAGCCTCCCACAGTTATCTGGTACCCTTCAAGCGCTTGATTGCGGAGAGTTGGGCAGGTTCATTGAGAACCTGGAGGTTGGTTGGGATTGAGTTGATCTTTCCTAATCAGCTGCTGAAGACCAGAGTTATTAGCTTGTGGGCGTTGTTACTTATAACTTCCTTGTTCTATTAAACTCTGAACAAACCTTGACTTATTTGTTCAAGACTTTACCTGCACCATCTTGCCTCAGATAGTGTTGTTTCCATCGCTACCAACAACTCTTATCCTCTTCCCTTACTTTGATTTCTCATCCATAAGGTTCTGGACCTTGATTCCGGTTACATTTAAATATTATTGTAACTCCTAGGAGGGAAGCCTAAACAGCACCTTTCCCCTCCACAGAACTGCCACGGCTTAGCACCGTTTGGATTCTTACAGCGGACATGGGCAGCCACGGTGAACTCCAAGTAGCGCGCGGCAGAGAGCCGCGCCATGGGAGGACAAACTGGATGAGTGTAGTGGCAGGCGGGCTGAAGGGATAGGGTATGGGTTAGGGTATGCCTTAGGGTTCTGGGTCTAGGATTTCTTCTTAAAATTGTTGTCAGGTTGCTCTTGTGCTTTTACTTAGGTTGGGGTTGAGAGGGAGGATTCAAATACCTCCCTCTCAAACTCCAGGTTGGGGGAGGGAGGAAGGGGGATCTTATCATCTCATGTTAGCACTGGACTATGGAAAGGGATTGAAAGGAAAAGAACCAGGAAATAACATTTTCATTCTCTCTCTATCTCTCTCTCTCTCTCTCTCTCCCTTAATGCACCGCATCTAGTCCTTACAGAAGCTTGGACCATTTAAAACTCTCAAACCAGAGGACAACTTTGTGAGGGAAAACCTCTAAAGTTTCTACAACGTGTTGCACTGCCTCCTGTATCTTTATTTCTTTCTTCTAGCTGAGGTGAGAGGATCTGGCCTGTTTTCACAGCCTCTTGAATCTGTATTTCTGTATTTTTGCTGAAGTGACAGGATCTGGACTGGTTGCACAGCCCCTTGCATCTGTATTTCTGTGTTCTTGCTGAGGTGACAGGGTTAGTGTATTGTCCTGGTCTTGAGGTTAAGCTGTCACTGGTATGCACTTGAGGTTTTCCAACTTATGTCTTTATTTCTTCAATAGAGCTTTCACACCTGGTTGGTTATGAGTTTTGCCACATTCGAATGTTTCTTGGGCTGTGTCTTCTCATTCATGAGAGATAGGGTGGTACTTTGGCTGAGTGACTATAGGTTCTTTTGTATGTAGAATCCATGAATGATGTTTATGTGGGGGTTTGAGGTGTTTTTATACTATAAATTGAGTCTCATGGCTAAAGGAAAGGTTAGGTCTACCACACAGTGAGGATTCGCACAAGTATATGGAAAAGAAAATTTTCCCTATCAAAGAGAAGTTGGTAACAGCATGGACTTGTGTCAACCCAGATTTTAATAATAAAACAATGTTGTGGGTACAAGGGGCACATACTACCTTCAAAAAATTAGTTGCAAGATACTTGGGTAAAGTTTTGGATGTGTGGAAATACCTTGAAGGAACCAGTGAAAGTCAAATCAAATAAGTGCGTGCGTCACTTAAAATACCTCAAATAAAGTTAGGAAACGTTCCTCAAAAAGAAATTTCAAATTTGGGTTACAAATTGTGAATTGAGGCTATTAAAATCATTTAGGATCAATTTGAGAACTTAAAGCACAACCAGGATGGGAAGGTTTGCTCAAAATCATATTCAAAAACAATCACCACAGAAAAATGGACGCCACCTGTATGCAGGTGGCATTTCTGTATCCCATTGATATCTCAGGGTTATGTGATGCTGTATCTCATCATTAACTTTCAGCAGGTGGTGAAATATTGTGACTAGATATCAGCATTTGCTGAAATTCTAGCTCATTAGTTCATAATAGATTGTCAAGGGAAAGCTAGATATGAGAAAAGCTGTTGCTTCACAAGCAGTCCACATATCATCCACAAATTACTTCAGTTGGTGTTTGGGAATTCCTTCAAAGTGAAATTCAAAAATTCCAGAACAGGCTGATTGTTTCCAGACTGGAATTTCCATTGACTGATCAAAAACTGGTTAAGTCCTCTTATTCACAGCCCACAATAAATGCATAAACATGTATTTAGGATAATACTAACACACCATGCTCCTAGAAATGTACAAATATTTCCTTATATAAATGGCCATTGATGGCTTCTTTTATGTTGGTTTCTTATTCAATAGCCTATGTTGGTGTAATTTTATTTTTTATACTTCTACTTTTTATCAGGGAAAATACAGAAAGCCAAGCCAAAATTGTTTGTTCAAATTTCAAAAAATGAAGAATATTTGAAATGGAAGATGATCAAACACCAAGGGAGTAATGAAAGGAAAAAGAACAAAAGAAGGAAGAAAAAAAAGTCAACATCCTCACTTAGATATGTTGATTACCATCCCTGGTCTGCACATAAGGGCAGCTTGTTTTGTTTTTTGAGGGAGAATGTCAAAACCAAGGCAAGAGGCAGGCTTCTTTTTGCCATTTAGAAAAGCCAGGGACATAGGTGAAATTTATAAAAATAGAAAAATGCATTGAACTAGTTCTGGCCTGAGCAGAAGGGAATCCATTTTGGAAGAAAAGGAAGACATGAATTTAGTGGGAATTGGGCTAGTCACAAAGGCATGCAATCAAAAACTGCAGATGTTTTGACTACCAGCCCTGGTTACTGAACAAAGTGTCACTCAATCACAAATTGATTTATGAAAATTAAGCCATGAGAGGACATTTCTTTACCACAGGAAAAAGGTCAAATTAGGGCATATCAGAGTTAAGCAAACCTGCGATTTTTTAATAGTGGGTTTCAAACCAAATCCACCACTTCAAACCCACCATTAAAAATCCAAAAAAATACCCTTATTTCCCATCAGACCTGTCAGAGTCACCTGAAAATAAATGGGTTTTGTCAAATAAAGTATCTAAAGGGTTTCACCACCTCAACCCATCATTTCACATCATCAACCCTAGTTTCAACCTCCATTCCCATCCTGTTTGATTCATCACTCTACTTTAATGCTCACAAAGCTTCATCACCCTCATCACATTATTGCTCTCATCACATCCATGCTCTTATCACTTCATCCCCACTTTCATCACATCCCTTCATCACTTCATTGCTTCCTAACAGTGGAGGCACTCAAGGAGATTGCTCAATTACTGGGCTTGTAAATATATTTGATTTATTGATTGGATAAAACTTTCAAAAATGAAAAAAATACAATAGCAACAATAGAAACAACATCAACCATATCGGGCCTTCTTTCCCAAAATTCTTTCATCAATTTTTGAAGTACTACAATCTTGGAGTTTTAAAGATACATTGGCTAGTTTTTTATTAATTTGAAATGAGAAGCCAAAGTGAGTGTGGCTTGAAGAGGTTTTTAAACTAGGAGGAGGAAATTTAGTCTGATGATCAAAAAATTGAGTCTGCCAAAGAATTTCAATAATGCCCTCAGCTTTTGCAAAGTCAACAATACAACCAAGTTTTGGAAAAGATAAACCATGACCCAAATCATTGCAGGGAGGAAGGATAGGCTGTCCTGTAGATCTGTTGATGTATGAAAATATCCCATACGTAAAACCATTCAATTCATTCTTATCAGTATGGAGCTTGTTTGAGAAGTCATCAAATGTCACAACCACATTCAAAAACATGCTGAAATCTTGCTCCTTTTCCATCCACTCAGACGAAGACCAGTTTGGGATTAGATATTCATCTGAAAATTTCTTGTTTTGAGCATGAGCTGAAGTACACAGTGATTGGATCCTTCCAAAGACAAATTTGTTGTGAGCAGGGAGACGGTCCCACAGTTCATCATCCTTCTTGATGGTCTCTTCATTCAAACCTGGTTTGCGAGCATAGACCCCTATTTTTGAATTGAAGTCAACATCAATCAATTTTTTGAATTTTCTGACAAAACCTGACATAAACAATTGGACAAACCTGCAGAGGCACCTCTATCACTTCCAGCATGAAAACCAACAGCATTCATGGAGCCAGTCAAGGCTGCTGTGTTTGTCTTTCTGAGTGATTGGCGGTTCTTTGCCATCTGGTACAAGTCCGAGACAATGTTGCACAAAGTATCGATTTGTGGAGTGCTTTTGGCAGCCTTCAAACTGTGGTATTTCAGAATGAAGTAGGGCTGAAACTGGCGGTTTGTGACAGCATTAACCAGCATGTGAGGGCACATGCGTGGTAAGACAACAAGATTGGGTGCAAGATTTTCCCGCAGTGTCACAAAGTATGTTGGCTCATCACATTCTTGTACAAAATTTCTCCTGGAACGGTTGAACTTTTTGTTACTTGCGGATGTTGAAGTAAAATTTGAGTTCAATAGCCTGTGTCTTTTTCCTACTACAAGAGGCTTGGATGCATGTTGTTCCTCCTTGGCATCCCCTGAAACGCCAAGCTCATCACAACTACAAACCGTGTTTCAGGATGACACCCAGGAATCACAACATGAATCAAAACCAAACAAAAAAAAATTCAGAATCAAAAGTTTGATTAGTAATTTTATTGTTGAACAATATTGAGGAATAAAATTTAAATCCCATACCCATTTTTACCAGACATGCCTTCATTCAATTCCACATTCAATTCCATTGAGATTGATATCTAAAAGACTGATATCTAAAAACAATAAATACCATTTTTTTTAAAAAAAGAAAAAAACAAAAAAGGTTACTTACCAATGGGGTGGTGGTCGTGGTGCATTAGGTGGGTGGTGGTGGTGGGTGTTGGTGGGTGTTGGTGGGTGTTGGTGGGTGTTGGTGGGTGTTGGTGGGTGGTGGTGGGTGGTGGTGGGTTTCCCATGCGTCAATCCACCATTTGCCTGGTTGGTGATTGGTGGTCAGAGTTGTTGTAATGGCAATTTGCCCCTGCGGTTGAATCACCAGCAGGGGCGGCTGTCAGTGAGTTGCCGTTGGGGTTCAGGCAACATCACCTCACCCCTGCGGTTGATTCACCAGCTGGACGCACAGGGTGAATCCATGTGATGTCATGGTTTCTGACCCATGAAATCAGCTGTTTACCAGTTGAATATTGATTGGCTCAGACAATGATCATCATCATTGCTCTCACTCACTCCACCTCTCTTGATCCATCCCACCACGGTGGACTGCTACTACTACTTCCCTCTCTCTAGACCAACCAAGACCTGAACATCCTATCCCCTCCTTCCCTCCTCATCCATCCAACACCCCCCTCTCTCTCTCCTTTGAATCTCCCTCTCACAGGTACCGGTCTCTTCTTGGGTACCACTCAATCACTTGCCAACAATGGTGGCCCCCTTGGTCTCCTGATGGAATTCTTGGTCATGGGAACTGGTTTAGCAATTCATTCCCTACCTACTCCCCCTCTCTTCTTCCCTTCTCTGATCCACTGACACCACTCAATCATCACCCAGATTACTACCACCAGTTGTTTGGAACGTCATGGCCTCACTGGGTGAAATGAGTTGAGTACTTTTCCTCTGGCCCTCCCTCTTCCTTTGCTTGACTCCTCTGATCTCCTTCTCTCCTCTCTCTGCTACCCAGTCTCTCATTTTACCATTGCAGGTAGTCATGTCACCCTCATCATGCATCCATAACACATTTCTGTTGTCTCCCTTCCATCATCAACGAATCAATCAATTCACACCTTCAATCTCATGCCTCTTCACACCCATTGAAAGCTGTGAACAACCTTGATTTGATTCAACAAATTGATTGCAATCAACAGTACTGGGGAGCTTGAGGGTATCAATATTAAACACCAATTGTTTTACAATCCCCATCCCATGAGAAAACCTGAAAAAAGTTTTTTTTTTTAATTTATGTAAATTTCTTTTTAAAATACAACTGTGAAATTTTCTCACAAAAAACAAAAAATCATGAAATAATATTTATGACAGATTAAAACATTAGAAATTAAAATAAAATAAATATAAATGATTTATTTGATCTGGAAAGACCCCTGTACCAACAATGGAAACCAAAAAAAAAAGGTCAAATCATCGTCAAGAATGACAATGATTCAACCCACAAGGACCTTTTGACCCTCAAGTCAAATTGCTGTCAGATCAACCTTGACAGCAATTTGACAAGGGCCCAACCACAAGGAGATGGAATTGGCTTCAAGCCATTAGCAAGCCCTTGACCACACTCAATGTTTTGGAACACCAACATTTTTTCAACGGGCGCACCACTAAGGGAGTGCTGTAGAACCAGTGTTGGCGAAGATGGGGGCTCAACAGCAAATTGGCCCTGTGGTGTATGTGTATGGTCTGTAAAGCATGTTTGGGTGCTGAGCCAAGTTTTTCCAAAATTTTCTAAAGCCCACGTGGCACTTAGCAAAGTCATCTTGGCACCTGGCAAAGCCTTCTTGGTGCCTTGCCAATTTCCACTTGGCGCCTGGCCAAATTAGTCTGGTTCCTGGCCAAGTTTATCTTGGT
Source organism: Puccinia polysora (assembly GCA_025617555.3). Taxonomy (NCBI): domain Eukaryota; kingdom Fungi; phylum Basidiomycota; class Pucciniomycetes; order Pucciniales; family Pucciniaceae; genus Puccinia; species Puccinia polysora. Next base: position 16,892,554 of record CM062622.1, on the reverse strand, counting down.
GCAGATCAAAGCTGGTTGTATTGACCCACCAATCACATGATCATACTTGAAAAAAAAAAAGGCTTGAAGTTGGGGGGAGGGAGGCTGGTCAATTTTGGTACAACCAGCATTGATTGGCATCAAGGGGAGCTTGATTAGGTGCCAATTTTTAATCCCTGCAAGCCCAACCTAATCAAGCTCCCTGGGTGCCAATCCAAGTCCTGCTAGGCACATGCCAAGTCAAACCTGGACAGGCGCCCAGATGTGCTTTACACACCATATGTGTATATGGCCATGGGAGAGGCCTAAAACAACATTTGTCATCAAAAATATAAAACTTTGGGTTGCAATATACACCCCCATTAGCAAATTGATGGTGTATAAAGCCCATCTGGGGGCCTGTCAAAGTTCCAGGTTTTGTTTGTAAAGTGTGTGTGGTGCCCAAAAAAGCTAGCTTGGCACCCAGCCAAGTGATCTTGGTGCCCTTTCAAGTGCCAGCTGGTGCATCCCCAAATTGGCTTGGTGCCTTGCCAAGTTGGTTTGGGTGTCAATCAAAGCTGGTTGCGCAACCAATTCTCAACTGTATTGTTTCTCTTTTTTTGACTCAAAAAGTTATTTTTTTTTACTTTTTACTTTAAATAGCTGTGCATAAATTAATAAAATGAATTTAAACAAGGTTGAAAAAAAAAACTTACCTTAATGAATATGCTTTGTAAAACAGTCCCATGACTTTTTTCTACCCACTGTACTTTTCCCCCACATCATCCAATTTGTCCCTCAAGCAGGAGAAGATAAAAAAAACATGAGAAAAAAAAACAACAAAATATAAATATATATATTTCAGAGCACACCATACCAGGATGCATTTCCCAGCAGATACCACTCATTTACTTTTCCCCCACATCATCAAATGAGTACCTCTTGCAGAAAAAGATAAAAAACCATGAGATAAAAAACCAATAAAATAAAAATAAATCATCAAAAATAAATTTGAAAGAAATATCCAAATTCTGTAATCCAATTCAACTTGTGAGCTCAATTCTCAAAGGCAAAAATAATGGTTATATCTATTTGGTCATATTATGAACTAAAATTTGGTTACTGATCACTAGGGTGTTATTTAAAACTATGTTCCTGCAAGAGAATTTTTATCCCCCTGGTTCAACAGGCAGTAAAATGATTACTGCAACCTGGTGGTTGAAAAAGTGAATTCTTCACTCCAACAGTGTGTTGGAGTTGGTGGCTCACTCCTGAGTTCATTTTCCCAATCCAGCAATTACATAGTTATGTAATTGGAGGTAGCATTTCTGATGATTTGGAGGTTGAATGGGTTTTCCACTTGCCCCTGGAACTTGGTGAAGCAATGTGGGTCAACCTCCACTCATTGATGCTGTCCAGGACCAGAGGAGATTGAAGGTGTAGTAGGGTAAAGATATTTGGATGTAGAGTTCAGGGTGATGTGACAACCTCTGTCAATGACAGAGGGGGGAGGTGAGATCAACTCAAGATACAACAGAGATACTTCTTGAGGTATAGCTTGGATACAGGTGAGATACAACTTGCCACCTGCATACAAGTGGCACCCTATTTTTTGTGGTTAATGGACTTTCCCTTTTCCCAAATCTTAGCAGAAATACTAGCACAAACAGAATCCATTCTGCCTGAGTATGTTCATCCTCAGTGGAGGTAAGAATATGACCCTTGGAGTGAAGTAAGTTGGTTTTTTGGGTTTCTGGAAGGGTACCAATGATAGGATTTACAGATTAATTATTGTTTTTATTTTTTGAAGATTGACACAAATAAAGTGCTTGAAAATCGCAATTGTTTAAAAATTTTGTTAGATTTGTCAGCTTGCTACTATTTATAGAGTATCTGCAAAAGAAAAAAAAAACATAAAATACAAAAATAAATAAAAATACATGAAGGAAGAAATAATATTAAAAATATTATTTCAAATTCAGATTATCCACTACATTTAAGATAGGGTCACTCACTGACACCTACCCCAAATTCCCACTCCTTGTATTTTTGAATAATTAATGAAATAATAACAGAGAACATGGCCTTGATATTTTTGCCATTTCAAAATTTCACACGAAATTTCTTGTATAGGTTTGACAAAAAAAATTGTTTCAGACTCCATGAATTCTGTGATTTACAGGATTAACATGCAGAAAAGTGATTTTTCACAATTCCTGCTGTGGTGTCATTATATAGCCTTGGATTGGGAACTGTGTCCAGGCCTGCGTGCTCAGCATTAGTTTGGTCAGGCTCAGAAGTTGGGGTGCGGGCGGTCTCAGCTGTGGCTGCTGCAAGCTCAAAAAACCTGGGAAGGGTTGGGCTTAACTGTATGCAATGGGCCGCAGCCTTCTTGGACAATATAGACCTAGGAATGGAGCTGGCCCAATCAAGTTTGCAGGTTGGCTAGTTAGGGTAGGTAAGGGCAGGGAAATCAAAAGGTTATTTGTGCAGGCCAACCAACCCACAGGACCAGGGAAATCACAATGGTGCATCAGGCGGATACAGACAAGCATGGGGGCTCCAAGTAGGGCGTGACGGAGGGCTGTGTCATGAGAAGGACAAACTGGATGTGTGCTATTGCAGTTGGGCTTGAGGGATTGGGTGGTATGGATTAGGGTTAGGCTAGGGTTCTGGTTTCTAGGTTTTCTTCTTTATTTGTCTTCTGGGCTGTCTTTGCCTTTGTAATTAGGTTAGGGTTGAGGGGGAGGGCATAAGAGCCCCCTCACTCAGCGCAGGTTGGATGGGGGGGTAATGCCACCACAGATCACGGTTTTGGGAAAGGGAATTAATCTCTTGATCTCCCAACTTAAAGGGCACATCTCAAACCTCACAGGCGCTAGAATCAATAAATTCCAAACTTAAGGATGATTTGGGGAGTACTTCTCTCTAGTTCTGACACCACACGCAGCCGCGGCAACTAATACATCTGAGCGCGGCTTAGTAGAGGCACTGACACCCTGTCTAAATCACATAAAAAGCCGGGTATGCAGTCCCGGGCACCTGACCTATGCCACCCCAGGACTATGGGCTGACAGGCTGACAGAATGCCTGAAAGCTGAGGTACTGCATAAAGGTGCTACTACCAACACGGGGACTTACTGCATATGTAATAGATGTCCCTGTGGATATTAAATAGTCTAAAAATACATAAAATTCTATAAAATAAATTGAAATAAACATTTTAGATATTCTTACAAATATAATCAGTAAATACTGAAAAAGTCAAAAATAAGATAACCAAAGCCTGAGAAAAATTTTGAAATATCTTGTGGCAAATGTTGTAACTTAAAGTTATAAACATTTCTGTGACATACCACGGAAATTGGATTTGTAGAAATACTCAATATATTTCCACAGAATATATTTTTAATTAATTATTTTAAGCAAATGAAAAGAATTTCAAAAATAAAACAAAATTCATTATTATAATTTTTTTCCCACCAGTGAATAAATAATGAAAATTATCCTACATCAGATTATAGGTAGGAATTTCTACTAAGTAGAAATATCAAAAAACTGGGAATATTTACTCAGGATGATTAAAAGAATAAAGATCATGTGGATAAATAAGGCAGTATTCACATGCCAATAACTAAAATCAAAGAGTAAAATAATTCCATTATCCTGTGGAAATAGATGATACCCATCATATGGGACCAAGGAAAGGTGATGAGATACCACGGGTTACCCTGAAAGCCTTAGCATTTGTCCCTTTGAGCCCCTATAGCCTTCAGAAGGACAGAATTGGGACAAAAAAAGATATAAATAAAGGTTCTTTTTTAGGTTATTGATACCCAAGAACCAGTTATATTTACATCAAGATACCGGGCCAAAGTGATTAAATACTTATAATAGATAGTTGGATGACTTATGGCTTTAGTCTGATCAATATTATCCGTCCAAAAAAAATTTTTATCAATTTGAATTTCTGAACAACCTTTAAACCCCAGATACAGGTTTAACCCAACAGTTCATGTCCCAAACCAGTACCCAGAGGATTAAATAACATACCAGTGAGTTCATTATCCTTTTTATGGAGTGGCATCTTGGTTAAAAAGCCCTGTCACTCCACTATATAGTTTATATATATTTTATCTTTGGGCAATAAATTTTTTAAGAATATAAATTAAGGGTTCCAAAACAACCATTTCTAAGTATTTCAAAATGAATTTACTAAAGAAGATGTGTCAAAGATCCCCAATATGATTGTGGCCCCTCTTTTTATTTATGTAATAAGCAATTTGTTAATATTGATCAATAATAATCATTAATATCCAAACCAAATTGCCTTGCATTTGCTTTATCCAAATATTTTACAGGTCATTACTTTAGTTTTATAATAATATATTTATTATTGATTTTATCACCTCTGGTAGCTAAAAGTTAGCAAGTGACTTGGTATCCAGGAGGCTGAAAAGATTGGAGATTTTGAATTAAGTGGTCAAGTATAGAGCTACTTTGATTGCAAAGCCAAGGCTTGAGAAAAAGGTCTTAAGGTCCAGCTTACTTTGACCCAAACTGAAAGCTACTTTTTGTGAAATTTCAAGATTTGAACACTTTAGAAGGGAAATTAAGAGGTAAAATTGGGTTAGAAGGGAACCAAAAAGGACAAAGATAGTAAGTATTTTATTTTGAGAAGTGTTCATTTTATTGGTTTAATGAACTGATGGGACAATCATTTCTTTAGTGAAAGAAATTCTCTTCATCTGAATTTCATAGTTCATAGGAAGTGTCAGCTTTCTACTATTGCAGGGCAAGCTGCAAAAGTAACAGAATGAAATAAATAATAATATTAAATTTAACTTGAGAAGGAGTGGGAAATCCATAAATATTATTTCAGAAATGGATTCTCCACCCAAAATTAGGTAGGGTCACTCACTGACCCCACCCTTGAAATCCAACTCCTTACACCACAAAAAAAGTAGTGGCACATGCTAGCAAGTGCCATCAAGGAAGCTCTGGTTGGAGCTCTTTCCAATCTTTTGTTGAAGGTATTTTCATTCTCTAACATGTTTTTGGTTCACAGTGACTGTGCACAATGTAGACTGACAGTGCACAATGCAGAGTGACTGTGCACAATGCAGAGTGACTGTGCACAATGCAGGGTGACTGTGCACAATGCAGAGTGACTGTGCACAATGCAGGGTGACTGTACACAATGCAGAGTGACTGTGCACAATGCAGGGTGACTGTGCACAATGCAGAGTGACTGTGCACAATGCACAGTGATTGTGTGCAATGAACAGCAACTGTGCACAATGCACAGCCACCATGCAAAATGCACATGCAACTGGGCAAAATGCACAGCAACTGTGCACAATGCACAGCAACTGTGCACAATGCACAGCAACTGTGCACAATGCACAGCAACTGTGCAAAATGCACAGCAACTTGTGCACAATGCACAGCAACTGTGCACAATGCACAGCAACTGTGCACAATGCACAGCAACTGTGCACAATGCACAGCAACTGTGCACAATGCACAGCAACTGTGCACAATGCACAGCAACTGTGCACAATGCACAGCAACTGTGCACAATGCACAGCAACTGTGCACAATGCACAGCAACTGTGCACAATGCACAGCAACTGTGCACAATGCACAGCAACTGTGCACAATGCACAGCAACTGTGCACAATGCACAGCAACTGTGCACAATGCACAGCAACTGTGCACAATGCACAGCAACTGTGCACAATGCACAGCAACTGTGCACAATGCACAGTAACTGTGCACAATGCACAGCAACTGTGCACAATGCACAGAAACTGTGCACAATGCACAGCAACTGGGCAAAATGCACAGCAACTGTGAAAAATGCACAGCAAGTGTGCAAAAATGCCCAGCAACTGTGCAAAATGCACAGCAACTGTTCACAATGCACAGCAACTGTGCACAATGCACAGCAACTGTGCAAAATGCACAGCAACTGTGCACAATGCACAGTAACTGTGCACAATGCACAGCAACTGTGCACAATGCACACCCACTGTGCACAATACATAGCAACTGTACACAATGCACAGCAACTGTGCACAATGCACAGCAACTGTACACAATGCACAGCAACTGTGCACAATGCACAGCAACAGTGCACAATGCATAGCAACAGTGCACAATGCACAGCAACTGTGCACAATGCATCGCAACTGCACACAATGCACAGCAACTGTGCAAAATGCACAGCAACTGTGCAAAATGCACAGCAACTTTGCAAAATGCACAGAAACTATGCAAAATGCACGGCAACTATTCAAAATGCACAGCCACTGTGCACAATGCACAGCAACTGTGCACAATGCACACCCACTGTGCACAATACATAGCAACTGTACACAATGCACAGCTACTGTGCACAATGCACAGCAACTGTACACAATGCACAGCAACTGTGCACAATGCACAGCAACAGTGCACAATGCATAGCAACAGTGCACAATGCACAGCAACTGTGCACAATGCATCGCAACTGCACACAATGCACAGCAACTGTGCATTTGAGCTTGGATAAATATGGTGCACAGTCACTGTGCATTGTGCATTGGAGCTTGGATAAATATTTTGCAGTTTCTGTGCATTGTGCAGAGTTGTGCATTGTGCACAGCTGCTGTGCATTTTACAAAGTTGCTATGCATTGTAAAAACTTGCTGTGCATTGTGCACAGTTGCTCTGAATTTTGCAAAGTTGCTATGCATTGTGAACAGTTGCTGTGCATCATGCACAGTTGCTGTGTGTTGTGCACAGTTGCTATGCATTTTGCACAGTTGCTATGCATTTTTCACAGTTTCTGTGCATTGTGCATAGTTTCTGTGTATTGTGAACAGTTCCTGTGGGTTGTGAACAGTTGCTGTGCATTGCGCACAGTGACTGTGCATTGCGCACAGTGACTGTGCATTGTGCATAGTAACTATGCATTGTTTGTAGTCACTGTGCATTGTGCACAGTCACTATGCATTGCTTGTAGTCACTGTGCATTGTGCACAGTCACTATGCATTGTGCACAGTCACCCTGCATTGTGCACAGTCACTATGCATTGTGCACAGTCAGTGACTGTGCATTGGAGCTTTCATAAATTGTGACCTGAGCTTGGTAGGAGCTTGACCTGAGCTTGGCCATACATTGGGCAAAAGCTCTTTGATGGCACTTGCTAGCAAGTGACATGCAGATTTCTGTGGTGTTATATTATTAAGAATTAAAGAAAGAAAAGACCAAAATACCCCAGCATCACTATGGGAGTATTGGCAAATTAAGTATTTCACTGTCAGCTTGCTACTATGTACAGAGCAACCTGTCATAGCAACACAAAACTATAAAAAATAAGAATATCTAAATTAACAAAAGAAGAAGTGAGAAATCCTTAAATATTATTGAAGAAATGGATTCCTCACCCAATGTTAGGTAGGGTCAGTCACTGACCCCACCCTTGAAATCCAAGTTGTTACATTTTTAAAATAATTAACAAGAAAAGTACTAAAAATTACAACACCCGTATGGCACCTTTTTGACATTTTAACATTTCACATGTGTTGTCACGTATAGGGTTTACACCTAAAATTCACTCAGAATTGAGGTTTTGTGTATATTTTACGAGATACATGCGGAAATGTGTTATGTCACAATTCCTGCGTGCAGCCCCGCATCATTACATACCCCTACGTACTCATAGTAGCAGTTTTCCGCGTACTAGAGACTCACGCGCAGCTAATCCTGCCACGCACGCAGCGGATCCCACCCTGTGTGCATCTGAACTGACTGATCCCCACGTCTGGATCCGTTGTGACTAATCTGACAACCAGGTACTGCTCAAAGGAGCTAAAACCTAATTAGGGTTTCCTGGCATATGTAACAAGTTGACATATGCATTATTAAAAATCTAAAAAGATCAAAACTTAATTTAAATTAAGTTTAGAACATTTTTTAATAATAAATTAAACATCAAGGATTACCACATAACTCATTGACTCTGATCTTTGAAGACCACAAAGCACTACAAGGAGTGTTCATAAAAATTACTAAAAATTATCTACGTGATCAGCAAATAATGAAAAATCAGTAAACGTCCACATCTTTTAACTTTGAAGCAATACTAATAGTAAAAATGAAGTATGAGTGCAGAATGATCAAATTTAGGCCACAATAGATTAACAGATCCTGTGGCTAAAATAGCACAGAAATCCAGCATATCTAAGGTCAGCTGATTAACAGCACAAGTGTACGTGCTAATCTTGCTGTGAATGGCTTGCAAGCCTCACCCCATGAGAATAAATCTCTCTACGCGCCCTGAGAAGCTCAAAATCACCCCAAAAAGGTATTTATACAGACCTCTTTGGATCCATTATTCCATCATCAGTTTACCAGGAATTATTATTATCAATCAGACAAAGTGTCATTGTTAGTCAATTTCTTATGAAGAATTTAAGCAAATGATTTATGACCAAGTCTGTAGTATCATTATTTATTTCTTAAAACCAATCAAGCCTTGAAGTTTAGTCAGGCAATCCACCCCATCTGCTCTGAAACCCTTCCTATTATTGCAGGATTTTCGTGGTAAAGTGCTCAGAGTGAGTGCTTCCCTTCCTGTTTAGGCCATTGTGCTGTTATGACCAGCAATTATTGGAATAAGCCCTTTCTAAGGCACCCATCTTCATTCCAAGGTTCTTAAACTGCCTAAGGAGGCCCCTTGAAGATAGGTTGCTTGGTCTGTAAAGACCCCCAGTAGTATAATACTGTGGCCCCTCTTTTGTATACATATTGAAAACCTTTTATTACCAAAACAATTAAACCTTGTAACTGCTCTTATTATATTATTTATTTGAGCTTCCAAGCCTTTATTTTTGGAATAATTAGTATTATTATAATTCCACTATTTTTATCACTCTCTGTAGCTAAAGGACTGCAAGTTTCCTGGTATCATAGAGCTGAAAACTATGGATCTGTCCAGGAAATATCCTTAAATAATTAATCTTTGATTATTTATTCCTTGGACCAGTCTATTTATTTTTTTAAAAAAAAAAATAAGTTAAAATATTTATAACATATATTTTTGATCCTTTGCTTCTCTAGTGGATCTTAAGACCAACAGAGAACTGATCAATTATTATTTGAATATTCTTAAAAAGAAAAAAGATGAAAAACTCCTTAAATTTGTCCCTGTTATTATAACTCCTGAGCTACAACTAGAGAAATTGCTTTATTATAAACAACAGGTTATAAATGACAAAGAACTTGACCTTGAAAGAATTATCAATTTCAATTCTTTATTAAGGCAACATAAGGAGTGGAAAATTTATCAAAGTAAGCTTTATATTTATAAAATAAATAATCCTGAAGATAAAGAAAAATCCATAACTAATAAAAGTGATTATTTTTCTAAAAACATCATCTTGCCGCGTAAAAACACACAAAAAAAATACTAAACCCATATTTTTTTTGTCTTTATCAATCTCAGTGGATTTGATTTTTGGTGATCTCATTGACCAGGACCTCCTAGAGGACATCCCAGACAGTGTACCCTCGGATTTGTTGATATTTGTCTTATTTATCCTCTTCTGAACAATCACTCTTTCACCTCCCAGTCTTCCTGTCTTTGCTGCTGTTGTGCTTGTCATGTGTCATGTCTTAAGTTTCTGTTTCCTCATATTCTTTTTCTCACTTTCTTTGATGTTGTTACCAAGCGCGGGAAGCGCTGCCCCGGCTGTGACAGGTTTCAGTCACCGTCAGCTGTTGCAGACGCTCCCACCGTGGGAAACAGCTTGGACGACTCATCTACTCCTATATCCATTGCTCAGTCTTCAGTCCTTGCAGTCTCAACCATCCGCCTCAACCTCCAGCTTCAAAATCATTGACTACCAAACTGAATCAGCTAGATTGGTTTACCTCAACAACTCAGTTCACCAGATTCCCGTCAGGATCAACATAGGAGTAGGTATCATCTCATCCTTCAGCTCAATCTCCCAATGATCAACTGATGGGATCTTCCTAGTTGACAAGTCTCCCTGGTAGGATTGGCGTCGTCTTTGTCTCTAGTGCTTGAAAAACTCTACTTAGTCTATTCAAGGGCCATCACCCTGACAGTAGAGGCACTTCTCTTGTTTGTTGATTTTTTATTACTGTTTGATACTCCTGTACTGGCTATTTTGTGTTGCTTACTATTTTCTGCAATCTGAACAGCCTGGTCTAGGTTTACCATTCATCCAATTATTTTACAGGAATTACCCTTGGATTTATCCCAGGATCTTCTTGGAACTCACTCAGACCCCATTGCAATACCCCCCAAGGACAGTTGTGGTCCCAACCAAGTGTTGGTACCCTTGAATTTAACCTTAAGTGAGTTAAAATATATATAAAAAATTATTAAAAAGATAAATACACAAAAAATATTATTTTATATATTTTTAAGTCTTTTCTCAAAAGTTTTGACAAAAGACTTACTTATTTTTTTCTGGTGCTATGTACCAAAACAGGCGCACCACCCGTGCAACAGGTAGGGCCCCATTGAATGGATCTCTGCCCGCAGGAACCCGTAGGCGCAAGGACTCCAGTCACAAGCGCAATGAGGGGGCTTGAACCCATGACCATAGCGTCACGCGGGAAAACAACAGCAACAACTGCTGCCATCAACTCAACCAACAGACCATTGGAGAAGAACACTCTGCCCAATGTGTTATCCCAGGAGGATACCGGTCCTCCTATGCCACCCCAGCTGGACTCAACCAAGGAGGAAAGATTCAAGGTATTAGTGAAAGAACACATGAGCTATTGGGAAAACTTCAAACTGGCTCAGACCCAGGAGGATCAGCCAGGTATGAGAAGAGCTATTTCTCTGGAAAGGAAATCTCAGATTTATCTGCAAAGGTTGATCCAAAAGAAAGAGGTAGAAGGCTACATGCAGAACTTGACTCCTTGGGATCAGTTAGCTTCCTTAAAGGGAAAGGACCCCAAAAAGAAGAGGTCCTCAGCCCATCAGAACTTAAGGAACCCAAAGGATTGGGAAAGCATAATATCCCTAGCCCAGAAGTGATAAAAGGTGTACCAAAATTAGATGTAAAAGCTCTTAATAGCATTTCTGTCAATGTGTCTCACAATGTTACTTTTATCAGCCGGGGTTTTCACAAAGTTTATCAACAATTGGAAAAATTGAGTCTGAGTATTTTCAGAGTGATTGAAACCCAGTCTCAGACTATGAGAATTGATGAGTTAGAAATACAACAAATCAAGGATAGTATAAAATATAGTAAGTTGGACCTGATGAAACATATTGATGATAACCAATCAATTCTTCAGGAAGATATTCTTGCAACCATGGACCAGCTTAAGGAAGAAGTTAAGAAAACTAGTCCAACTCCTTCAGCTCATCTGATTAACAAAATTGATCTACTAAAAAACAAACTTGATTTGCAGTTAGGTATGATTAAGAATGATCTCAGAGATCTTAAAGTCAATTCTACTAACTCCCCAGTCATTGACCTGGAAGAAACTAGACCTTCCAGGTTCACCAGTACTCCTAGTGTTCCTGCCAGAATAAGGACAACTAGGGATGAATCTTTTAGGCCCAGTCCTACTCCTGAAATAGAACTGGCTTTGAACTTACTTCCTCCCATTACTGAATGGCCTAAATTCTCAGGAGAAAAAAGAATACAACCATGTCAGTTTCATTAAATTTATTGATTATACCCTTGCTTCTTATGAACTCCCTGATACAATAGTTGTGGTAAGACTTCCCAGACTATTTGAAGGAGTGGCTCTTGATTGGTTTATCAATAAAAGGGAAGAAGTTGGATCTTTATCCTGGAGTTCTTGGAGAGAATTGATCAAATTACAATTTGGTACTAGGATTTGGAAAAGAAAGATGATGAAAACTTTTGAAACCTCCCATTTTGATTCATCCAAGGACAAACCTCATAAGTGGTGCTTAGACAAGAAAAGGAGGTAAGAATTGTTTTACCCAGATGCTGATAAAGAAGGAGTAAATGAAATACTTCTCAAATTATGTCCTGGACAAATCAACCACAGTGTAAGGTGCAGGATTTCTATGGGTTCTAATCTTTCTACCTTGATAAGTGTCTTGGAAGAGACTATTGATATGAATGATCTAGATAAGAGAGTCAACAGACTCCCCAGGGAACAAAATACTAGGAACAGGGAAGAGTAGACTTCCAAAACTAATGAATCCCCTGCTAATCCAACTACCTTGGAGGTCAAGAAGAATCCAGAGTTAAAGGAAAAATTATTTTGGAACTGTAACCAAACAGGACATGTAAAACCTGATTGTCCTCTACCTAGGAAAAGGATTAATCCTAGTGAAGGAGAAGGGTATGATAATCCTGACCCTCAACTAGATGATACTGATGGATCACTTTCTGAGTGTGATTTAATGATCCCTAACCCCATCAATGTCATTGAAGGAAGTATTGAGTCTTCTCTAGACATAAATTCTGTCAATTAGGATTCTAACTTACCTCAAAAATGTAATCCCAAAATGAAGATTCACCACATCTCTGAGGCTAAGGCCTTGACTCTAAAACCTTCTTCTGGTAAAAGTTACACTTCAGGAAAAACATGCTATGCTAATGGTTTAATTCAAGGTTCCCCTGTTAAGTTACTCCTAGACAGTGGAGCCTTTTGCTCTTGTGTTGGTTCAACTGTTTTGGAGAAACAAGACCCAAAATGGAAACTGAACTTATTACCTGTACCTCAGGCGAAGTTCAGCAGTTGTAATTCTTCTCTTAATGATGTTGAAGTATGGTCCTCTGATATCATACTACCTCACTCTAAAGGATCACTCAAACTGCACATTGAATTTGTAGTTCTCCAAAATGGAGTATGTGATTACTTTATCCTTGGTAATGATTCCCTTTGCCTGTATGGTATAGAAGAATTCCAAAGCAAGGGTAGATACTTCACCATAGGGGGTGACTGGAACAAGAAGTTTCAAATATGCCATGTCAATGCTAACACTTCTGATCCAACTTATGAAAAACACTTAGAGAGTTTCAATCAGGAATACTTCTCTGAAGCAGGTTTGTATCCCCTTCTCAATGAAAGAAAAAGCTACCAGTATGCTTTGAAAATCAGAATGCTTTCTGTAGCAAGGATTACCCCATTGGTAACATCAAAGGACATGATATGATTCTGACTCTAACCATTAAGCCTCCTTACCCACTTAACCTCAGGACACCTGCTTACCCTTCTAGTCCAAAATCTAGAGCTTCTCTGGGAACTCATATTCAAGAGTTGGTTGACCTACAAGTCTTGAGGAAAGTAGGACACAATGAAAAAGTAGATATCACTACTCCAGTAATTATAGCTTGGCATAATCATAAGTCAAGGATGGTTGGAGATTTCAGAATGCTGAACAACTACACCCAAGCTGATTATTATCCAATTCCATGGATTGAACATGCTCTGCATAACCTGTCAAAAGCTAATTAAATTACTACCATGGACATGCTGAACGGTTTTCAACAAATACCTATCAGCCCTGATAGCCGGAAATTCATGAGAATTATCTGTCACTTGGGAATTTATGAGTATCTAAGGATTTCTTTTGGTATAAAAAATGCTCCTTCTCATTTTCAAAGGATGATGGACACAGTTCTAGGATTTTTCATTAGACAAGGATAGATGATGGTTTACATTGATGATGTTATCATTTACTCTGATGATTGGGATACCCACCTGGATAAAGGAAGATTAGTCCTCAAAACTATCTCTGCTGTGGGATTAAAAGTATAAATGAAAAATTGTAACTTTGGTAATGGAGAACTGAAAGCCTTGGGACACATTGTCTCTGGACTAACCTTAGCTGCTGACCAAAATAAGATAGCAGCAGTAATGAATAGGCCAATGCCTCAGAATAAAACTGAACTCCTATCTTTTATTAGATTCTGCAGCTACTATAGGAAGTACTTACCAAATTTTGCTCTTCTAACCAAGTGTCTGTATGAAATCTGCAACAATACCACCTTGTTTGAAATGCCTCATGAAAGAGTTAAGAATTATGAGGAACGCCAGATGGCCATGTCTTCAGCTCCAGTACTGATTCAGCCAGACTGTTTTAAACCCTTCAAGCTCTATATAGATGCTAGTATGGACGGGCGAGGAGCTGCATTACACCAGGAAGTAATAGACGATGAAAAAACGGTGGAAAAACCTATACTCTTCATATCCAGACAAGTTAAGGATACTGAGAAAAGGTATGGTGCAAGCCAAATGAAATGCCTTTCTTTAGTTTGGGCTCTGGAGAAACTTCATTACTACTTGGAAGGCACCCAGTTCACAGTAATTACTGACTGCAATGCTGTCAGGACTTTGATTAACATGAAGACCGCTGTAGAGACTCCTGTGGGATTATATAAATAAAGTAGCAAATAGCTTGCTGGCAGTCCTTGAAGGGGAATTTAGTATTGCTTCTACTCCTTTGGAGTAATAGTATATACTAAGAGTGGTTTTGAATTGCCTGCCCTTCTAGTACTATAGTAAGTCTGCACAATAATTTATTTAAATTAATGGCTGGTTTCTTTGAGACTTAAAATAGGTCTCAGATCAGACCTAGGTTAGTTATTAATTGTTATTGGTAGGGTTTGTTGAAGAATAGACCAGATGTATTGGATTATTGGTTAATTATTGATCAGATATATGTGATCTTAACCAGTATCCCAATATCAAAGGGTTCAAGGGTTTTATGAAAGGGATGGTTCAGGAGAGGACCCAAGGATGGGTTTACTCACAGGGGGCTGGGTAGAGGAAAGGTTGGTAGTTTCTTTTTGTTGTGCTCTCTTTCTTTGTAAGGGTTATTTATTAATTAATGGGTGGGTTTTCTTTAATCTGGTGATGAATATTTAGGTCACAGAAGAACCCTTATTCAAGCACCTGTTGGGTGGTTTAACTGGTTAAATATGGTTAATAAATTGGTTTCTGATTTCCTGTTTCTTTATAATTGGTTCACTACTAATATGTATCTGGGTAGGTACCACAGATGGATGGGTTGATGGGGTGGATGGATAGATGATGAGATGGGTCGTAATGATTAGGTGAGTAGGTATACAACTTGGATAGGGCAGAGAGGCCCTCCTTAAATAGACAAATCCTGCCCCCAGGGGTGCTCAAGGCTGCCCCTGAGGGTTCTCCCTGTTCTGGTGAGGAACAGTGAGATACAGTTACATGAGGCATTTCTGCTGGTTGGGAAAAGTTTGTACAGTTACATGAGGCATTTCTGCTGGTTGGGAAAAGCTTGTACAGGGGTTTCATGCATGCACAGCCTTGCATAGATTGCTGTGTAGTTCAGATAAGGTATATTGCTGTGCTGTACTGGTAGTTTATTCAGTGATTCTTGCTTCTACCTACATGTATTGCTGTGCAATACTGTTGGTTTGTTTGGTTCTGGTTAAGGCTGGTTCCACTTTCTCCTGCATATATTGCTCCTGTATACTTCTGCACAGCCTCTTGTATGTGTATTTGCTGCATGTTTGTTGGGTTCAGGTGACCAGATCTGACATGCTGCACTGCCTCCTGTATCTTTAATGCTGTATTCTGGCTGTGGTGACTGGATCTGGACTGGTTGCACTGCCTCCTGGATCTGTATACTGTATGCTGGATGAGGTGACTGGATCTGGCATGCTGCACTGCCTCCTGTATCTGTATGCTGTATTCTAGATGAGGTGACTGGATCTGGCATGCTGCACTGCCTCCTGTATCTGTATGCTGTATTCTGGATGAGGTGACTGGATCTGGCATGCTGCACTGCCTCCTGTATCTGTATGCTGTATTTTGGATGAGGTGACTGGATCTGGCATGCTGCACTTCCTCCTGTATCTGTATGCTGTATTCTGGATGGACTGGTTGTTGTGTGGTCCTGGTCTTGAGGATAAGCTGCCACTGGAATGTACTTGAGGGTTTACTAGGTATGCCTTATGTCTTCCACAGAGATGTGACACCTGGGTGGGTATGAGTTTGCCACAGTTGAAGGTTTCTTGGGCTGTATCTTCTAATCCATGAGAGATAGAGGGGTATGTTGGCTGAGTGACTATGGGTTATTTTCAATGTAGAATCCATTTCTGAGGTTAATCTGAGGGTTTGAGCTGTTGTTACACTAGAAAAGTGAGTCTGATGGCCATAGGACAGGTTTGGACTACCACACCGCTAGTAGGCATATTTTAAGATGGCAGATAGCCATACAACAGTACAGTGGTCAGATGACCATAGTTCAACAAGCTGGTGCTAAACACCAGAATTATGATAGTTTGAGCAGGAATGCTTTACCCAATGACCCAAGTAACCCTGCTTATGATCCAGAGGATAATGATATCTTCCCTATCCTTAAAATTAACATGTTGAATGTTGAAGCTCCTATAATGGGAATCCTTATTTGTGAATTGGATGAATCCTTGTTCAACTCAATCAAAGAATCTTACAATTCTGGCATGAAAACTCTGATCACCATTATGGAAAGTACTTCTCCACCATCTGACTTGATCAATAACCTACCTGAACCCCTCTTGAAACCATACAAAGCCGGAAGGTTCACCATATGGGATTTTCTAGCATACTACAGGCATCAACATTCAAGTGTTATAGTCTTAACTAAGGAGGACCATATCAAACATGTCCTGGCTGAATGCCATGATGACTGCTCATCTGGTCATTTATCTGCTGATAGAATCTTAGATAAGTTTGAAAAAACTGCTTGGTGGATCAATTGGAGAGACTCCACTATCCAGTATGTTATTAGTTGTGAAACTTGTCAGAAGCTCAACAGGACCACTGGGAAAAAGTTTGGTCTACTGAAAAAGATTGCTGAACCCAAGAAAAGATTGGATATCATCAAAATGGACTTTGTAACTGGACTAACACCAGGAGGAGCCTATTCCTACAACTCAGTCCTAGTCATTGTGGGTAGGCTCTCCATGAAAGCAAAGCTTCTACCTAATCACAAGGAAGGGACTTCTATGGAATTTGCCCTATTGTTTTGGAACAGACTCATTGCTGATGTTGAAGTTCCCCAGATCATTATCAGTGACAGAGATCCTTAATTCACCTCTGAGTTCTGGAGAAATCTTCATGACACACTGGGAACCACCTTAGCTTTCTCTACAGCTTATCACCCTCAGACGGATGGCTTAGCTGAAAGAACAATTCAGACCCTGGAAGACATGCTCAGGAGATTCTATGGCTTTGGTCTAGAATACAATAATTCTGATGGTTATTGCCAAGATTGTGTTAGCCTTTTACCTGCACTTGAGATGGCCTACAACAGTAGCAAGCAATCTACCACTAAGGAAGCACCCTACATACTGGAAAGAGGATGGATCCCTAAATTACACAAGGATAACCTTAATCACCAGCTAACAAATATTCACCCTAAATAAGCTGATTTCAAAAACATGATGGATGTAGCCAATAAACATGCTGTTAAGTGTGTCCAGGATGCTGTGGAGTATAACCAACAAAGGTGGGATAAAACCCATAAGGAGCCTAATTTCAAGATTGGTGATCAAGTCTTGATATCTACAACCAACTTCACCAACTTAGCTGGAAATAAAAAACTTAGACCATATTTTGTTGTACCTTTCCCCATTAATAAAATTCATGGTAAAAATGCTGTGGAAATAATCCTTGGTGATGAGCTTTCTAGAGAACACCCAGTCATCCCAGTTAGTCTCATCAAACACTACCACACAAGGAATGGACAATATACTCCTTCACCTGAAATAAATGTTGCAGAAGAACCTGAAAAAGACAGAGGAAGAATAAGCAAGATCCTTAAAGATAAAAAAGAAAGGATCAATGGAAAAGATGTCAGACTCTACCTAGTTAGATAAAAAGGAGAATCAGCTGATAAGGATGAATGGTTAGCTGAAAACAATATCCCTGATGGAACCTGACACCTGAGGAACTACAAGGCCAGTAGAAGGCATTGACCCAGAATTTTTTTTCAGATATAGACATATCTTGGAGTGGGGGAATGTCAGCTTGCTACTATGTACAGAGAAACCTGTCATAGCAACACAAAACTATAAAGAATAAGAATATCTAAATTAACAAAAGAAGGAGTGAGAAATCCATCAATATTATTAAGGAAATGAATTCCTCACCCAAAATTAGGTAGGGTCACTCACTGACCCCACCCTTGAAATCCAAGTCCTTACATTTGTGAAATAATTAAAAAGAAAAAGTACTAAAAATTACCACACCAGTATGGCACCTTTTGGCCATTTTAAAATTTCACACGTGTTGTCACGTACAGGTTTTACACCTAAAACTTACTCAGAATTGAGGTGTTGTGTATATTTTAGGAGTTACATGCGGAAATGTGTTATGTCACAATTCCCGCGCGCAGCCCCGCATCATTACATACCCCTATGTACTCATAGTAGCAGTTTGCCGCGTACTAGAGACCCGCGCGCAGCTAATTCTGCCACACACTCAGCGGATCCTACCCTGCGCGCATCTGAACTGACTGATCCCGGCATTTGGATCCCTTGTGACTAATCCAACAACCATGTACCGCTCAAAAGAGCTACAACCTAATTAGGGTTGCCTGGCATATGTAACAAGTTGACATATGCATTAGTAATAATCTAAAAAGATCAAAACTTAATTAAAATTAATAAAAATTAAGTTCAGAAAATTTTTTAATAATAAATTAAAGATCAAGGATTACCACGTAAATCATTGACCCTAATCTTTGAAGACCACAAAACACTACAAGGAGTGTTCATAAAAATATTAAAAATTATCTACTTGATCAGAAAATGATGGAAAAATAAGTAAACTTCCACATCTGTTCCCTTTAAAGCAATACTAATAGTACAAATAAAGGATGATTGCAGAATGATCAAATTTATGCCATAATAGATTAACATATCCTGTGGCTAAAATAGTACAGAAATTCAGCAGATATAAGGTCAGCTGATTAAAAGCACAAGTTTATGTGCTAATCTTGCTCTGTATGGCTTGCAAGCCTCACCCCGTGAGCAGAAATCTCTCTACCCGCCCTGAGAAGCTCAAAATCACCCCAAAAAGGTTTTTATACAGACCTCTTTGGATCCATTATTCCATAATCAGTTTACCAGGAATTATTATTATCAATCTGACACTGTTTCACTTTTAGTCAAGTGCTTATGAAAAATCTAAGCAAGTTATTTATGACCAAGTCTGTAGTATTATTATTTATTTCTTAAAACCAATCAAACCTTGAAGTTTAGTCAGGCAATCCACCTCATCTGCTCTGAAACCCTTCCTATTATTGCAGGATTTTCGCGGTGTAGAGACTCCTGTGGGATTATATAAATAAAAGTAGCAAATAGCTTTCTGGCAGTCCTTGAAGGGGAATTTAGTATTACTTCTACTCCTTTGGAGTATTAGTATATACTGAGAGTGGTTTTGAATTGCCTGCCCTTCTAGTACTATAGTAAGTCTGCACAATAATTTATTTAAATTAATGGCTGGTTTCTTTGAGACTTAATATAGGTCTCAGATCAGACCTAGATTAATTATTAACTGTGATATTGGTAGGATTTGTTGAAGAATAGACCAGATTTATTGCACTATTGGTTAATTTATTGATCAGATATGTTTGATCTTAACCTATACCCCAATATTAAAGGGTTCAAGGGTTTATCAAAGGGGGTGGTTCAGGAGAGGACCCAAGGATGGGTTTACCCACAGGTGGCTTGGAAGAGGGAAGGTTGGTAGTTTCTTTTTGTTTTTCTCTCTTTCTTTGTAAGGGTTATTTATTAACTAATGGGTGTTGTTTTTTTAATATGGTGCTGAATATTTAGGTCACAGAAGAACCCTTATTCAAGCACTTGGTGGGTGGTTTAATTGGTAAAAGATGGGTAATAAATTGGTTTCTGATTTCTTTTTTTCCTTTTATAACTGATTCACTACTAATATTTTATCTGGGTAGGTACCACAAATAGATGGGTGATAACTAGGCCAGATGTCATGAGATGGGATAGCTCAGATGGCATGTGCCAGATGGCATGTGGATACAACTTGGATATGGCAGAGAGGCCCTCCTTAAATAGACAATCTGGTCCTCAGGGGATGCTGAGGGCTGCCCCTGAGGGTGCCCTGGGGCTTCCCCTGTTACAGTGGGATACAGGTACATGAGACATTTTAGCTGGTTGGAAAAAGACATTGCATGAAACTGAGGGAATTCTGCTGGTTGGACAAAAGAAACTGCATGAAACTGAGGCAATTCTGCTGGTTGGAGAAAGCTGGTACAGGGGTTTCATGCATGCACAGCCCTGCATAAATTGCTGTGAAGTGCAGATACAATGTATTCCTGTGCAGTACTAATGGTTGGTCTGGTGCTACTTGATACTTCCTACATGTGTTGCTGTGTATCCACTGGTGATTTGTTTGGTGCTACTTGCTTCTACCTTCATGTATTTCTTGTGAATTACTGGTGGTTTGTTTTTTGCTGCATGTTCTTGGCTTCCTGCATATATTGCTGGGTAGCCCTGTGGTACTTGTACTGGTGGGTTTTTTGGTATCACATGCTTCTGCCTACATAGATTTCTGTGAGGTGCTGAGTTTGTTTGGTACTGCATGGTTCTGGTTGAGACTGGATCCACTTCCTCCTGCCTATACTTTCCTGTATACTCCTGCATAGTCTTGTGTATGTGTATTTGCTTGCTTGTTTGGATCTGGTTGAGACTGGTTCCGCTTCCTCCTTCCTATACTGTCCTGTATAATTGTGCATAGTCTTGTGTATGTGTATTTGCTTTTTTGTTTGGATCTGGTTGAGACAGGTTTCACTTCCTCCTGCCTATACTTTCCTGTATACTTCTGCATAGCCTTGTGTATGTGTATTTGAATGAATCCTGGGTGAGGTGACAGGAGCTGAACTAGTTGCACTGCCTCCTGTATCTGTATTGCTGTATTCTGGCTAAGGTGACAGGGTTGGTGTATGGTCCTGGTGTTGAGGATAAGCTGTTACTAGTATGTACTTGAGGGCTTGAAAGGTATGTCTTTATGCCTTCCACAGGGCTGTGAAACCTGGTTGGGTATGAGTTTGCCACAGTTGAAGGGTTCTTGGGCTGTATCTTCTAATCCATGAGAGATAGAGGGGTACTTTGGCTGAGTGACTATAGGTTATTTGTGATGTAGAATCCATTTCTGAGGTTGCTTTGAGGGTTGGAGCTGTTGTTACACTAGAAAAGTGATTCTGATGGCTATAGGACAGGTTTGGTCTACCACAGCGGTAAATTCCTCAGAGTAAGTGTTTCCCTTCCTTTCTAGGCCATTGTGATGTTATGCCCGGCAATTAGTGGAATAAGCCCTTTCTAAGGCACCCATCTTCATTCCAAGGTTCTTAAACTGCCTAAGGAGGCCGCTTGAAGAGAGGTTGCTTTGTCTGTAAAGACCTCCAGTAGTATAATACTGTGGTCCCTCTTTCATAAACATATTGAAAACCTTTTATTACCAAACCAATTAAACCTTGCAACTTCTCTTATTATATTATTTATTTGAGCCTCTAAGTGTTTATTCTTGGAATAATTATTATTATTATTATTCCAGTATTTTTATCACCATCTGCAGCTAAAGGACTGCAAGGTTACTGGTATCAGAGAGCTGAAATTCACACACTTTGTCACATATAGTTTTCAAACCTAAAATTCAGTCAGAATTGAGGTTTTGTGTACATTTTAGGAGTTACACACAGGAATGTGTTCCGTCACAATTCCCGCACACAGCTGCGGAAACCAATACACCCGCACGCGGCTGAGCAGTAGAACTTCCTCCCTGTGAGCATACACTGACAAGCCATGTATGCAGCCCTGGGCATCTGACAAGTACGAAGCGGCAGGACTATTGGCTGACAGAGTGACAGGCAGCTTGAGAAGCCCAGGTACTACGTAAATGTGCTAAAAACTTGATGGGGAAATTATACATATGTAATAATTGTCCCTGTGGATATTAAATAATCTAAAAATACATAAGAATATATAAAAATACTTAAATAACCTTTCTACATATTTTTTCAAAAATATAATTAATAATACCAAATATGTTGAAAATAAGATAACTACTATTTGTAAAATATCTTAAAATACTTCAAATATAAAATTGTGGGCAATTCAAGAAATCAGTATCTTTTGACATACTAAGGGAACTGATGGTGTGAAAATATTACATTGATTCTTATAGCTTATATTTTCAATTAATTATTTCAAGCAAATCAAGTGAATTATGAAAATAAGGAGTAAAATCAATATCATGATTTTACTCCAATCAGCTAATACATAATGAGAACCCACTTGACATCTGATTACCCCTAGGAATCAAAGCTAAAAGAATTATTGAAATCCTGGGAATATTTACTAAATATAATTAATTAAATAATAAATAAAGTGGATAGATTAGTGTTATTAACACGTCTAAATATCAATTAAAAGGTAGAATAATTCCCATTAAATGTGGAATTAGATGTTACCCGTGCTAAAACACCAAGAACACGTGACAGGCTACCACTTTTTACCCTTCTAGCCTTAGGATCCGTCCCCTTCAGCCCCTGTATCCCTCAGAAGGACACAATTGGGACTTTAAAAGCTATAAATATGGAGCTCTTTTGAGGATATTGATACCTGGAGATCCAGTTATAATTAAATCCAGACACTTTTCAAAGGTAATCAAATAATTATAAGAGATAAGTAAGTGATTTATGGCTTTAGTATGATTAATAATATCTGTCCCAAACCTTTTTTATCAATTTAAACTGCTGAACAACCTTTTCAACCCCAGTAATAGTTTAACTCATCAGTGCAAATCACAAGCAGGTACCTAAAGGTTTAAATAATATACAAGTGAGTCTTATTATCGATTTTCTGTTTGGGCAGTTTGGTAACCAGGCCCTGCCACTTGACCATATATCATATATATATATTATCTTTGGGCAATATATCCTTTAAGAATATAAATTAAAGCTTCCAAAGTAACCAGGTACACATGGTTTCAAAGTGAATTCCCTGAAGGGAGGTGTTAAAGATCCCCAATATTATTACGTCCCTTCAGTTAATTTATTTAATAATTAATTTATTAATATTTATTGATAATATTAAACCATAACCAATCAAATGGAACTTGCAATAGCTTTATCCAAATATTTTACAGATTATTTCTGAATTTATTGAATAATATATTTATCATTTATTTCTTCACCTCTGTTTGCTAAAGGATAGAAAGGGTCTTGGCATTCAGGAGGCTGACAGGGAGAGACTGAAAGTGAATTTGGCTCCCTTCATTTGGAATCTTATTCCGCAGAAGAGGAAGAAGCAGAAGGGGAGAATTCAACCAGAAGACCATGTTTGGTGAGTATTAATTTCATTGATGTGATCAAAACCAACAATGAATACTAAGTTGGTTTTTATCTGGGGAACCAAAATTGAAATACCTCAATAAAATACCTGAGAACTTACATTTTTTTTGGGGGAGGCTTTGAAAGGGGTTGGTGATGGGAATTGTGGATTTAGAGTCATTTCTCAATCAATTGGGTACAATGAGAATGCATGGTTCAAAGTACCAAAGGAAATGATTAAAAAATTGAGGAAAAATGATACATGCTATTCTAAGATCCTTTGTGGCATTAAAGAATTTGAAAAGATATATACAAAAAAGAACTGATGTTAATTAAATAAATGAAAAAATTTCCTCTTCAAAATGGCTTGCAAAGCTAGACTTGGGGAAATTCATAGATGAAACTTATGGAAGACCAATATTTTTCATTTCATTTTATTCATTTTGTACTTATACTCCTATCAAAATGGGTGTAAAATAACAATCAGATTCTTTCTTCATTTTCTTTGTAAACAATGTTCCTTGAGTTCACCTTCTACTTGAGGGAGAAATAATTCCAATCCCGCCCATTTTTTCAAAAACTGCTTCTTTGAATTATAAAACAGCTTTTGGTTTGGTTGATCATCTCAAAGATCAAAATAAGTTGTATTCCAAGTTATAAATTAATTTTAATATCATCATTTGCATTTGTGTTCTGATGCTGATCTTGTAATTCTATTAATATAATGTGTTATCACATTTTTAACATCATTTTTTTGATTGTTTTGAATTAAAATCATTACGTTGAGTGTTTTTAGTTAACATTATCATGTTTTGTGTTTTCAGTGAGATTTTATTGGTAATTCAGTTTGACTTTTGTTGGGCTGATCCCATCATAATTAGTATTTTTACTTCTTGTGATGGGATCAGCTTAACACAAGTTGAACTTTTTTTGGTTTTTTTAACTGGCCAATGTTATATCCGCGACCCAGGGTTGCAAAAGGGAAATGAACCGCCATTCACAACCTAAACAGTTTTTAAAAAGCCCATAACAACCAAGAAAGTAGGGAGCCAGGTTTCTTGCAACTCAAGCAACCCCTGCGGGGTTGCAAAAACTCTTTTGCTACCCATTTTGCGTTGCAAACAGGGATTTGAAACCCAATTTGGGTAGCAAACAATGGTTTGAAACCCCCTGGGGGATGAGCAAGTATTAAGCGGGGGTTGCGCGCGTGTTCATGGCCCATTTGGGCTACTGCCCCCCCAAATGGGCCATTTGAGGGGGGATTAGGGGTACCTAGGCACCCTGGACCACATTTGAGTCCTGTCAACCCAAATTTTGGGATCTGACATACTATGTGGGACAATTATTGGACCAAAAAAACAAAAATTGAATCAAACACTTCCTATTGGCAAAAAATATTTGTACACACACACACCACTTGCCCATCAAAAATTAATTTTTGAGAACCCAAAAGTGAGCACCCTTTTGGGGTTGTTTGATTGAAAAATGCTTGGAATAATAAATTTCCGCTGAATTTTTTTTGTTTTTATGGGAAAAGTGGCAAGCCCAACCCCTCCTGGATTAAACAAGACTATGTTAAACAAATTAAGGAAAGGTTTAGTTGACAAATTTTTGGAAGAATCTAGGGACTTGCGTAGGTAGTTGGAAAAGAAAACATTTAAAGCCCCAATTGCATCCTCATCTAGAGTTACAATTGAGGAACAAATTGCTTCTTCACAACAGAAAAAAGATGTTCTGTCAAAACTTGATTTGAGTAAAGGTGGTGGGTAACATTTCATATGTCATTTGAAATGAATATGATTTGACTGGGTCAATACTAATGTAACCATGTTGGGTATAACTATGAAACTAAGGGGTGCCAGAACCACTTGAACCTTTTCCTGTGAGAGCCTTTGCTACTAGGAAAGACACCAATATTTATTTTCAGAAATGGGCAGCCATTCATGGCTATGCATTGACAACTTTCAAATTGAGGAAAGACAAATAGTTTGACTTAGCATGTGACAGATATGGCATATATGAAGGGCCATGTATTACCCAACGTCAAAGAAAAACTCACAATAGGAAGGTCAGGTGTCAATTCATGATCCATGCAAGTAGGAAGGTAGCAGATCCCATGTGGACTCTCTCCATCATAAACAGCCTACACAACCATCAACCATTGGAAAGTACTTCAGTCTATCCTCAACTGAGGAGAATTTCAGGTCAAGAATTAGATTTACTGAGGGAATTCATGAAAGATGGGCTCCATATGGTGCAAATGAAAATGAAATTGAGTAAGATTGATGGTGGAGAATACATTAACAATAGAAAAATCTATAAAACTAAGCAAAATGCAAAGCTTGCAGAACTGGGTGGGAAAGGTGTTATGGATGCTCTATTGGAGATGCTCCAGGAATCCCAGTGGGTTTCCAGGTGAAAATTTGGTGGAGAGGTTCACTTAGAGGCCTGATTCTTTGATCATCCCAATTCTATAAAACTTTCCAACAAATTCCATCATATTGCATTGTTGGATTGTACCTATAAAAAAATTGCTTTATCATCACTCTATTGCATGTTGTAGGAATTACTGCCAACAAAAATACCTTTACAAAGGCTTTTGTTTTTATAACAAAAGGAAAGCATGAGTTCTAAACTTGGGCATTGAAAACATTGAAGGAGTTGGCTTATGATCCTGAGAGGCTTCCCAAAATTTTTATGATGGAACGTGGAAAAGCTCTTATTTGTGCTTTTAAACACAGTTTTCCTGAGTCATCCAGACAGTGTTGTAATTGGAACTTATCTAGAAATATACAAGCAAACTGTAAAGGGCGCTTCATTAATGACAATGACATTTGGCACAATCTTATGACTCTTTGGGGCAGGTATGGGGCATCTAAAACCAAGGGGGAGCGGAATCAAATGATGCGGAACTCAGAGTAAGCCAATTTATTGCTTATTCTATTGATCTTTGTTGGAGGAGCTTAATTTTAAACTTTTATACAGTGTTTCTTCAAAGAACATGAGGATTTAATCAATTACATGTAAAAGAATATCTTTCCTATGAAAGGTACTTTTTTAACTGCTTGGGCTTGTGTCTACCCAGACTTTGGAAATAAAACTATTTGTTTGGTAGAAGGGGCCCAGTCAACTTTCAAACAATGACTAGTTGGATCTTTGGGGAAAATTTTGGATGTGTGAAAAAACATTGAAGGAACTATTGAAAGTCAGATCCAATTTTTCCATGCAGTATTTAGGGACTCTCAAATAATGATGGGCATAGGGCTGCCAACTGAACTGTTACCTTTGGGTTAAAATTTTTCAATTAAGGCAATTGAACTCATTAGGGAACAATTTGAGAAACTCAAGTGTGACATTGAAGGAAAGGTGTTCTCAAATTCATATTTAAAAACAAAAGGGCTTGCCGTGTTCCAACTTTCTGGGTGAAATACTAGCATCAAGAGTATCCATTGTGCCTGATGATGTTCATCCTCAATGGAAGTTGGACTGAGACCCTTCCAATGAATTAGGTGGGATTTTTCAAAGGGTACCAATTATGGCATTGAAAAATTAATTGTTGGATTGAAACATTAATTATTGTATTAACAGATTGATTATTGGATTGAAAGATTAATCATTGGATTCAAAAATTAATTATTGGATTTACAAATTAATTATTGGATTTAAAGATTAATTATTGGAATGAAAAATTGATACATTTAAAAATTGATGACCCATTTTGTTTTGACAGTTTGAATAAGATGAAGGACTTGATGAAGAAACTCAAACTTTGAACAAGTGGAATGAAATGTATTGGGAAAAACCCAAAGAACTTATGTTAGAGATTCTATGGTCAATGCTTGAGAATACAGCTGCTTTTATTTTGAAGCCAAGGCTTGAGAAAAAGGTTTTAAGGTCAAGCCAGGTTGACCAAAATTGAGAGCTACACATTGTGAGATTTCAAAATTTCAGCATGTTGAAAGAGAAATTCAGAAGGAAAAAAGGTTTAAAGGGGACCCAAGACACCAAAGACAGTAAGGGGTCTTTTATTTTGAATAAGAAATGTTCATTTTTATGGTTTAATGAACTGATGGTACAATGATTTATGACGTGCAAGGATGGCTCTTCATCTGAATCTCATAGTTCAGAGGATGAGACTAAAGAAACACTTAAAAGGGTAACTGAAAGACCAATCATAATAAGTCTTTGATTTTGAGAAATTTTCATGGTTATGGTTTAATGAACTAATGGTGTAATTATTTGTGTGTGAAACAATGGCTCTTCATCTGAATTTTTTAGTTCAGTGGAAGAGACCAAAATTTCATTGGGTTCAGTGCGGTTGAAATCTAATTGCTTTTTGAAGGATAAAGCAGAGTCAATGGAGGAGACAAACAGAAGCTCATTGTGGGTTAGTGGTGATTCCTTTGATGAGAATAGAACTTTGGCTAACTAATTTTTGATTTTAGGAAGTAAATTACCTCAACTAAATACCTGAGAAATTAAATCAGTTCATGGGTGAGGTTTGGGAGCCGGTTGGTGATGGAAATTGTGGTTTTAGAGTCATTTATCATTCACTTGGGTATGATGAGCTTTGATGGTTTCAAGTAAGAAAAGAAATTGTTGAAACAATGAGGAAAAATAAGATGTGCTATGCTAAGATCCTAATTGGCATTAAATATTTTGAAAAGATAGAAAAAAGACTTGATTTCAATGAAATAAATGAAAAGATTCCATATTCAAAATGACTTTCAAAGTTAGATATGTGTCAAAAAATAGCTGATACTTATGAAATAGCAATATTTTTCATTTCATTGGATTCATTTTTTAATTTTACTCCTATGAAAGTTGGTGTAAAAGAAAAATCAGATCCTATGTTCATTTGTTTTGTTAATAATAACCATTGGGTACAGCTTGTACTTAAGGGAGATGTAATTCTCATCACGCCCATTGTTTACAAACCACATTCATTGGCTTCTAAAAAAGAAGCTTGTTGGGTTTATCACCTCAAAGATTGCCTTGAGTTTTATTCCAACTTCTCAATAATTTTATCATTTGGGTTTGGTGTAACATGCCAGTATTTTAATTGTATTAATATAAAGGGTTATCACTTTTGGAACATCATTATGTTTAGTGTTTTGGGTTAAAATCATTATGATGAGTGTTTTGAATGATATTTTAATGGTAATTCAGTTCAACTAGTGTTGGGATCAGCTTAACACAAGTTGAACTTTTTCATTTTTTTGGTATTTTTAATTTAGGGCTTGTCAAAAGACTAGTCTTTTGGGAAATTTCAAATTCATGGCTCATTGAGCCATGAACACAGTTCAAAAGGGGCCATGTGGCAAGCCACACAATCCAATCCGAGCCGTGTACAACCCCTCATGGCTCAAAGAGTTGTGCGGCTGGCTCACGGCCGTCCGTTGGCGTGTGGGATTCCATACGACTACATTCAAGCTGTGTGGAGTTGTACACGGCTCAAATGAAGTTGTGTGGCATCCCACACGCCACCATACCGCGTTGATCCAAAAAAAAATGAATGAAAGGGTTTTAACATCAAACATAAAATAAATAAACCTTTCAAAAGAAATCAACCAAAAAATCAAAGAATGTTCATTTTTTGGTTAAAAAAAAAAAAAAATCAACAGAAAAAAAACTGGGACTATCCAATGGACTAGCACTAAAGAAAAAAGACCCCAAAACAACACAAGTAACTAGACTAGCCCTAAACTAAAAACAAAAAAAAAAAGACAAGTAACTTGACAAGCCCTAAAGTAAAAACACCAAAAAAAATACAAGTAACTTGACAAGCCCTAAAGTAATTTCAACTGGACTAGCCCTAAAGTAAAAGGGCCCAAAAATTAAAGAAGTCTTTTGACCAGCCCTAAAGTAAAAGTTCCCAAAAAAATCTTTTGACAAGCTCTAAAGTAAAAACACCAAAAAAAACAAGTTCAACTTGCATTAAGCTGATCCCATCCCAAGCTTCAAATTAGATAAGCTTGGGATGGAATCAGCCCAACAAAAGTTGGACTGACTTACCATTAAACTCTCATTCAAAACACTCATTATAATGATGTTCACTCAAAACACTCAACAAAATGATGTTCAAAATGTGATAAACCTTTATATTAATAGAACTTTTTAGGTGCATTAGAATTACAATTTATATGAAACCCAATGATGAAATGAAGTAGAAGTCTATTAAAATCTAGAATAAATTTGCAGTTGATATTTGAGATTGTAAAACCAACCAGAGGCTTTTTTAGAAATCAAGGAACATGTTTTGGCTAAAATGTGCAGTATTGGAATCATTTCTCCCTCAAGTACTAATAGAACCCAATGGTTATTGTTTACAAAAGAAAAGAAAATTGGATCTGATTGATCAGTAACACCATTTTTCATTGGAGTATAAGTATCACATGACTCCAATGAACTGAAACATATAGGTCTGGAATAGGTGTCTGCTATTATTTGACCCATGTTCAATTTAGCTAGCAATTTTTAGGAGGGAATCTTTTCATTAATGTCTTCAACATCAGGTCTTTTTTTAATCTTTTCGACCTCCTTTGAACCACCAAGCATCTTAATTTGACATTATTTATGTTTCTCTAATGTTTCAATCTTTTCCCGCCTAACTTTAAACCAACCATGTTCTTCATAACCAAGAGATTTAGCAATGACTCTAAATCCGCAATTCTCATCTCCAATTGGATCCCAAACCTCACGCAAGAACTTATGTATTTTCTTGGGTATTTGATTGAGCAATTTCACATTTGGTTAATATCATGAAAACTAACTTAGTATTCATTTCTTTAATACAATCAATGAAATGAATACCCATCAAAGATGAGCTTCTGGTTGAGCTTTGCTGCACATTCTCTTCCTCTGAAGAGGATTCTGATTCCAAATTAAGTGATCCCAATTCACTTTCAGTCTCTTCCTCTGAACTGTGGAATTCAGATTCAGATTCTGCCAAATTTGACTAAAAATTCATCATTAGTTAGTAACTAAGTTCATTAAACCCACAAAATGAACATATCCCAGAAGGAAAGACTTAAAATCTTTTGTCTTTTCTTGTTTGGAGCCCTTCTAGTCCTTTTTTCCCCCTTGAGTTTTTTTTCAAAATTCTCAAACCAAGATGGCTCCTGCTGCTTATCTGTTGATTTTGGCCTGCCCCTACTTGATTGTAAGACTTTAGGCTCAAGTCTTGGCTTCAATCAATGTTTTTTAATCTTCTGAATGATGTACTTCAATAGGCCACTTTGATCATGATCTGGAGATTCCAATATCATTGAATTCACTTTTTCACCTAACTGAGGAATGATTAGCATTGCATTGAAATGAAACTTGATAAATTCAAAACTATCAACCATCAGTGAATTAGCAATCATTAATCAAAAAGCATTAATCAAAAACCATTAATCAAGAAGCATTAATCAAATAGCATTAATCAAAAAGCATTAATCAAAAAGCATTAATTAAAAAGCATTAATCAAAAAGCATTAATCAAAAAGCATTAATCAAAAATCATTAATCAAAAAGCATTAATCACATAGTGATTTGAAAAATCCAACTTAAGCCAACTTACAGACCTAGAACTACAAGGGTCATAGTCCAACCTCCACTGAGGATGAAAATATTTGGTTACCATGGATCCTCTGAATGCTAGACTGTCACCTATTTGGTGGGAACAGGGAAAACCCATAGTCTTGGAGTATGACTTGGTGCACACTTGGCCATCATGATCACATTTGAACTTCTGAAGTTGTTCCCTAATAAGATGAATTGCCTGTAAATACAATTTGTAACCCAATGGAAACAATTCAGGTGGAAGAACTGTCCCTAACTTAATTTGAGAGATATAAAGTGATGCATGGACTGTTTTAATTTGATTCAAAACTTTTCCATCAAGGCTTTTTCAAAAATCCAATGGGTTTCCCAAAGATTTTGCAAGGAATTGTTTGAGAGTTGCATGGGCCCCATCAACCCAAGATGTTGTTTTGTTTCCAAAATCTGGGTTTAAACAAGCCTATTCTGTTACAAACATCTCTTTGATAGGGAAAATGTGATTTTCCATATACTCAAGTACATCATCATACTCTTTCAAGAAAAACTATACAAGTCCAAACATCAGAACCCAAAAATAAGAATAATAAGAAGCAGTGATTTGGAACTACTCTGAGTTCCACATCATTGAACTCCGCCCTCCTTGGTCTTTCAGGCCCCATACTTTTCCCACAGAGTCATAAAGCTTTTCCATCCTTCAAAGTCATGAACAAAGAGCGCTTTACAGTTTGCATGTATTTTTCTAGACAGTTTCCAAGTGCAACATTGTCTTGATGACTCTGGGAAACTAAATTCAATAGCACAAATCAGAGGTTTTTCACGGTCTGTCACAAAGACTTTTGGAAGTCTCTCATGATCATAAGCCAACTACTTTAATGCATTTAAAGACCAACTGTAGAACTCAAAAGTTTCTTTTGTCATAAAAACAAGAGCTTTTGTGAAAGTTTTCCAATTGGCTGTCATTCCTACAACATGCACTAGTGGGGTTTTTTCATTGATTTGTCTTATAAGTACAATCCAACATAGCAATATGATGGAATTGTTTTTAAAGCTTTACTGCCTCTGGATGTGCTAATTACAGGGCCTACAAGTGACCCTCTCCACTGAAATTTGACCAGTGAATCCAACTTGTTACTTTAAGCTGTTCATAGAGTACCTCCATAAAACTTTTTCCCTTTAGTTCTGCAAGCGTTACGCTCCGCTTAATGTTATAGATTGTTTGGTCATCAACATCATCCCACCCATCAATGTTGCTCAATTTTATCTTAAGTTGTAATGTATTGAGCCAATCCTTCATGCCTTCCTTAAGTAGATCCAAGGCTTGCCCAGAGATTCTCCTCAGTTGAGGATGCACAGACAGATTTCCAGATGGTTGATGGTTATGTTGCTTTTCTTTATAAGAGATTTGCCACAAGGGGTCTGCCTTTGTGCAACTTACATGGATGAAAAACTTGCACCCAAAATTCCTTGTTTGAGGTTTTCTAGAATTTTTGGTTAGAAGGTTTCCTGAATAGGGACCATGTCTATCACAGACTAAATCCACATATTGTTCATACTTTGAGTTGAAAACTGTTAAAAAGTAACCATGCTTCATTGCCCATGTTTGACAATAGTTTTTTGCCAACTCACTAGTGGGAAAAGCCCTCAAGGGAGGTGGGTCAAGTGTATCTGGCACCAATTAAATGGTGAGGTTACTGGTTTCATAGTTACATGCACCCATTAGTTTCAATCAAATTAAATCCAGCAAAGGCCTCAGTAACATAAAATGTTACTCAGCACCAGAGGTGAAATCCCACTGTGAAACATTTTGTTCCTAAATTTTCACCCTTGATGAGGATGCAACTGGGGCTTCCAATGTTTCATTACCCAATTGTTTTTTCTTTTTCCAAGGCTTTGTTGATGGCACTATCAATGTAGACCTTCCACGCTGCCATTTCAGAAGAAGGGGGCTTGACAAAGTTCCAATGAAAAAAATGCAATGGTATACTTCAGTATTCAATCCAACTTTCAATTGAACAAAAAAAGTTTGCTCACTTTCAAGTTGAGAAAGAATTGTTTCAGATTTTTATATGATTTCAATTTTCACTTTACTTTCACTTTAAAGTATCTTTGGGATCGCCAGGTGTGGAAAAACAGTCCCACAAAGTATGCGTTAATCCCAAATTTAGGTTTACAGAACCCAAGTGTGGGGGGTCCCCAAAATTCTGGATCAACTTTGGGGGGGTTGTGCATCCCCAAAAACGGCAGTTTTGAGCCGTGTACGGGGGTGCACGGCTCAAATTTTCTGTTTTCAGGGGTTACACGGCTTCTACACTACCCCCCAAGTGTTGCGCGTGTTTGAAACTGCCCTTTGTAGTTTTCTATGGGCCCCCACCAATCATTTGGGCCATATAGGGCCCTACACAACTACCAAACGGTTGGAGCTGTGAATTTAACATCACCCTAGTCTTTTTTTTGGCAATTTTACTGCAGGGATAGTCACAAGTTGAAATTGTATTTTTTTGCCCCTTTACTTTAGGCATAGTCAAGTTGAACTTGTATTTTTTGGGACTTTTCATTTTTCATTTCTTTTCATTTCTTTTTATTTCTTTTCATTTCTTTTTATTTCTTTTTACTTCTTTTTATTTCTTTTTATTTCACTGTATTTTTTTTTATTTCTTTGTTCATCTTTATTTAATTACATTTATTTTTGTTTATTTTCATTTATTTTTACATATTTTTATTTATATAAATAAAAAAAATATATTTATTTAGGCCGGCCATTTAATTATAATTATTTATTTAAATTTAGGGAGGCCATTTAATTATATTTATTTGTATTTATTTATATTGGCCTTATTTTTTTATCTTTTTTATTTTTTTATATTTTTATATTTTTTATATTTTTTATATTTTTTATTTTTTTATATTTTTATATTTTTATATTTTTATATTTTTATATTTTATATTTTTATATTTTTATATTTTTATATTTTTATATTTTTATATTTTTATATTTTTATATTTTTATATTTTTATATTTTTATATTTTTATATTTTTATATTTTTATATTTGTATATTTTTATATTTTTATATGTTTATATTTTTATATTTTTATATTTTTATATTTTTATATTTTTATATTTTTATATTTTTATATTTTTATATTTTTATATTTTTATATTTTTATATTTTTATATTTTTATATTTTTATATTTTTATATTTTTATATTTTTATATTTTTATATTTTTATATTTTTATATTTTTATATTTTTATATTTTTATATTTTTATATTTTTATATTTTTATATTTTTATATTTTTATATTTTTATATTTTTATATTTTCATATTTTCATATTTTCATATTTTCATATTTTCATATTTTTATATTTTTATATTTTTATATTTTTATTCTTTATCTATTTTTATTTATTTTTATCTATTTCTTTTTATTTTTCTTTAGTTTTATTTTATTTTATTTTTTTGCAAGTGGGTAGTGAAGGCGGGTAGTGAACAGCTGTTTGCAACGCTGAATCAGGTTGCAAGCCAGTGTTTGCAACCAGATTGGTTTGCAATAAGCCATTCATGACCTGAGAGGGTTGTGAGCAGCCATTTGCGGCTCAAAAGGGGTTGCAAGTTGCGCCTTGCATCCCCTTTTAGGTAGTGAGTGGGGGTTTCAAGGTCTCAAATTTAACATTGGCCTTTTACTTTAGGGACTTTCCATTAAGTTGGACTTGATAGGAGTCTTTTTTGGTATTTTTCCTTTAGGGCTAGTCCATTGAGGTGGGATTGATACAAGTCCACCTCATTGTAATAGCCCTATTTTTTGGGGTGGTTGATTTAGTGTTGAGCCAGTGAAAAAAAATAGGTCTAACTGGTGTTGGTCTAGCTGATCCCATAATAAGAAGCAGTTGCCATCATATGGAGTATTTTTACTTCTTGCAATGGGATCAGCTTGACACAAGCTCAACTTTTATTTTTTGGTGTTTTTACTTTAGGGCTGTTTCATACACTCTTTCATTTTTTATTTAATTTTTGGTGGTTTTACTTTAGGGCTGATCCATAGACATTTTCATTGTTTATTTATATGGGATGCCCATTCATGGCCCTAGAGTGGTAAAAGATTAATAATTTCCTTTATTTTATTTTATTTTTCAATTTTTTTCAATCTGTTTTTCTTTTTTTGGTGTTTTTGTTTTGTTTTATTTTTGCTTTTTCAATTTTTTATTATTGATATTTATTTTATTTTTAATTTAATTTAATTTTCTTTTTTTTTCTCCCCAAAAATGGGCTGTGAGTGGCCATTCACAACTTAAATTTGTTACAAGCAGCTGTTCACAGCTTGATTGGTTGCAAACCATGCCACAAAACCCAAGTTGATTTTTGAATGGGTTGCATAGGTTTTATAATCCAAAATTATCCTAAAAAACTTGGAGGGCATAAAACCCAGCTCAAACTAAAATGAATGGGGAACAGAGAAATTAAATTTTTTTTATCATATCCCTGAATGCAAATACCAAGTAAGATTTGTGAAATTCCCATAGAATCCATGACTAAAAGTGGATCAATTGTGTTATTGGGTTCTTTTTCCAATAAAAATAACAAATTATTTGTGGAAATAACTTCAATTACTGAGTGATTTACAAAACTCCTTGGATAAAGTACCCAGAGAACATTCTGGTATAAGACTGGTTTCAATTTTAGCCCCAGAGAACACCCCCTTTGGGCCCCTATATCCCTCAGAAGGATGGACTGTTGCAGGTTGCTACTATTGACAGAGCAACCTGTCAAAGGCACAAAAATAAAGATAAATTCATGAATTCAGGAAGGAGTGGGAAATCAATATGAGTTATTGCGGATTTGGATTCTCCAAAAAAAATTAGGAAGGGTCACTCACTGACCCCACACTTGAAATCTCACTCCTTCATATTTCAAATAAATAAACAAAAGTTGCCCAAAAACTCATAGCACCAATACTGTGACTTTTCTGGCAAGTTAGATATTTTGCACTTCTGTGCGCAAATGTTTGCACAAAAAGCGCATGGATTTCCTTAAAAACAACAAAAAAATGACCGCAAAAACAATGCATGAATTCCCATATGAACTATGCAAAAATTCCTGCAAAAACCGCGTGCAAATTCCTGCACAAACTATGCTTGAATTCCCAAAAAAATGCACCTGAATTCCTGAACTTTTGCTCTTCTGTAACACTTTCCTGCATGGGTAATTAGTCAAGGAAAGCCGCAGGGACAGCCCTGTAACCCTACACGCAGTCTGCGCGCCTTGATTTTTCCCCGCATGCATATGTTGGCTAGGAAACTGCATGCATAATCCGAAAATTCCTGCATAAAAGATTCCCGCACACAGAAGATCCTGCACCAAATACAGCAGATCCCGCCCCAAACACAGCTGATATGATGACTCTGAATTTTGTCAGAATTCTGAATTCTCCAAATTCTGGAGTATTATTTTATTTTACTCTCCATTCCTATTTTTGTCCTCTTGCCATTTCTTTTGGTTGTCTTTTCTTTTGTTTCTTTTGATTTCTTTTGTTATTGCAACCGTGACAGTGTGTTTGCACACCTCAGTCATCAACCACTCAGTGTGCATACTCCAATCCTGGAACTCAAGATTCTTTTTGTACTGCTTGACTGAGATCCTAGTTGTGCCCTCAGGGCCCTCCAGCTCCTCTCAGTTGAGTAAGTTGATCTCCATTGTCTGTTTCTCTTCTTCTCTCTTTCCTTTTGGTCCTTCAAAACTAAGCGGCAATAAACTAATTTTTTGACTCACCAATCTTACTCACTCAACCTGTCCTCAATGGCCTTCAAGTCTCATTCCAAACTAAAACCCTTCCGGACTCAACTCTTGTTGACTAGACTCTATACGTGATTCTCAAGATCAAATCTGACCCCTGTCCCTTGGGTGTCTCCTTCCTATATCTTGTGTCTAGTTCTTTTGGTTCTTCCAGGTTATTTCTCCTTTCTACGTGTGATAAGTTTCCCCCACTTTCTGAGTTTTGTTTCCTGAAAATTCAATGTTCTTTCAGTCAGTAATGTTTAGAGATTTACAGTCCCAAAAGACCTTCTTCAATCCAACCAAAGAACCAAAGGAAAACCAAACAGTTTTGGATAGCAAAGACAACTCAAAATGGAGCAACCTTCCAATCTTAAACAAATCCAACTACTGGTCCTGGGCACTGCAAATTTGCAGCTATTTGTGTTGAAAAGCACTTCTGGAACTCATAGAAGGCAAAGAAGACGGAGACCAAACTATCCCCACCACCACTTCTCAAAAGAGAAAGTGCTAAAAAGCTTCTGAAATCCTGATAAAGCACCTAGGGGACACTTCTTTTGATTCCATCATCAATCCTGCCAATCATTCTGATACAATTGCCATCTGGCTTGCCATCTTGGAAAGATACGCTTCCCTGTCAACCACTAACAGAGCACATATTTGGCGGTCCTTCATACAATATCAGTTCACT
The DNA here is from genome assembly GCA_025617555.3 of Puccinia polysora. Taxonomy (NCBI): domain Eukaryota; kingdom Fungi; phylum Basidiomycota; class Pucciniomycetes; order Pucciniales; family Pucciniaceae; genus Puccinia; species Puccinia polysora. Next base: position 16,855,237 of record CM062622.1, on the reverse strand, counting down.
GGGGATCTCTTGGCCTATATCCAGGAATGTCAAAAACTTATGAATAAAATGGATGCCGTCAGAATTGAAGTACCCGCGGATATCCTCAGTTACACAATTCTATCATGTAGTCAATACAATTTGGCTGAAAAATGACCTCCTCAAATCTCCCAATAAATTCTTGAACAAGCTTTTGGAGGTCACCCATCTTGAGTCCAATTGTTTTTTGAAAGAGCCTGCTAATGAGTAGTTGTATGTTGCTCTGTACAAATCCCATGAGGACAAGCCAAAAATACCTCAAACCAAACATCTCTCCTCCAAAAATAAACATAACCCTCTGGCAGAACATCCAGAAAATTGATTTTGGCAACTTTATCCTCACCTCAGAACTCCCACAACTTCCCAAGGACAAGCTCACCTCACAAATGCCTCCTCCTCACAACTTCCTGAAGAACACTCATTGAGGCCTTCTGCTTACTTCAATGCTCAAATATATCTTCAAGCCAAACCTCACCCATCAGAATTGTTGCTTCCCCTCATAGACTCTGGAGCCTTGCACCACATCATCAAAGACCCCAGGTGGCTTCTAAATACTAAGGAAACCTCAATTAAGATTGGAACTGGAAACAACGGCAATGCTCTTGAAGCAGTTGAAATTGGTGAAGCCTTTATCCTCAACCACAATGGTTTTCGGATCAAACTGAACAATTTTCTCCTTGTCCCAAAAATAAATCAATTCCTGATCTCCCTGTCTCAACTCAAGTCCAAGAAAGTGATCATCAAGAAAGTAGGATTCTCCGGGTCCTCCATTTCCTTGGACAAATTTGAATTGACTGGTTCTACTTCAAACAACCTTCTCAAACTGTGTGGGATCAGATTCAAACTGAAGAAAGTCAAAGCCTTTCTCTCCAACCCCACTTCCTCCAATCTACACAATATACTAGGTCACGCAAGTGACTTTAAGATTAAAATCCTGTTTACCAATGTCAACTTGCGGGAATTGTTGCGGTGTGAAACTTGTCAACTGGGGAAATTGGTCTGAACCCCTTTCAGCAGCCATTTCAAACCAGTGACTTGTATTTTGGAGACCATCCACATGGATCTGGTCAGACCATTCTCCACTCCTACTTTTGGAGGCAGCAGGTACTTCCTCACCATTGTGGATCAGTTTTCCAGATTCAAATCTATTGCTTTGCTCAAAACAAAAGACAAAACCCTAGAAGCTTTCAAAGCCTTTACAAAAATGGCTGAAAGACAACACAACTCCAAGATCATCAACATACTGACTGACAACAGACGTCAGTTTATTGGTCAAGAATTCAAACTCTTCTGCAAGGACTCTTGGATTAATGATCTCCTTTCACCACCCTAAACTCATCAACAAAATGGGCTTGCAGAACAAGTAAACAGGTATATAGTTGAAAAGACACAATTTATTATGTTGCAAGTCAAGCTAAGAAACCAACTCTGGGGAGAGGTGTTCAACATGTCTAAAAAACTTCTCAATCTTCTCCCTGTATCCTCCAATAACAATCTTTTTCCATAAAACCTCTGGTACAAGCAGACAGTCAACTATAAGGCTCTGAAACGCTTTTGCTGTACCGCTCTAGTTCTCATACCCAAGCATCTTCAATAATCCAAGCTTTCCCAACCTGAATTAAAAGGTATCCTAGTTGGTTTTTCCAACAAATTCTCCAACTAAAGGGTGTTAAATCCCTCAAAACAAAAAATTTTTCATCACTGTAAAAGTATGCTTTCTGGAAAATGACTTTGCTGGCTCCAAAAATTCTCTCCCCAACTTGGATCCTCTTCCCAAAATTGAAACCACCAAATTCCTGGACTCAACTGTTCCCAATGCCAACAGCCCGGATGCAAATCAAATTCCTGCTCAGTTCCTTGATAAAGATCAATAAAATGTATTGAATACTCCAAATTTCTCAACTTAGATGAGCAATCAAGACTCCTGGTTTGAAATCTCAACTGATAATATCCTCAATCACCCCTGAAAACTGAACTCACAAATCTACCTGGTGGATGTCAACTTAGAAGACCCCAAAAACGCTTGATAAAGCTCTCAACAGCAAATAAAACTTTTAATGGATCAATGAAATGGATAAGGAAGTGGTTAATATGAACAGCTACAACGTTTGGGAAGAAGTGGAGGAGGATGGAAAAGTCTCCAAAATCAAGTTCATATGGGTATTCAGTAAAAAGCAGAATGCAAGAAATGACATTGTGGAGCTCAAGGCCAGGCTCTGCGCCCAGGGTTTCAATCAGGCTGAGGGAGTTGACTTTTTCAACACCTTTGCACCCACCAGCGACAAGAGCTCCCTTTGACTACTCATCTCCTTTGCCCTGTGAAACAAACTCAAATTCCATCAACTTTATGTCAAAGCTGTGTTTCTGGATGCTCCTCTAGCTGAGCGGATCCACATAGCAACTCCACCAAATATCAAGGTTCCTCATGGAAGAACCCTTCTACTAAAGAAAGCACTTTATGGGCTCCAGCAGGCCCCTCAAGGCTGGTATGTCAATCTCAGCAGCTGGCTCTTAGACTTGGGCTTTTTACAATGTAACTGTGACCTCTGTGTATTCTTCTCCAAGCACACCTTTCTCTACATTGACATTGATGATATTGCAATATTCAGCAAACAACCCAAAATATTTTCCACTCTCATAGGCAGCAGATTCAAGGTGAAATATCTTCAGGAGTTGTCTGTGCTCCTGGGGATAAAAATCAAGCAAGACCATAGACAATTCAAGCTCTCTCAAGAGTCTTATATCAAAAAAACTGCTTCCAACTACCCACTACCGAAATTCAAAGAACACTCGGCTCCCTTTGTACCCTACAACAAGCTTCTCCCAGCCATTGATAAAGAAAGAGCCTCTTTTGCTTCCTCTGGCCTCAATTAACAAAAGCTGATTGGAAAACTCAACTACATTAGCGTAATTACCAGACCAGAGATTACCTTTGTGGCCAACTGTCTTGCCCAATTCCTCATTTCTCCTAGTCTGACCCACTAAAATGCGGCTCTGAAAGTTCTGAACTATCTCTCACATACCGCCAGCAAGTTTATTGAGTTCACATCTGCAGACTCAAGTGCGCCTCTGACTGCCTTTGTCAACTCTGACTGGCCTACTTGCCCCTCAACCCGCCAATAAATCTCCAGAATTGTGATTACCTGGAACGGAAATCTAATTTTATGGAAGTCTAGAAAGCAGGAAACAGTCTCCCTCTCCACAACCAAAGCCAAGTACATATCAGTGGGGGATGGTGTAAAGGAAGTCTTGTGGATGCAGACATTTTTGAGAAAGTTTGTTCAATGGAAGTTCAATTCCCCAACTCTGGTTCAAAAAGAAAATGAGGGGTGAATAAAGCTGGCTATGCAGAAGGCAAATCAAACTAGTTTTAGATCAAAGCACCTTGACATACAGCATCACTTCATACATGAAGAAATAGCTAAAGGTACCGTTGAATTAAAGAAAACCTTGTCCAAGGAGAACTGTGCCAACTTCCTCACCAAAGCACTTTCAAGAATACGGCTCATGAAATGCCTCAACTTTCTGCGCATCAGATAGAGTTCAAAGCCAGGAAGAGTGTCAGAATTCTGAATTCTCAAAATTCTGGAGTATTATTGTCTTTTACTCTCCCTTCCTATTTTTGTTCTCTTGCAATTTCTTTTGGTTGTCTTTTCTTTTGTTTATTTTGATTTCTTTTGTTATTGAAACCGTGACAGTGTAGTCACACGCCTCAGTCATCAACCACTCAGTGTGTATACTAAAATCCTGGAACTTGAGATCCTGGTTTTGCCCTCAGGGCCCTCCAGGTCCCCTCAGTCAAGTAAAGTGATCTTGGTTGTCTTTTAATCTTCTTCTCTCTTTCCTTTTGGTCCTTTCAAACTAACCATCCATAAACTACTTTGTTGACTCACTAATCTTACTCACTCAACCTGTCCTCAATGGCCTTCAAGTCTCACTCCAAACTAAAACCCTTCTGGACTGAAATCTTGTCAACTAGCCTCTATACGTGATTCTAAAGATTAAATCTGACCGCTGTCCCTCGGGTGTCTCCTTCCTATGTCTTTTGTCTAGTTCTATTGGTTCTTTCAGGATATTTCTTCTTTTCTACGTGTGATGTGTGTCCTTCACTTTCTGAGTTTTTTTCCTGACAATCCAATGTTCTTTCAGTAACTAATATTAACAAATTTCAGATCTTTTAAGAGCTAAATGACACCTGGTACCGCTATTAACCACTAAAACCCCAAACAATCATCCACGCATATATTATTATGTGAAAAATGTAAATTAGATGATCCAAAGACTTAATTTTTCAAAGAAAAAGAAAATAAATCAAATTAAAAAGCATAACAATTTAGAAAAAAATTAGAAGGATCTCTATAATATTAAAGATCCTACAATTAAAAGATCACAAAAAATACCAAAAAGTTTTCCTAAAAATTCTTATAAATAATCATTGTAATCAGCAGGTGAAAGATGATCAATAAACGCCCACTAATTATCACTTTTGTCAAATTATAACAGTACAAAATTGGGGTATGTGAAGAATCACAGAAATGACAAATTAACACGATAAAATATCCTGCACCTAAAATAATGCACTAATCCTGAAGATCTGTGATAAGATGATTGAAATAACCAAGGGTACGTGCCAAACCTGCCCTGGATGGCTTACTAGTGATAGCCTATGAGCCCTAGCCTCTCTATCTGCCCTGATGAGGCTTCCTTCCACCCCAAAAAGGTATTTATGTGGACCTTGTTTGGCTCTTTCAATTTCAGAAGTAATTAGTTATTATCCAGAAGCTCTGCCATCCACAATAAGGTGCTCATAAAAAATAAGAAGGTGATATATGGCTCAAGTCTGATTTATTATTATCCATTCCAAAGCCATTACTGTTCCATTGAAGTTTAGTCATCAAGAACCCCTCCTTTGATCTGAAACCCCTAAACTGTGAACCACTGCAGGTACCCAGAAAATAATTTCTCAAAGAAGTAATTTATCTCCTTCCTTCGTTGGCTTTTGTGCTGTCTTTTCCACCCATTTTCACCATTTAGTGGATATTTATTCCTTCTTGAGCACTTCAAAAGGTCCCTGTCAGCTTGCCACTAAGCACAGAGGAACCTCTCAAAGTAACAGGAAATACAAAATAAAGATAAAATAAACAAAAATTTTAATTTTAATTAAGAAGGAGTTGGAAATCAATAAATATTATTGCAGAAATTGAATCCCCACCCAAAATTAGGTAGAGTCACTCACTAAACACACACTTGAAATATGACTCCTTCATATTTTAAATAATTAAATAAGAAATTGACCAAAAGTGACGGCACCAACTATGGCACCTTTTGGCCAATTTAATATTTCACACATGTTTTCACTTATGGGGTTCACCCCTGAAATTCAGTCAGAATCATGCTGTTTTGTGTAGTTGAGCGGTTACACACAAAAATGTGTTATGTCACAATTCCCTTGCGCAGTCCTGCATCCTTGCACAACCCCTACGTACCCGTAGCATCAAATTCCACCTTAAAGAAGTCCTGCGCCCAGTCAATTTTTCCATGCACACAGCTGATGAAACCCTGCGAGCAACTTAATGGACTGATCCATGCGTCAGGATTGGTTGTGATAAACCTGACAACAGGTACCGCTCACAGCAGCTATAACACAGTAGGGCTTACCTGGAATATGTAATAATGTAAACTATGCATTAAAAATAGTATAAAAAACTCAACACTTAATTAAAATTAATATATAATTAATTTAAAATTATTTTAAATGATAAATCAAATATTTAAGGTTAACACATAACAAACAGATCCTAATCTTTGAAGACCACAAAACACTACCAGGAGATGCTCTAAAAGCATTAAAAATTTCCTACGTGATCAGAGGATGATGTAAAATCCAAAAATATTCAAATTTATTTATTTTGAACCAATATTAATAGTACAGATAAAAATAAGGTAATCCAAAGCTCTCAAAAAATGATCCAAGATAAGGCTAACCACTTGAGAAATATTGAGTTAGAAATAAAACAACTGAGAGATACCATTCATTTGGACAAGGTATTTATAATCAAAAATATAAGGACTACCTATTCTTCAGGACCAGAGGAAATTCTCCTCTCCATTGACCAACTTAAAGGAGAAATAAGGAAAAAAGCTAATCCCCCTCCTGCTCACTTAGTAAATAAAATAAACTTATTAAGCAGTAAGATTGATCTAGAGTTATTTATGATTAAGAATGATTTGAGAAATCTTAAGATCAAATTCACTAGGCCTCACCTGGTCAAAATAGAAGAAACAAATCCCACAAGAATAATTATCACCCCTAACATCCCTTATAATTCTGGAGCAGTAAGGAATGAGTCTTACAGACCCAGCCCAACCCCTGAATCAGAACAATCCCTTAAACCTCTTCCCCCTGTAGCTGAATGGCCTAAATTATCAGGAGAAGGAGAGTATAAACATATCAGCTTTATTAAACTTATTGACTAACCTCTTGTTTCATATGAACTCCCTAATAAATTAGCATTAGTAAGACTACCCAGGATATTTGAAGGAGTAGCCTTAGATTGGTTTATAAAAAAAAAGATGAGAAGTAGGAGCTCAAACTTGGAACTCTTGCAAAGGACTCATCAAAGAGTAGTTTTGTACTAGAATCTGGAAAAATAAAATTATGAAGACTTTTTAAAACTCAATATTTGACCCTTCAAAGGACAAACCCCACAAGTGGTGTTTAGAACAGAACAAGAGATTAGATTTTTTTATACAGAATCTGATAAAGAAGATATTAATGAAAGACTCCTCACTCTATGTCCTGGATACCTCAATCATAGTTTAAGATGCAGAATGCCTATGGATTCTGACCTTTCCACCCTTATTGGTATTCTAGAAGAAACTATTGATATGAATGGTCTTGAAAAGAGAAAAAACAAACCCAGAGACCCTGCCCCCAAAAATAGAGAATAATACAACTCCAAAACCAAAGATTCTTCAACTCCCCACTTAGAATTCACAAATTCTTCTGAAAATAAGGAAAAGATATGCTGGAACTGGAACCAGACTGGGCATGTAAGACCTGATTTCCCCCATCCCAGGAGAAGAATCAATCTCATTGGAGGAGGAGAGGATGATAATGACCCTGACCCCCATCTTGATGATACTGATGGATCACTATCTGAATGGGAACTAATGATTACTAAGCCTATCAAAGTCATTGAAGGAAGCATAGAATCCTCCCTAGAAATAAAATCTGTCAACAAGGATTCTAACCTACCACAACAATGGACTCCCAACATAAAAATTCAATATATTTCTGAAGCCAAAAACTTGATTCTGAAACCCTCTTTTGGTAAGAGCTACACCACTGGAGAAAATTTCTATGCCACTGGTATAATACAAGGTTCCCCTGTCAAGTTACTCTTGGATATTTGAGCTTTTTTCTCTTGTGTTGGATCAACGTATTTGGAAAAACAGGATCACAATTGTAAGGAGAACTTATTACCAGTACCTCAGGCGAATTTTAGCAGTTGTAACGCTTCCCTCAATGCTATTGGAGTATTGTCTTCAGATCTAATATTACCCCATTCCAAAGGCTCACTGAAAATTAAAGTTCAATTTTTAGTACTAAAAAATTGAGTATGTGATTAATTTATTCTAGGAAATGACTCTCTGCTTGTATGGCATAGATTTGTTCCAGAGTAAGGATAGATAATTCACTGTAGGAGGAGGGTGGAACAAGAAGTTCCAAATATGTCATTTTAATGCTAAAACTACTTATTCCACTTATGAGAGGAACTTGGAGACCTTAAACAAAGAATAAATTTCCCAAGCAGCTCTGAATTCCCAGCTCAGTGAAAATGAAAAACAGGAAATTCTCCCAGTTTTCTTTGAAAATCAAAATTTTATTTTGCACCAAAGACTGACCTATTGGTAATATTAATGGACATGACATGATCCTTAACTTCACAATCAAACCCACTTACGTCCCTGCTAACCTCAGAGGAACTGCTTATCCTTCTAGCCCAAAATCAAGAGCTTCACTGGAAACTGAAAATCAGGAAATGATTGGCTTATAAGTTTTAAGGAAATTAAGACATAATGAACAAGTAGATGTCACTAAAAAAGTAATTATAGCTTGGTATGATGACAAGTCAAGAATGGTTGGAGACTTTAGGATGCAGAAAAATTACACTCAAGAAGACTATTATCCTATCCTGGGGATTGATCATGCTCTTTACAACCTCTCAAAGACTAAGTTTATTACTACTATTGAAATGCTGAAATGATTTCACCAGATCCCTATCAGCCCTGATAGTAGGAATTTTATCAGGATTATAAGCCACGTATGTATTTATGAGAATTTAAGGATGCCCTTTGGAATAAAGAATTCTCCCTCCCACTTCCAAAGAATGATGGAAAAAGTACTAGGCCATTTCATCAGACAAGGCTGGATGATGGTATATATTGATGATTTTATCATTTACAAAAACAATTGGAATACTCAAGTAAGACTTGTTCTGAAAACCATCTCTGCATTAGGACTGAAAGTACCCATGAAGAAGTGCAACTTTGGATATGGATAACTAAAAGCTTTAGGACATATAGTATATGGTCTGAGCCTCAAAGCTGATCAAAGAAAGATATCTGCTGTTATGAACAGAAAAATGCCTCAGACAAAGACTGAAATCTTGTTTTTCATCAGCTTCTGCATTTACTGCATAAAGTACTTACCAAACTTTGCATGGCTTACTAAGTGCTGGTATGAAATTTTAAAAAACAACATTGTCATACATGAGACAATTAAAAATTTCCAAATGTCTGCACATATAATATGTCTTGGTGGTATATGTTAGCTCTCTGATACCAGGAACCTTGCAGTCCTTTAGCTACAGAGAGTGATAAAAATAATGGAATAATAAAAATAATTATTATTCCAAAAATAAAAACTTAGAGGCTTGAATAAATAATATAATAAGAGCAATTGCAAGGTTTAATTGGTTTGTTAATAAACGATTTTTGATATATATATATATAATAGGGGCCGCAGTATTATACTAGTGGGGGTCTTTACAGACAAAGCAACCTATCTTCAAGGGGCCTCCTTAGGCAGTTTAAGAACCTTGGAATGAAGATGGGTGCCTTAGAAAGGGCTTATTCCACTAATGGCCAGGCATAACAGCACAATGGCCAAGACAGGAAGGGGAAAACTCACTCTGAGCACTTTACCACAAAATTCCTGCAATAATAGGACGGGTTTGAGAGCAGATGGGGTGGATTGCTTGACTAAACTTCAAGGGTTGATTGGTTTTAAGAAATAAATAATAATACTACAGACTTGGTCATAAATCACTTTCTTAGATTCTTCATAAGCACTTGACTAACAATGAGACGGTTTCTGATTGATAATAATAATTCCTGGTAAACTGATGATGTAAAAATGGATCCAAAGAGGTCTGCATAAATACCTTTTTGGGGTGATTTTGAGCTTCTCAGGGCGCGTAGAGAGGGTTCTGCTCATGGGCTGAGGCTGGAAATCCATCCAGGGCAGGATTAGCACGTCCACTTGGTGCTGTCAATCAGCTGACTTTAGATCTGCTGGATTTCTGTACTGTTTTAGCCACAGGATCTGTCAATCTATTATGCCATAAATTTGATCATTCTGCACTCATCCTTTATTTGTACTATTAGTAATGCTTTAAATTTAACAAATGTAAACTTTTATTGATGTAAATGATCTGCTGATCACGTAGATAATTTTCAATAATTTTTATGAACACTCCTTGTAGTATTTTTTGGTCTTCAAAGATCAGAGTCAATGATTTACATGGTAATCCTTGATCTTCAATTTTTTATTGGAAAATGTTCTAAACTTAATTTTAATTAATTTTATTTAAGTTTTGATCTTTTTAAACTATTAATAATGCATATGTCAACTTGTTACATATGCCAGGCAACCCTTATTAGGTTGTAGCTCTTTTGAGTGGTACCTGGTTGTCAGATTAGTCATGACAGATCCAGACGCGGGGATCAGTCAGTACAGATGCGCGCGGGGTAGGATCTGCTGCATGCGTGGCAGAATTAGCTGCGCGTGGGTCTTTTTTACGCGGGAAACTGCTACTACGAGTACGTAGGGGTATGTAATGATGCGGGGATGCGGGCGGGAATTGTGACATAACACGTTTCCGCGTGTAACTCCTAAAATATACACAAAACCTCAATTCTGAGCAAATTGTAGGTGTAAACCCTTTACGTGAAAACATGTGTGAAATGTTAAAATGGCCAAAAGGTGCCATACTGGTGTCGTAATTTTTGGTTCTTTTTCTTTTTAATTATTTTAGAAATGTAAGGACTTGGATTTTGAGGGTGGGGTCAGTGAGTGACCCTACCTAATTTTGGGTGAGAAATTCATTTCTTTAATAATATTTATGGATTTCTCACTCCTTCTTTTTTTAATTTAGATATTTTTATTTTTAAAAGTTTTGTGTTGCTATGACAGGTTGCTCTGTACATAGGAGCAAGCTGACAGTATAGTGGTTAAGTACTAGCCTCAATCTCCATTCTCTGAAATCAAGGTCACTTTTTCAGCCCACCATAGATCCAAGAATGAAAGTTGATCAAGAATTTCAGAATTATATAATAAATTCTGATAATATTTTATAATATTTTATAAGTATGTTTTTATGAATATTGATATAGAATTAAAACCTTGATAATATATATTATCAAGATGGGGATACAATATAACTTTGAATTAAATTATGAGGAATAAGATGCGTCCAAACTATTTATATATAAATTCCCAATAAGTTCCCTTCCTTTTGGGAGAAGCTACAGTAATTCATTTAAGATATACTCACCACTCTGTATAAAACAATTACATAATCTTAATATTATCCCCCTTGGGGATGTGATTATAATTTGATAAACTCTCCTGAGCCTTGAGAGCTTCAACTCAGAGGTCCCTGATCTTAGTTTTAGAGTATATAACTTTTGGGGTATGTAAATAGGACCCTTTACATTGAAAATCCCCCCCAATGAGTACTATTACTCTATTTCTTGTTGGGCCGGATGTGATGGCGTTCTAAGCCCTTGAGGCCGAAACCAGGAAGAGATTGGCACTCACCTGATTATTCCTTGAGTCCCCTGAGGGATTCTGTTACCCCAAAAGAGGAGGGTCTTCACCCTATAGCCCCTTCCTAATCAGTCATATATTATCATTTATTTTCAAGAGAATATGGCAATATTTAACAAGCCCATTAAACTTGGTCTCAAGAGGAGATTGACTGGGGCTATAAAATTAAGTATTATAATCAATTCATAATCTTATTGGAACCTCCAATTTGGAGTGGAAGGTCTGAATTGGAGTAGTAACACTTGTGTGTTACTACTATTGTCAGCCTCCTGGATGCCAAGACCCTCGCTATCCTTTAGCTAACAGAGGGGATAGAATAAATAATCAATATATTATTCAATAAATGCAGCAAAAATCCATAAAATATTTGGATAAAGCTTATTGCAAGGTTGATTGGTTCCGTAATGGTTTAATATTATAAATCAATATTAATAAATTGATTATTAAATAAATTAAAAGAGAGTAAAAAATGATATTGGGGATCTTTAACACCTCTCTTCAGTGAATTCACTTTGAAAAAACATGTACCTAGTTACTTTGGAACCTTTAATTTATATTTTTCAAGGATATATTTCCCAAAGATAATATGTATATAAAAAACACAGTGGAGTGTCAGGGCTCTGTAACCAAGCTGCCACGACAGAAGAGAATAATAAGACTCACTGGTATATTATTTAATCCTTTGGATACCTGTTTGGGATGTGCACTGATGGGTTAAAGCTGTTACTGGGGTTAAAAGGTTGTTCAGGTTGTTCAGCAGTTTAAATTCATAAAAAATGTTTGGGGACGGATATTATTAATCAGAATAAAGCCATAACTCAATTAATTATCTCTTATAAGTATTTGATTACCTTGGAACGTTTTCTGGATGTAAATATAACTGGGTCTCTGGGCATCAATATCCTCAAAAGAGCTCTTTATTTATAGCTTTTTGAGTCCCAATATTGTCTTTCTGAGGGATGCAGGGGCTCAAAGAGACAGAAACTAAGGCTAGCAGGGTAACCAGTGGTAGACTGTCACGTTTCCTTGGTGCTAGAGCATGTTTATTATCTAATTCCACAGATTATGGGAATTATTCTACCTTTTAATTGATGTTTGGACGTGTGAATAACACTAATATGTCCATATTACTTATTATTTAATTAAATATCCTTAGTAAATGTTCCCAGTATGTTAATAATTGTTTTAATAAAAGTTCCTTTGGTTAATCTGATTTCAAGTGGGTTCTCAATATGTATTAACTGGTTGGAGTAAAATCATTATATTTATTTTACTCCTTATTTTCAAAATTCAGTTGATTTACTAAAAATAATTACTCAAAAAAATTATTTATGAGAATTGTTGCAATATTTTGAAATCATTAGTTTTATTAGTATGTCACAAAAATACTGATGCCTTGAAGTTCTAAAAATTGTATATTGAAGTATTTCAATATATTTTTACAAATAGTAGTTATCTTATTTTTGACATTCTTGGTATTTTTAATTATATTTAATAAAAAAATAAGTATAAAGGTTATTTAGGAATTTTTATATACTTTTATGTATTTTTAGATTATTTACTATCCACATAAACATTCATTACATATGTGGAATGTCCCTGTGCAGGTTGTAGCACATTTACATGGTACCCGGGCTTCCCAGGCCGCCTGTCACTCTGTCAGCCCTTTGTGCCGTGGCTGCGTACTTTTCAGAGGCCCGGGGCTCCATACACAGCTTGTCAGGGTACGCTGACAGGGTTTCAGTGCTGCTGCTCAGCTGCGCGCTGGTGTATTGGTTGCCACCGCTGCATGCGGGAATTGTGACAGAACACATTTCCATGTGTAACTCCTAAAATATACAAAACACCTCAATTCTGACTGAATTATAGATGTGAAACCTATACTTGACAATGCGTGTGAAATAATTAATTGGCCAAAAAGTCCCATAGTGGTGCCATGGTATTTTGGTCTTTTCTTTCTTTAATTATTAAAAATATAAGGAGTTGGATTTCAAGGGTTGGGTCGGTGAGTGACCCTACCTAATTTTGGGTAAAAAATGCATTTCTGCAATAATATTCATGGATTTCTTACTACTTCTTAAGTTAATTTTAATATTCTTATTTTTATGTTATTTTTGTTACTTTTGCAGCTTGCTCTGCAATAGTAGCAAGCTGAAAACTATAAGGGGTGTGAGCTTATTCATAAGAAAATCTCCTTTGTGCTTTGTTTATTTGGAGGGAGGCCCCTTGCCTTTTATAAAGGTTTAAGTTGTGGCTTTTGTACTCATAATACCTTGGAATTGTTTGAGTTTGGGAAATTTTAGCTATTGTTAGAGTTATTTGAGTCAAAAACTGACTTTAATTCTGGTTTTAGTCTTATTTTTAAGGTTTAACCAAGTTTAAGTATAGCAGTAAAGGTTAAATCCCTGACAAATACTCTCTTTGAGATGAATTATGAAAGATTGAAGAATTGTCAGGAGCTCAAAGTAGCCATGACCACAGCCCCTGTGCTAATCCAACCTTATTACAGTAAACCTTTAAAACTATACATAGATTCCAGAATGGACGGATTAGGTACTTCCCTACACAAAAATTTCATAGAAGATGACAAACCAGTGGATAAAACTATACTCCTTGTATCAACACAAGTTAAGTATACTGAGAAAAGGTATGGTGCAAGGCAGATGGAGTGTCTTGCCCTAGTTTGGGATCTGGAAAAACTCCATTATTACTTAGAGGGAAGCAATTTTACGTTAATCACTGATTTAAATGCTTTCAGATCTCTGATGAATATGAAGGCTCCTAGCAGGCACATTTTAAGGTGGGAAACAGCCATACCACAGTATTGAGGACATATCACCATAGTTCACCAAGCTGGGGATAAAGATCAGAATGCTCATAGTTTAATCAGGAATGCTCTACCCAATGTTACAAGTGATCCCGCTCATGATCCAGAGGACAATGACATATTTCCCATAATGAACATTAACAGTTTGATATTGAAGCTCCTATTCTAGGGATACACATTTTTGAACTGGATTAATCCCTGTTCAACTAAATCAATGAAGCTTCCAGCCCTGAAATGAGGACTCTAGTCACCATTATGGATAGTACTTCACCACCATCTGAAATATTTAACAGTTTACCTGAACCTCTTTTGAAGCCTTACAAAGATGGAAGATTTACCCTATGGGAAGGTTTATTATACTACAGGCATCAAAATGCTAGTATCATATTCCTAACCCAGGAAGAACCTATCAGGCATATACTGTCTGAATGCCATGATAACCGTTCCTCTGGAAACTAATCCACTGACAGAACCCTAGAAAAGCTCCAATAAACAGACTGGTGGATTAACTGGGGAGACTTCACCATCAATTATTTTTCTAGCTGTGAAAACTGCCAAAGATCTAACAGAACTACTGGAAAGATATTTGGCTTATTACATAAGATAGCTGAACCAACTAAGAGATGGGAAATCTTCAACGTGGGCTTTGTTACAGGTGTCAGCTCTTGGATACCAGGAACCTTGCAGTCCTTTAGCTACAGAGAGTGATAAAAGAACTTGGAGCAATAATATTCCAAAGAATAAACACTTTAAAGCTCCAATAATGGTATGGTAAGAGCAAGTGCAAGGTTTATTTGGTTTGGTTATAAATATTTTAAATATAATATAAAAAGAGGGGCCACAGTATTATACTACTGGGGATCTTTACAGACTAGCAACCTCTCTTCAAGGGGCCTCCTTAGGCAGTTTAAGAAATTTGGAATAAATATGGGTGCCTTAGAAAGGACTTATTCCACTAATGGCCGGGCTTAACAGCACAAGTGGCCTAGACAGGAAGGGAAACACTCACTCTGAGCACTTGACCACGAAAATCCTGGAATAATTGGAAGGGTTTCAGAGCAGATGGGGTAGATTGCTCAACTAAACTTCAATGGTTGATTGGTTAATAAAGGTAAATAATACTACTACAGACTAAGTCATAAATCACCTGCTTATCTTCATATAAGCACTTGATTAACAATGACACTGTGTCTGATTGATAATAAATAATTCCTGATAACTGATAACTGATTGGAAACAGAAGGGCAAAAAGAGCCTGTTTAAATATTCTTTTTTGGGTGCTTGAGGGCCTCTAGAAGGGGTACTAGCCATGGGCTGAGGCTAGGGGGGCAATCAGGGCAAGATTGGCACGTCCTCAAGGTACTGTTAGCCTTCTGGCCTTATATCTGTCAAGGAACAGCTCCTTTTTAGCTGCAGGATCTGTTAATCAATAGATTAGTCATTTTTCTGATCCTGCACTGATCCTCAATTTGTACAGTAAGTACTGGTCCAAAGTGAGCAGACGTGGATTTTTATTGATTCTTCATCCTCTGCTGATCCTGTATGTAATTTTTGATAATTTTTACGACAACTCCTTATGTAGTTTTGTGGTCTTTGAAGGTTCTGATCAACTTATTCCGTGGTAAGTCTGGATCTTTATTTAAGTAATAAAAAATACTAAAAATTGGTTAATAACTAATTTTAATTGATTTTTAAGGTTTTTGAACTATAATCCATGCTTGTGTGGTAGCTTTACATATGTAGTGTAGATCCTACTATATTGTAGCTCCTCTGAGCGGTACCTGGATGTCAAACTGATCACAGCAGGAGGCGCGGGGATCAGTCCATTCAAATGCGCGCGGGGACTGATCCGCTGCTCAGATGCGCGCGGGGGACTGTACCGCTGCGCGCGTGACTAGTTTACGGGATTCCCTGCGCAGGAATTCAGTTGCGCGGGAGTCCAGCGCTGTAGGGACGCGGGGCTGCGTGCGGGACTTGGCATACGCGGGAGTCCAACGCTGTAGGGACGCGGGGCTGCGTGCGGGAGTTTGCTTACGCGGGAGTCCAACGCTGTAGGGACGTGGGTCTGCGTGCGGGAGTTTGCGTACGCGGGAGACCAGCGCTGTAGGGACGCGGGGATGCGTGCGGGAGTTTGCGTACGCGGGAGACCAGCGCTTGTAGGGACGCGGGGCTGCGTGCGGGAATTGTGACAAAACACAATTTCCCGTGTAACTCCTAAACTACACACAACACCTGGATTTCGACTGAAATTTAGGTGTGAAACCTATACATGACATATCATGTGAAATATTAAAATGGCTAAAAAGGTGCCATACTGGTGCCGTGGTCATTTACCATTTTCTATTGAATTAATTAAAAAAATATAAGGAGTAAGAATTCAAGGGTGGGGTCAGTGAGTGACCCTACCTTATTTTGGGTGGGGAATCCATTTCTGCAATAATATTTATGGATTTCCTACTCCTTCATTTTATAATAATTTTATTTATTCATTTATCTTTGTTCCTTTTAATTTTGTTAATATTATTATTGTTGTTGCTTTGTCAGGTTGCTCTGTGCTAAGTAGCAGATTGACAACAGGAATACCTCCAGGAGGAGCTTACTCTTAAAACTCAGTCCTAGTCATAGTAGATAGGTTCACCAAGATGGCCAAATTCCTACCTAACCACAAAGATGACACTACCATGGAAATAGCTCTACTGTTCTGAAACAGGGTTATTGTTGATGTGGGAGTCCCCAAAGCTATCATAAGTGATAGAGACCCTAATTTAACCTCTGAATTATGTAGAAATTTTTGTGATATTTGAGGAACTACCTTAGCCTTCTCCACATTTTATCATCCCCAAACCAATTGATGAGCTGAAAGAATGATCCAGAAGTTGGAAGAAATTCTCAGAATATTCTGCTGCTTTGGGCTAGAAAAAATAAACACTAATGGGTATTTCCATGACTGGTTTAATCTTTTTCCTGCCTTAGAAATGGCTTACTACAGCAGTAAAAATTCTACCATCAAAAAAAATACCTTATTTCATAGAAAGAGGATGGATACCAATGTTAACCAGAAATAATCTTAATCAAAACATGGTCAATATACATCCTGCCTCACTAGACTTCAAAAAAATGATAGAAACAGCTAACAGACATGCCGGTAAATGTGTTGAAGAAGATGTTGAATATAATCAACAGAGATGGGACAGAAATCATAAAGAAACTAATTTTAAAATTGGAGAGCAAGTCCTGATCTCAACAACTAATTTTAAAACCTTTCAGGAAACAGGAAATTGCGACCTTCCTTTGTGGAGCCATTGAACATCAAGAAACTTCATGGGAAGGAGGCTGTAGAAGTAATTTTTAGTGATGAACTTTCCAGGAAACACCCAGTATCCCCAGTAAGCCCAATCAAAACCTTTCACCCAAGAGAAGGAGAGAAAACTCCTCCACCAGAGATACCTTTGGAAGCTGACCCTGATAAATGGAAAGTAAAGATTAGCAAGATCCTCAAAGATAAAAAGGAAATTATAAATGCAAAAGGCATTAACCTTTACTTGGTCAGATACAAAGGAGAATATGCTGACAAAGATGAGTGATACCTGAAAAAAAAATTCCAGATGGGCCTACAAACCTGAGAAATTAAAGATCAAATAACAGAAATTGAGCCCCAATTTTTTTCAGATATAGAATATCTTGGCGTGGGGGAATGTCAGCTGGCTACTTGTACAGAGCAACCTGTCAAAGTTGATTGATAAATAAAAATAAATATAAAATAAATGAAAAAGAAAATGAGTAAGAGATCCTTAAATATTATTATAAATTTGTATGCCTCACCCAAAATAAGGTAGTGTCACTCACTGAACCCACCCTTGAATTCAAACTCCTTATATTGTTAAATAATTTTCAAAGAAAATGACCAAAAAACCACAGCAACACTATGTCATTTTTTGGCCATCTTAATATTTCACATTTGATGTGATGTATGGGTTTCACATCTACAATTCAGTCAGAATTTAGGTGTTATTTATATTTTAGGAGTTACAGGCAGATTTGTGTTGTGTCAAAATTCCCCCGCGCAGACCTGCATCCATACAGCAAGGGTACACACCCCTGACACTCAATATGTAAGCACATTTTAAAAAATGCGCATGAAAAATGACTGCTGGCCACAGATGATGGATTCCTGCACGCATCTGTAAAGCCTGCGCGCGTCAAAATCAACTGCACTAATCCTGACAGGCAGGTACCGCGGGAACATGCTAAAACCTGCATGCATGCATCATGCATATTTAATAATTTGACTGAAAGGTAGAGGGAAGTTTGAAACCTCAGAATATTGAATGAAAATTTGAAAATAAAAATATAAAGCAAACAAATCATGAGAAACAATAATAAAATTTGTCATGTAAATATGATTTACAAATCTTTATGAACCACAAATCATACCAAGAAGGTCACATAAAAATTATTAGAAATTACTAAAATGTGCAGAAAATGGTGTAGAGCCTACAAATACCCACTTCAACCCATTCCACTCAAAAGAAAGTAATAAAAAAAATGAAAGATGTCAGAAACATAGAAATAACAAATTAACATTTAAATAGTCTTCTGACAATATGACACATAGAAATATGACACAGGCAGGGATAGAAAATTGACAGAACCAAGACTAGGTTCCAAACCAGCCCTGAACAGCTTGCCAACCTCAGCCCACAAGCACAACCCTCTCTATGTTCCCTGAGAAGGTCTTATTCCCCCAAAAGGTAAATAAACAGCCCTTTTTGGATGGGTTTAAACCCCAGTAATTTTTATTAATCAATCCAGACCCCTTGCCATCCATGATCAAGTTTTCATTCAAGATAAAAAAGTGATTTATGACCTCATTCTGATATTATGACTATTAATTCTAACCTTACTATTAATTCCATTGAAGAATATCAGCAATATCCCCAAAAATTGTCCTGATACCCTTTGAACCATGAATTTCTACAAGTTTATTGGAGTGCATGTTAAAGTAAGAAGTTATCTCTTCCTTGCTTCCAGGCATAAGTGCTGTGATTACCCATTCCCCTTGAGTAAACCCATTTTGATTAATCACTTAGGACCTCATTGTCCCAAGGTCTTTGCTAAAATACTGATGCACTCAGGTAATTTGCATGGTAGTGTTTAATCAAAATGGGATGCATAAACGGGCCTCCATGGCCCATTGGAACTCACATGGGCAACATGGTCCTATGTGGATGTTACTGGTTTTGGGCATTTGGGCACCAAAACATGTTTTCCAGGTCCTTTGTGACACAGGCCCTTACGGGCGCACCAGGGTGAATGCGCCACTCAAGCCAGATGGGCTTATTTGGGCATAACTTGGCCCAAGCTTTATTTTGGACATACTTGGCCAGACAGGCTGGCATGCCAAAGTATGTATTTTGCTGCTTTTGGGCCGTAGAGGCCCATTGGTTCCACCGCCCGTGCTGTGGCCTGCTTGAGGCCACTTGTTTCTCACCTGAGCCCGTTTCCGGGCACGCTGGCCTGCGCTGGGTCTTTGTTGTTGGGATTATCTCCTTTCCATCATAAATCCCATTTAGTTCCTACTTATTTTCTTCATCTCTCTCTATCTTTCTTTATTTACTTTTCTCTAATTTGTCCAACTTTTCTCCTTTCTTCATTCCATACTCCTATGTACTCTCTGTCTTGTCTTCCTTTCCACATTCTCACTACATCACCTCTCTGTCTTCTCCCAACACACGCGTTGTAAGACTCCAAACGGTGCTAAGCCGTGGCAGTTCTGTGGAGGGGAAAGGTGCTGTTTAGGCTGCCCTCCTAGGAGTTTCAATAATATTTTAATGTAACCAGAATCAAGGTCCAGAACCTTATGGATGAGAAATCAAACTAAGAGAAGAGGATAAGAGTTGTTGGTAGCAATGGAAACAACACTATCTGAGACAAGATGGCGCAGGGCAAGACTTGAACAAATAAGTCAAAGTTTGTTCAGAGTTCAATAGAACAAGGCAGTTGTAAGTAACAACGCCCACAAGCTAATAACTCTGGTTGTCAGCAGCTGATTACGAAAGATCAACTCAATCCCAACCAACCTCCAGGTTCTCAATGAACCTGCCCAACTCTCCGCAATCAAGCGCTTGAAGGGTACCAGATAACTGTGGGAGGCTGAACAAAACAAAAGCAATTTGTTTATGAAGCTCTAGAAGCAAATCAATAACAAATTTGAGCAAGAATATCCCAACACTTCTCAAGGAACTCAAGAATAGCGTGGCGAAATTCAACCTCAAAGAAGAAGGGAGGTATAACACTCCAGGTTTTAAGCTTAATAAAACCTCTTCAATCAAACATGATTGGCTCCAGAAAGATGATCAAGGGAGATCAAGACCAGTATGGTTGGAAAAAGGGATCAGAGTGGTATAACACACTCAAGAATTCAGGCAGACAGGAATTCTTCTTCAACCAGCAAGGCTATTGGTTGGTGATAAGGATCAAGGTCACAAAGGACAGAGTTTTTGAGTATGGAGGCTCAAAGGATCAAGGGGCAATCATAGATATACCCGGATAATTTGCTCAGATAAGTGGGGAAGGATGCCCACGGATAAATTGCTTATGATGATGGGATGCTGAGACGATGATCTGCTAGGATGATGGGCCAAAAGGCAGGGGAGAGCCCCTCCTTATATGGGCAGGAGGCCCTGTTAGACTATATACAACGGATTCTACAAATAGAGCGGAAAAGGGAAGGCAACCATGTGGTCACTCGCGTTGGTCAAGGATCTGCCAAATGCTTGCGGGAGCGGTCGGGATGAATTCAGTAGATCATGGATGAACGCCGCGCGACGGTAGCAACGAGGAGATTGGGAGGCGCAACAACAAAGATGAAGACACGCAACAAACAAAGATGAGGACGTTCTATAACAACAGCGGAGATGGGAAGCAACACGGATAAAGGACGCGCGACGCGCGCGGATGAAAGGAGCGCAGCGCGGCGCGACGCGGAGCGGCGCGGCGCGGCGCGGCGCGCGCGCGGGTAAACAATAGTTGGATGAGCCTGAGGATAAGTTGTCCAGCCGGGCGGTACGTTTGCGCAACAGTTTATGAATTGAGGTCTTAAGGCGGCCCGGGTGTCCAGGATGGGGCACCACATCTCTCCCCAACTTACAGACTGTCCCTATTCTGCTCCTGAGTTTGATGCCATAGAAAGAAAGAAAGGAAAGACAGATGATTGAAACCAAAGAATGGCCATTTTGATCTTGAGATTGGTTGAAGAGTTGAGGAAAATATCTTGATTCTTCCAAATGAACCCTAGAAGCGGCAGGAATAGAACAAGGAGGGCGTCCCAGGTGCTCACATATGTGGCATACAGTAGAGTTTTACAACAAAAACGCAGCAAATGACCCTGGTGGTGCACAATTGGGAGGACTTACTTGTACCCCAAATTGCCTCCACTGCAGCCCATATTCCTTCATACCAAAATTGCCAAAAACGGAATTGCAATTAGGATCTAGTTTAGACTCATTTTGGAGATTCGAACCGGAACTGAGAGAAGATTGATCAGACTTAAAAGTAGAAGGAAAAGGAGACACAACAGATCCAGAGAGAGAAGGAGATGGAGGAGAAATATTTTTGGATTTTTCTATTTTGATATGTTTTTGTTTTTTAATATTCTTGAGCTCAGAAGAGGATGATGAAAGGAATGAAAAATAAGCCTGAGGGATGGGAGCTGAACCTTGAGTTGCAGTCTGAGGCTGAAAAGAACTACAATCATTGGTAGGATCAACTATTCCCCTAAAAAATGAGAGGAACTAGAGTTATCCTTCTGCTTCCCCTTAAAAGATGATTTGGGAGAATGACCAGGAAAATCTCTTTCCCAACAACCAGAATCCAAAGAGCAAAGAGGAACTTCAATTTTTCTGCCATCAGCATCAGGGAGAAGAATTCTATCCCCAACTTGATCAGAAAACATCAGGGTTGCACCAAAGTCCATTAAGAAGGGTTGTCCCAAGATCATAGGACTGTCCAAACGAGTAATCCAAAAATGGCAGGTTCCAACGATATTTTGACCAATCCTGACCGGTAAATCTTCAGCAATACCAACCAGTTCACAAGCTTGATTTCCTATCCCATATACTGCAGAGTTGAATCTGACCCTAGGACTAAGTTTGAGCTTGCAGGCCATAGCATCCAAGATTAAGTTAAGCTGAGATCCAGAATCCACAAGAGGAGAAACAGTTTTAGCTGAGTCACCAAGATAACAAGGAAGAAAGCCAAGGGGACAGGAATAAAGATTGGATTCTATAGAAGGACTGGTTCCACCAGAGTCCTCCATTAAAGTGCCAGAGGAGACTTTGAGTTCTTCAAGGCCAATTTCCACACGTCAACAAGAGACCCATTTCTTCATTCCTTCAGCAACAGATGGAGAGATCGATAGGAGTTCAGCCACAGATAGATCAGGAATTTTGAGATCAGAAATTTTCTTTAATACTCCCTCCACAGCATTGGGGTGATCCTTGGAGATGCCTCTTTCAAATCGAACTTTGGGCTGGGTGGGGGGAGGAAGTTCAGGTGACGCAGAATCTAAGATAGGATTAGAAGGTTGAGGTGAGGGAGAAGGATCAGGGTGATCTGGGAACCTTTCCATGAGTGGTTCCTTTTCCACCTCCATGTCTTCTACATCAGAGGAAGGAGGCTCAAGTGTTGATCGACGTTTAACGGGTTTTCGAAGGATTGAAGTTGGCAAGGAAGGAGCCTTATGAGGTTTAGGTTCCTCATGTCATTTCCTGGCTGGATCAGATTGATAAGTAGTCCCAGCAAGACTAGAGGAAGAAATAGCTGGAGGATACCAAGGTTGGAGGGTACCACAGGATGATCGGAATTCAAAGGAAGCAAGAGATGCTTTCACAGGAGGTGATGGCTGGTAAGAGGCCACCACATGTCGGATAGGACGAGATGAGTCAAAAGGGATTAGGGCACCATTAGGGAGGAAGTAATTGTTTCCCCTCTGTTCTACCAACTTTTCCTTTAAGTCCTTCTGAAGTTCTTGACATTGTCCGGTTCCATGGCCTTCCCTATGACAGTAGTAACAGACCAGAGTTGATTTGGGGACAGAAGAAGGAGTTTTAGGAGTAGCTAGCAAAGAAATCTTTTGATCTATTTTGTTCTCAAAGGCTCTAAGTAACTTGGTGATTTCATCTATAGTAGTAGGTTCTCGATTGGAATTAGGATCTGCTTTAGGCCTACGATCTGCCTCCATTTTAATCATAATATCGTTTGACTCTTTAAAAGAAGGAGCATGCACTGGTTCAGTAGTTCTAGGCTTTTCAAAGGTAAGAGCAGTTTGACCTTTCATGACTTTATCCACAGTACTCCTAAGGGTAAGAAAAACAGGGAGCTTGAATCAATTATCCCTGGTAGTAATCATGGATCCAGATTTGACCAGTTCTTCTTTAATCCTTTCCTGCACAGCCGACGAAAAAGATTGGAAGAACTTTGCTTGAATTTCGTCCACTGTGTCAATGTGATCGTTTCGGATAAGATAGTTTTGAATGGGATCCCAAGACTTTCTAAAAATCTGATATTCAGAGGCTGAAGAAATACCACCATTGGAGATCCACTGAGAAACCAGAGCATCCAAATCCTGCAGAGTAAACCTAGCCACATCTATTTTACCCCAGTATGCCAACATAGCCTCCCTGAGAAGTGTCCAGTTGTGGGATTCGAATCTCTCGAAAGACTCGATTACCTCCATAATTTCATCAGAGGAGATAAAGAACCGTAACTGATAAGCCATATCGAATTCACTAGCTCCATCCACTTCAGCAGCCATTTTGTAGGAGTCCAAGAATTGCTCGACATTTGTACCGTTGAAGCCTAAGTTCTTGTTCTGAGGTTTGATCTTTACCATCTTAGGTCGAACAGAGGGGGTTGGAGTAGCGGGAGATGCCATATCGAATAACAGAGTTCCTAGGGGATCCAAAGAGCAGATTTCCAAAGTGGCTCACGAGTGTGGCAAGAGTAGGGTTTCGCCAAAAACGACAAGTATCTTGCCCAAGCGGTGCACCAATTGGGAGGACTTACTTCTAGACCAAGCTGCCTCCACGGATCGGAAAAAAGAACAAACAGAAAAAGAAAGAGTGATTGGAAAGGATTTCGGAGTTGATTCTTCAAGTTGGGACTGTAAATCCCAAGGTTGCTGGTTTGATCCCGGCCCGGGGGACCAAATGTAAGACTCCAAACGGTGCTAAGCCGTGGCAGTTCTGTGGAGGGGAAAGGTGCTGTTTAGGCTGCCCTCCTAGGAGTTACAATAATATTTTAATGTAACCGGAATCAAGGTCCAGAACCTTATGGATGAGAAATCAAACTAAGAGAAGAGGATAAGAGTTGTTGGTAGCGATGGAAACAACACTATCTGAGACAAGATGGCGCAGGGCAAGACTTGAACAAATAAGTCAAAGTTTGTTCAGAGTTCAATAGAACAAGGCAGTTGTAAGTAACAACGCCCACAAGCTAATAACTCTGGTCGTCAGCAGCTGATTAGGAAAGATCAACTCAATCCCAACCAACCTCCAGGTTCTCAATGAACCTGCCCAACTCTCCGCAATCAAGCGCTTGAAGGGTACCAGATAACTGTGGGAGGCTGAACAAAACAAAAGCAATTTGTTTATGAAGCTCTAGAAGCAAATCAATAACGAATTTGAGCAAGAATATCCCAACACTTCTCAAGGAACTCAAGAATAGCGTGGCGAAATTCAACCTCAAAGAAGAAGGGAGGTATAACACTCCAGGTTTTAAGCTTAATAAAACCTCTTCAATCAAACGTGATTGGCTCCAGAAAGATGATCAAGGGAGATCAAGACCAGTATGGTCAGAAAAAGGGATCAGAGTGGTATAACACACTCAAGAATTCAGGCAGACAGGAATTCTTCTTCAACCAGCAAGGCTATTGGTTGGTGATAAGGATCAAGGTCACAAAGGACAGAGTTTTTGAGTATGGAGGCTCAAAGGATCAAGGGGCAATCATAGATATACTCGGATAATTTGCTCAGATAAGTGGGGAAGGATGCCCACGGATAAATTTCTTATGATGATGGGATGCTGAGACGATGATCTGCTAGGATGATGGGCCAAAAGGCAGGGGAGAGCCCCTCCTTATATGGGCAGGAGGCCCTGTTAGACTTTATACAACGGATTCTACAAATAGAGCGGAAAAGGGAAGGCAACCATGTGGTCACTCGCGTTGGTCAAGGATCTGCCAAATGCTTGCGGGAGCGGTCGGGATGGATTCAGTAGATCATGGATGAACGCCGCGCGACAGTAGCAACGAGGAGATTGGGAGGCGCAACGACAAAGATGAAGACACGCAACAAACAAAGATGAGGACGTTCTATAACAACAGCGGAGATGGGAAGCAACACGGATAAAGGACGCGCGACGCGCGCGGATGAAAGGAGCGCAGCACGGCGCGACGCGGCGCGGCGCGGCGCGCGCGCGCGGGTAAACAATAGTTGGATGAGCCTGAGGATAAGTTGTCCAGCCGGGCGGTACGTTTGCGCAACAGTTTATGAATTGAGGTCTTAAGGCGGCCCGGGTGTCCAGGATGGGGCACCACAGCGTGCGTCACATTCTTAACTCACAGATGTTAACTACTCATGTCACACACAATGTGAAACTGCTATCATTGTGTTCACCTGAGGACAGAGCTTGAGAGTGGTAGAAGGATTTTTCTCTCCTCATCGTTCTATTCCATTCTCAACTCTGCATCTCCTCAGGTGAGTTATTTTGTCGTGAAGGGGGGGGGTGGATGATCTATTATAAGATGAAAGTGATGGACAGGTGTCAGGTAGTGATGGTGATGGATATGGTGATGGGAAGAGTAGTACAGACATGGTGGAAATCTCAACTTGTTCTCACCTCTTCTTATGGGTATCAGGAGCTACCCCTTCCTCTTCTGGGGGGGTACTGTCATAACCACAACTCGACTCAGCCTTACTCAACCCTCAGTCACACTCAACCCTCAGCCACTCACAGTACAATCTACCTTCCACTACATACTGCATATCCCCTAGGTAATCTCCCAGGCATACTCTCCACCTCTCTATGGCTTGGTTCATCTCTATCTCTCCTTCAAACTCTATCTGGTAGGAGAAGTACACAGTCAACCCATAGTACATACTCCTGGCTGGACAACCCATAACCCAGTCCAGTACATGACCTTCCTGGACAGGCCCATACTCAATCTGTCAAGCTACAACCTCCAGCCCATTTGGTCAACACATGTAATGCCATGGGCCTCTCAGACCATCAACAGTCATCCCTCCTCAAGGCCTCCTCCCAGTTCTCACATATACTGGCCTCTCCTCTCCTCCTGGACTAATTTCCCCCCCAGGAATTAGTATACTACTTCTTATTGGTTAGTCCCCCATCCAATAGGTGTCATCTCAGCACAAGAAAGCCAACCAACCTACCGTACTCAACTCACCTATCCCCTTGGTGTTACTCCTACAGGATTCCCTTACCCACATCCTTCAGAGCCCTACTCCTGGATTCCTCTTCTCCTCATTGTCATTACGCTACGTCTACTCTTCATATGCAATCAATCTCTTTGTCTCTATCCTGAGTTCTGTGAGCAGTAGTGCCGGTGCCTTCAGCCCCTTTCACGCCAGGGGCTGTTGTGACACAGATGGCCTCTGAGTATTTTCAGAGTGATTGATACCCAGTCTCAGACCATGAGAATTGATGAGTTAGAAATACAACAAATCAAGGATAGTATAAAATCTAGTAAGTTGGACCTGATGAAACATATTGATGATAACCAATCAATTCTTCAGGAAGATATTCTTGCAATCATGAACCAGCTTAAGGATGAAGTTATGAAAACTAGTCCTACTCCTTCAGCTCATCTGATTAAAAAAATTGATTTACTTAAAAACAAACGTGATTTGGATTTAGGTATGATTAAGAATGATCTCAGAGATCTTAAAGTCAATTCTACTAACTCCCCAGTCATTGACTTGGAAGAAACTAGACCTGCTAGGTTTACCAGTACTCCAAGTGTTCCTTCCAGAACTAGGACAACTAGGGATGAATATTTTAGGCCCAGCCCTACTCCTGAAATCAAGCAGGCTTTAAATTTACTTCCTCCTATTACTGAATGGCCTAAATTCTCCAGAGAAGGAGAATACAACCATGTCAGTTTCATTAAATTTATTTATTATACCCTTGCTTCTTACAAACTACCTGATTCAATAGCTGTGGTAAGATTGCCCAGACTATTTGAAGGAGTAGCTCTTGATTGGTTTATCAATAAAAGAGACAAATTTGGATATTTATCCTGGATTTCTTGGAAAGAATTGATCAAAGTACAATTTGGTAGTAGGATTTGGAAAAGAAAGATGATGAAAACTTTTGAAACATCTCAGTTTGATCCATTAAAGGACAAAACTCACAAGTGGTGCTTAGACCATAAAAAGTGGTTAGACTGTTTTTACCCGGATGCTGATAAAGAAGAAGTCAATGAAAGACTTCTCAACTTATTTCCCGGACAAATCAAACACAGCTTAAGGTGCAGGATGCCTATGGATTCTGATATTTCTACCTTGATAGGTGTGTTGGAAGAGACTATTGACATGAATGGTCTTGATAAGAGAGTCAACAGACTCCCCAGGCAACAGAATACTAGGAACAGGGAAGATTATACAACCAAAACTAAGGAATCCCCTGCCACTAATTTAACTACCTTGGAAGTCAAGGAGACTACAGAGTCAAAGGAAAAAGTATTTTGGAACTGTAACCAAACAGGACATGTAAGAACTGACTATCCTCTACCTAGGAAAAGTATTAATCCTGTTGAAGGAGAAGAGTATGATAATCCTGACCCTCACCTTGATGATACTGATGGATCACTTTCTGGGTGTGATTTAATGATCACTAACCCCATCAATGTTATTGAAGGAAGTATTGAGTCTTCTCTGGACATAAATTCTGTTAATGAGGATTCTAACTTAACTCAAAAATGGAATCCCAACATCAAGATTCACCACATCTCTGAGGCTAAGGCCTTGACTCTAAAACCTTCTGCCGGTAAATTTACACCTCAGGAAAAACATGATATACAACTGGTTTAATCAAATGTTCCCCTGTTAAGTTACTTGTAGACAGTGGAGCCTTTTGCTCTTGTGTTGGTTCAACTTATTTGGAGAAAAAAGACCTAAACTGGAAACAGAACTTATTACCTGTACCTCAGGCTAAGTTCAGGAGTTGTAATTCTTCTCTTAATGCTGTTGGAGTATGGTCCTCTGATTTCATACTCCCTCCTCTAAAGGGTCACTTAAACTGAAAATTGAATTTTTAGTACTCCAGAACGGAGTATGTGATTACTTCATCCTTGGTTATTATTCTCTTTGCTTGTATGGTATAGATGTATTCCAAAGCAAGGGTAGATAATTCACCATAGGAGGAGACTCGAACAAGAAGTTTCAAATATGCCATGTCAATGCTCAAACTTCTGATTCAACTTATGAAAAACACTTAGAGAGTTTCAATCAGGAATACTTCTCTCAAGCAGCTTTGAATTCCCTGCTCAATGAAGAACAAAGACAGGACATCCCACAAGTATGCTTTGAAAATCAGAATGCTTTCTGTAGCAAGGATCACCCCATTGGTAACATCAAAGGACATGATATGATCCTGACTCTAACCATTAAGCCTCCTTACCCACTTAACCTCAGGAGACCTGCTTACCCTTCTAGTCCAAAATCTAGAGCTGCTATAGAAACTCACATCCAAGAATTGGTTGACCTACAAGTCTTAAGTGAATTACAACACAATGAACAAGTAGATATCACTACTCAGTAATTATAGCTTGGCATAATGATAAGTCAAGGATGGTTGGATATTTCAGAATGCTGAACAACTACACCCAAGCTGATTATTACCCAATTCCAAGGATTGACCTTGCTCTGCATAACCTATCACAAGCTAAGTATTTAACTACCATGGAAATGCTGAAAGGTTTTCACCAAATACCTATCAGCCCTGATAGCCGTTAATTCATGAGAATGATCTGTCATTTGGGAATTTATGAGTATCTAAGAATTCCTTTTGGTATAAAAAATGCTCCTTCTCATTTTCAAAGTATGATTGACACGGTTCTAGGATGGTTCATCAGACAAGGATTGATGTGGTTTACATTGATGATGTTATCATTTACTCTGATGATTGGGACAACCACCTGGATAAAGTGAGATTAGTCCTCAAAACCATATCTGCCGTAGGATTAAAGGTATCAATGAAAAAGTGCAACTTTGGCTATGGGGAACTCAAAGCCTTAGGACACATTGTTTCTGGACTAATCTTAGCTGCTGACCAACACAAGATAGCAGCAGTGATGGATAGGCCAATGCCTCAGAATAAAACTGAACTCCTATCTTTTATTATCTTTTGCAGCTACTATAGGAAGTACTTAAGAAAGTTTGCTCTTCTAACCAATTGTCTGTATGAAATCAGCAACAACACCACCTTGTTTGAAATGACTCATTAAAGAGTTAAGAATTATGAGGAACTCAAGATGGCCATGGCTTCAGCTCCAGTACTGATTCAGCCAGACTATTCTAAACCCTTCAAGCTCTATATAGATGCTAGTATGGATGGGCTGGGAGCTGCATTACACCAGGAAGTCATAGAGGATTACAAACCAGTGGAAAAACCTATACTCTTCATATCCAGAAAAGTTAAGGATACTGAGAAAAGGTATGGTGCAAGCCAAATGGAATGCCTTGCTTTAGTATGGGCTCTGGAGAAATTTCATTACTACTTGGAAGGCACCAAGTTTACAGTGATTACTGACTGCAATTCCGTCAGGAATTTGATGAACATGAAGACCCCTAGTAGGCACATGCTAAGATGGCAGATAGCCATACAACAGTACAGAGATCAGATTACAATAGTTCACCAAGCTGGTACTAAACACCAGAATGCTGATAGTTTGAGCAGGAATGCTTTACCCAATGAACCAAGTAACCCTGCTTATGACCCAGAGGATAATTATATCTTCCCTATCCTTAACATTAACATGTTGAATGTTGAAGCTCCTCTAATTGGAATCCACATTTGTGAATTGGATAAATCCTTGTTCAACTCAATCAAAGAATCTTTCAATTCTGGCATGAAAACTCTGATCACCATTATGGAAAGTACTTCTCCACCATCTGAACTGATAAATAGCCTACCTGAACCCCTCTTGAAACCATACAAAACCGGAAGGCTCACCATATGGGATTGTCTAGCATACTACAGGCATCAACATTCAAGTTTTATAGTCTTAACTAAGGATGAACATATCAAACACATCCTGGCTGAATGCCATGATAACTTCTCATCTGTTCATTTATCTGCTGATAGAACCTTAGATAAGGTTAAACAAACTGCTTGGTGGATAAATTGGAGAAACTCCATATCCAGTATTTTACTAGTTGTGAAACTTGTCAGAAGTCCAACAGGACCACTGGGAAAAGGTTTGGTCTACTGCAAAAGATTGCTGAACCCAAGAAAAGATGGGAGATCATTAACATGGACTTTGTAACTGGATACCACCAGGAGGAGCCTATTCCTACAACTCATTCCTAGTCATCATGGACGGGTTCTCCAAGAAAGCAAAGTTTCTACCTAATCACAAGGAAGAGACTGCTATGGAATTTGCCCTATTTTTTTGGAACAGACTCATTGCTGATGTTGGAGTTCCCAAGATCATTACCAGTGACATAGATCCTGAATTCACCTCTGAGTTCTGGAGAAATCTTCATGACATGCTGTGAACCACCTTAGCTTTCTCTACAGCTTATCACCCTCAGACGGATGGCTTAGCTGAAAGAATGATTCAGACCCTGGAAGACATGCTCAGGAGATTCAGTGGCTTTGGTCTAGAGTACAAGAATTCTGATGGCTATTGCCACAATTTGGTTAGCCTTTTACCTGAACTAGAGATGGCCTACAAAAGTATCAAGCACTCTACCACTAAGGAAGCACCCTACATACTGGAAAGAGGATGGATTCCTAAACAACACAAGGATAACCTTAATCACCAGCTAACAAATATTCACCCTACATCACTTGATTTCAAAAACATGATAGATGTAGCCAACAAACATGCTGTTAACTGTGTCCTGGATGCTGTGGAGTATAAACAAAAAAGGTGGGATAAAACCCATAAGGAGCCTGATTTCAAGATTGGTGATCAAGTCTTGATCTCTACCACCAACTTCACCAACTTAGCTGGAAATAGAAAGCTTAGAATAGCTTTTGTTGGAACTTTCACCATTGATAAACTTCATGGTAAGAATTCTGTGGAAGTAATCCTTAGGGATGAGCTTTCTAGGAAACACCCAGTCTTCCCATTAAGTCTCATCAAACACTACCACCCAAGGAATGGAGAATATACTCCTTTTCCTGAAATACCTCTTGCAGAAGAACCTGAAAAAGACAGAAGAAAAATTAGCAAGATCCTTAAAGATCAAAAAGAAAGGATCAATGGAAAAGATGTCAGACTCTACCTAGTTAGATACAAGGAAGAATCAGCTGATAAAGATGAATGGGTTCCTGAACATAATATTCCTGACAGACCCATACACCTAAGGAACTAAAGAGCCAGCAGAAGGCATTGACCCAGAAATTTTTTTTCAGATATAGACATA
This sequence comes from Puccinia polysora, assembly GCA_025617555.3. NCBI lineage: Eukaryota > Fungi > Basidiomycota > Pucciniomycetes > Pucciniales > Pucciniaceae > Puccinia > Puccinia polysora. Next base: position 16,823,601 of record CM062622.1, on the reverse strand, counting down.
TCTTGGAGTGGGGGAATGTCAGCTTGCTACTATGTACAGAGCAACCTGTCAATAGCAACACAAAACCATGAAAAATAAGAATATCTCAATTAACAAAGGGAGGAGTGAGAAATCCATAAATATTATTAAAGAAATGGATTTCGCACCCAAAATTAGGTAGGGTCACTCACTGACCCCACCCTTGAATTCCAAGTCCTTACATTTTTAAAATAATTAAAAAAAAAGTAATAAAAATTACAACACCAGTATGGCACCTTTTGGTCATTGCAATATTTCACACGTGTTTTCACATATAGTTTTTCTACCTAAAATTTACTCAGAATTGAGGTGTTGTGTATTTTTTAGGAGTTACACGCAGAAATGTGTTATGTCACAATTCCTGTGCGCAGCCCCGCATCATTACATATCCCTACGTACTTTTAGGAGCAGATTCCCGCGTACTAGAGAACCGCACGCAGCTAATTCTGCCATGCAAGGAGCAGATCCTACCCCACGCACATCTGTAATGACTGATGCCTGCGTCTGGATCCGTCGTGACCCAACTGACAACCAGGTACCGCTCAGAAGACCTACAACCTAGTTAGAGTTGCCTAGCATATGTAAAAATTTGAAATATGCATTAGTAATAGTCTAAAAAGATCAAAACTGAAATAAAATTAATAAAAATTAAGTTTAGAAAATTTTTTCATAATAAATCAAAGATCAAGGATTACCAAGTAAGTCACTGACCCTGATCTTTGAAGACCACAAAACACTACAATGAATGTTCATAAAAATGATTAAAAATTATCTACTTGATCAGCAGATGATGGAAAATCAGTAAACATCCACATTTGACCGCTTCAAAGCAATACCAATAGTACAAATGAAGGATGAGTACAGAATGATTAAATTTACGCTATAACAGATTAGCAGATCCTGTTGCTAAAAAAGTACAGAAATCCAGCAGATCTAAGGACAGCCGATTGAAAGAACCCAGTGGACGTGCCAATCGTGCCCTGACTGGCTTACCAGCCTCATCCCACGAGCAGAACCCTCTTGACGTGCCCTGAGAAGCTCAAAATCACCCCAAAAAGGTATTTATACAGACCTCTTTGGATCCATTATTCCATCATCAGTTTACCAGGAATTATTATTATCAATCAGACACCGTGTCATTGTTGATAAAGTGCTTTTGGAAAGATCAGCAAGTGATTTATGACTTAGTCTGTAGTATTATTATTTATTCTTATTAACCAATCAACCCCTGAAGTTTAGTCAAGCGATCCACCCCATCTGCTCTGAAACCCTTCCTATTATTACAGGATTTTCGTGATAAAGTGCTCAGAGTGAGTGTTTCCCTTCCTGTCTAGGCCAGTGTGCTGTCATGCCCAGCCATTAGTGGAATAAGCCCTTTCTAAGGCACCCATCTTCATTCCAAGGTTCTTAAACTGCCTAAGGAGGCCCCTTGAAGAGAGGTTGCTTTTTCTGTAAAGACCCCCAGTAGTATAATACTGTGGCCCCTCTCTTATATACATATTGAAAACATTTTATTACCAAACCAATTAAACCTTGCAACTGCTCTTATTATATTGTTTATTTGAGCCTCTAAGCGTTTATTTTTGGAATTATTATTATTATTATTATTCCATTATTTTTATCACTCTCTGTAGCTGAAGGACTGCAAGGTTCCTGGTATCAGAGAGCTGACAGTCACTCAATGTCCCCGCCCTTGAAATGCAACTCCTTATATTTTTAAATAATTAAAGAAAGAAAAGACAAAAAAGCCATGTCATCAATATGGCAATTTTTGGCCAATGTAACATTTCACACACATTTTCACATGTAGGTTGCACACCTAAAATCCAGTCAGAATTGAGGTGTTGTGTATATTTTAGGAGTTACACACGGAAATGGGTTATTTCAAAATTCCCGCACGCAGTCCCACATCCTTACATAACCCTTACATACCTGTAGCATCAAAATACCGCACACAACCAATTCTGTCACGCACCCAGCTGATGCTACCCTGTGCGCATCTGAATGGACTGATCCCTGCATCATGATCAGTCCTGAAAAATCTAGCAACAGGTACCGCTCATAAGAGCTACAACCTAGTTAGGTTTATCTAGCATATATAAAAACATGAAATATGCATTACAATGGGTCTAAAAAATTTAAAACTTAAATGAAAATGTGATATAATCAATTTAAAGTATTTTTTATAATAAATCAAATATTAAGGATTACCACGTAAACTACAGATCCTCATCTTTGAAGACCACAAAACACTACAAGGAGTGTCCTTAAAAATTATTAAAAATTACCTATCAGCAGATGATTGAAAATTAATAAAAATGAACATATGCCTACTTCAAAAAAATATCAATAATAAAAATAAAGGATAAGTGCAGAATAATCAGAATTTCCCCATTAACAGATTAACAAATCCTGCTGCTGAAATAGTGCATAAATCCAGCAGATCTGAGGACAGCCAATTGACAGAACCAACCATAGGTGCTTAACTTGACTTGACTGGCTTGCTAGCCTAAGCACTTGAGCAGAACCCTCCCTATTTTCCCTGAGAAGCTCATTACAAACCCAAAAATCTATTTATACAGACCTCTTTAGATCCATTATTCCCCATTGTCAGTTTACCAGGAACTTATTATTATCAATCAGACACTGTGTAATTGTTGATCAAATGCTTATAAAGATATAAGCAAGTGATTTATGACCTAGTCTTCAGTATTATTATTTATTTCCCATAAACCAATCAACCCCATTGAAGTTTAGTCAAGAAATGCACCCCATCTTCTCTGAAACATTTTATAACTTTGCAGGATTTTTGTGGAATATTGCTCAGATTAAGTTGTTCCGTCCCTGCCTTGGCCATTGTGCTTTTTTGCATGGCCATATCAGTGGATAAGTCCTCATAATGCACCCATTATTTATTCCAACGTTCTCAAACTGCCTAAGGAGGCCCCTTGAAAAGAGGTTGTCTGTCTTTAAAGATCCCCAGTAGTATAATACTGTGACCCCTCTTTTCATAACAAATTGAAAACACTTTTAACCAAAAAAAATTAAAACTTTCACCAGCTCTTAAAATATTTATTATTTGAGCTTTTTAAGTGTTTATCATTGGAATATTATTATTGTTATTATTCCGGTATTTTTTTAATCACTCACTGTAGCTAAAGGACTGAAAGGTTCCTTGTATTAGAGATCCAACAGGTTCCAAGGTTAAGGGTGGTTTATTTATGGCAGCCAGATGGCTGTATGAATGTGGTTTATTCAATGATTGATGGGTGAGCTGGTTGGGTTATATTTGCAGGGTAACTGACAGCTCGTGTAGTTGCACAAGGTTCTGGCCCGCGCAACTACACAGAGTTATCACAATTAGAATAACTTCTGATTTCAGTGGTTCCAGAAGGCAACTACCCAAAAATAAATTGATTTATCTCAATGGGGATATCTTCTGAGTAGTTGCAATGTTGTTTCTCAGTTCAACTACCAAAACAAATACATTTTAATATTTTTAATAATTTTATTTTTCTTTTTATTTATGATTTTTTTCATTTTCATTTTCATTTATTTATTTATTTTTTGGTGAGATTTAAACAACCCCCATGCCTTGATGTGAAGAACCTGGTGTTGGGTTTTGAAGGGTTTCTAGAGTGCGGCCAGGCTGTCATTGTGGAATTTTCTGTGGCCAGAGGGGTAGTTGGAGATCCTTTTTTTATTTATGTTCTATCTTGTTGGGTATGGAACTCCTGGTCTTGAGATGTTGCACCAGCGCCAAATTGGGGTCTTTGGCTGGCCAGTAACATCAAGTCACTATATGTGGCCAATGTTTTCTCAAATAAGGATCAAAAATTTCACCATGAAAAGAAAATGATGGATCCTGTGCTTCACCCTAAAATAGACAGGGTAGAGTGTGGATTTGACCTTGATTGAAATTAAAAGTCAACTGTTTTTCACCTTGGTTAAAAATCAAATTCAATCCAGTTTCACCTTTGTGGAAAATTAAAGTCAAACTGATTTACCCAATGATCAACTTTAATTTCAGAATCACATCACTGAACAAAAAGTAGTAAGTTTGAATATGTTCAAAATTGTACACTTTTTTTTATTGCATAGGCAGTGGTTTTTGTGCCCTTTTTTCAATTTTATTTTCATTTACTCATAAATGAATTTAACCCCCAACCCCCCCAAAAAAACACTGCATCTTTCACAGGGTGAAATTTTAATGTTCAGCCAACTTTTTGTACAAGGAAACTTAGTTTCACAGGAAAATAATTTGAATTCAAGGTGGTTTTCACTTGATTTCATTTATTTCACAAAAATCATGCAGATTTTGGTATGCCTATAAATATATAAAATTTCTTTTTATAATTCCAAATCCATTGAGTGGAGCCAAATCAATATAGAAAGGCCATCTTGTTCAGACAGTGTAGCATTACAATCAATATCAACACAAGCCATGATCTGAAAATTATTGGTTTCTCTGACTTGAAAAACATTCAGGTTTTACCACCTTGAAAGGAATGTTGTATTTGTTTCAAAAAAAATGATAAAAATATAAAAATAATGTAAATCATGAACATGATCAACAAAATTGATTATTTTTGAAATCTTAACAAACTTTGGATTATTATCTACATAAAAACAAACAATTCTTTTCACCATATGTTTATTGGGTGTGGTAAGTTATTAATTCTTCCAGTTAAAATGATGGTGGTATCTCCACCATGGGGACAGAATGATGTTCCAAGAGTTGCATGAATTAGTTCAAAAATTATGATCAATCCAGTTAATGTGGTTTTAACTTCCTAAAAATATCAAGGAAATCAGTGTAATATTTCCTTTCTGCCAGATTCAGTTTTGAATTAATCTGATTGTCATTTCCATCTTTGCTTTTTAAATATTATGTGACAATTTTAAATTCTGGGGGGGGCTTCAGGGTTTTTCAAAATGTTCTTCAAGTTGTTAGATTGGGAGAATCTCTGCAAAAGAGTCAAGGGTATATTTTCTGCAATCAGAAAGAAATGAAAATTAGTTTTTCATGATTAATATGATTCAAAATTTGAGCTTATCTTGTACCTGTTGAATTTTTATGTTTAATACAGGATAAAAGGCCATTTATTATTTCATATGCTCATTTTGCAGAACAAGCATTGGGCCCAATGTCATTAGGAGCTCAGGTATATGTGTGGAAAGTTAATGGTTTGTTTTGGATTTGGATGCAGGAAAAAGCTTCTGACAATTATTTTGGTATTTTTTTGAATGCTTGGTAAAGTCTGGTGCAGAATGTTGAGTAACACCCCAGCTTATAGCTATGTTGAGTGCGCTCACAAGGTTGAAAGTGTTTGCAAAAATATCTGCAGGAATTGGATTTGCCCCTTTGTCTCTTGTTATAAATTAAAGGGGAAGATAAAGTTTATATATCAAGAGCCATTCTTCACCTCTCAAGATTCCATGAGTGGCCACACCAAGATTCTTTGGCACCCTGGTGAAATTGGAGGGAATGGGTGTTTTTTCAATCAAGTTTTGAATTTCCTTCAGAGTTTGTGAGTCAAATTTAAATTTTGAATGATTTTGCCATCAACCTTTTCAGGCTCAAAATAAGAGCTAGTGATGCTTGATATTGGAACATAGTCCATATCATCATTATATTGATTACTGGGTCCTGAGGTGTGAACAAATTTGGCACTCCTTTCTAAATAGGGAGTGGTGGTATCTTTCTGATTGTTGGAAATATTTTTTGGCGGGTTTTGTGAATGCTCTGAAGATCTGGAATGGCCTCCCTCCTCAGATATTGCACCTCTCTTGAGTCAATGTCTTTTTTTAGTATGTAATATTAATTTTTCATTTCACTTCTTGTGAGTGTTTCACTACTTGAAAAAATTTAATTTTTTCTGTTGTTATTCTTCCATTTTTATTCCAGCAGGCAGATTTTACTTGTGGCATTATCTTTCAAAGCTCCAACAATTGTATTGTGCATTAAATCAAGATTTACCATCTGAGTTGCATCCCAATAAGGCAGCTCTTCAAGGATTGAATATATCACACCTGCTTTTCAAAAGACTTCCTCACGCGCATTAATTGAGGGTGCCTGAATCCATTTCTGGACACTTTCCTTGTGGTTCTTCTAGTTTCAATTTGGAAACAGGAATGGCTGAACAACATCCATTTGGGATTTTTCAATATGGAAGAAATTGTAAAACTTGGTTCCTCAATGACTTGTTAAACCAGTTAGTTTCCTCATAGCCACAACATCAGCAATTAAAGTCAAAATGGAAACTCTGATGAATGATCTGTTCAAATTCAGAGCTGCTTTTGAGAATAAAAGAACCTTCCAAAGTTCTTTTAGTTCTTCAAAAAGGGGTTGTAGTGGATAGTTCAACTGGGGTCCAGTAGGCTCCTTGGGTCCAGTTATGATTCCAGCAATATATAAATTTTCTGTTTTGTGATGTTTTACAGGAGGAAGATTGAGACAAACCAAGACTATTGATCCCAAGCTTCCATGCCTGCTGTATTTGCAAAATGCATTGAACCAATCAACATAAAGTGTAAATTCCAAATGTTCCTTTTTTGAAATGAAGCATTCTGATTCACCAATTCCTTTGAATTTATTCCAAAAAAAAACCATCCCAAATATTGGTCATTATATCCCTTGGGGATCTTTCTATATGAAAAAAAAGATCCTTTTCAATTCCATTCTTTTGCAAAGAACTTGCTAGCCATGCCTTAAAAGGTTTTTACACAAATTTTTGCTTAGGTGAGAACTTTGATTCAATAATTTCTTTCATTTTTGTATTTTTTTTTTGATGATTTCTTCATTTTACCAATTGATTCTACACATTCTGGGATGAATTGGAAATAATTCAGATGTTGAGTACACTTTATTTGTTCATTATTGACGTCCTTCACCAATGCAGGGAGAAAGGAACAATCTGGACAGCAAGAATATATATTCAAGGTGGGATTTACATTCAGGTATTCAAAAACACTATCCATATTAGGGGTTTTGTTCATTAAATATTTTGAAAGTGATTTAGAATTTTCTGCTTGTGAAAATTCAATGCAAACAACAGAAATCTGGATGCATCCCTGCTGATACAATGTTCAAAGTTCAAAATAGAGGATATCACTAGAGAGAGCACAAATGCTCTTCCATTGAGTCTCCAAGATGTTTGAGAATAATTTGATTTATCAAAGATGTCTGAAGCTGAATGAGAGTCAGATTAATGAAAAGTTGAAGCAGAGGTGCTCTGTAAATTTTTTTTTTTGGATGACCTTGGTGCACCGCAGGAAACCTCAAAGTATTTCTGATTAGATTGATTCCTGGGGGGAGTTATTTTGTTTTTTTCTCTTCTTGATATGTAATGTTTATACTGGGCAGTTGTAAAAGCCCACCCAGGTCTGATCCCATCAATTTTCCTGTGGGTCTGGGAATTACAATAATCACATTGGCAGATGATTTGGTTGTTTTTCAATGGTGACATTCTAATAAATAGTTATTACTAGTGGAAAAAAATTGGTTTATTTTCTTTCCAAATGGTCATCCAAATAACCTTGATGGTGGGATAAAAGTGGAAAAATTACACATCTTATAGAGAAGTATGCTGATGCATTTCAGTGAACAATCCAATCTGAAAATAATAACTAAATTCAAGTGGATAAGTCCTGGAACTCATCAAGCAGGGGTTTTGGTGCAGGTTTGAAACATTTTTCACAAGAAGCTTCAAAATTTGAAATTAAAAATGGTTACCCAGAATTAAAAAAAATAGGACAGAAAAAAAATCATAGTGTTTGAATTGTTACATCACTAATATGAGCCCTCTTGGAAGATCGAAAACTTGGTCTCCATTGAGATGAAAATTCAGCCGGTATTCACTGAATTCAAGCACAATGAACTTAGCAATCTCAAATATTTTTACATGGCAAGGAAAAAATCCATCTTCAGAAAGGAAATTCTTTTGCATTATGGAGCAGATATATGTGTTGGTTCTTTTCCATATAGGTTCATCAATCTTGTTGGCTTCAATTTCATTCAGCTTGGAAATAATTGAAATGAGTTCCAGGAAACTGGAGGCTGGGAAATTCCTGTAATCACTCCAACTCAAAAGAATCCCAAAAATTACCGAAACACAAGAAGAAGCCAAGAGAGAATAACATAGCCTTGCAGTTTACTCCTTGGGAATTCTATCAAGTTGGGGTTATAAAGCTGGATATATTTTTCTGACCAATTGATTTTGCACCTGGCCTTTAATATTTAGAATTAAATGAATAGATGGTAGACATTATCAATCATCCTTTATGTAGCATTTAAATTGTGTTTGATACTTCTTTCAAAGGATTATGCAGTGGAATCAGTGATTTTGAAAGTAGTGTTATGGCTGGTAAGACATTGTATGAAATACTGTATCATTGCTATCTCTTGTGAAGAGTCATCATTGGGTTTGGTTGGAGCTTCATATGCTGGTAAAGGTGTGATATCCTTAGAAACCAGTGAAATGGACTGTAAAAAGATCTTTTCCCAATTTTTCTGTTGATGCTCCATAGGATGGAACAACATATTGAGCAATGTAATTAATTCATGACCCAGTAAATTGGATGGAGTGGTGTGATTTGCTATTGTGGGAATGTTGCAAAATTCTGGTTTCAAGAGTGGTTCATTCAACAATGGCTTGAAAACATTGATTCCTGATTGCAACCAAAAAAATAATTCAAATAAAAATTGAAGATTTGATTCAAAAATAAAGGTTCAACAGACAATAATCCAGCATTGTCTTCAACCATTGTTTGATACCAGTGTTAGGCAGTGTACAGAATGGAATCATTGATTTCAGGGTATCATTGTATCTGCTCATTGGCTGGAGTTTATTTATTTGCATGGTGTGAAGCTTGAATATAGATTCATGTGCCATTGAATGAGCATCATAAAGGAGTTTTGAAGATTAAAGTTCAATTATAGGAAGGATTGCCTTGGTGTGTTTCAGGAATATGGTGGATACTTTGGATTGTTGGATAGGTTGGTTTTTTGAAGATCCTGGCAGTGTGGCAGATATAGCATTAGCTGTTGGAGGTGGATTTGGTTGAGACTTGCATGCATATTTGAACTGGGAATGTTGTTTTATTTTTTTTCACAATGTGCTTTTGGTATTTCCAACAAAGGATCAGATGGTGAAGGTGGAATGGGTTTAGAGTGGGGCTGATGGGGGACTTCACTGTGAAGTAGGATCATATCAGGATAAATGGTTCCAGGTGGTGGGGTTGGCCAATGTTCACTTGTGGTAGAGCTTTGAAAGTTGGATGGGAAGGATGCCTGAAAATCAAAAAATTGGACACTCGGTTTGGGATTGTCATTGTTTGTGATCTTCTGGCTTTCAGGAAAAATCATATCATCATTTGTTGCACTGGAATTTGATGTGAAAAATTCCCTCTTTTGGAAGGTTGAAGAGTATATTTGGATTGATGAGAGCATTTATATAGCACATTTCCAGACCCTATCTTCACCTGATCTTCACCTGGAAGATCTTTACCACTTCACACAAATTGGAAAATCAAAAATTCTTGGTTACCAAAGGATGATTGGAGAAAAATGGATTTCAATAAATTTACTGACCTCTATTTGATTCATCTATAGCATCCATAGCCTTTTTTGCATGGTAACAAACAGAGTGGGGCAAGGTATAATCATTGTGGTCTTTTTAAAAGTTTTTTTGTATCCATTGGATGTTTTCAAGAAACTCTGCCCGGGAAAATACAGAGATCTCCAACTCATCTAGGAAGGTCCCTATAATTGGTGGTGGTGGGGAGGCTAAAAAACCTTCAATATTGGATCTTTGTTTTGCTTCAGGTCGTGGCCATTGGGGTGCAGGAAGTTTGGTAGATGTGGGATTTTGTTGGGCTGTTAATTATGGTGTTTGGGATGTTTCATTTGCCAAAAGTGGCTGGTAGCTGGGAAGACAGGATTTGATGATAGATTCAAAGGAGCGGTTTTTGGGGAATTGAAGAGGTCAACTGGTTAAAATTTTAACAATTATATGAACAAAAAATTATCAGCAAAACCGTCAGTCCATGTTGCATGACCAGGAATAATTTCTTGGTATTTGGTTGAGTATCCTGGCTGGGAAAGTTCACTAGCTAGGAGATCATATTTTTCAGGGCCAAATGGATCACAAAGGTGAGAAGAGGGATTTATATTGTTGGTGGGAAAGGAAATTGCCTAACTCACAAGTGCCTTATATAATTAAGATATGGCACGCACGAAATGGGGGAAATTTCATTTGGGAAGGGATGGGAGATCCCCTGGATCCTAGTATTTAAGGAAACCATGTGAACCAAGTGAAGAAAAAAAACTGTAGTTTTTGGGTGAGCAGATTTACAGGCAAGCATGTAGAATATGCTCTTTATGATTCACACAAGTCACATCCAAGCTTGCAATGCATTGTGACTGATTAATTGTGAGATTTTCATGGTGGAACAAAAATACATGTGTGGAAAATTTTTCAATAGAAAAAAGGTGTTTCAATCAAGATGGATTGAAGAGCTAACATCTTATTGAAGAAGCAAGCCAATTGATAAAAATTTCCTCCCTTGCACTATGTCCACCAAAATTTCCCAAAGCTGTTACTTGTGCCTTCTTGCAAACCTCAGCCTGGTTTTTTATAATTAGGACTGAGATTCCTAGGTGTGTGAAAGTACTTCCAGGGGGTCTAAGTGATTGGACTGTCTGATGGAACAGATAATTTCATTCCCAGATTACATCAGTCCAACAACTTTTGCATTGAAAGTCAATTTAAGTTTGAATCCCAGGAAAGAAAAATTGTATATATTGAGAATCAAAGCCCTGGTGTATATGGGCAAGTTCTGCTCTCTCCTCAAAAATAACACAGAAGCCACCATCAGCCATACCACTGATGTTGTTATCAAAATGGTGTGAATTGTAAAATTCATTTCAAGTGGCAATTAAATTTCCAGAAAATAATTCTTCAACAGCAGATACATATTCTCTAGATGCAAATCCTGGTATTGCAAATTGATTCATTTGATCAAGTGGAAACCTGGAGCCATGGTTTTGAACCAATTGCTCAATATTTGTTCAATCCTTGATAGAAATTTGAAAAGTTTATTCCAATGTGCATGTTTCTGGGTTTTGTTGACTGAGGCAGGCACTGGAACACACTGGCCTGGGACAATTATTTGTCAGAAAATATGAAATATCCAATTACAATAATTTGAAATTAAACATAATTTTCTCCATGATAGCCATAAATTGGACACCAACCAAATGCTTTCATGATCCCTGAAAAGAAGGGGCCATTTTTCTGGTTTCCATACAAACATCTCAACTGGAAAAGAGTTTTTGTGACAAAAGGGGGGTCAGAATATTCAACATGACTCATATCCCTCCATTGAGTAAATTTCACTGCTAGCCCAATTTCTTTTTTTCCATTGACATACACAACAGCAGTCCCTGGTGGCCTAAAATGCTTGAAAAATTGGAGTACTTCCTGTGGATGGTAAATGTAATGCAAGTCTGGACATTGAATTGACCCCAGGTTGTGGGGTTTGTTGAAAGAAAAAGACAATCCAGGTAAATTCCATAGAATTCAAATTGAGTCCTGTTTATAAGATTTCTGTTGGGTGGCATGATTGTAGCTATTCTCAGGAAATGGTGTGGCAATGACATGTTTGGCAGAGTTTCTCTGTGGTTGATGCACACTCATGCAGTGGAAATGCACATTATGATGAGCTTGTCTTTCTGTCATTGTCCCCTGCATGTTGTACTTTTGTTGACATCTCTGGGAACAAAGTTCAAGGGCTGCTACTGAGAAATGACATTTTCTTTCTGGAAATCAACAAAGGAATGTCAATAAGTTTTGTTCAAGTGCCTGTGGGAAGTTTTTTATTGGATTGAGATTGGGGATATTAGTAGAACCAAGGGGAAAAAAAAGAAAGTTTGAATTTTTCGGGCATGGCGCCGCCACAGCCAAATCAATCAAATACCATCATTGATTAGAAAGCACCTTGCATGGTTTCCTTGATGGACACATTCACACAAGGCATTCACTCTCTGGCATGTTTTGGTTGAAAAGCCAAAGCACCTTATAGGTAAACAAGAAATAAGTGAAGAACTGAGTCATTCACTTTTGCCAAAAGTGTAGCAGATGGATTGTTCATTTTCAAATTTAAATTGTTGAAGGGGAGAATGTTTCCATGAGGCACTGGATTTATATTAGGCTTTTATATCCTTTTTGACGTCCACAAGCTTGTGGCAGAATTAATAATTGATTCCATTTTTGAGGCTGCCATCAGCATGACTCAAGGGCACCTGCCACTGTATCCTGAAACGTCAAAGCTGTGACCGTTTTTTTGTTTCAGGATACAGCAGCAAGTGTGCACTCATTAGAGCAGATCAAATGGGGTTGGGATGCAGCTTGGGTGCTGTCGCACTGCCCAATGGCATCTGCTGGTGACAGTGGACATAATTTCTTTCTTGATGAAGCTGTCTGCTGTCACCAAGGGATGCAATTGAGCGGTGCAAAAGTGTCCAAGATTTTTCCCCACCCAATTGCATTTTCTGGTTTCAATTGGGCGCTTCAACGGCTTGGACCATCACAATCAGCAGCTGCAACAGCATCCAAGCGGTTACAGAGCCCCATTGAGGCCAGAAAATGCAATTGGGTGGGGCAACAGCTTAGATGCTTTCACACTGCCCAATTGAATCCCCTGGCAAAAGTGGACAAAATGGCTTGATGAAGCTGTCTGCTGTCACCAGCGGATGCAATTTCCATGATAGAGAGAATAAAAAACCCTTATAGTCCAGGTGTTGGGCAGTATATTTTTTGCAAATCAAGGAAGCCCTGGGGGCTCTTTCAAACTTTATGATGGTAAAATTTGTGTGGTGCCCTGGGAACATAGAAATTGAAGGTAATGAGGCCGTGGATCAATTGGAAAAAAAGGCTTTTGACAACCTGAAGTCACCAATCTTTGCAAACCAAGGAACCAAAAATAATATTGCCTGGATGGCCATAAGCAAGGGGCTTTGGCCCCAACATTCCGCCCTCCCCCTACCCAGGAGAAAAATTTTTCTGATCTTCCAACCAACGGCAGGCCATTTGCCTATGGAACTGTTCCTTTATCATGTCTGGAAGCGTGTTTACCCCCTCTGCTCTCTCTGCAGGACAAAAGAACCAGTCAAACATTTTGTTTCCCACTGCAACACTTTCAGAGGGCCCAGAAATCAGATCTGGGTGGATTTTAAAACATCAGGACTGAAATTAAACCAAAAAAGGCCCATTTTCCTCCTTGTATTACCTCAAGCTCACCCAGCTCTTGCTTGCTTCATCAATAGCTTGTGCCTTTTCTGGACTTCCTCCTAATTAAACATGTTTATGCTCAAAGTTTTTCCTCCCTCTTCTGTTTTCCTTATCTCTCTTCTTTCTCTGTCTCCCTTCCTTTTATTTCCTTTTGATTCCCAGTTCCTGTTGTATTCTCTTCCCCGGGGCTATCTCAGCGCTCTTCACTTCCCTCCAGCCTTTCAAGGCAGTAAATTTCTTTGTCATATTCATAGTGAGAAATTCAATTTGAAAAATTACACTTGACAAAAAAGCTGTCTGCTGTGGTAGACAAAACATGTCCTATAGCTATTGGACTCACTTTTGTACTATAAAAACATCTAAAAACCTTGAATAAACCTCAGAAATGGATTCTACATCCAAAATAACCAATATTGACTCAGCCAAAGTACCACACTAACTCTGATGAATTAGAAGATACATCCCAAGAAACTTTCAACTGTGGCAAACTCATACCCAACCAGGTTTCACATCTCTGTGGAACACATAAGGCATACCCTGAAAACCCTCAAGTACATTAAAGTGGAATCTTACCCTTGACACCAGGACCATACACCAACCCTGTTGCCTCAGCCAAAATACAGAAATACAGATCCAGGAGGCAGTGAAGCATTCCTCATCTGGTCACCTTGCCCAGAATACAAAAATACAGATGCAACAAGCAGTGAAAGAAGTCCAGATCCAGTCACCCCATCCAGAATACAGAAATATAGATACAGGAGGAAGTGCAGCAAGTCAGATCCTGTCACCTCATCCAGAGTACAGAAATACAGACACAGGAGGCAGTGCAGCATTTCAGATCCTGTCACATTATCCAGAATACAGAAATACAGATACAGGAGGCATTGCAGCAAGTCAGATCTTGTCAACTCATCCAGAATAAAGAATACAGATTCAGGAGGCAGAGAAACCATCCAAGATCCAGTCACCTTGGCCAGAATACATAAATAAAGATACAGGAGGCAGTACAGCATGTCAGATCTGGTCACCTGAACCAAAAAAACATGCAGAAAATACACATACAAGAGGCTGTGCAGAATTGTACAGGAGAAATATATACAGGAGGAAGTCAAACCAGTCTCAAGAAAAACCAAACAAACATGCAGCAAATACACATACAAGAGCCTGTGCAGAATTAATACAGGAACAATATAGATACAGGAGGCTGTGCAGAAGTATACAGGAGCAATATATATGGGAAGAAGTGGAACCAGTCTCAACCAGAAACAAGCAAAGCAACATTATTGCACATCAATACATGTAGGTAGGATCAAGCAGCACTAAAAAAACCACCATTAGTGCACAGAAATATATCTTATCTGAACTACACAGCAATTTATGCAGGGCTGTGCATGCATGAAACCCCTGTAAAAGCTTTTTCCAACCGGCAGAAATGCCTCATGTAACTGTACAAGCTTTTTAAAACCATCAGAAATTCCTCATTGAACTGTATCTCACTTTTCCTCACCAGAACAGGGAGAACCCTCTGGGGAAGCCTTGAGCACCCCTGGGGGCATGATTTGTCTATTTAAGGATGTCTTTTTTTCCCTATCAAAATTGGATCCTCATACCATCTGGCCCATTCATTCAGTCACACATCAGTACCCAGCTGTGGTACCTACCCAGATAAAATATTAGTGAACCAATTATAAGGAAACAAGAAATCAGAGACCAAGTTATAACCAAACAACAGGTGCTTGAATAAGGGTTCTTCTTTGACCTAAATATTTGGCACCAAATTAAAAAGAACCACCCATGAATAAATAAATAGTGCTTAAAAAGAAAGAGAGCACAACCAAAAGCAACTACCAACCTTTCATCTACCCAGCCCCCTGTGGGTAAACCCATCCTTGGGTCCTCTCCTGAACAACCCCTTGGATAAAACTTGAACGGTTTAATATTTGGATATTGCTTAATAGAAAATATATCTGATCAAACACTAACCAATAATTATTGAGACTGAGGAAAAGTGGAGTTGAAAGTCAGAGAGAAGGATGATGTTTAATTTCAGAAATGTAATGATCAAATGAAATAAAAGAAGAAATGAAAATAACAAAGTAAATTGTGAGAACAGAAATAACACTTACCTGAGGAAAAGTGGAGTCAAAACTCAGAGAGAAGGATGAGAGAGAAAATCTTCTCTCTGACTTGCGATCTATCCTCAGGTATTTTATCTTGATTAGATTTCGCATGAAAGCGTGACATGGATATGAAAGATGAGAAATGAAAATGAATATTGAAATGGAAACCCGCGCTTCTGGGTGTGAGAAGCATATATTGGAAGAGAGCAGATGTGAAACAACAGACAGAGAGTAGAGATGAGGATAAAGGAAAAACAGGAAATAAGAAAGGAATAGAAAATGAAGAAAAGGTAAGTGAGAACAGAAATAGGAAATGAAGAAAGAAGTCTTAAGGGTGAATATTCCAGTACCCCCCCTTGCTGAGCACAATCTAGAAGCCCAAAATGAAACTGGTGAGAGCGTAAAAGGATCCAAGGTAGGGGTTTTGTGAGCATGTTGGCAAGCATGTCGTTGGTTGAGACATGTTGAACATTAAAAACATTCCGTTCAACACATTCCCGAATAAAGTGATGTTGAGCGTCGATGTGTTTGGTGCAAGAGTGATGTTCTGGGTTTTTTGAAAGAGCCTTGGCACCTTTGTTGTTGACAAAAAGATTCACTGGGAGATTTTCACAAAGACAAATTTCGCAAAGAATGTTTCTAAGCCATAGTCCTTCTTTTCACGCTTTGGACATAGCTTTGTATTTGGCTTTGGTGCTTGATAGAGAGACTGTAGGTTGCTTTTGTGATTTCCAGGATATAACACCCAAGCCAAAACAAAAGGTGTAGCCAGATGTGGAGCAACAATCATCTTGATCCTCAGCCCAATCCAAATCTGAGTAGCCTGATAGATCGAGAGCATTGCCACCCAGGGTCAGCTTGAGAGAGCGGGTGGAGCAAAGATAACAAAGAAGCCTGAGGGCAGCATCCCAATGTTGAAGGGAAGGATCTTGTAACAATTGGGAGAGCTTATTTACGGCAAAGGAAATATCCGGCCGACTACATTGAGAGACCCATAGGAGAGAACCAATGAGTTGATTATAGTGGGATGGGGTGGAGTGTTTGTCTGGTGATCTACGACGCAACATCTTGAATCGGGGGGTAGTAGGTGAGGAGACTGGTTTCCAGTCAGGGGAGAGGAAGTTTTTGGACATGGAATCTATGTAATGCAACTGGTAGATGGAGACTGTTTTTGAGGGAAAGTCACGAGATATAGATAGAGACAGAAAGAGAGATAGATCTTTGTTTGAGCCGATGGTGAAGACTTTACCAATATCTTTGACAAATTGATTCACAAAAGTATCTGTGCCAATTACAGCAAGGTCCTCCACATGAGCAGTGAGAGCGCCTACAAGAGTATTGCCATTCAGATTGAAAAAGAGGGATGGGTCGTAGGGGGATTGAGAAAGACCTAACAATGTAAGGGCTGTCCAAAGTTCAATGTTCCATTGTCAAGGATATTGCTTAAGACCATAAATTGCACGGGAAACCTTGCACACCCAATCCGGATGAGCTGGATCTTCAAAACCAGGGGTTTGAGACATGTAAATAGGTTCATCAAGATGGCCATTTAGAGAAGCTGTTTTGAAGTCAATTTGGCGACCCGTCCAGTTTTTTGACCCAAGAAGACTGAGTAGGAGTCGGAGGGTTTTGAGAAGAAGCATAGGAGCTAAAACCTTGGAGAAGTCTAAGCCTTTTACTTGAGATAAACCCATAGTGACAAGACAGGCCTTCAGTTTGATGATGGAGCCATCCGCACAACGCTTCACCTTGAAAACCCATTTTGAATGGATGATTTTTCTCCCACCGGGCGGGGGAACAAGAGTCCAGGTGTTCATACCCACGAGGGAGGTTATTTCTTCTTGAGAAGAAGAAATCCAACAATGCGAGTGAGGAGATCTGAGGAGTTGCTTCCATGTCTTCGGAGCGAGGAGATCATCTTTGACTGAGGCTTTTCGAGAAAAGGTTCCGTAGCGCAACGGTGGACAACGAACGCGGGAGGAGCGGCAAGGAGGGGAAGAAGTTTTGTTTGGGAGCAAGGTAAGGGACAGGAGACCAATTTTCAAGAGCAGGGGTGGTTGAGGGAGTGGGACGACAGATGGATTCAGAAAAGCCAGGCGAAACCAGAGGTACGGAGGAGGATGGCAATTCAATACTTGTATCTTTAGGTGCATGACCATACGGAAACGTTTTGTTGTTGAAAAGCACATCCCTTGATTTGATGACGATTTTTGACTCAAGATCCATTACCCTGTATCTGTTTCCGTGAGGTAGATAAGAAAGAAGAATTGTGGATCTTGCTTTGTCGGACAGTTTGGATCGACTTACATCTGGAACTTTATACCAGGTCAAACAGCCCAAGGGATGAAGATACGAGGGGTCGATGTCGGTCGTTTTCAGGATAGAATTTGGGGAAACAAAACCAGAAGGAGTTTTACAAGGGAAAGAATTGAATGCAAAGAGAGCATGTCTGAGAGCATTGGTCCAGAAAGATTTAGGGAGATTTGAGAGAGAAAGGGAGCAGCGAATCATATTATTAATGGTCCTGTTAGAGCGTTTGGCTACACCGTTCAGTTGTGGCAAATGTGGGGGACCTGGTTCGTGTTTGATGCCTTTTTGGGAAAGGTAGCTCTTCATTTGGTTGCTTAAGTATTCGCCTCTGTTGTCGGTACGTAGAGATGAGATCTTGTAATTGTATTGGTTTTCAAAGAAAGAAATAAAGAGCTTTGTGCATTCAAAAGAATCGGATTTTTGATGCATTGGATAAACAACAAGAGCCTTTGAACAATCATCAATGAAGGTGAAAAAATATTGGTACCCTTCGCGAGAGGTAGTATTGAAAGAGCATACATCTGAGTGGATAATTTGACTGGGTTTTGTAGATCTATAGCTGAGTCAAGAATGAAAAGGCGTCCTGGTCATCTTTGATTTAATAAAGGTTTCGCATTGTTGAACTTGTAGTGTATTGAATGTTGTTGGGGAAATGTTTTGGTCTTTCAGATATTTCTTTAGAGATTTTAAATTCAGATGTGAGAGTCTACAATGATATCCAAACAAACTGTTGTCAGAGGAATTGTTGAGAGTTGTTGAAAAGGAAGCCTCCTGGCTCACAATGTTGTCGGGTAAGTAGTAAAGATTTCCTTTTCTATATCCTGAAGCTATAACATTCTGTGATGATTCAAAGTTAGATTTAATGTCGCATCTGTCCTTTTTTAAAACAACATCAAGACCAGCGTCACAAAGTGAGGAGACAGATAAAAGGGGGGTGCTTAAGTGTGGAACATAAAGTGATTTGAGGTTGAAAAGTGGAAAGTATAATTCCCCAGCCTTTTTAGAATTTATGGTAGATCCATTGGCAAGCTTTATTACAGTTTGATCTGTTTGTTTGTTGACAAGTTGGTCTGGGTACGGCGTCATCAAGATTGAACATCCCGAGTCAATTTTGAAATCCTTTTTGCAGTTGTGGTTTTCAAGTATGGAGCATGCTACTGCTGAACCTGCATGTACAATAATTTTGGAATCGGAAAAATCATCTGAATCATGATTGCTTTCTAGCTTTACTTGATTCTCAGCTGCAGATTTTGATTTTTGCGGTTGGTTTTTTTCCTTTCTTTGGTTTCTTTTTGTTTGATTCAGTGCCTCAAGGACTTCCGGACATCTAGAGAAGGAGTGTCCTTCCGTCTTGCAGTTGGTACAGTAATAGACTTTATTAAAAGAGTAGGGTTCCGGTTTCTTTCTTGACTGTGTTTCCTTTGAGTAGGACTGTTTCACCAACATTGAGTTAGCAATAACTTCCTCATTTCTGGTTTTTCTTTGGAGGTGCTCTTGTTTAAGAGCATTAATAATCTTTGAGGATGGAATGGATTCCTCATTCATCATACTGGAGACGCAAGCAAGCCAATTGTCAGGAAGAGATAGTAATATTGCTGTTGATTGGAGATCATTGGCAGTGAGTGGATTCTCCGGCGTAATAAGTGATGACAGCTTTTCTCCATACAATACAATTTTGGCCAGGTGGGTAGGTATGTCTTTGTTGTTGAGCTTTGTCAGAAGAAGTTTCCTAAGCCAGTACATTCTTCCACCTGAAGAATTTTCCTGGTGTGCTTCTTTCAGGGCGTTCCACATACCGATTGCACTTTCCTCGTGTTTTTGAATGTATTGGAAGTTTGAAATGTCAATTGATCTTGATATAACTGAACATACGGCAAGATTATCTCTAGACCAGGTCTCTTGATTTAATTTTGACTGTTTGTTATTGATGAGGTAGGCAACACCGGATGCTTGAAAGTGGATTCTGAGTACCATGGACCAATCTAGATAGTTGTATTCTGATCCCAGCGCGTTGAGAGGAATAATCAATGGTGTTTTGAGAACCAGATGAGAGGATAATAGATCATCCATTAAAAAAAATTTTCAAAACACACTAGAGAATGGAGTCTGTGACGGATCCTTCTAAAGGTTTGTAATTATAGCTATTCGGCAGTTGGTTGCCCTGGGCTCATAACCTATTGAGACTGAGGAAAAGTGGAGTCAAAAGTCAGAGAGAAGGATGATGTTTAATTTCAGAAATGTAATGATGAAATGAAATAAAAGAAGAAATGAAAATAACAAAGTAAATTGTGAGAACAGAAATAACACTTACCTGAGGAAAAGTGGAGTCAAAAGTCAGAGAGAAGGATGAGAGAGAAAATCTTCTCTCTGACTTGCGATCTATCCTCAGGTATTTTATCTTGATTAGATTTCGCATGAAAGCGTGACATGGATATGAAAGATGAGAAATGAAAATGAATATTGAAATGGAAACCCGCGCTTCTGGGTGTGAGAAGCATATATTGGAAGAGAGCAGATGTGAAACAGCAGACAGAGAGTAGAGATGAGGATAAAGGAAAAACAGGAAATAAGAAAGGAATAGAAAATGAAGAAAAGGTAAGTGAGAACAGAAATAGGAAATGAAGAAAGAATTCTTAAGGGTGACTATTCCAATAATAATAAAATACATCAGGTCCATTCTGCAAAAAATACTACAAATAAACAGTAAATAATTAATCTAGATCTGATCTGGGACCTATATCAAGTCTCAAAGAAACCAGTCATTAATTTAAATAAATTATTGTGCAGACTTACTATAGTTCTATAAGTGCATCTCAGCCTGCTACTTAGCACAGAGCAACCTGACAAAGCAACAACAATAATAATATTAACAAAAATAAAAAGAACAAAAAAATAAATAAATAAAATTATTATAAAGGAGTACGAAATCCATAAATATTATTGCAGAAATGGGTTCCCAACCAAAATAAGGTAGGGTCAGTCACTGACCCCACACTTGAATTCTTACTCCTTATATTTTTTAATTAATTTAAAAGAAAATGGTAAATGACCACAGCACCAATATGGCACCTTTTGTCCATTTTAATATTTCACATGATATGTCATGTATAGGTTTCACACCTAAATTTCAGTCAAAATCCAGGTGTTGTGTGTAGTTTAGGAGTTACACAGGGAATTGTGTTTTGTCACAATTCCCGCACGCAGCCCCGCATCCCTACAGCGCTGGACTCCCGCGCACCCAAACTCCCGCGCGCAGGTAATCCCGTGACCTAGTCACGCGCGCAGAGGATCAGTCCCCGCGCGCATCTGAATGGACTGATCCCCGCTGCTGTGATCAGTCTGACAGCCAGGTACCGCTCAGAGGAGCTACAACCTAGTAGGATCTACCCTACACATGTAAAGCTACCACACAAGCGTAGATCATAGTTTAAAAACCTTAAAAGTCAATCAAAATTATTTATTAACTAATTTTTAGTATTTTTTATTAATTAAATAAAGATCCAGACTCACCACGTCATGAGCTGATCAGAAACTTCAAAGACCACAAAACTACACAAGGAGTGGTCGTAAGAATTATTAAAAATTACATACACGATCAGCAGATGATGGAGAATCAATAAACATCCACTTCTGCTCACTTTGGACCAGTACTTACAGTAAAAATTGAGGATCAGTGCAGGATCAGCAAAATGATTAATCTGTTGATTAACAGATCCTGCAGCTAAAAAGGAGCTGTTCCTTGACAGATCTAAGGCCAGCAGGCTAACAGCACCTTGAGGACGTGCCAATCTTGCCCTGACTGCCCCCTAGCCTCAGCCAATAGCTAATCCCCCTTCTAGAGGCCCTCAAGCACCCAAAAAGGAATATTTAAACAGGCTCTTTTTGCCCTTTTGTTTCGGATCATCCATCAGTTATCAGAGATATTATTATTATCAATCAGAAATTGTGTCATTGTTAGTCAATTGCTTATCAAGAAGAAAGCAAGTGATTTATGATCTAGTCTGAAGTATTATTATTATTATTTTCTAAATAACTATCAAGAACCAGAAGTTTGAACCAGCCACCAACCCCATCTGTTCTGAAGCTTCTTACCTGAATCTTTGCAGGATTTGGGTGGATTACTTCCCAAGTAAGTTTTTCCCTTCCTGCTCTGGGTTTTTGTGCTGTTTTGCCCGCCCAAATTAGTGGATAAGGCCTTAGAAGGCACCCATCTTCATTCCAAGGTTATAAAATGCCTAAGGAGGCCCCTTGAGGAGAGGTTGCCAAGTCTGTAAAGACCCCCAGTAGTATGTTACTGTGGCCCCTCTTTTTATATTATATTTAAAATATTTATAACGAAACCAATTGAACCTTGCACTTGCTCTTACCATATTATTATTGGAGCTGTAAATTGTTTATTCTTTGGAATATTATTGCTCCAAATTCTTTTATCACTCTTTGTAGCTAAAGGACTGCAAGGTTCCTGGTATCAGAGAGCTGACAGTGCAGGCCATTCAAAACTACTCTTAGTCTTACTAATGCTCTAATGGGGTAGAATTAATACTAAATTCCCCTTCAAGGACTGCCAGGAAGCTACTTGCTTCTTCATTTATATAATCACACAGGATTATCTGCACTGCTGTCACCAGGGGATGTAATTGAGCGGTGCAACAGCGTCAGAGCTCAAAACCCACCCAATTGCATTTTCTGGTGTAAATTGGGCGCTACAAAGGCTCAGACCACCCAAACCAGGGGCTGTGAGAGCGTCAAAGCCATTACAGGGCCTGTTGTCTTTCCCATTGCTGAAGATTGATTTGATTTTTGAATGAAATTTTCAAACAGGTTCCTTCACAATTCATGACTTACTCCTGTCTACAACTGTTGGACCTGGCCCCCACAAGTCTTCAGGAGAATAAAACTTTGAAAGTATGTGTCCTTCTAATTAATGAAAATCCAAGTGGCAAGGGCATAAATATCCTGCACATGTGATGACCTGGATTTGGATTGTGATGAAACTCATGCTGGAGCCTGGCTCACAAATAAATGATTTCTGGATATCAGATATAAAACAAGATTTAGAAAGACTTCCAGTTTATGGCACGGGTACCTCAGGTCAATCCTCTTGATTGTTGCTGATGAACTTTGATAAGGATGCCGGTGGCAGGGGATTGCAAGCCTGGACCAGGGTAAATCTGGATTTAGAGGAGTTTATTGCTGGCATGTTAGTCTCAGTAATATTTCAGCTTGCTAATATTGCAGAGCAAGCTTCAAAAGTGACAGAAATAACATAAAAATAATAATAATAAAGTTAACCTAAGAAGGAGAAGAAAAACCATAAATATTGTTGCACAAATGGATTCTCCACCCAAAATTAGGTAGGGTCATTCACAAAACCCACCCTTGAAATCCAACTCCTTATATTTTTAAATAATTAAGGAAAAGAAATACCAAAATACCACGGCACCACTATTGAACTTTTGTGCCAATTAAATATTTCACATTTATTTTCACGTATAGGTTTCACATCTAAAATTCATTCATAATTGAGGTGTTGTTTATATTTTAGGATTTAAAGATGGAAATTTGTTCTGTCACAATTCCCGCACACAGCCACGGCAGCCAATGCACCCGCGCGCAGCTGAGCTACAGCTCTGTCACTCTGTCAAAGTTGTGTATGCAGCCCCGGGCCTCTGACAAGTATGCAGCCAAGGGACTATGGGTTGACAAAGTGACAGGCGGCCTGAGAAACCTAGGTACTGCATAAACATGCTACAACCTACACAGGAACATTCTACATATGTAATAAATGTTCCCATGGATAGTAGTTAGTAAAAAAAAAACATAAAATTATATAAAAATACTTAAATAACCTTTATAGTTATTTTTTATTAAATATAATTCAAATTACCAAAAATGACAATAATAATATACTGACTACTTCTAAAAATATATTAAAATACTTCAATATACTATGATGAGAATTTCTAGACATGAAAATTTTTGTGAAATACTAAGAAAACTTATGATGTAAAAATATTACATGAATACCCATGAATTACATTTTTAAGTAATTATTTTAGGAAATCAACTGAATTTTGAAAATAAGGAGTAAAATCAATATCATGACTTCACTCCAAATATTTAATACATAATGAAACTCACCTGAAATCAAAACCTCCAGAGGATTGTCTATTAAGATAATTATTAACTTACTGGGAACATTTGCTAATGATAATTAATTAAAAAATAACTAAAAAGGACAGATTAGTAATATTCACACGTCCAAACATCAATTATAAAGTATAATAATTCCCATACCCTGTGGAAACAGATTTTAACCGTGTTACAGCACCAAGCAAACGTGACAGGCTACCACTGGTCACCCTTCTAGCCTGAGTTTCTGTTCCTTTGAGCCCCTGTACCCCTCAAAAGGACAATATTGGGACTCCAAAAGCTATAAATAAAGAGCTCTTTAGAGGATATTGATACCAAGAGACCCAGTTATATTTATACCCAGAAACCATGCCAAGGTAATCAAATACTTATTAGAGATAAGTAAGTGATTTATGGATTTATTCTGATTAATAATATCCGTCCTCAACCCTCTTTTATCAATTTAAACTGTTGAACAACCTTATAACCCCAGTATACAGGTTTAACCCATCAGTGCACGTCCCAAACAGATACCCTAATGATTTAAGAATATACCAGTGAGTCTTATTATCCTTTCTCTGTTGTGTCAGCTTGGTTACAAATCCCTGCCACTCCACCATGTATTTTATATACATATTATCTTTGGGCAAAATATACTTTAAACAAAAGGGCCCAAAGTAACCAGGCGTACGTGTTTTCATACTGAATTCCCTGAAGAGAGGTGTTAAAGATCCCCAATATAATTTTGGCCCCTCTATAAAAATATTTAATAATCAATTTATCTATATTGATTTATAACATTAAACTATATCCAAACCAATTAACCTTGCAATAAGCTTTACCCAAATATTTTAGGGATTTTTGCTGCATTTATTAAATAATATATTTATTATTTATTCTATCACCTCTGTTAGCTAAAGGATAGAAAGGGTCTTGGAATCCAGGAGGCTGACAATTGGGCGTCGGGCCAGGAAATATTCCATTTTATTATATTCAATACCTTGGACCAGACATTTCATTTAAAATTAAATCAAAATTCACTTTTGTAAAAAGTGTAGCGGATGAATTTTTCATTTTCAAATTAAATTCTTGAAGGGGAGAATGTTGCAATGAGGCACTTGATGTAGATGAAGGATTTTATATCAATTTTGACAGCCGCCAGCTTTCAGGAGCATTAATCATTGACTCCGTTTTTGAGGCTGTCATCAGCATGACTCAAGAGCACCTGCCGCTGTATCCTGAAACATCAATTCTGTGACCACTTTGTTGGTTCAGGATACAGCAGAAGGTGCACGCTCATTAGAGAGGATCAAATGGGAGGGGAACAGCTTGGATTCTGTTGCACCACCCAATTGCATCCACTGGTGACAGCGGACAGAATGGCTTGATGAAGCTGTCCACTGTCAACAGAGAATGCAATTGGGCGTTGTGACAGTGTCAAAGCTTTTTTCCCCGCCCAATTTCATTTTCTGGTGTCAATTGTGCGCTGCAATGGCTTGGAACATCACAATCAGGGGCTGAAACAGCATCCAAGCCCTTGCAGCGCCCAATTGACACCAGCAAATTCAATTTGGCAGGGCAACAGCATGGATGCTGTTGCACCGCCCAATTGCATCTGCTATTGACAGGGTACAGAATGGCTTGATTAACCTTTCTTCTGTCTCCAGTGGATGCCATTTCATCAATAACAAGGGCATGATAGAGAGCATGAAAAACCCTTGTATCCCAGGTGCTGGGAAGTATATTTTTGTGCAGATTGTGGAAGACCTGGGGGATCTGCCAAACTTTATGATGGTTACTTTGGTGTGGTGACCAATCAGGGAAATCTTAGGGAAAAGGGAAAATTCTAATTTTTTTGATACATTCTTTTATCCAACTAAAATAAAAAAATGATTATTTCCCGTGTTACTATGGGGAATCTTCCTTTTTGAATTCTACAAGATTCTTCTTTTCCTAGCAGTCTAGGCAAGACTTCTCCAGGCGCTCAAATCCTCTGACCCTCTGCTCAAATTATTTTTGCTGAACTTTCTGCCTGAATTCTTGGCCAAGGGCGGGCACAGACAAAAATCCCATCTTATCCAGCGTCAATCCTCCTTGATTGATCCCATTGATTCCAATCACCTTCAACTGAAAAATCTCATAGGCATTGGCAACAACAACAAGGATTGCAGCCAACGCCATCAACAATCCTCTCTCCTTCATTTGGTGGGCCAACAGCCAACAGCAGCACCATCATCCTTGGAAATTTTTCCCATCATTGTGAGCAACAAACAACAAGGACCATCTCAACAATCACCTCATTCCCCAACATCTATTGATCTTCATCTCCATACCCACTCACCCATAATCCATCAAACCCTCCTTCCATTGGCTGGTCAACAAAGACCTTCAACATTTCCAATGCCAATTCCATCCTGATTGCTAAAAATGCACCAGTGCTGATTTGCATACCCAACAGACCATCAAAGCTATTTCTTCCAGCCTTTGGTGTGATCACCTTTCACCTCCAATACCTCCTTCATCCAACTGCCGCTGACCAATCATCCCCCTCATCAACCTTTTGACTCTGACAAACCACAAGCTGTCCCTCATGGTTGTTGGAGTTCTCACAACCTGCCTTTTGACCCTCTCCTGTTACCAATCATCCACCTATCCCATATCTTCTCTGGCGGTTGTCACTGCAGTTTGCCCTCATCTGCCAGCTACTACCATCTGAAGCCACAAACTTTCATCCGCTATCCTGCAGACGCTCATCCGCTTCCCACGGTCTGGTTTTGTTTTTGATCTTTTTTTTATGTCATGCTTTGTCTTGTCACTATTTTTGATTTTTTTCATCTATAATGAAAAAAAAATATGCACTAATTTGTAATTATCTCTTGTACATAGTACAAAGGGTCTCTTTCCCATAAAAGGAGGGGCTCTCTCCTACTTTTTTTCCCAAATAATCCATCATCTATCATCCTATCATCATCATCTGAATAATAAATCTGTGGGGCCCTTCCCCTTTATCTGTGTCAGCTTGCTACTATGTACAGAGCAAACTGTCAATAGAAACACAAAACTATGATAAAATAAGAATATCTAAATTAAAAAAATAAGTAGTGTGAAATCCATAAATATTATTACATGAATGGATTCCTCACCCAAAATTAGGTAGGGTCACTCACTGACCCCACCCTTGAATTCCAAGTCCTTACATTTTTAAAATAATTAAAAAGAAAAAGTACTAAAAATTACAACACCAGTATGGCACTTTTTGGCCATTTTAATATTTCACACGTCTTATCACGTGAAGGTTTTACACCTAAAATTCACTCAGAACTGAGGTGTTGTGTATATTTTAGGAGTTACATGCGGAAATGTGTTGTGTCACAATTCCTGCGCACAGCCCCGCATCATACCATACCCCTACGTAATTGTAGTAGCAGATTCCCGCGTACTAGAGACCCGCGCGCAGCTAATTCTGCCACACACGCAGCGGATCCTACCCCGCATGCATCTGTACTAACTGATCCCCGCGTCTGGATCCATCGTGACTAATCTGACAACCAGGTACCGCTCATAAGAGCTAAGACCTATTTAGAGTTGCCTAGTATATGTAAAAAACTGACATATGCATTACTAATGATCTAAAAAGATCAAAACTCAAATAAGATTAATGAAAATTAAGTTTAAAAAATTTTTTAATAATAAATCATAGATCAAGGATTACCACGTAAATCACTGACCCTGATCTTTGAAGACCACAAAACACTACAAGAAGTGTTCATAAAAATTATTAAAAATTATCTACATGATCAGCAGATGATGGAAAATCAGGAAACATCCACATCTGCCCGCTTTGAATCAATATCAATAGTACAGATGAAGGATGAGTACAGAATGATCAAATTTACGCCATAACAGATTAACAGATCCTGTGGCTAAAATAGTACAGAAATCCAGAAGATCTAACGACATCTGATTGACAGCACCAAGTGGACGTGCTAATCTTGCCCTGACTGGCTTGCCAGCCCCAGCCAACAAGCAGAACCCTCTCTATGTGCCCTGAGAAGATCAAAATCAACCCAACAAAGGTATTTATACAGACCTCTTTGGATCCAATCAGTTAATCAGTTACAAGGAATTATTTATTATCAATCAGACACCGTTTCATTGTTGATCAAGTGCTTATATGAAGATAAGCAAGTTATTTATGACTTAGTCTGTAGTAGTATTATTTACCCTTATTAACCAATCAACCATTGAAGTTTAGTCAAGCAATCTACCCCATCTGCTCTGAAACCCTTCCAATTATTTCAGGATTTTCGTGGTAAAGTGCTCAGATTGAGTGTTACCCTTCCTGTCTTGGCCATTTGTGCTTTTAAGCCCGGCCATTAGTGTAATAAGTCCTTTCTAAGGCACCCATCTTTATTCCAAGGTTCTCAAACTGCCTAAGGAGGCCCCTTGAAGAGAGGTTGCTAGTCTGTTAAGATCCCCAGTAGTATAACACTGTGGCCCCTCTTTTATATTATATTGAAAACCATTTATTACCAAACCAGTTAAACCTTGAAACTGCTCTTATTATATTATTTATTTGAGCTTCTAAGTGTTTATTATTGGAATAATAATTATTATTATCATTCCAGCATTTTTATCACTATCTGTAGCTAAAGGACTGCAAGGTTCCTGGTATCAGAGAGATGACAATCTGAGCCTTCTTATCCTTGGTATATCTTTTTATTGTCCCTTGATCTTTTGAGCCTCCATAATCAAACCTATGATCCACCCATCTGTGGCCTTTTTTTTCACTAACCAATAGCCTTGCGGCTTGAAGAATAATTCATCTTCTTGAATTCTTGAGTGTGTTATGCCACTCCAATCCCTTTTTTGACCATACTGTCCTGATAATTCCTTTTTATCATCCTTCTGAAACCAGTTAAAATTGACTGAGAGGTTTCTTTAACCTTGAAACCTGGATTTTTATAATTCCCTGTATTACTTTAAAGTTGAATTCTGCCACACGATTCTTGATTCCATTGAAAAGTGTTGCGTTATTCTTGTTTCAATATGTTATTGATTTGCTTCTGAAGCTTCATAAAACAAATTGCTTGTGTTTTTTTTCAGACAAATGCAGTCATCTGGTACCCTTCAAGCACTTTATTGCGGATATTGGGGCAGGTTCATCCAGAAGCTGCAGGTTGGTTGGGATTGAGTTGACCTTTCCCAATCTTCTGCTGAAAACCAAGTTTATTAGCTTGTGGGTGTTGTTACTTACAACTGCCTTGTTCTATTGAACTCTGAAAAACTTTCAATTATTTTTTTAAAGTGTTTTCCTGCACCATCTTGCCTCAGATAGTGCTGTTTCCTTGCTACCGACTACTCCCAAACTCATCCCTTCCATTGATTCCTCATTCATAAGGTTCTGGAATTTGATTCTGGTTATATTTTATTATTTTTGTAAAGCTAAGGAGGTCAGCCTAAAAAGCACCTTTTCCCTTTACAGAACTTCCTGCAGCTTAGCACTGTTTGGAGTCCTACATTTGGTCCCCCAGGCCGGGATAAAACCAGAAAACTTGTTATTTACAGTCTCATAACATTTGGAATCAATTTTGAAATCCAATCCTTTTTCTTTCCTCTCTTCTCCTCTTTTCTTAGATCTTATCTGTGGAGGCAACTTATCTCAGAAGTCATTCCCCCCAATTGTGCACCATCCGGGAAAGGTACTTGTTGTTTTTTGTGAAAACCTACTCTTGCTACACTTGTGAGCCACTTTGGAAATCTTCTTTTTGGACCCTCCAGGGACACTGTTATTTTAAATGGCATCTTCTGGTACTTCCACCACCTCTGTTCAACCTAAGATGGTCAAGCTCAAACCTCAGAACAAGAGCTTAGGTTTCAATGGGGCAAATGTTGAACAATTGTTGGACTCTTAGGCAATGGCTGCTGAAGTGGATGGGGAAAGTGAATACAACATGGCCTACCAGTTATGGTTCTTTATCTCCTCTGATGAAGTCATGGAATTAATTGAGTTGTTTGATGGATTTGAATCCCATAATTGGACGCTTCTGAGGGAAGCAATGCTGGCGTATTGGAGTAAAATAGATGTAGCTTGGTTTACTTTGCAGGACTTGGATGCTCTTGTCTCTCAATGGATATAAAATGGTGTTGTCTCTTCAGCCTCTGACTATCAGTCTTTTAAGAATTCTTGGTACCCAATCCAAAATTATTTTATCCAAAACAATCACATCAATACAGTGGACAAAGTGCAAGCATGATTCTTCCAATCTTTTTTGCTAGCAGTACAGGAAAGGATTAGGGATGAATTGGTCAAATCTGGATCAATGATCACCACCAGGGATGATTGATTTTTCTAATCCTCTGGCCTCCAGAAGCCATGGCTTATATTTCATATATTAATTCAAACACCATCCACTGGGCTGATACAATGAGGTCATTAAGGGCACAAAAACATGTGCCAATCCCCAATTATGATGAAATAGGGCTTTCCATAATTCTTTAATTAATATATCAGTTCCACACAAACACATGGAAGCTTCCTTGGACTCAGAACTAGCCTGGTTTACCTTCCTTTGGTTGGTGAAAGGACCTGTACCATGAGGGGACCCAAACAATATAAATAAAGGCCTCTCCCCCAGCCATTTCTAGCTCATTAATTCAAGTCATATAGTCATTATTGCTCCAGATATTTTTTTCCTCAAGCCATCAAACCCTTATAAGAAATAAGGTGTGATCCTGGACCTCTTCCTGATAAAATTATGGAAAAAAACTGTTGAATCCTTGTTTTTTGGCCAAATCATCATCCAACCGTTCAGCCTGCCCCAGTACCGACTTCCAGCACCCAGAATCCTTGAATATTGGCCCATCCATGTATCTATACCTAGTAAGTGATCCTGCTGACATATAACCCTTTTTTAGGTCTTGCATAACCCAACCACCAAGGAAATCATACATGTCTGTCTTGAAAGGAATCCCTGTAAGCCCCACAGTCACCCCAATTGCTCCTATATTGTCCCATACAGACATATACTTGTGTTCTGGAGGGCTCCACAAAACTAATAAGTTCTTGGCCCCTTCATTTAAATTTCTTTTTAAAAATATATGAATAAATTGAGGCCTTTTAGCCAAGTGATATACCTGCAATTTCATCCTATTTTTACTCCAAACTTCTCATCACCTCTAGTAGCTATAAGGAGTAAGTGCCTTGGAATCTAGCAGGCTGACACACCTTCTGCCCCTGGATATACATGCTGCACCTCCTGAAGTATCCTCCTGCATGGCTTGCAGTCCATAGGTAACCTCCCATGCCTATCCTCCATCTATCTATGGCTTTGTGCATCATCCTCTCTCCTCCAACTCTATCTGGTATGGGAAGTACATACAGTAATCCCATAGAACATAGTCCTGGCTGGAAAACCCATACTTGAGTTCAGTACATGCCACATCTTTCTGAAAAGGTGTCACACAACCACCCCACGTACTATAGGGCAATCTTATATGATTTTGAGCGCAAAGGAGAGGACTGAGTGCAAAGAATGATTCAAGGTTGCAAGGCTAACTGCAAAGTCAAAACTGTGGTTTGATGGCTCAACAAACAGCAAGAGGTATGAGATGTTCCAATGGAAAGGAAACTAAATCAAGAACCAATGTGATGACTGGATCTAGCAAATGCAAGAACGTATGAAATTAACTAACTGAGGAGACAATCTTCAGGCAGGAGGCCCAGACTTTATACGGTAATCAGAAGGTGAATAGATAAAATCTGATGGAAGGCCAACTACAGTTAAGAGGAAATGATGCAATGAATGACATGAACGGAATGGGAAATGAAATAAAAGTTCATTTGTTTCCAAGGTTGTAGATTGAGTGAAAGACAATAGAATCTGAGCATAAAAGTAAATAGTGGATGAAACAGGAAGGAATGAAATGTGAAGAAAATGCAAATATAAAGGTTTAGCTTATGCAGGGTAAGGCACTAGTCCATTTGCAAACCATGCAGTTGATGTGGCTTGCTAGGCATGAGTGCAAACTAGTGCTAGGGCGTGACCAGTGTGCTGTTTATTCATAGACACAAAGGCAAGTGGGCTCAGCACTGGACATTTGACTTGAAGTTGCTCAGCAGTGGTTGGAAGTCTGCAGCTTAATAGGCTTGGAAGAGTGCATTGGCAGACTGTCTAATCCGGAGTAAAAAAGTCAGGGCTCAGCATTAGTGCAGCGCGTGCTTTCCACGGCATAATGGCAAGGATGGGCCTGATTTTTTGCCTTTTGTGGACAACAAACGTGGTAAAACGTAAATTCCCCTGTGCAACTATTGATTTAAAAGTGCAGAAGCAAGTGATCAAAGCTAAGTAGTAGAGACTAGGCCTGATTATGGATTATGCACTGAGGTTGCGGGATTATGGGACAATCAACACTAAAGCTGAGGAGGCGGCATGCCAATTGTTTGGGATCCATTATTTATGTCATATGCGGGATTGGTAGAGTTCCTCTAAGGAATTTTGACAGGGATCTGTTGTTCTTTATTCATTGGCATGACTCAACTTTTAGGCAGATTGGGAACATAAATCACCAAACCTACTGCAAGCAATTGGATTGGGTAAAGGATTGGACTATTGGTGAGGGGGATAAGTGCAGAATGCATGCAGGCGGTGTGGAAAGAGATTCTGTTTTCCGTAAAATTTCCCCCAACAATAATGCTCCAGGTACCGGAAAACGCACTAGCCTATGGTTTACACTTCTGTACTTTTGCAATCCAAAGAAAAATCTGTCTCTGCAAAGTTTCTCCACAGTAAGTTGGAAAATTCTAAACTAACCTGCAATGAATTAATATTTAAAAAAAATGGAAACTCCTTAAGAATCTCTGCACTTGAACTATTTCCCTACTAAGGCTCCAAGTTACTTTTGGCAAGTTAACACTCTCCACAAAAGAGAACTGTTATTGTACACCTGATTTTCTAAACAAGATACTCCATTAAAGATAAGATAGACTCCAAGACAAAGATATATGATAAACTATGAACAATATCCCTCTCTCTCTACACAATAAAGGAAAAAATGTCATCCTTATATATACAACTCAAAAGACATCACTCCAAAAAGAACCTAAAACAAACAAAAGAACAAAATTCCTCCTAACTCTGTGAATTCCGTGTTGACCCTCCTAGCTAATATTTCAATCCCTCACCCAATCTGGTTGCTGGAAGTAGGTTCAGCAATTATGTCCCCAATCTTCCCAAAAGTTGAGTTGTGCCAATGCATAACTAAAGACAGATCCCCATTGATCTTCCTTGGGGGACCTCTACAAATCCTGCATGCGGTATGCCTAACCAATCCTCAATGACCCCCATGCTGCCTCCTCAGCTTTATTTTCAATTTTCCCATAGTCCTGCAACCTTGGTGCATAACCATAATCTGACCTTTTTTTGTACTACTTAGCCTCAATCACTTGCTTCTGCACTTGTAAATACTAAGTCGCGGAGGGGTAGATCCTTTTTGACCATGCCTATTGTCTGCAAAAGACAAAACCTCCGGCCCATCCTGTCATTGTGCCGCAGAATGCGTGCCACACCAATTCCAAGTCCTGAATTTCCTACTCCAGATTAGACAATCCGCCAACATGCTTTTCCAAACCTATTGTGCTGCAGACTTTGAACCACTGCTGAGCCACCTCAGGTCAAATTTTGGGTGCTGAGCCTACATGTGTTGAAGACTGTGTTCAAATTTCAATAAAAACAGAATAACTCAAAACCAGAACTGAATACTGGTGTCAGAAACATGAGGCAAAAGGAAAAAGGAGATGAAGCGCAAGTAACTCCACAATACTGTACCCAACAAGATTGAAATGAACCATGACAGTAACAATGATGGAGGAAGAGTTTTAAGAATATCTGGTGAAAGAAAAAAGTTGCTCTGGTGATAATAAAGAATCCACAGAAGTTATGAAACTGTATAGACAGGATTAGAAATATTTTGACAAGAGTCAGGAGAGCTTAGAGGGTTGCACCAAATTATCCAGGATCCTACGCTATGACAAACTTCTTCAGAGTTGTGATTCTTTGTGAAAATCTTCAGAGATTGAAGTTGATGATCAGAGATGAAGGAGTTTGTGAGGAAAAGAAGTCCCTGGAGAATGACTTGACTCATGGTCTCAAAAGTGTTAGCTGATTCCCCGGCTGGGAGCACGACGGCAACTGCGGCAAACCCGCAAGAGAGGTGACAAGGCGCAGAGCGGATTAATGACTGAGGTTGGCCATTGGAGGAAAAGGAAGGGGAGACCAAGAAGGAACAAAAAGATCACGCCATCCCCATCCTCTCAAGATCAAGGTCATCCACCCTGTTTCCTGAAGCTCAACAAACCTCAATCTCACCAGGATAAGCAAATTCAGGAGGAGCATAGTCACCCAATTTGCTCGTACCTCTTGTATACGCCTAGGCTGGTGAGACTCAGCTAGTAGAGCAGCATCTAAAGGTATCAGCCGACCTTCTTCCTTTTATCACTCCCTCTTCCTCTCAAGTGTTTTCTTGCCGTTTGATTGTCTTCATTACATATCACTCATTTTTTGTCTCACTCTCACGCTGTAAAAGATAGTCTTATTTCTATAAGAGTTACCTTAACCGTCCGTGACTGAAATAAAGAGTAACTTATTCTCTCATGGTAGC
This sequence comes from Puccinia polysora, assembly GCA_025617555.3. Lineage (NCBI taxonomy): Eukaryota > Fungi > Basidiomycota > Pucciniomycetes > Pucciniales > Pucciniaceae > Puccinia > Puccinia polysora. The sequence continues at coordinate 16,789,070 of CM062622.1, read as the reverse complement.
AAGAGTTAACTCTTGGTCACAGGTAGCTCTGCAGAAAAAGACATCTAGGTGTTAAACAGCAGGTGAACACAAAATGACAAGCTTGCGGGAGGGAGGACACAACATTCAAATTGAGGACTCGTCAAGTGGTCAATCCAATGACAATTACTCCACTAAGGTGAAGCTTTTCAAACTTAACGGCCACAACTGGAACAACTGGAAGTCTTGGTTTGAACATTTGTTATTTGGTAAGGGTCATGAAGAGATCCTTGACAGGAAGTGGATAGAGGATCACAAAGGTACTAATACTTACCAAAAGAAGAACTCCTATTCCCTCAGCTTACTATATCAAGTGGTCAAATGTGATCTCCAGTCCAAAATCAAGTTGGCACGCAATGAATTCACATTGGCCTACCAATCTGTTGCTTGCGCTTGCGGCAAGAAATCCATAATTGTGGCTGGGGACATGCTCTTTTGACTCATCCATCTGGCCTACAAACCCGGGACATCCCTTTGCAATCATGCCGCATGCTTCAAGAACCAGTTTTTTGATCTTTACAAAACCATAGAAGGTCATCCTCCCAAGCTACGTTTTCTGGAAGTCTCTCATGGCATGGCAGTGATCTTATTTCTCAAGAGTCTACGTCACAATACATTGCTGTCATCTTTAGTTAAATTTTCCTACGACCTCACTCTCTTCACCCTGGAGACTGTTGCCAATTGTCAGCCTGCTACTTAGCACAGAGAAACCTGACAAAGCAACAACAATAATAATATTAACAAAAATAAAAAGAACAAAAAATAAATAAATAAAATTATTATAAAGGAGTACGAAATCCATAAATATTATTGCAGAAATGGATTTCCCACCCAAAATAAGGTAGGGTCACTCACTGACCCCACACTTGAATTCTTACTCCTTATATTTTTTAATTAATTTAAAAGAAAATGGTAAATGACCACGGCACCAATATGGCACCTTTTGGCCATTTTAATATTTCACATGATGTGTCATGTATAGGTTTCACACCTAAATTTCAGTTGAAATCCAGGTGTTGTGTGTAGTTTAGGAGTTACACAGGGAATTGTGTTTTGTCACAATTACCGCACGCAGCCCCGCGTCCCTACAGTGCTGGACTCCCGCGCACCCAAACTCCCCCGCGCAGTTGATCCCTCCCGCGCGCAGGTAAACCTGTGACCTAGTCACGCGCGCAGCAGATCAGTCCCCGCGCGCATCTGAATGGACTGATCCCCGCGCCTAGCCTGCCGCAATCAGTCTGACAGCCAGGATCCCTCCCGCGCGCAGGTAATCCCGTGACCTAGTCACGCGCGCAGCGGATCAGTCCCCGCGCGCATCTGAATGGACTGATCCCCGCGCCTAGCCTGCCGTGATCAGTCTGACAGCCAGGTACCGCTCAGAGGAGCTACAACCTAGTAGAATCTACTCTATACATGTAAAGCTACCACACAAGCGTAGATCATAGTTAAAAACCTTAAAATTCAATTAAAATTAGTTATTAACTAATTTTTAGTATTTTTTATTAATTAAATAAAGATCCAGACTCACCACGTCATGAGCTGATCAGAACCTTCAAAGACCACAAAACTACACAAGGAGTGGTCGTAAGAATTATTACAAATTACATACAGGATCAGCAGATGATGGAGAATCAATAAACATCCACATCTGCTCACTTTGGACCAGTACTTACAGTACAAATTGAGGATCAGTGCAGGATCAGCAAAATGATTAATCTGTTGATTAACAGATCCTGCAGCTAAAAAGGAGCTGTTCCTTGACAGATCTAAGGCCAGCAGGCTAACAGCACCTTGAGGACGTGCCAATCTTGCCCTGACTGCCCCCCTAGCCTCAGCCCATGGCTAATACCCCTTCTAGAGGCCCTCAAGCACCCAAAAAGGAATATTTAAACAGGTTCTTTTAGCCCTTTTGTTCCGGAGGAATAATCAGTTATCAGTTATCAGTTATCAGAGATATTATTATTATCAATCAGACATTGTGTCATTGTTAGTCAATTGCTTATCAAGAAGAAAGCAAGTGATTTATGATCTAGTCTGAAGTATTATTATTATTATTTTCTAAATAACTATCAAGAACCAGAAGTTTGAACCAGCCACCAACCCCATCTGTTCTGAAGCTTCTTACCTGAATCTTTGCAGGATTTCTGTGGATTACTTCCCAAGTAAGTTGTTCCCTTCCTGCTCTGGGTTTGTGTGCTGTTTTGCCCGCCCAAATTAGTGGATAAGGCCTTAGAAGGCACCCATCTTCATTCCAAGGTTATAAACTGCCTAAGGAGGCCCCTTGAGGAGAGGTTGCCAAGTCTGTAAAGATCCCCAGTAGTATATTACTGTGGCCCCTCTTTTTATATCATATTTAAAATATTTATAACCAAACCAATTAAACCTTGCACTTGCTCTTACCATATTATTATTGGAGCTGTAAAGTGTTTATTCTTTGGAATATTATTGCTCCAAATTCTTTTATCACTCTTTGTAGCTAAAGGACTGCAAGGTTCCTGGTATCAGAGAGCTGACACGAATTGCATCATGCTGGAGGATAGTCAACGGGAGTCACATGACTCAGAAACCACCTATGCAGTGCAATCCTCCAAGTCCAACTTACGTCAACGACCAAAGGCTTGTCCACAAAAAAACCATTCAAAACATCCCGCCTCAATCCCAGACATGAGTCTGCCCAGGCCGGTTGCCCTGACTAGGAAAGCCCCCGCCAAGAAGGACTCGGACATTCAGACTAGGGTCAATCACCTTGCGGAAGAGCTGCAGAAACTTCAGTCTCAACTGTCTGTCAACACGGTTGAAGAGGGAAGTGACTCGGATGGTGAGGAAGTAGCGGACGCGGTCAGCAATGAAGATCCCAACCCAGAAATCTCTGGCTTTCTAGCTCAGGATGATGGGATCTACAGCACTTCCTGTTCCAGGCAGTCTTGGTCAGAACTCATCTATGACTCTGGAGCTTCTCGATCAACTGTTTGTGACTTCTCCATCCTTCTTGACCCCGCTCCCATAAGCAAGAATCTGAACACATACGGGGGGAAAGTGAAGATCACTCACGTGGGGAAGCTGGACATTGGCGGGACACTCATTTACCCGGTGTACTACGCTCCACAGGGTCCTAGGAAGCTGATCTCAGCTACTCAATTGGAGGATCATGGCCTAAAGATCGTACATCAACATTGCACCATCTTAGTCAAGCTGTCAGACAAGATTGTTTTCCGCTTCCTCCGCATCGGAAATCTATACATCTCCTATCTCAATCCTTCTCGTTCTCTCACATCTTACTCCTTGGTCGTTCCACTCTACAAAATCAATTGGCATCTTGTCCTAGGTCACCCCTCGGACGAGTATTTCAAGTGCTTCCTCACCCTCCACTCAATCACCAACCATGATCCGGCATTCTCATCTGCCAATTGTGAGGTGTGTAAGACTTGCAAGATAAAGCGATTGCCTCACTCTAACCCGCTGCCCTCTTCTCCCTCTCCCTTCCATTGTCTCCACTTGGACGTTCTTCAGATAACTCCACCATCAAAGCACGGAATGCGCTATCTCTTGGTCATAATCAATGACTTCTCTTGGTTCAATTGCGTCTATGTGATGAAGAATAAGTCGGACTCTGAGTCCCGGATTATCACCTTCATCTGCAAAATCAAGAATCAGCTGGGTATCGCTCCCGCTTTCCTTCACTGTGATCGTGGCGGTGAGTTCGGTTCCGCTGGTCTGCTCCTGTTCCTTCAGTCTTGAGGAATTCTTCTCAAACGGGGTCCAAGTAACTTGCACCAAACAAATGGCTTAGCTGAACGGTTCAACCAAACGATTCTCACCAAGATTCGTTGCGTTCTTGCTCAGTCATCAGTCCCAATCTCCTACTGGGACAAGGCTGCTCGCTACTCTTCCACCCTCATCAATCTCCTACCCTCAAAGGCTATCAAATGGTCCTCTCCGGTCAGCCTGCTTGCAGCGCACAACTGCACCATTGAACCCGTTAGAGATATGTCTAAGCTTATCCCTTTTGGGCTCAAAGTTCACGTTCATTGACCCTCCGCCTCAAAGATCCTCCCGCAGTCGTCTCCCCTCCTCTTCCTGGGCTACAAGTCTCACTCTGATGCAGGTCAATTCCTTGATCCTCTAAAGAAGCGTGTGGCAGTCAGGCAGGACTTTACTCCCCCTCAGGCAACCTTTGACTATGGCAACCTGTTGTGGACAATTTCACCCAGGTCAACGACCACGACCGCAGCGGCACGCAGGCGCGCAGGTGGCCCAAGTCGCGACTACACCGCTCACATCACTCCCGCCCGTCGCAAACACCCGGCCTCCTCCAGGTCAACTCACCAGAGGCAGACGAGTCCAGAACCACTTTGAAGGACGCCTGAACCACCACCAATGGCAGACAGTGCCAACCATCGGATCCCAATCCCAGTCAACCAAACCTCAGCGCAGACTTCAGGAGGAGCCAGAGTATGATTGGGTGGAGGTAACTGTTCTTTCTATTTCAACCTCTTGTCATCTTTTCCTCTCATGGCCATTGTTTCTTCCGCTCTTGTGTTACTCAATCTCTATCTTGTCTATTATACATTGTTCTAACTTCTTTGCCTGCTTGTCAGTCTTTTTACTGTTACTACCATTTGTGCAATTCCAGTTGATTGACTAGCTGCAATAAAGAAAGACTTGAGATATTACATGGTAGCAAGAGTCTGTTCTTGGCAGTCAATCACGGTAGAATAGAAACAGCCCCCAGATCCAAGATGGCCAACCAACGCAAAACTCAGGGCACTTAGATAGTCATTCCAAACTCCAGTGGCTCCAAGGGCAAAGACTTCTCCACAAAGGCAAAGCTTCCACTACTCACGCGGTACAACTGGTACAAGTGGAAGTCCCAATTTGAGAACCTTCTCATCAGCAAGGGCCACAAAGAGCTCCTAGACAAAGAGTGGGTCAAAAACAACTGCCATACTAAGAGGTTTTGCCAGAAGACGGCATTAGCCATAAGCCTACTGTACAGATTGGTCAACTGCAAGCTACAAGGGTACATCACCACTAATTGCAAGGACTTCTCCAAGGCCCTGGAAGATCTAGGAAAGGCGTGCGGCAAAAACTCCCTAATAACCATTGGCAACCATGTCTCCCAGCTGGTAGACCTGACGTATCAACCCTCAAGCTCCATTTGGGATCATGCAGTCAAAGTCTGGGAAAAGTATCTGTCACGGAAGGACACCCTTGATGCCCAAGCCCCAGACAATGAGGATGAATACATCAGCATATCATCCCCACTTGCGGCAATCCTCTTCCTAAAAAGCTTACAACTAGACCAATCTCTCAACCCACTGATCCAGGCATGCCACAACATCAAACTGTTCAGGTTTGACCAAGTCTACGACCACATCTTGGCTGAAGACACCCGCCATCAAAGAAAAATCTCAGAGACAGCATTCTCTACCTCAAAAAAGAGCCATAGGACCAGCACTGATCTCGCTGGCCGTCAATCCAACCCACGCGGGTTGGGACCTAGCCGGTTGACTAATTCCAACACTCCTAGGCCCACGGTGCCCACTAAACGCCAGTGAGCCGACCGACCAAAACCTACCCCGGACCTATCCCAAATCAAAAAATCTCTCAAAAACCTAACTAAGGAGCTGCAAGTGATCAAGGCCAAGGACACGTTGTGGAAACTTTAGGGGGAATCCCCCACAAAGTTGTCCCTAGTTACATATTTCTTGGTCTAGGCGTCTGTAAGGACTAGATGCCGTGAGTGATTCACAGAGAGAGAGAGAGAGGGAGAGAGTCTTTTTCTTTTCCCATTTCCCTTCCGTCCCCCGTGTCCCCCCTGATCCGTGCTGAGGGGAGTGGTCTTTTGTATCCCCTCCCCTCAGCCCTAACCTAAGTACAAGCACAAAGACAAACTGACAGCAATGAAGGAGAAACCCTAGACGCAGAACCTCTAACCTAACCCTAGCCCCTATCCCTTATCCCCTATCCCTTCAGCCCGCCTGCCATTACGCACACCCGGTTGTCCTTCTGTGGCCCAACCCTCCGCCACACGTTACCTGAAGTCCGCCCTGCTTGCCCGAATCTGCCCGAAGCGCCGTCGTGGATTTTCTGTCTTGTGGCTGGCCCGCGCTTGCACGCAGTCGTCCACGCATATAGCCCCGTGATCACCCCGCTTTTTCCTCCCCCGGCTAACTGTCCAAGAACCTGGTCGGCCCGGCTTCATCCCTGGGTTGGATATCCAAGCGGGTTGCGGCCCGCCTCCCCTAGTCAAGCCCAGCCCACAACCGCGTGCCTGTCCCACTGCGCCTACTGCTGAGCTTTGCAGCTGCTTTTGCTGAGCCTGCAGCGGCCACTGCTGAGAACGCGCGCACCCCAACTGCTGAGCCTGACCCACCAAATGTTGAGCGCGCAGGACGCAACGCAGTTCCCGATCCAAGGCTATAGAATGACACCACAACATTAAAAGCCGTCAAGGAAGAGTCCAACCTGACCCAAGACAACTACGCAGGCAACCAAGCTGAATCAGAAGACTCTGACTTCTTCATTGACAAGAGTGCTCTATACTCCACCTCATCAACCTCCCACAACGCTTGCGAGTTAATATACGACTCAGGTGCCACCCTATCAACCGTCAGCAACCTGGATATACTCAGCAAAGTCAAACCTCATCATAAACCAATCAACACCTATGGAGGCCACGTCCAGATCACCCACGTAGGAAGACTAAAACTTGGACCTGTATTCATCCAGCCGGTCTACTACGCCCCAACGGGTCCCTGTAACCTAATTTCTGCATTGCAGCTAGAAGACCATGGATTGAAGATAGTCCACAAAAACCACGTGGTACTTATAAAGATGGCCAACACAATAGTGTTTACATTCAATTGCGTAGGCAACCTCTACTCTTCCAAGATTAAGCCCAAGCTGTCCATCCTGGCTATTGGGGACAACCCAAGAGCATCAGACTGGAATGTTGTTCTTGGACAACCGTCGGACAGGTACCTTAAAGAATTCCTCCGCCAACTCAATGTCACTCACAGTCCCCTACACACATCAAAAAACTGCAAAGTCTGCAAGTCATGCAAGCTGACCAGATCTCCCCACTCAAACCCTCTCCCCAAATCCTCATCTCCCTTTCATACCATACATTCAGACATCCTTCAGATAAATACACCTTCAAAGCTTGGCTATTGATATGTTCTTGTGCTCATTGCCGACTACAGTTGATTCAACAGAATACATCTGATCCAACTCAAAAGCAAGGCTGAAGGAAAGATCATATCATACTTCAATGAGATCCATAACCGACTACAAATAACCCCCGCTGTATTCCACTCAGGCCGGGGAGGGGGAATTCTTGTCCGTCAAGTTTGTTTTGGAGTTGTCATCTTGCGGCATCACCATTGAGCAGGGCCCGGCCAACTCCCCTCAAACAAATTTGCCAAGCTATTCAACTGCTCACTCCTGACAAAAATACAATGCATGTTGGCTCAATCAAACGTGCCCATCAACCATTGGGACAAGGCGGCAAAATATGCCTTGACGCTAATCAAAATCCTCCCCAGCAAGTCCCTAAATTGGAAATCTCCAGTTAGTACCCTATTCACCAAGGACTTCTGTATAGAACCATTCAGAGATCTCAGCTCACTTGTCCCCTTTGGTCTGAAGGTTCACGTGCATCATAAGCCCCATCAAAAATCCTGGCACCCTTGCACCCACTCATGTTCCTGGGATACGAGCCTCACTCCAATGCATGCAGATTCCTAGACACCTCTCGGAGATCTGTCACTGTCAGTTGTGATTTCTCCCTACCATCCTACTTGTTCAAGTATCAAACACCTGACGCTCTGAAGAAATCTCCCTCCTTTCTCCCCGTTGCCCTGTCAAAATTACACAACTCCAACCCCCAACCCAAAACCGTTGTCATCTCTCTACCACATCTTCCATTGCCTGCTCCAGATTGTACACAGTCGTGCACTCAACCTGATGAAGGACCGGTCACCTCATCTTCTAGCCCCCCATCTCAGCACCCAATCCTGCCACCTACCATCAATGAGGCCCCACTGGGACAGGCCCGCAAGAAGGGCTATGCCTATGTACCCTACTTTGATGTTGCTCCCAGCAACATCTCATCTGACATCAACCCATCCGCCATTATCACTACCTCCAGACGGGTCAACGCTTCCATCCCGCAACTGCCACAATCTGACAATGACAACAGAGCTCACCTCAGCGAGGTTTTTACGGTAAAGTAAGCGTTTGCAGATCACACTGAGAAGCCAAAGTGGATCAAATCAATGTCTGCCGATAATCGGTCCTTTCTTGAGAAAAACACCTGTACGCTGGTCCCTCCCCCTTGCAATGAAATTGTGCTGGGCGGCATGTGGAGGTTGGTGAAGAAGAAGGACAAGAGTGGTTGGACTACCAGAAGGAAGTCACGCTTGGTGTGCTTTGGAAATCATCAACAGTTCCAACGGCACTACTTTGATACTTACTTGGGCGTGGGACGGAATTAATCAATGAAAACTCTCCTTGCGCTGGCCGTCCAACAAAATCTACTGGTGGCGCAATTCAAAGTTGAAACTGCGTTCCTACATGGGAACATTGACGCCATTGTTCATGTCTCACAGGTCTTGGGCTTTGAGGTTCCCAGTAAGGAAGATTGGGTGTGGAGGCTAAATAAATTGCTCTACGGGACAAAGCAAGCGCCCCAATGCTGGAAGCGTCACCTGACCAAAACTCTGGGAAGACTTGGACTCTCTCCGTCCAAGGCTGACAAATCAATCTTCCTCAATGATTCCCGCTCAATAATGATTCAACTCCACGTCAACAATGGACTACTGGTAGGAAAATCAAGAACCAAAATTGACTCCTTCCTGACTCAGCTAAAAGGTTACTAGGGCATCAAAAACCAATACCGGCCCATACAACGCCTGGGGTAAACGTTTGAATGTAGGGGGGAGGATGGCATGATCCTGCACCAAAGGGACTATTTTGAAAAAATTCTTGAAGAATTCTCAATGGATCAGTCTAGACCAGTCAAAAGTCCAGCCCCAGTTAATCTGCTCAAGCTAGCTGAAAAACCTGGCAGGGTGTTCAATGTCAAGGTGATGGAAAAGGCAGTTGGTATGCTGAACCATCTGGCGCTTCACACACAACCGGATACCACCCACACGGTAAACATGCTGTTGCAACACACGTCCAAGCCTACTCAGCACCACTGGTCAATTGTCAAACATCTACTCCAATAACTAAGGGGGACAACCTTGGTTGGCATCCAATATTGGAAGTCAGGAGATCCAACAGAGCAGCTAAGTGGATGGGCAGACGCTGATTGCCCAAACGCAACAGTCATGAGGAAATCTACCTCCAGCTTTGTGATAACTCTATTTGGAAATCCGGTGCACTGGCAATTGAAAAGACAGTTGGTGGTTGCCCAGTCAACAACAGAAGCCAAATTCATCACCATGAATCATTGCGCCAAAAAACTTTGCTGGATGACCCATCTACTGTCCGACCTGAAGTACAAAGTACCCACCCCAACAATCATGAATGATAACTTGGGTGCAAACTTCATCAGCAAGGAGGCTCAACTCAATCCCAACTCCAAGCACATAGAGGTCAGGTATCAGTACCTCCACGACCTAGTCTCTAAATCCTTGATCTCAGTCAAGCAAGTGTTGACTAAAGACATGAAAGCCAACATACTCATGAGGCCATTGGGTCCAATTAAAGTAGAAGTGGCTTGTGTGCAATTACACTTGACCTTGGAAAAAATTAGGAGGAGTGTTGTGGACAATTTCACCCAGGTCAACAACCACGACCTCAGCGGCACGCAGGCGCGCGGGTGGCCCAAGTTGCAACTATACCGCTCACATCACTCCCGCCCGTTGCAAACACCCGGCCTCCTCCAGGTCAACTCACCAGAGGCAGAAAAGTCCAGAACAACTTTGAAGGACGCCTAAACCACCACCCACAGCAGACAGTGCCAACCATTGGATCCCGATCCCAGTTGACCAAACCTCAGCGCAGACTTCAGGAGGAGCCAGAGTAAGATTGAGTGGAGGTAACTATTCTTTCTATTTCAACCTCTTGTCATCTTTTCCTCTCATGGCAATTGTTTCTTTGGCTCTTGTGTCACTAAATCTCTATCTTGCCTATTATACGTTGTTCTAACTTCTTTGCGTGCTTGTCAGTCTTTTTACTGTTACTACCATTTGTGCAATTCCAGTTGATTGACTAGCTGCAATAAAGAAAGACTCAAGATATTACACAACCCGCTAGCCTTGAAGAAGCCTCCCATGTCTTTTCTGGACTTGGACTCAACTCTCAGTACCTTTTGCTTGGATGGAGTGTCTCTGCCCTTGCGTTTCCCCTCCAACAAATCCTCTCCTTCCAATCATCCTTTGACTGCTCAGGTGAACCCCATCAACTTGGAGTCTCTCCCAGTCAGCCTCCTGCCTTCTCAACCTGCCTCTGGTGACTCCGCTGCCCCACTTGACACCACCTCCACATTGGACAGTCATCCTCCATGAAACTATGCATATTTACCTTATTTTGACAAAGCACCAAGGGAAATCTCTAGCTCTCTGGATCTCTTGGCAATTCTCCCCCCCAGACTTGCTCTGCTGCAAAGACTGCCAATCCTTCTACCATCCTTACAGTTTTTGGCAACAACAATGATGAAAAAGCGCTTTTGTCTGAGGTTATATCTGTCAAGGAGGCCTTCTCCAATCCCAATGAGCGTCCCCTCTGGCTTGAGTCCATGCATGGGGAGAATTTGTCACTGGTCAATTGCAACACAGGAACCCTGGTGCCTCCGCTGGATGATGACATGGTGACTGGTGGTATGTGGAATTTGGTTCAAAAGAAAAATGAATTTGGAGAGTTGATATGTTGCAAGTCCCGCTGGGTCTGTTTTGGAAATCATCAACAATCTCCCCACCACTATTTGGACACATATTTGTCCGTTGGTTGCACATAGTTGTTGAGGTCACTCTTGTTCATTGCCGTCCATCATTGCTAGCATGTTTTTCAATTTGATGTCAAGACCGCTTTTCTATATGGCAACATTGATGCAACCATCCATGTTTCTCAAGTAGCTGTTTTTGAAGTTCCTGGGAAAGAGAACTGGATCTGGAGATTAAACAAGTTTCTCTACGGGAAAAAACAGGCTCCACGGTGCTGGAAGGCAAATCTCTCTGCCATGTTGGCAGACCTTGGGCTCATTCTGTCAAAGGGGGATGAATTGCTATTTGTAAATGATGATGGAACTGTCATTCTCCACATTCATATCAAGGATGGGTTGCCGGTGGGTCCAGATTGAGCTCAACTTTTATCTCTCGTTGATTTCATTGCTAAGACATACACCATCTGCACTCAGGAGTCCCCTGTTCAGCACCTTGGCTACACGCTGAACTGGCGGTCTGATGGCTCTCTTACTTTGCATCAGCATGATTTCTGCCTGAAGACCTTGCGCAAGTTCAGCATTGAGTCAGCCAATGCTGTCCAGGCACCAGCCCCTCTCAACCTTCATCACCTTGTCTTGCTGGAATCTCCAGCGTTCAACATCAAGATAATTCAGAAGACGGTGGGGATGCTGATCCATCTGTCCGTCAACACTAGACCGGACATCTTGTTCAAAGTTAAAATTCTCCCACGGTACGCTAACTCTCCGACAGAAGCCCACTGGAGCATTGCCAAGCATTTTCTCCACTACCTCAAGGGCACATCATCCACCGGGATGCACTTCAAGCAGTCAAACAGTTCTGATTCAGGGCTATGTGGCTGGGCCAATGCAGATTATGCCACCTTGGCAATCAGCAGGAAATTAACCACTGGCTACGTAATCACACTTTTTGGTAATCCAATATACTGGGCCACCAAGAAGCAATTGGTTGTTGCTAAATCCACCATTGAGGCAGAGTTCATTGCCATGAACATGTGCGCCAAGAAGGTAAAATGGCTTTCAAATCTCCTGTTTGGTCTCAGGGTTACTATTCCTTGTCCATTGGTCATGAACAACAATAGGGTGGCAAAATTCTTGAGCAAGGAAGCACAGCTCAAACCAAATTCAAGGCACATTGAGGTGCGTTATAAGTACCTCCACAAACTGGTCTCAAATTCACAGCTCTTGGTCAAAAACTGTCCCACCAACAAAATGATTTCCAATGTTCTAACCAAACCCCTAGGGTACGTGAAGATGATCCAGGCAAGGAAGATGCTTAACCTAGTCCCAGCCATGACAAGGAGGAGTGTAAGCTGATGCCTGGGCTGGGAGAACAACGGCAACTGCGGCAAACCTGCAAGAGAGGTGACAAGGCGCAGAGCGGATTAATGACTGAGGTTGGCCATTGGAAGAAAAGGAAGGGGAGACCAAGAAGGAACAAAAAGATCACGCCATCCCCATCCTCTCAAGATCAAGGTCATCCACCCTGTTGCCTGAAGCTCAACAAACCTTTATCTCACCAGGAAAAGCAAATTCAGGAGGAGCATAGTCACCCAATTTGCTCCTACCTCTTGTATACGCCTAGGCTGGTGAGACTCAGCTAGTAGAGCAGCATCTAAAGGTATCAGCCGACCTTCTTCCTTTTATCACTCCCTCTTCCTCTCAATTGTTTTCTTGCCGTTTGATTGTCTTGATTACATATCACTCATTTTTTGTCTCACTCTCATGCTTTAAAAGATATTCTTATTTCTATAAGAGTTACCTGAACCGTCCATGACTGCAAGAAAGAGTAACTTATTCTCTCAAAACGACTGTCCATAGACTTGCAGATTAATATGCATATGACCATCAGAACCATCAGAACCATTCCGTGTCTATCAGGCTAGAACTATAGAAATAATGTAGAAAAAAAAACAAAATGGAGATCTAACTAAAGTATTCCTAATGTGTAGTATTCCTAACAACTTGCCTTTGTGTCTATAAATAACCACAACAGCAGTTAGAAGGAAATTAATTCTTTTGTGTTTATATTCTTTTTGGAGTAGTACTTTTTGAGTTGTGAATATAAGGGGAAAATTTCCTTTACTAGAAAGAGGGGGGGATCTTATCTTATCTCATCTTATGGAGTCTTTTTGAATTTTATCTTATGATATCAGCGTACAATAAAGGATTTTTGTCTTGGAGTGTGTTATCCAGCTTGAGTAACTTGGAGTCTTAATAGGGAAATCATTCAAGTGCAGAGCTTTTCAAGGAGTCCAAGTTGTTTATTTACTATTACTTTATTGTGTTTTAGCTTTGGTAGTTTCTGTCTTAAGTATGGAATAGTTTTGCGGATAGCAGAGAAGAGGGTTGGGAGTGAATCTTGACTGCTGCGGGCTTTAGTAACTCACCTTCCAGATGAAGATTTTATTTATCATGCAAGGTACAGGAGTGTAACTCAAGGGCTTTTGTGCTTTCTGGAACTTGGAACGGGATTGTTGTGGGAAATTTTACAGAAAACACAATTTATTTCCACACTGGGAATGGAAGTCTAAGGATTGATGATTTCCAGGGTGGAATGGCAAAGTATGAATTGATGGGCAATTGGTATTAGAGTTAACTGCAAGATTTGCAAGTAGATACTGAGTCGCCAAATTGGAAGGTTGTTAATCAAGCAAAAGGTGGTAAGCAGATGGCCCCAGGGATTTTATTCTCTGTTTGTGTCAGGCGTATGGACTGAGGTAGATAGTACTGAGGAGAAGGATCTTTCAAAGGAGTGGAAGACAATGATACTTAAACTTGAAGCGTGACAACAGGAAAATTACCCAATCTTTCAAGCCACAGCCTCCAACCCAATTGGTCAACATGTCATTCCGCAGGTCATCCCAGCCCCAGCACCCGCCACCTCTCCTCAAGGCCTCCCTTCAGTTATCACATATGCTGGCCTCTCTTCCCTTCCTGGAATAATTCCTCCCAAGGAATTAGTATACTACTTCTTCTTGTTTAGTTCCTCTTCCAATAGGATTAATCTCAGCACAAGAAATCCAACCAGCATACCTTACCCATCTCACCTTCCCCTTTTATGTAAGTATTATAAGATTCATTCATCAATCTCCTTCAGACCTTAATCTGGATTCTCTTACTCATCATTTTCATTAATCTAACCCTCTTCCTTATTGAAATCTACCTCAATTCTCTATCCTGAGTTCTGTGAGAAGTAGTTCCTGTCCCTTCCGCTGCATTTTGTGAAAACCTGCTTGCCAACTCCTCTATAACTGTTGCACATGTTGTGCAAGGTTAAAATTCCCCCAAGGGAAATAGATTTCTTAGATCAGAGGTTGCTATATATATTGATTCTAAATCAATATTTGGGTTGTTGAGCAACAAATAATTGCATATTTCTAATCCCATAATAAAGCAATTGGAAAATATAGCTGTGAGAGTATGCTATAAATTTGGGACAAATAAGAACATATTTTCTCTGCATAAAAGCGCAAGCTAGTTTTTATTTCAATGAGGGTGCAAAATTGGGTTTCAATGGTTATCCCCTTTTGGGTGCCTTGATAAATTTTCAAGGTTGTCAAAGATTTTATTGATTCAAGGTTAGATTCTCTTATTATATGGTAGAAGAAATAGAAGAAATACAGTAGAACTTGTCCTAATCCATACTTGTGACAACCCTCAAACCCATTGCAAAATTGATCTACCAAAATGGTCCCAGCCAAAACTCAACTCTTAACCCATGATCCTGCCAAATGTGGTAACACATAGGTCGAAAATCAAAAAACTGCAACTTTGGCTTTAAAACTTATTTTACCCCACCTTACTAACCCATATTTTTAATTCCACATATTTCCCATTATATCATCACCAATCTACACCATCTCCTTGGATTCATATGTATGAACTCTCAATATATTCTACTTTCTTAACCTCTATCTCTACCAACTGATGATTTATGTTCATTTATTCATATCCGCACCACATATCCCTTTTCTTCCTGCGCTTATCATACCTATACTTCAACTCAAAGAACCTCAATCCCCCTGAATCAACATTTTGTGGCATGGAAATATGATTTCTTTCCCAAGCACCCATTATTTCTCTTTTTTAACAAAGCTAGATCAAACTGAACTTGACCTTATTGAAGCCAGCCCTGTAAAACATATGGTATTGCAAGCTTGTCTGGGCACACTCCCAAGTCCCACTTGGCACAGTGCCCAGAAGGCTTGCTTTCCGCATCAGTTCATGCTGCAGATCTTGGCAAACAGCCAATTTCTGCTTGGCCAAAGCCAAGATGTTGGCACCCCCACCCCCCCCCTCACTTGCTCCCTCTACCTTGCTCCCTCCCCCTTGATCCTCTCCCCCTAATCATGGGAAAAGGGGAATCAAAATTCTGGATGGTGCATGATAGTCTTCACACATCAAGGGGGGAGAGAGGTTCATTGATTAGAGGATGGATGAAGGTATGGAAGTAAGGGTGAAAATGATAGTTTATAGGATTTCTTGCCAGAGGGGCTTGCTAATGATGATGGAGTGTGAGGCTGGGGTACCCCCTGTGTGGTGGTGATCTGGCTGGCATGGCCAATTGGCTTGGGTACTGGCCAAGCCAAAATTGGCCCAACCCACCCAAACTTGGTTATGTGCAAAGTTGGGCTTGGCTATTGTGCCAAGTGGGCTTTAGGGGGTGCCACAGAGGCTTTAGGGGGTTCCCAGCCCACTTTAGCAAGAAAGTGGCTAATTTGGGTGGGTGCCCAAACAAGGTTGAAATACCATATTAAGTTTGTGCCGATTTCCTTTGATAACCCATGATTTGCATGGGTTAGTATAATTTTCTGCTCTGAAGCATGATTTTCATGGGTTCAGATAGGTTCCTCTCCAATCCTATAGGCTGGCCTAACCCATAGAAAAACCATTCCATGGAATGGTATGGGTCAGGAAAAGCTCTACTTTTTTTTCTTTTTTTTTAAGTGGGTTCTTGCATTGTGCATTGACCACTATGAATATGCAAAATCACAGAATAAATTCAATCTACATTTCAGAGAGCTGTAATCTGTCTTTTGTCTATCACAATCAAAGAAGGAAAGGAGGAGGAGAAGATGAGGGTTGAAAGGAAAGAAAAGGAAAAAGGGAGGGAAAGAAGGGAAAGAAGGGAAAGAAGGGGGAAGCAGGAGTGGTAAGGAGGCACAGAATATAAAAAGGAGGAATGAACTTGGTTGTGTGATGATTTCTGGGGGTTTGGGTTGGGGTGTTGGCTGGTCATGAGTGGGGTGCAAAACCCAGGGGTTGTCTGGGAGGTAAACGTGGATTGGTGTGTAATGAGGAGGTAAAGCGGCTCAAATTCCAGACAAAGAATTACAAAGGCTCCCAGGTGTTGAACAATGATAATGCAGAGCTCAGGTTTCTTGGGTTATGGTTTGCCTTCTACTGACGTAGGTCATTTTTCAGGGCCTTCCGCTGGGACATGTAGGTTGGACAGAAATGGAAAAAATGAGTGACTGTTTCCTTGTGGTAACCACACCTAGGGCAGATAGGCTCAGGGACTTTCCTGAGCCGGTGTAGGTATTCAATTAATCTGCAGCAGCCTGATGCAAGTTGGTTTATTATGGAGGAGGATTGGATCCTTAAATTTTTTTCTTCTTGTTGTAATGTTATTTTGGTTTTACGTGGTAAGTGGTTGCCATTGCGCAGGCTTTGTTGAAGCTTCCATGTATCATAAAACTAGTTATCTTGCCTGTCAAAACCACTTTGTTTTCCCAGAAATCTGCCGCTTTGTTTTGTTCTATTCCTGAGTGTCCCAGACACCATACTAGGTGTAGAATTGCATCTGTGTTTAGGCAATGCCAAGATTCCATTAGTTTCTTATACAGATATGGGCCTGAATTGGCCACCCATGCGTTCTTTGTCTGCAGAAATACCCCTTTATTATCTTTGAACACAAAATAATGATTGTGTTGCCCCTGGTTGGTGGTTTGAATTATATCCACGGCTGCTATCACTCCCAGGATCTTTCACTCATGGTTGGAATGTACAACATCTTTGTTGACGTGGTAGAGGATGGTCTGTTGAGTGTCTGGTCTTATTGCAGCAGCTCTGCCCCCCTTGTTGCTGCAAAATAACCCATCCATGAATAGTATCAAAGTGTTCTTGCGGGCCCCTTGAATCAGGTTCTTGGTGGCTATTATGGTGTCCTCTTTGGTGAGGTCAATTTTTTGATAAACAAGGTTTTCTGGTGTTGTCATTGTTTTAGCATGTACAGTTACCTGTATTGTCTCTACATTCAGGGACAAAACGGTCAGTAAGAGGTTACTACTAACAACATATTTATTGCAGATTGATCATTGTCATCCGTTATGCGTCTGTTTAGTTTCTCTCTCCAGTCCTGTTCACCTATTACTTGCGTTAATTTCTTTGAAAAGAAAGCAAAAGCTGTTTTTGTTATGCCCTCCATTAGTGGACAATGCAAAAGATTTTTCTCAATCCAAACTGCACTTGTGTTTCGGAAAATGCCTTTGGAGTATTTTGCTCCCCTTCTGTCAATCTTTGTGGCAATTTCTTGCAGTCGCTTCAGTTTCTTTTTGACTCCCCATACATGTGCAGTGTATTTGAGTTTGGGTGTGAGTACTCTGTCCAGTATCTTTGTTTGATCTGTTTCACCTAATCCCCACTTTGAGTTCCCCAGTTTTCCCAGAAGCTTGATGGTTTGTTGGCTCTTTCCCAGGAGGTTTCCAATGTGTTTATGTTAAGTGAGTTTTCTGTCCAGCATTACTCCTAGCTATGTGGCGTCTGCAGTCAGTTCCACCGGGGTATCTCCAAGCTTGAAGGATATGGGTCTGGGTTTATCTCTGGATTTTGATAAGATCATCAGTTGAGTCTTCCTTTTGTCAAAGATTGCTCCATGCCTTCTCCCCCACGCAGGGGAATGAGTTGCCATTTGGGTCAGGTGTTCTAATACCTTCTCAATTGACTTGCCTGCCGCCAAGTGTACAACATTGTCAATGTAGCCAATGGAGAGTGCATCCTGTCCTAGAGTATTAGGCACACATATCAGCTCTGAATTATAAATGATGTAGAGGATAAATGATAAAGGTGACCCCTGAGGCATTCCTATCCAATTTTTTTTTGCCAGGGATGTGTAGTTGTCAAGGTGGATTGTTGTGCTTTGGTTTCTGAGGGAATCTTGGATAATAAGTTGCTAGTAGGTTGAGCAGCCTAAAGTCCTGAGGGTATGATTTAGCCTGTCTGGGTGTACAGTGGGATAACAGGATTTTATGTCTAGGAATAGAGCAACTACTTTTTTACAGGCTTTCCATCTGTCCCGGGTCCATTTGTCCAGCTCCAGGAGGGCATCTTCTGTGCCCACTCCCTTCCTTCCCCCAAAGTGCATCCTTGAAAGGGCTCCCATTGTTGAGGCCCATTCTGAAAGTCTGCAGGCTATGATCAGTTCTAGTATCTTTCCAGTAGTGTTCAGTAGAGCAATAGGCCTGTATTCTTTGGCTGAGGTATAATTGGGTTTGCCTGACTTTTGTGTTATTACCATTGAGGCAATCTTTTGACAACAGGGATATATCCCTTGCAAGAGGATGGCGTTGTATAATTGCATCAGTCTCTTCTGGATTTAAGGGAAGGCTAATTTGAGGGCTTCATTGAAAACTTTGTCTTGCCCCAAGGCTTTGCCCAAGACAAGTTTTCTAATAGCAGACTGGATTTCTGTCTGGCTGACTTCATTGATAATGGCAGCGTAGGCTTCTTCCTCTTCCAGCACGTCTGATAAATCTATTTCTAAAGTTGCTGGGGTTTTCCCTTCAAATAGTAAGTCCACTTTCTCTTGTTTGCTAGTGGCAAAAGTCTCTCTGCACGTTGGATTGGCATCACAAGGCCTCCTTCCAGCTTCTTGATAATGTTTAGCGCTTGGAACACTAATTGGGGATTGGGTATTTCTAGGTAGCAATGCCAGCTAGCCAAATTGAGGTCATGCACTTGCTTTCTGAAGTAATTTTTCCATGATTCATAACATTCAAAGGCCACCTTTGTTTTGGCCAATATCAAATAGCTGTGGGCCCTATTTCTGGTTTTAAGAATGGGCTTCAAAATTGTGGGGTCCCACCACAACTTGGCCCAGTTTGGATTATCTCAGACTAGCTAACACAAATTTTTCTGGGCATTTTTTAATGTTTCCAATATCTCTTCTGCCTCCTTGTGCACATCACACACTGGTTTGGACCCCTTGCATGTGGTCCTTAAACCCTCCAAAATATGTGAGTCTTGTGGTCCTTTCCACTGGGGCTTGGACCATCAGGCAGTTTTTGTGTAGCCGCTCAGGTGTATATTCCCCTTGAGGGAATGGTGGTCCAAACCAAAATTTTCATCCAAAATTCTTTGTATTGCCAATTAGGGCAGAGCCTTTGAAGTTTGACCATTTCAGGTCAATTGTTGTACCTCAAACCTTGGATTTATAAAAAGTTGGTATCTTTGTTGGCAAGGCAATTCTGAATTCATGCAAGCCACATATAGAGATCAGGGTTATGGCCTCCCTGTGTGTAGAATTGTATCCTACTGGATTCCACATGCGGTGGTGTATATTTTCATCCATGAAAATGCATGTTGGCCTTTGTCAGTTATGGTGTGCTGTCCATCCAGGGGCCCAAGTCCTTCAGACCTAGGTTTGATCCTGGGGGATTGTAGACATTCACTAGGGTAACTCGTTTTCCCTTGGCCTCTTGGACCTGTCCTGCCAGTAGATGTTTTGAATTATTGGGGAATTGAGTAAGCTGGTGGGAAGGGATGGTTTTCCGTGCATATATGCATGCTTTTTGGCAATCCCGCCATTTTTTTGGGGGGTGTTCATAACCAGTTAATAGGGTCCAGTCAGAGTGAGTTGGTGGCATCAGGGTGAATGGGTTCACCCACGGTTCCTGTAATAAGAGAATGGAAACAGAAGGCAGATGGTGTAAAAGTTTCAGTGTTATTTCCTTAGACACATTATAGTTCAGTTGCACAAAAGAGAGGGGGTGGTTGGTGTAATTGTTTTGAGTAGTGGGCTGAGGCATGTCAATATTTTCATTGAGGGGGTGACTTGGCATTGTCTATGGGTGAAAATTAGTGTCAGTAAGGGTTGTGTCTAGCATTTTAGAGTGAATGAGCGCTTAGCCTGGATCCATGCCTGCTTGTAGGGTAAAAACATGCTGAAGATGGAGTGGTGTATGTCTGTGATTCCTTCCTCTTTGTTTCTAAGACCCTCCTCACATTTCATGCATTCCTTGATTTATTCTTCTCCAATTGGGTATTCTCTGGTCATGTGTGAGCTGTCACATCTTCCAGATCTTGAGGGGTCCCAACACCACTTGCCAAAGTGCCCCATTTTGAGGCATTTGTAACATGGGGCTGGATATGGTTTAAACACTTGCTTGGTGATAATCATAATCTAGAAATATCCCTGAATAGACAATGTGGTCAGCTAATTCCTTGCTTGCAAAGGACATCACTATGGAACCAGCTTTCTAAGCTGTTTTTATGTTGTCTGATAGCCATCTCATCCGCACTAATTCATCTTTGCCAAAGTGGTTGGCAATTTCCAGTTTTGCCTTGTTGTGGTCCAAAGTTGGGTCAAATTCTTTGGGTATACCATGCACAAGGACTGACCACGCCCTTGGCGTGGCTTCCAAATCTGTGTGTACCTGCTTAGAGCAATGATGCTTGTTATCCATCAGCCATTTTTGGTGAAATTTGTTTTTAGTATAAAAAACCACGTCGCCCAAGTTCATTACATGGGCTGCTGTCACGTTGACCAGCTCCCCTTGTACTTTGGCATTCATTTTCCCTAGGACTTCATTTGCCCGCTGTACAAAGAGTTCTCTTGGCGGCTTTTTGATTTGGTTATTTAGCGGGTTGGAATGTTTAATGGCTTTGCCAGGTCTGAACATCCTTAAATCAGCTCTGGTTGGTGGGGCGACTCCCGGTAGGGCAGATCGTGGTGCTGGTCTTTGCGTGACTTTGGAAGCGTAAGAGGGTCCACCTCCAGCGGAGGGGTGCAGAGCTCTGGGGGGGTCGGGTGGAAAATGGGGTGGGTTTGAGGAAACTCCTTCTTTGATATGGTTCATTAGGAATTGCATTTGCTCATCGCGTTTCCTGTCTGCTTCATCCCGTCGCCTGTCTGCCTCCTGTCGATCTTGCTTGGTTCGAATAAGGACTCTGACTAGTTCAATTAGGTTCCGGCCTGTTAAAAAATCACCGTCAGCGTTGTAATTACTTGGATCATCCATCATATTAGACATGAAGATGGCTAGGCCGCTGGTTCCTCTGGCTACCGGGGGTGGCTTCTCGCCGGTTATGTTCGCGTCGTTTTCGATATCCATCGCGGCGTTTGAGATTCCCGCCATGCCAGGCGGGTCAGGGGGGTGAGGGGGGGCCATTCGGCCTAGGAGAGAGTAGGTTGGAGAGGTGATCAAAGTCCTTTGGTTTTGTCGTGAAGAAGGAGAACTGTTCGGGGGTTTCGGGGGTTTGGAAGGGTGATGTTGTGGTACGAACGATGATCCTCGACAAGCTCTACTGTAGATAGATTGGTAGATAGGTAGATAGACGTGACACCATAACGCCCTCGGACCTTGTGATCGCATTGGTCGCTCTGGCTTGTTAGTTGAGTCTGGTCGCGCATGGCAATGTCGTCACGCTTTAACAAAAACGGCCTGAATTTGTAATAAATCCCACTTATAGGCAGGGATTGTCCTAGGCCGGTCGAGAAGATAGTGCGGGCTGAAGTTGCGGGATCTCAGCTTCGGCTCGTTCATAGCTCACGCTTTGGATACAGGATACATATTTAGTCAGCAATCGAATAGCTAGGGTATTAAATTTTCTTGGAACAATCAAGTTACCATAGAGTTCAGGCTTCAAGTGCCAATGAATCACTGTCCAACATGTAATTCATATATATGAACCCGAACTTGACTCATTTGGTGATTATCGTCCCATTCTAGTGTCGGCGATAGGTAGTGACGGTCAATTCACTCCCCGTTCTCCAAATGGGGTAGAAGCAATCCCCAAGCAACTCTCTCGCTACGTAGCCGTTGGAGATGTCAGTTGGCTGAAAATTAAGTGCAAGGACAAATTCAACCAATACCGGGAGTTTCGTGAATGGGAGGATGACGCATAAGAGGTAGGAGAGTTTAATTCCTTATTAGCTTTGGGCTCGGTTGATGCCAAACCCCTAGCGATAGATTGACATCTGCTTCACGCAATACAACAACCACAAGAGCATGGGCAGGCTTTTCATTTGTTGTTTTGTGCTCACACTTTCATTCTGCTTCAGGCACATTCGCACCCATGAATGTATTTATCGTCGACTATAAAAGCCGGAGCAGGAGGTTTGGAGGCCGGTGAACTTTTTAACGACATCCAGTCGTGAAGAGACTAGATGCCAATCTCCTGAAATTTATCTATTCTCTAAGTTTAATTGTTTAACTTGAAGCTGATATTAGCTTCAATACCACCCAAACGCTTTCGAAATATTGCCTGGTGTGAGTACCTTGATCTAGTCAATGGTGTATTTTATCTCACAGACATACGGTGCCGATGGGTTGTTGGTAATCTGAGCGTTAATTTATTCTCGCCATCATGGATTTTTTTTTATTTCTAGCGCAATCACAAATCACTATTTACTTCTCATCTCCGGATTAACACGCTGCAGACTAATTCCATCGGTGAGCGTTATCATTCTTTTGAGCAACTTGACAGCAATCAGAACCGCGTCTAATGAAGAGAAATTTCATACTCTGCTTTTTCAACTCGCTTCTCATCGGCTGAAAATGAAAAACACAATCCAACCAACCCGCCAGTGCTTCTTTCGCTACAATTTTTTGTTTGGTTAATTTGTATCTTTGAATAATTTGACACCAGGTTAGTAATCTCTCCTAGCTCAATCATCAATGGAGAAATTCAAAAACAAATTAACCTGAATTCTTTAAAGATCCGAAATAATAAAATTGACTGCCCTCTTCTACAGTGTTCTCCAAGGGAAACCTAGGAAAAAGCAATTCATTCAAGGAATTACATATTACATATTTCTTCTTGTTTGTGACATTGGTGATAAGATCAGAAAATCCAGTTCAATTGACTACTTCAGGCAAATCAAAGAAATGTATTACTCAGCAAAGTTATGGGTCCTTGCCGCAATGTTGGTCACAATCTCAATGAACATGCACCAAGTCTGTTCACCACCGCCGAGGGGACCACCAAGGCCAACTCGCACGCCTCCTGCCACTACTGGGGGAGGGGACAGCGGAGGGGGTACTGGAAACAAAGGCTGTCCAGCTGGTCAGGTTAGGGGAATAGATGGTGCTTGTCACTCATGTCCCCGTGGTACTACAGTACAGAACAACTCATGTCAGGGAGTGTAAAGGAAACAAGAAACAAAAAATTTTTAGGGATCCATCCATGAGAAAGGACCAAGATTGATTGTTATGCTTTAAACTTGCAACCATGCTACACATCCCAAAAAAAGTTACAAGGGTACAATTCCTGATTTTCAAGGCAATTAATTCTACATGAAAAAGTATAAAGAAAATTGTTTTCAAATTTTTTAATGTAAATTAGTCAAAAGATAGAAATAAAACTAAAATACAAACCAATGGAAGATTGTTGCAGAATAGGATTTGTGGACTGATTTAGGTATAGTGACCCACTATGAATAGATAAAAGATATTTTTTAGAAAATTACTTGAATCTAATAGTATCTATTCCTTTTGAATGTAATAACCCATTTAATAGATAAATCCTTGATCCTCCAATAGAGTAAAACAATCTTAAAATGTGTTTTCTGGAAAGAAAATTGAGAAGCTGGTTAAATAGGCTTGATATCATTTGCCTTCTGGTGCAGATCCAGCTCCCATAGTTTGAAAAAGAAAAAAAGAAAAAAAAATACAAAAAAACATATTAATTGACACAGAGAAAACTATGAGAATGAAATTTGCAACATAAGAAAATGAATTGAGATATTTGAAAAATTCCTAGATGGAGTAGAAATAGCCCCAATATGAATTGAGTTCTGAATATTTTGCACCATTCCCAATTCTTGAAACTCCTGCTACTTTTTCATAAATTCAGGCATCTTTGGAATGAATTTTATAATGATGAAAATTTTTTATTACATATTTCCCAAAATATATATATCAGAATGGTACTTTTTGTTGAAATCAAAGAAGGCTATTGAGCCCAGATTGCATGAATTGTAAGGAGCAATAGCCAAATAGTACAAGAATGAATATAAAGAAAAAATAAATTCCCCATTGAAGAGGTTAAAAAACCTTGGAAACTTTCAAATAGTTATACAAGGAGTAGCAATAGCTCACTAGGGATACAGATATAGACTTCAAAGGCTATTCAATGAGATCAGTAGAATGAAAATTTAAGCAATTTATAGGAGTCTATTTGATCAATAAAGCAATTTCTAGGAGGCTATTGGATGAAAAAAGCAATGGCCATTGGGATCAAGCAAAATCCATTGAAGTAACATAATAAATACCTTTTTAGATGGTCCATGGGTGCAATGCCACTTGGAATCAGTTGAAATGTGTTTGAATAGAATGAAAACAAATAAAGATAAATTCAACTGGGACACAGTTTAGCTAAATAGGCAGAGAACAGAACTTTCAAACAGTGGGTCATGAAAAAAAGAGTAATGAAAAAGAGAATATTCAAAGTAAATCAGTATTGTCCATGCAGACAGAAGGATTTCTCTGAAACTAAAAATATTAAGAGAAATGAGATTAATAGTACATGACTTGAAATAAAAGAAGGGTAATCAATAGATGTCACTACAAAAATGTATTGAGAGGTGATGAATTTTCCTAAGAACTGGTTAAAGTAATAGTAAGATTCAGAGTGAAAAAGAAAGAAAAAATTAATTCACTGTAGAAATTAGAATAAATTTCTAGGGCAGAAATTCCGGCACTAGTAAGAGGTAGCTGGAATAGAAGAAATATACAAATAATGACTTGTGGTAATTATTATAATTCATCATTGAGTAACAAAACATGATATATAATATGAGGGATTAGTGAGGAAGATAAATTTCAATAATTCATAAAATTATATAATTATTAATCTCAAACTCCCAATCCTCAAAATCCTCTGGTTTTGATGGTTTCTGACATACAAATTAAAATCCTGAAACTCACACATTTTTTTTGAATTTGGAATATTTGACAATCCATTTGTTTTTATTGCATTTTGAACATGCCCAAAAATATTGATAGGAATTTTTGGTGTGTTAAATCCCTCAAAAGTTGCTCCATCAATCAAAAGAAAAGTTTCACCTTGCCACTATCTCCAGAGAAACCTGTCAAAAATTACCAAAAGTAATTAAACATATAAAAAAACAGTAATAAAAAAAATTCAAAAAAAATGAATGAGAAAAATCCAAAAATTATTTCAAATTTGGATTCCCCACCAAAAATCAGGTTAGTCACTCACCAACCCACCTATGGAATCTTACTCCTTAACAACTTCAAATTATTTATATATAATTTCTCAGAAATCACGGCCTCACCATTGTGCTTTTTGGCAGGTTTTATGTTTTTCATGTGTGTTCAATTCTAGGTTTCATGCATAAAATGCATTCAAAATTGACATGTTGTGTATAGTTTAGCAGTTATGGACAAAAGAAGTTTTTTTTTAACAAAATTCCTGCATGCAGCATCCACAGTCAAAAATATAGCCTGCACAATTTGGACTTGCTCTGCATGCATAAATTGTTGAATTCCTGCGTGCAAAGCCTACACAAAACAATTGAATGCAGAAGATCTGATCTGTGCTTCCCAGATCTGCAAATAAAAAATATTATAACAACGTACAGCAAGTAACTACTAAAACACAGGGGGATCATCCATGCATATTCAATGACATGAAATTTGCATATAAGATGATCCTAAACTTAATTTAAATCAAATAATAATGCAGAATTTCAAAATAAAAAAACATCTAAAAATAAATATGAAATAATAAGGTGTGCCACAAAAATAGAAGATTCTGATATTTAGAGACCACAAAACATATCAACATATCTGCCAACAAAATAAAAAATAATAAAATTATCATCAGAGGATTGAAAATCACTAAAAATAAATTTATGATCATTCTAGTAAATTCAAAATATTAGAAATTTGAATAACATGCTGAATTAGAAAATTTAAAAATAGACATAATAGGGCGTATCAAAGTTAGCAAACCCGCCATTTTGAATGGCAGGTTTCTGAAATACACATACCCCCTAACTGGTGTATTTAAAAATGGCGTGTTTCATGAAAATGGCGGATTTCAATCATCAAACACGCCATTAAACCCGCCATTTATGCATCATCATCCATCCACCATCCATCACATCAAAAACACCCATCCACATCAGCAAATCCATACTGGTCCCATCTCCATCGCATCACACACATCTCTATTGTTTTTCACATAACTTCACATACCCATCTTCACACAAATCCCATCATCATCTCATCACCCCACATCACTCACCACCTTTCTCAACATGTCCAATCAAACATCCCGCCAGCAATTTGAAAACACAAAAAAGCTGACTGAACTTTTGCTACTGTTTGACTCCCATTCAGACTCTGATTCAGACTCCAATTTGGAATCAACTTGGTTAGCTTTGAATTCTCTGTTGGCAAAGCAATACATGGTTCCAAGAATACACACTCTCCATAACCCTATGTATGAAAGGCAAAAGCTTCATCTCATCCCTGACTTAAGCTTCCAGCAACTGTTCCAAACTTTGTTGCCTTCTTTCATGAAACTTTTGGCAATGATTGAAGACCACCACATCTTCCAGAACAATTCTCGCAATCCTCAATGCAATCCAGCCATCCAACTTGCCATTGCTCTTTGTATATTGGGGTCAAATGTAAATGGAGCAGCAATCCATCAATTGGAAAATCTATTCTCAGTCAGTTACGGAAGCATTGACTTATACACCAAAAGAGTCATGATTGCTATCCTATCTTTCCGTTGCTTGGTCCTTTCATGGCCAACCAAAGAAGAACGCAAGGAGATATCTCAAGTAATGGAGACAGAAGGCTTTCCTGGTTGCATTGGTTTTGTTGATGGAACCACCATCCCCTTGATTCAAAAACCCAACCTAGATGGCAACCACTATTTTGATTGTAAAAAAAGGCAATTGATTCATTTCTTTTCCAATCGCTATGATAAAACTTTGGATCACACACTAATCAAATATTTTCCATCTCTTTTTTTAGATACTCCGTGGCACTACAAATTGTTTGCAATAACAAAAAGAAGTTCATCTCCCTCCATGCTGGCCTTCCAGGTTCTTGTCATGATTCATATGTTTTCAATTGGATGCGGATTGCCCAACAACCAGAGATCTACTTTGACCAAGATCAATACCTTCTGGCCAATTTGGCTTATGCTAGTGGGAAATATGTAGTTCAAGCATACCGGAATGTTTTGTCCAATGATCAAGGAAAAACCAATTTTAACTATCATCTTGCCCAATCACGAGTTTGGATTGAGCATGCCATAGGAATTCTGAAAGGAAGATGGGCCAGCTTATGGGAGATGCAAAACCAGCTCCAATGTTCCAAAGATATGAGGTTCCTCATCAACTGGATTATCACTTGTGTAATCCTTCACAACCTTTTGGCTGACATCAAAGATGAATGGGACGAAATATTCCAAGATGATATTCCTGATCCGCCTCAAGTCATCCCTGTCTCATCTGGTCCCTCATCTTCTTCTATGAGAGAGCGGATTCTTCCTCTCACCCTTGCTTGCTTTGATGATTAATTTTTGATTTTGAAATTGGTAAAAATTCCCTTCACTGTATTTTTTTGGTTTTGGTTGTTCACCCAAGATTCATAGGCTGAGTTTTTTATTTATTTTTTTTTTTAGTGGACTTGAATCCAAAAACACCTCCACCTCAAACCCTGCCACTCACCAAATGCCACCCCCCTCCCCCTCACCACTCAACCCCTTCAACCTCACCCCACTCACTCACCCGTCAAACCCTGCCTCCTCCTCACCAAACCACCTCACTCATCACCACCACCTTCAAAACCTCACCAAAACACCACCACCTTCACTCTTTACCAACCTCACCAACATCCACATCACCAACCACATACCTACCTCCCACCCAACCTCCATCAACCATCAAAGGTGAGTCCCCTCCCCTCATTGAATCACCTTTCTCTTTTTTCACCTGGCTGATCTCCTACCATAACCCTCCCTTTGAACCCCCCCAGGTCCAGCCAGCCCAGTCCCCCTCCCCCTCCTCATCCTCTGGTCCATCCTCTGCCCTTGGTGAGTCCCCCCTCCCCTTCATCTTCTTCCTTCCATCAATTGCAAATCGATTGATTTCCCCACAGGTCTCATTCCCAATTGAACCTCCGGTAGTGACCCTGGTACCAACAGCTTACGTCCAACCTTACACCTTGGCGGTATTACTCTTTTTAGCACCTCGCCACTGGCTAACACATTCTCTCAAGTCTTACGCCAACCGGGCTACGTCCTGGGACAGTCTGGTTCGCCTAGTATGATGCCAGCCGCGGCTCCTCATCATTACCACTCCTCCCCAGCTAATTCTATTCTTTTGATATTGATTCCTTCACTGACTACCGAACTCAAAATCTTATACAACCATTCAAATTTCACCTTGATCCTCACCTCGGGTGCAGCAAGTGCCTGGGAGGGAGAAAGATGGAAGGAGATGGTATGAAAAACATAAAGAGAGGTGGCAAGCAGAGTAATCGTAGAAAAAGGAGGGCTCAAATGAGGGATTCAGGAATTTCTTTTGAAGTGACTGACGACTGGATCAAGGAAAAGTTTTCCTGGTCTAGACAAAAGCTATTCCCTTTGGATCTGTACCCTGCTATCACGGCTGAAAAGAAAAAGAACCCTCAAAAACCCACCCAGGAAGAATTTAAGCAAGCAAAACAGACAATTGGGGCTTTCCACTTCTTCCACCATGGAAAAGTTATCGTTCTCAACCAATATTATCACCATGCTCTGTTTTCCATCATTGAATTTGTGCCTTTGGATTGATTATCTGAGCAAGATAAGAAAGATATCAACTTTGTGACAAAATTCCTTCACTGTTTGAAAAAATTTGTCAACCTGGTTGGTCCATCAAGATCTTGGGGTGGAAAAATGTGGGCGATTGGTTGGCAAAAATTGATGAACCCTTTGGAGTTATTCGGACGTTATGTGAAGAAATCATCCATTAGATCTTCTCCTCAAGAGTACGCTGTCCTCAACCTGAAGGCTGAAAAAGTATCCCAAATTTTAGGACAAATGTTTTGTAATTTGGCCAAACTTGCCTTTGAATCAAACCGTGATACCATGAAGGACAGCAACATCCCCTCTTTCTCTTTGTTGGAATTTGGTTCCAAGCCTACACCTTTTGATTGCTCCCCACACCTCACTTTCACCTTGGATTCTTTTTACAATTCTCCTCATATTGACAAAGGCGACATCTCTGGCTATTCCTTTTTACTTGTGGTCCCAACCAAAAAATTGAATGGTTGACTTATTGAAGATACGCATGAATATCAAGTTTTGGACAGTCAATTTGTTTTTCCTGACCTTGGCTTTGGAATTGATTTCAAGCAAAAAGGTATATTCAAAATTGTTTGGGCGGCTAACAAGTAAAAGCACTGTACCTTTCCAGCTGTGGACACAGCAACCCATACCAGAATGGCCATGTCACTCCAAATTAATAAAAAAACTCAGAGCACTTGTAGGGACATGAAAAACCACCAAATTTACTCTAGAGAAAAAAATATCAATAAAAACAAAAAAGATCTGTATATTGGTGGGGTTAAGAATGCTCTCAAAAGTTGTTGTAGTAAAAAATAATTTGTTTTTCTTTCATCCATGCAAATATATTTACAAGCCCAGCATTTGAGTAATCTGCTGTATTTCTTCTACCAATCTACCACTGCCAATGCAAGCCAAAGCTACTGATACCTTATCCTTTTTTTTGTTTGCCTGTTGTTCCCTCTCCTTTTCCAGTTGCACTTGCTGCCGATCCTTCTCCTTTTCCTCTTTTTGAAACTATAGCTCAGCTTGTTTCAACCTCCACTCAGCATCCAATTTTTGTTGATTAGCCAAAGTCTTGGCTTGCTGCTTTTGACCATCCATGGCCAGTTGACGATCCCACTTTTGCTTTTCAAACTGAAGTTTATCTGATTCAATTTGTGATTTCACTGTTTTTTGGAGGGGAATGGCAATGAGCATGATTTTGAAAGCAAGGATATTGAATCAATCAACTTACATGAATCTTGCTTCTCAATGATTTCTTCAAAGCCCAAAAAACTGGAAGTGTTTCTCCTCTTTTGATGAATTTTGGGGTTGACATTGATGGAATTGGAGGCCTTTTGCTTAGCCTTGGCAGAGGAGGTTTGAGTCTGAAAGTCCTCACTAGTATTTGAAGGCAATGTGGGAGGCTCCATTGGCTTGAGTTGTTGGCCAATCAAAAATGGATGAGCCTGTTTTTTTACAATGTAAATCAGTCAGGAGCAACCAGACAGAATCAAAAACAATTTAGTTCCTTACTTGAGAAGATGTTGATGGCAATGGTGATCCAGGAATAACATCCTCCTCATTGGGCAAGTTCTCCAGTTGTTCTGCCCCAGGAAGAGAGCAATCAAAAGAAGGAAGTGAGGGTTCCAAGGTCGGGATTGACTTATCAATCAATACCAAAGTAGAAGTGATTGGAGCCGATTGTGTTTGAATATCCTCCTTGTCATCAGATGGGGGCCACTCCAAGGCCAAGGTTTCATCAAGGTCCCCGTTGGTAGGCTTAGCATCCCCAGCCAAGTCCTCGGCATCAACGGAATTGGATTGTTGGGCATCGAAAGCAGCTAGGGGGGTGATGTTGGCCTTCTTTCTGAAGATTTCATCCATTTGAATATAAAAAGGACAAATGGAGTCCAACTTATCAACCACCAAGTTGATTCCTTTGGCTTTGTCCAAGTCGGTGATACCAAAGCCAGTGGAGATAGACATGGAGTGGGCCTTTTTGTACTTGGCTTGATAGTTTTTGAACCGCTCCCTCATCTGTTTGGATGACAGATCCAGCCTACCTTTTGTTTTGTTCTTGAGTTCATTGGCCATCAGGAGATAACCATTGACCTTAGAGGATTGAGGTTGGCCAACACATGTTTCGTTGTTGGATCCAAAGCAGGCATTGTAGTTGGAGGGAATTTTCAGCCAGTTTACCAGGATGATGTGATCAGCTCTCTTGAGCTGACTTGAGCCCTTGGAAGCTGATGGGGGAGGATTGTTTGTTGTGGAGTTCCTTGGCAATGTTCTCTTGGGTGTGTTGGACTTGCGGGGGGAGGTTCGCTGAGGGGCCATTTGAAAGAGTAAGGGCTACTCAAGTGATGAGAGCAATAAAGTGATGAGAGTGGTGAAGTTTTGAGAGCAATAAAGTGGATGAGAGTGATCAAGTGATGAGAGCGGTTAAGTGATGAGAGTGATGAAGTTTTGAGAGCAATGAAGTTGATGAGAGTGATCAAGTGATTAGAGCGATAAAGTGATGAGAGTGGTCAATCAATTTTGTGATGAGGGTGGGGGTAAAAAATTTTCCGATGAGGTCGGAGGTAGAAGGAGGTGGGAAGACAGGGGTGTATGACGCAGAAAGGTGGTGGAAGCATTTAAATACTTTATTTGAAAAAACCCACTTATTTCAGGTTAACTTTGACACGTCTGATCTGAAATAAGTGGGTTTTTTTGATTTTTAATGGCGGGTTTGAAATGGCGGATTTGGGTTGAAACCCGCCATTAAAAAATGGCGGGTTTGGTTAACTTTGATACCCCCTAATAACTGATCCTTATCCAAAATTCATGCACTGATCATACAGATCCATGATTGGCTGTGCTACAGAAAAGATACAATGTTTTAAAACATCTCAAACTAGCATGGTTGCCTCAGAAAATGAGCGCTACCCTCTATTTGAGTTTCATAGATGCCAGGAACCTTGCATTACTTTAGTTCCTAAAACTGATTAAGTTCAAGAAGAATGATATTCTTAGAAATAAAGAATAACCTATCTACAAAAGGATTAATATGATTGGTTATTGCGCAAGGTTCAGATTTTTCTGATAGAGGCTTTCAATATGAGAAATCAATAATAATAAAGAGGTGCCACATTTTGAATAGACATGGGGTCTTTAACACCTCTTCTTCAGCATATTAAATTTGAATCTGGTACGGTCAAAAATGGGTTCCGTATGGATTAAAAATGAGGTTCAAGACACAATAAAAAGGCGTTTTGGCCAAGCTATTTTATAAAACAGGAAACATCAGAGAGAAAAAAACTTACTACTTTGAGCAGTCACTTTCTGTATACTTTCAATGGTTCAAATTTGAAGGGTTTCAAATCAAATATGGGTTGCTTAGTGATTTATTATTCAATAAAAAAATGATTGTGGATGTGAATGAATACTATTATATTTCAGAACAAGGCCATAAATCACTTTCTCATCTATTTATGATCAAGCATGGCACAGTTTCTGGATCATAGCTGATGAATTATGCTTGGAAAAAAACAAAAAGGTGCGGTATAAATGCCTTTCTGGGTTCAGGGAGCGTTTTGAATAAGGATTTGTTATTGTGTTTATTTATTAATCTGCTGATCCTTTCAATAATTCATTTTTGTACTATATCTATTTGAATAAGCTGATCAGCATTTGATTTTCCATTGCCTTCTTATTAGTTATTATTTTTTATGATTTTATAAACAGATCTCTTGATGTGTTTTCTGGTGTTTAAAGATCTAAATCTGTTAATTTTGTAATAATTCTTATGTTTTTTTTTTCAAATTCAAGTACTGTATAATTGGTTTTTTTATATTTTTATTTGATATTTGAACTTTTGATTTCATACTCAATGAATATTCCATACCAATAAAATGCAGGGTTGATCTTCATATTTTCTAGTTGTTGAGTATGGTACATCTCAGCACTTTTTGGTTTTTGCATGGGCAGATCAGATCTTCTGCATGCCAGAATCTAGTGCAGATTTTGTATGTGAGTCTTGGACTTATTCATGCATTCAGGGCTACCTTAGAGGGCACAGGATGAATATCAGGATGCAGGAAATTTGAAAAAATTCATTTTTGACTGTAACTCCTAAACTACACACAACTCTTCAATTCTGACTGAATTTTAGGTGTGAAAAATATACAAGAAAATCTGTTTTCATTATCAAAATTTTCATAAACCACAATAGTGGTGCCATGATCTTTGGGGATTTTTTGAATATTTTATTAGGGTGTATCAGAGTTAGCAAACCCACCATTAGAAACCCAACACTTTTTTTGACCAAACCCACCATTTTTAATGGTGGGTTTCTGAAATACAGACACCCCATAACTGGTGTATTTTAAACTGGTGGGTTTCATGAAAATGGCAGATTTAAAACATCAAAACCGCCATCAAAACCACCATTTATGCATCATCATCCATCCACCATCCATCACTTCCAAAACACCCATCCAGGTCAGAAAATCCATACCAATCCCATCTCCATCACATCACACACATCTCATCTCCATTGCTTCACATCTCCATCTTCACACAAATCCCATCATAATATCATCAATTTACATCAAATTACCATCTTTCTCAACATTTCCCATCAAAATTACCAGCAGCAAGTTGAAAATGCCAAAAAGCTGACTGAACTTTTGTTAGTATTTGACTGCCATTCAGACTCTAATTCAGATTCCAATTGGGAATCAACTTGGTTGGATTTGAATTCTCCATTCCAAAAGCAATAAATGGTTCCAAGAAGACAAAGTCTCCACAATCCTATGTACAAAAGGCAAAAGCCTGATCTCATCACCAAATTAATCTTCCAGAAACTGTTCCAAACTCAATTGACTTCATTCAAAAAATTTTTGGAGATGATTGAAGACCACCACATCTTCCAGAAGTTATTGGAACCTTCAAAGCAATCCAGCTATCCAACTGTCTGTTTCTCTTTTTAGATTGGGATCAAATGGAAATGGGGAAGCAATTCATTGATTAAAAAATCTACTCTCAGTTGGTTAGGGAACCATTGACTCATACATTAAAAGAGTCATGATTTCTATCCTATCTTTCTGTTTCCAAGTCTTTTCTTGCCCAACCAAAGAAGAACGCAAGGAGATATATCAAATCCCTGTCTGATCTTTTCCCTCATCTTCTTCTATGAGAGAACGGATTCTTCCTCTCACCCTTGCTTTTTTTGATGAGTAATGTTTGATTTTGAATTAGGTAAAAACTCCCTTCACAAAATTTTTCTGGTTTTGGTTGCTCACCCAACATTCCTAGGCTGAGTCTGTTTTTTTTTTCTTTTTTTTCTTATTTGGTGGGGTAAACTTAGACAAAACAGACTTAAAAATTCCAAAACCCCCACCTCACCCAACCAAACCACTGGTCAAACCACTCACCTCACCCCACCAAACCACTGGATGGTCCACTCCTTCATCCTCCTTACTAACCACCTCCACCTCACCCATCACCTCAACCTCACCCATCACCTCAACCTCACCCATCACCTCCACCTCACCCATCACCTCCACCTCACCCATCACCTCCACCTACCTTCAAGTTCACCTGCACCAACTCCCCTCCTCCTTTGGTTGGCACCCTGGGTAAGCTTCCCCCCTCCTCCTCACCCTCCTCCTCACCCTCCTCCTCACCCCCCCATCATCCAATGATCATCCTTTGATTCATCCACCTCCATCCCCCTTCAGGCCCCCCACCCCCTTGGTTGATTCCCCAAGTAAGCTCCCCCCTCCCTCCTCCTCATTTCCCTTTTCTCTCCCTCTGACCACCCCACTCCCTGCCACTAACTCACCAACACCCACCCTCTCCCCCCTTACT
Organism: Puccinia polysora; assembly: GCA_025617555.3. Classification (NCBI taxonomy): domain Eukaryota; kingdom Fungi; phylum Basidiomycota; class Pucciniomycetes; order Pucciniales; family Pucciniaceae; genus Puccinia; species Puccinia polysora. The sequence goes on along the minus strand of CM062622.1, from coordinate 16,754,248 downwards.
TGGTCTCCCCCCCATCTAGCTTGGCTAGCCAACCCCACCCCCTTCTTGCTTGGCTTTCCAGACCCCCCCTCCTTGCTCAGCTTTCCAGACCCCCCCTCCTTCATTTGCTTGCCGGCCCCACCCCCTCCTTGCTTGGCTTGCCTAACCCCCCCTCCTTGATTGGCTTGCCGGCGCCACCCCCTCCTTGCTTGGCTTGCTGCCACCCCCTCCTGGCTTGGCTTGCTGCCACCCCCTCCTTGTTCAGCTTGCCAGACTCCCCCTCTTGCATTGGCTTGCCGGCCCCACCCCCTCCTTGCTTGGCTTTCCAGACTCCCCCTCCTTGATTGGCTTGCCAGCGTCACCCTCTGCTCAATTGGCTTTCCCAAATCCCTCTCCTTGATTGGGTTGCTGGATTAATCCTTGTTAAAATACAGATGCACTAAGTTAATGTGAATATTTTTGTTTAATCCAAATGGGATGAAAAAATGGGCTTCCATGGCCCATTGGACATCACGTACGCCACGTGGGCCTATGTGGATGCTGTTGGGTTTGGGCATTTGTGCACCAAAACACGTTTTCTAGGTCTTTTGGGACACAGGCATTAATGGGCCTGCCATGGTGGATGGGCCACCTTAGACAGAGGGGTGTATCTGGGCATAACTGGGCCCAAGGTTGATTTTGGAAATACTTGGCCAGACGGGCTGGCCCGCCAAAGTATGTATTTTATTGTCTTTGGGCCTTGGCGTCACATTGGGGCTGCCTCCTGCATTGCGGCCTGCTTTGGACTGCTTGTTTCTCTCTGGGGCCTGTTGTGGGGCCGTGGTATGGGTCAGGAGGCTCTGTTTGGAGTCCCCCCATCTGCTTGTGTGTGGGGCCTCAGCCCCAGTTGCAGCTACAGGGGCCGGCAGCCCCTGCCTCCCTCCCTCCCCTCAATTGGTCAAAAAGGGGAGAGGAGGCTGGCTGGTCTTCAACCAGCCAGGCCGGCTGCAACAAGGCAACTGCAAAGGTTGGAGGGGATTTGATCACCCCCCACCTCATGTGTGGACCAATTAGGCCGCCCACAACAAGGCAACCGGCAAGGTGGGGTGGGATTTGACAACCCCCCCACCTCTTGTGTAGCAACACTAAGTTTCAGGGGCCATCTCCCCCCCCCTGTTACAAAGGGGGAGGTGACCTGGGGCTGGGTGGGCTGGACCACTTCCCAGCCCACTAAGCATTTGTGTTGCCCTGGGGGTATTGACCTCCAGGGCTCCCTGGGGGGGTATTTGACTGCTCCCTCCCGGGGTTTGAGAGAGAGAGAGAGGGGGGGGGGATGCTCATGTCCATTGGTTACACCCTCCCCCCCCTGTAAGTTTGACCTGACCCAGAGTGTTTCTGTATCCCTCCCTGGAAAATCTGAGGGCCAGGGGCTGGTTGCAGGAGGCAACCAGCCATGTAAGTTGGAAATAGGGACCAATGAGGGCACAGAGGTTAAACAGGCTGGTTGTAAGGGAACACCATCCAGGGTCTGAACAGAGACAGGGGCTGGTTCTGCCCAGTAAGGGTGGAAAAACCAAATTTGACCAGTACAGACTGTTCTTAAGGGTTCAAGGACTAATGCCAAGTGGGCTGAGTAAGCCCAAACCAAGTAGAAAGGCTTATAGAGCCTTGAGAGCCTATTTGGAGTGGAATTTTTGCCTTTTGATTGTTATTACACAAGCTCCACATGAGCGCCATCTTTTGTATCTAAGGAGCTCTTCTCCCTGCTGTTTTACATCCATTCATTCACCAATTCATTCACATTCATTAGTGTGCCATTGCCTCTGCCTCATATTAAGGATCCATCATAAGACATTATTGTGTCAGCATTTCTTTTGCTTTAAGTACTGCTCTTTGACTACTCTTGTTAGCCAATAATTCTCACACATTATAAGTACCATCATCATCATTACTTTCAAGCAGAATAGACCCTTATACCTTACTCTAGACAAGCTCAAAGACCTCAAGTTTTCCAAGAAGATGACCTATATCCCAGAGTCCAGCTCCACCAAGATTGTTTTGAATGGACAAAACTATAGTGCTTGGTATGTCTTAATGGACAGTGAGTTGGTCAACATTTGTTCTGGGGAGATTATGGATGCAGATGAAAATTTGTTTATTTCAGCGGTAGAGAAGAAGTCTTATCATCTCATTATTAGTCATTTGGATGAAAGTCATATGGCATGGGTTTCTGACACTTTAAAGGAGGAACAGAAGAGGATGGGTAGCATTGAATGGAAAATGCTCAAGGCCAAGTATGTTGGTGAATCTTTCCATCAGAAGGGGATTGCTTTCAAAGATTTTTTCAAGTTGAAATTTTTTAACTGCAAACAATTTGTTGGGGAGGCAAGATCAAGTATTTCTAAGTTCAACTCTTCTGGGCTGAACATGGATCCTCAGTGTTTGTCACTCTTAATTATACAAAAGCTACCAAAAGAATATGAGTCCTTGGTTAGGATTTTATCTTAAATGGATCCCCTTCCTGGAGAGGAGGATGTGCTTAGAAGGATCAAAAAGAATGATCTTCAATTTAAAATGAAGGAGGGCACAGGAACTGCTCTGGTGGGAAAGAAAGGAAATTCCAGGAAGAAGGAAAAGGCCAAAAGGGATTTACCAAAGGTCTTGTGTTATAATTGTCAGAAGAAGGGGCAATATGCAAAGGATTACAAAGAGGCAAAGAAAAGGAAGAAATCTGAGGAAAGTGAAAAGGAAGACAAAGGATTCAACCTCGCCATGGAAAATGTTGCTATGATGGTAACGGATGTTTGAATGGAACAAGCTTTTGAGGAACAAGCCCCCAACAAGAAGGCTAAAATTTATGAGGATCAAGAAATGGACTTGATTGATTATGAAGAGGATTGAAGGAGGATGTTCTTGTTTTGATTGATCCTTTTTGAACAGACCACATTTTTTTTGAGCCAAATTGGTTTTCAAATATTAGAGATTTCGATGGTGTTGTAAATATTGGCCAAAAAGGAAGAAAAATTCAGATTAAAGGAATTGGAAAATTTATTCTTGCAAATCACTTGGGTTTCAAAATATTTTTTGATAAAGTGTTCTATGCAACTGATTTGCCTTATAACCTTGTGTCTCTTGGATTTCTCTGGAAAAAAGGTTTCCAGATTTGTCATCTTAAAGAAGATAAGTTTGTTATTGATTTTAATGGGAGAACTATCCTGAGTGCACAAGTTCAGAATAATTTTCTCTGTGCAAAATTGTTCAAGTTTTCAGCTCTGAGTACTGTTGCTCACAATAGAAGTGGCCACAAGGTAAAGGAAAGCAACTGTGAAAGTTTTAATTTAAGGTCCAAGAACAGGAATGTGTTCTCAAAGAGTAGAGATTGCACAGAATTTCCTAGAGAGAAATTTTCCATTGATTTGCAGGGCCATTTTCACCAGTTTCCCTTGGGGGGGCAATGTAATTCATCAATCTGGTTGATACAGCAACTAATTATTTTATGGGTGAATCCAATAAGATCAAAGGATCAGACCACAGAAGAGTTTTCAGTAATGCTCAAAGTCTGGTAACAGAATGGTTTGATGAGGGAAATCAAGGGGTTATTAATGATGGAGGGGGTGAGTTTGTGAGTAAAGAGTTTGAGAAACTGTTGAATGACTATGGTATCACTCATATAGTTACTACTGCAAGTAGTCCACAAAACGATGGAATAGTTGAAAGGATAGATAGGAATCTATTGGACAAAGTCAGAAATATCATGGCTCAATTTGGTTTGCCAAAGTTTTTATGGGCTGAGTTGGTTTGCACAGTGTGTCTGTTGCACAATATTGTAAGTTTTAATGGGAAAAGTCCCCATTATCTGTTTTTAAAGGTGGACCTCAAAAAATCAAACGTAAGAAAAATTGTTTGCTTAGTGCATTATAGTTTCCACCATAATGAAAGCGCTGGGAAGTTAGATCCTAGAGCCAGAACAGGGGAAATTGTAGGCTTTGATTTAATAAGTAAGTCATACAGGATTTATTGTCCAGGGATAAGAAAGGTTATCCGTAGTAGGGATTTAAAATTTGAAGAAAGTAACTTTCCACTCAAAAGGAGTGAAGATAGTGCTGTTCAGGAATCACAGCAGGAAATAGAATTGGAGCCAATTTCACCAGAAGATGCTGTAGAGAATATTTTTAGTGATGATTTTGAGATGGCAGATCTGCCACAGGAGGGTTCAGTACCCACTTCAGGGGAGTCTGTGAAATCAGAACCTGATGAGCCTCCACATCATGTTAAAAGGAGTGGTAGGACAAGGATACCTGTTGATAGGTATGGGGAATGGAAGTCCCATTATGCTTCTGCAGAATATGAAGAAGATACGTTTTGGGAACAATGTATGCTTAATGATATTCTACAGTTAAGTTCAGAAATGGTTAATAGGGTTAACCCAAATATCTTTGACCAAGATCTGAATTCTGATGACAGAGCCAATTGGAAGACAACTATTTTTTAGGAATTTGATTCTCTGGAAAATAATAGTGTGTTTGAAGTGGTTAAGCAGGATTTAGTTCCAAAAGGAAAGACCATTGTTGGGTCTAGTTTAGTGTTGAATAAGAAGTTTGAAACTAATGGAGTTTTGAAGAGGTTCAAGGCTAGATGCATTGCACAAGGCTTCAAGCAGAAAGAGGGTATTGATTACCAAAAGACTTTTTTGCCAACTGGAAGGCTGTCAACCTTCAGGTACATCATTGCTTTGGGAGTGGAGTTGGGTGAAGAAATCAGATAGGCTGATTTTGTGACTGCATACATGAATTCAGAGCTTGGAGAAGAGGAGAATGTTTATATGTCAATTCCTGACAGTTTCAAGGAATGGCTGGTAGAGACCAAGCCAGAAAATATGAAGAAAATTTGTGTGAGATTTTTCCTCTCAGCTGATAAAGGGGAATATGTCCTCAAGCTGTGTAGATCCCTGTATGGATTGAAGCAAGCAGCTAGGTCATGGTATAACACCATGAGTAAAAAACTGATAGAGATTGGTTTCAGGAAAAGTGAGGCCAACCCTTTTCTCTTTGTGAGAAAGGATGCAATTTTGTTTGTATGGGTTCATGAAACTATCATTATTTCATGTAGGCGCTATAAACGGAGTTCAAGATAAAAGATCTTGGCCTGGAAGAAAAGGTGCTGGGAATCAAAGTTAGTAAAAGCAATAATGGGATCAAGTTTGATCAAAAAAATTATGTATTAGCTCTACTTAAGAAGTATGTCTTTGAGGATGCAAAGGAGTTTGGTAATCAAATGCAGTCTAACATTTGGTTAGAAAAGTCTACAGATGAAGAGCATCTGGATTTTTTCCAATCCGGGAACAATTATAGGTCAGCTATTGGATTGCTAAATTATTTGGGGCAGTGTAGAAGGCCAGATATTGCTTATGCAATTGGCATGTTGTCAGAACAATTAGAGAAAAAAAGAATGAGGCATTGGTCTGCGTTTAATAGAGTTATGAGGTATCTTAAAGCAACAAGCAGTCTGGGACTGCAGTTTTCAAAGTCAGAAAACTTTGATTTGGTTGGTTATTCTGATGAAAGTTGGGAAGACGGTAACACTAGGGAATCAAAAAGTGGTTTTGTATTCTTTTTAGGAAAGAAGATAGTTTCCTGGATGTCTAAGAAGGTTTCAGCAATAAGTCTTTCATCAACAGAAGCAGAGTACACAGCGTACCTGTCAGCTTCACAGGAGGCAAAGTGGTTGAGAAAGGTCTTAGAGGATACTAATAAACCAAAAGGGTTTGTGTTGTTGTATTCTGATAATCAGAGTGCCATTGCGTTGGCAGAAAACCAAGTGTTCCATTCAAGAACAAAACATATTGATGTTAATTGTAACTATATAGGTGATGCAGTGAACTGCAGAGAGATAATGTTACAGTACATGCCCACTGGGGCAATGATTGCGGATATCTTAACTAAGGCATTAGATAGGAACAAACACAAGGTTTTGTGTCTAGTATGCGTATGGCATCCCTTTTGGATTAAGGGGGTGTGTTAAAATACAGATGCACTCAGGTAATGTGCATATTTTTGTGGGATCAAAATGGGATGCACAAATGGGCTTCCACGGCCCATTGCACATCACATGGGCCATGTGGGCCTGTTTTGATATTGTTGGTTTTGGGAATTTGGCACCAAAACATGTTTTCTAGGTCTTTTGGGACACGGGCATTAATGGGCCACCTTAGCCAGAGGGGCTTATCTGTGCATAAATGGGCCCTGGGTTTATTTTTGACATAATTGGCCAGACAGGCTGGGCTGCCAAAGTATATATTTTATGGTCTTTGGGCCTTGGTGGCCCATTGGGCCCTCCGCCAACTTGGGGCCACTTTTTTCTCTCTGGGGCCCGTTTCAGGGCCCAATGGCCCACGCGGGGCCGTCATATGGGGCAGGGGGCTCTGTTTGGAGTCACCCCACCCCCTTTTGTGCAGGGACGCAGCCCCAGTTGTATTGCTCAGTTGGTCACAGCCGCGGGGGCCGGAGGCCCCTGCCTCCCTTGCTCCCCTTTCTTGGTCACAAAGGGAAGAGGAGGCTGGCTGGTCCTCAACCAGCCAGGCCGGCCGCAACAAGGCAACTGGCAAGGTGGGAGGGGATTTGATCACCCCCCCACCTCATGTGTGGACCAATTAGGCCACCCACAACAAGGCAACTGACAAGGTGGGGTGGGATTTGATCACCCCCCCACCTCTTGTGTGGCAAAAACTAAGTTTCAGGGGCTATCTACCCCCTTTTCCAAGAGGGAGGTGAACTGGGGCTGGGTGGGCTTGACCAATTCCCAGCCCAATAAGTGTTTGTGTTGCCCTGGGGGTATTGACCTCCAGGGCTCCCTAGGGGGGTATTTGACTGCTCCCTCTAGGGATTGAGAGAGAGAGAGGGGGGGAACGCATGTCTTCTGGTCACACCCTACCCCCTGTAAGTTTGACCAGACCCAGGGTGTTTCTGTATCCCTCCCTGGCTAATCTGAGGGCCAGGGGCTGGTTGCAGGAGGCAACCAGCCATGTAAGTTGGTAATAGGGACCAATGAGGTCACAGAGGTAAAACAGGCTGGTTGTAAGGGACAACAAGCCAATGTCTGAACAGCAACAAGGGCTGGTTCAGCCCAGTAATGGTGGAAACACCAAATTTGACCGGTACAGACTGGTCTTAAGGGTTCAGGGACTAATTCCAAGTGGGCTGAATAAGCCCAAACCAAGTAGCAAGGCTTATAGAGCCTATAGGGCCTTTTTGGGGAGGAATTTTTGCCTTTTGCTTTTTATTACATGAGCTCCACATGAGCACCATATTTTCATTTAAGGAGCTCTTCTCCCTTCTTGTTTCCATCCATTCATTCACCAATTCATTCAAATTCACAAGCGTGCCATTGCCTCTGCCTCATATTAAGGATCCATTATAAGACATTATTGTCTCAGCATTTCTTTTGCTTTAATCACTGCTATTGTACTAAGCTTGTGGGCCAATGATTCTCAGACCCCTCCTAACTTGGCTTGCTGGACTCCATCTCCTTGATTGGCTTGCTGGGGCCACCCCATCCTCCATTGGTTTGCCGGAGCCACCTGATGGATTCAAAAACTAAAAGGATGTTATTGGTAGTGAGTAACTGAGACAAAAAAACAGATAAAATGAAATACAAAAACCTCTGAGTAAGTTATCTCAAAGGACCAGACAGAAACTGGTGATGGGAAGGAATTTAGCGGAGGAAAAAACAGAGAAAAGGAAACTTTGAATCTTGTGGTTTTTCAATAGCGTAGTGGTTCTAGGTTGGATGGTGGGGCGGAATTCGTTGAGGATCAGCTGTTGAGGAAAGCTTGGTGAACCAGTTGGTTGGATGAAATGGAGGAGAATTGGATTGGAAATTTTAGCTTACCTTACTCAGAAACCTGGGGTCAATGGTGCAATCTTGTGGGTGTAAAAGGAGAGCATTCCTCAGGATCCGCATCAGGTAGCGGGCTTTATCAATGAGAAAGCTTGGAGTGAGCTTGAATTGGAGCCTTTGCAGTGGCTTTTCAGACTTCCATGGGCAGCTTTGAGGGTGAGAGCTGATAGACAGGGAACAGGATGACAAGAGGCGGGACATGAAACACTTGAGTAGAGAACAGCAGGCAATAGAATAGAAAACAAAAATAGAAAACAGAGAGCGCAGAAAAAGGAATGAAAAAGAAACAAAGGAATTAAAAAAATGATTTGAGCATATTCATGGAAACGTTGTTATTATTACAACATCCTCCCTTTCTCAAATCAGGCTTTAGCTTTGAGCCTTAGCAGCGCCTGCTACAGTGCAATTTGGGAGACCAGTTTGGTTAAGAAGTTGGTAAGGTTTTTCTTTGACAAGAGCTTCTAGAGTTTGATTTCCTTCTTGAGGATTTTATTTTAAATGAGGTGAAACTGGAGTTCCATGTGCTTTGCATGGAAGCTGGCATGATTTTCCTGGTTGAGTGCCAGCTTGATAGCACTTTCTTTGTCTTCAAATAATGCGGTTGTATTTCCAGCCTCCCCAGGGGAAATGTCCAGGAGAAGGGATTTGATCCACTTGATGTCCTTCACAGCTTCCCCAAGAGCCTTGTATTCAGCCTTGGTGGTGGAGAGGGATAGCATTGGTTGCTTCTTGCACCTTCAGAGCACCATGCTGCCCAGCCACTGGATTGCCACGCCTGTTATTGAGCAACGCATGCCCGACATGTAGCCCAGTTGGCCTCCACATGAGAAACCATGTTTTTGGAGGTAGTGACTGAAGAGAAAGTGAGACCCACAGAGATGGAGTGTTGGAGATAGTTCAGAACCTGTAGCGCCACCTGATGGTGGTGGAGACTGGGTTTGACAAGGAATTGAGCAAGATCTTTCACCGCAAAAGTTATGTCTGGCTGGGTGCAGATGCTGATGTGTTTCAATTTTCCAATTATTTTCCTGTAGTTAGCCCCTGATGAGAGGAAATCCTGGTGATCCTCTTAACTGGAAGGGAAAAGTTTGCCATTTGGCTTGATAGTGGTGGAGAAAGTTTGATGGGTGGGAAGCAGATATTTAGCAAATATCAATGTACAATTGCTGGTGAATTTTGAAGCCATTTTCCAGGTGAACAACATTCATTCCAAGCAGTAGGGAGGCCAGACCAAGGTCCTTTATTTGGAAGCAAGATGAAATTTCTTTGAAAGAGCGGTCCAGATCCCGACTGAAGATTGCAATGTCATCCACATGCACGGACAGGAAGGTGTCCTTGCGCCAGAAGATGCATTGATCCGCCTCCCACTGGTTGGAGCCATCCTCCCAAAGCCATTTGCACAGAATTTTGTACCAGGTAAGCGGAGCCTGCTTGAGGCCATATGGAGCCTTCTTTTAGAAATTTACCTTCCCATTTGTGAACTTTATGTTGGTTGGGGGTGCAATTTAGATTTCCTCTTGAAGCAGGTTGTTCAGAGAAGTGACCTTCACGTCGAATTTGGCGGAATTGGAGGTTTTTTTAAGCAGCAAGAGCCAAGAGCAGTCTGAGAGAGGTCTTGTTGCCCCTGGGGGAGAAAGTGAAGCTGAAGTCAGAGCCGTATTCTTGGTTGAAGCCCTGTACGCAAATTTGGGCCTTTAACTTTGTGATTTGTTTTTGATCATCATGTTTGGTCCTGAAGACCCAGAAGCATTTGAGAGGTTGCTTTCCCAAAGGAAGGACCAATTCCTGCCACACGTTGGGGCTGCTTAAGTTCAGTTCTTTGCATTTCATGGCTTGGATCCATTTCTCCCGGTACTTGGAATGGAGGGCCTCATGTACATTCTGAGGATCTACGTAAGAATGGTCCACTATTGAGTTGACAGAGGGTAGACCCACCTTGGCGTGAGGCCTGCGCGGTTTCTTGATGATGTTAGCAGGGGAGAGTTTGTTGTAAGAGTCGATAGGAGTGAGAATGGTGAAATCAGGTGTCACAGGAGTAGGAGCAGAGGAAAGGAGAGCAGGAAAGGGTGAGATTGAGTGGGGTATAAATTAAGGAGAGGAAACAGTGGGAAGAAGATTAGAGGGAATCAGGAAATAAGTTTCCTTGACCAATGGGCAGGAAGATAGAGAGGGATACAACAATTTGTCAAAGGTGATTTTTGCAGACAGAAAAATTTGAAAGCAGTCCATATCCAGCAAGGAATATGACAAGAAGTCATTGGCCTACCCAAGCATTATTTCCTTTTTTCAAGTGGGCTGAAAATGGAACGTCCTGTTTGCTTTGGGGATCAGAGCGTAGGGGGTGCATCTGAACGGCTTGATATGGTTGTAGTTTAATTTAAAATTGTGCCACATCTGATAGGGAGTCTTTTTTCTGCAGGATTTGGAGCAGAGAGCTTTCAGAAGATGAGTGGCGGTGTTCATGGCTTTTTCCCAGTATTTTGGGGACAATTTGCTTTGATCCAGCAGGAATCTGGCCTTTTCCAAAATGAGATAATTGGATCTCTTGGCAAGGGCGTTTTTCTGAGGGGTGTAAGCAGGGGCAAAGTTTTGGATGATTCCTTTCTCCGAGAAAAAAAAATTTGAGTTTAGAGGAGATGAACTCCCCACAGTTGTTGGAGATGAAAAACTTGATGACCTTTCCTGTTTGGCGTTTGGCCCAAGCCACATAGTCCTTGATTTCCATGTGGGTGTTGCTTTTGTGTTTGAGGAGGGCCACCAACCTGTCCCCCAAGGGCTGATGCATGTGAGAGAGGAAATAATTGTAGCCAAGATTTGAGGTATTTTTGATGGGCCCCAATAGATTGAGGTGAACACACTCCAGATTCTTGGACACAGATTTGAAGCAATGGTTGAAAGGGGTAGTGGTGCCTTTGCAGGTTTGACAGATCTTGCATGGCATAGGATCTGAGTGATTGATTAAGACAAGAGTTTTGAGTGCAGAGGGACCAGGATGACCCAGGCGGGAGTGCAACGCTGGTGAGGAATCCTTGAGCAGTACTTCAGGCTTGTTTTTAGTGGAGAATCTGGTTTGTCAGAGTTTGGTAAGATGTTTGGAGGTGGATCCAATGAACAGAAGGTTGTCTCAGCGCACTTCAAAGCCAGAGAAACCAAAAGAGGAGAAGACCGTCTTCTTGGCCTTGAGTTGGGTAAGCAAGATGAGGCATTGATTGATTGTAGGGATCAGATGCACGTTGTCCAGCTTGATGAATTCCCCTAAGTGGTTGATCAGTTTTGCTGAGCCAACATGAGATGCGGTGAGAGATTTGTTGGGGGAACCTATTCCTACCTCTATCTTCATGGGGGAGGCATTGAAAAGATACCATGTATTGTTGAAGATGTGGTGACTGGCCCCTGAGTCTAGTACAGGAAGAAAGGAAAGTGTTGTATTGGGGGTCAGGTAGATCTGTGAGTTGAAATGTAATTTGGGGCTTGGAGCATTGTCAACCGGTGCCTTGGTTGATTTGTTGGTGGCATGAAAATTAGTGGAGGGACATTTGTTCCAGTCAGGTCTCAAGTGGGGGTGGAGAAACCAACACTTGTCCTTGGGGTTTTCAGCAAGAGGATTGTGATGGTTTTTGCAGCAGGGGTGCTTTGGCTTTTTCCTTTGGGTGGATTTATGGAGAGAGGTGGAATGATTAAACATAGGGTATCCTTGTGGGTGATGGTTTGCAAAGATTACAGGTGAGTAATTTCCTGGATTTTGTTGAGGATTCCGGTCAGATTGAGGAGCAAATTGTCCTTGAGGATAATTGTGTTGAGCATGTGGAACAAGGAACTGGGGAGTTTGGCCAGGATCGTGTAGCTTAGGATGTCTGAGGGAACCTTAAGATGTACAATGGAAAGGTTGTTCATCAGCTTCTGACATTCCTTGATGTAAGAGTTGAGGTTGCCTTTGTATTGAGAGCAAATAAAATTTAGCCAAATTTGGCCGCAGTTATTTGAGGATTGAGAGGCGTATCTGGACAGGATGGCATCCCAGATGGCATGAGGGTTTCTTTTGTTCTCAGGATTGATAACTGTGTCAAAGGAAGAGTCCCACAAGTGCTGGATGATGATTCCTGCGGCTTTGAAGAGTTTCTTTTTCTGTGGTGCAGCAATGGGAACTGGGGGGGATCTAGGACCAAGTCAAGAAGACCTTTCCATCTGAGGTAGCTCTTTATTCAAAGCAACCAGGCCAGGAAGTTTGATTTGTTCAGAAGTGTAATGTTAAGTTTGGATTGGGAGTTGTCCTTGGTCTCTGACATGGTTGATTGTCTGCTGGTCCTTGTAGTGAACTGGAACTGTAAATCTGATGGATTCAAGAACTAAAAGCATGTCATTGGTAGTGAGTAACTGAGAATAAAACAGAGATAAAATGGAACACAAAAATCTCTGAGTAATTTACCTAAAAGGACAAGACAGACACTGGTGATGGGAAGGAATGTAGTGGAGGAAACAACAGTAGAAAAGGAAACTTTGAATGTTGTGGTTTGTCAATAGCATAGTGGGTCTAGGTTGGATGGTGAGGCGGAATTGGTCAAGGATCAGCTGTTGAGGAAAGCTTGGTGAATCAGTTGGTTGGATGAAATTGAGGAAAATTGGATTGTGGATTTTAGCTTACCTGAATCAGAAATCTGGGGTTAATGGTGCAATCTTGTGGTTGAACAAGGATATAAATCCCCAGGAATGGGTCAGGAAGTGGGCTTTATGGATGAGAAAGCTTGGGGTGAGCTTGGATTGGAGAATTTGCAGTGGCTTGTCAGATCGTTTTGGGAGGCTTTGAGGGTGAGAGCTGAAAAACAGGGAACAGGATGACAAGAGGCAAGACATGACACCCATGAGTAGAGAAAAGCATACAAGAGAATAGAAAATGAAAATAGAAAAAAGAGAACGCAGCAAAAGGAATGAAAAAGCAACAAAGCAATGAAAAAATTATTTGAGCATATTCATGGGCACGTTTTTATTATTCCAACACAACCCCCTCCTTGCTTGGCTTGCCGGAGCCACGTCCTCCTTTCTTGGCTTGCCCAAGCCACACCCTCCTTGCTTGGCTTGCCGGCGCCACCCCCTCCTTGCTTGGCTTGCTGGGAACACCCCCTCCTTGATTAGCTTCCGGGGCCACCCCCTCCTTGCTTGGCTTGCCAGACCCCCCTTCCCCCCAGTCTTTCCAGCCCCACCCCTCCTTGATTTGATTTCCAGCCCCGCCCCCCCTTGGTCTCCATTGGCTTGCCGCCCCAGGCCTCCCTTGGTCTCCATTGGCTTGACGGCCCTGCCCTCCAAGTAATTTTTTATTTTATTTATTTATTTATTTTTTGGTGATAACGTGACTAACATGGTTTTTTAATCCTTTTTTGACCCCTTTTGCTTCCATTCCATTGCTTCTCCCACCGCACTCACTATTTTATACTCCAAATTGAATCCCTTCTTGATCCTCATCCCAAGCGGAGTATTTTCCTTGGGGGGAACAAGATGAAAGGAGATGAGGTGACAAAAATAAAGGGAGGTGGAAAGCAGAGGTCTTTGAAGCACAAGAGGGATCAAATTAGGGCATAGGAAATCTGTTTGGAACTTGCAGAGGAGGGCGTCAATGAAAAGTTTCTATGGTCTGCACAGAAACTACAACCTTTGGATCTGTATCCTGCCATCACTGCCAAAAAAAAAAGAATAATCAAAAACCTCACCAACTGAGTTTGAACAGGCCAAGCAGAAAATCAAGGAATTCCATTTCTTCACCCATGGAAAAGTAAGTGTTCTCCATTATTCTGATCACAAGGGTCTTTTTGAAGTAATTTAATTTGTCCTTCTGGATAAAAATTCCGACCAAGGCAAGAAGGAAATCAACTTTGTGACAACTTTCCTTCACAAGACAAAAAAATTTGTCAACACTGTTGGTCCCTCAAGATCTTGGGGTGGAAAAATTTGGAATTTGGATGGAAAAAATCAATGCACACATTTTAGTTATATGGATGCTATGTGAAGAGATAATCCTTTCAATCTTCCCATCAAGAGTATGCTTGTCTCAACCTTAAGGCCAACAAAGTCTCTTGAATTTTAGGAAAAGTGTTTTGCAATTTAGCCAGACTTCCCTTTGAATCAAACAGTGAAATAATGAAGGACTACCACATCCCCTCCTTCTCATATCTGGAATTTGGTTCCCAGCCTACACCCTCTAACTGATCTCTGAATTTCACTTTCACATCCAACTCTTTTTACAACTCACCTCACATTGAAAAAGGAGACATCTCCGGGTATTCCTTTTTACTTGCAGTTCCAACCAAGAAATATAATGGAAAACTTTTGTGACCACAGACAAATTTCAAGTGTCAGACAGCCAATCGGTATTTCCAGAACTTGGGTTTGGAATTGATTCCAAGAAAAAAGGTATAGTGAAAATGGTTTGAGCAGCAAATCAGTACAAGCACTGTAAATTTCCTGCTGTGGAGACGGCCACCCATACCAGAATGGCCATGTCCATGCAAATTAACAAAACAACTCAAAAAATTTTCAGGGACTTGGAAAGTGGGAAAATATACTCTAGAAAAACAAATAAAAATAAAAACAAAAAATATTTGCTCATTGGTGGGGTTAAAAATAGTCTTAAGCGTTGTAACCATTGTTGTGATCAAAAGTAATTTCATTTTTTTTCTTTTAGATTTTTTCATCAAAGAAAATATATTTCAAAGCCCATAATTTGAGTATCTGCTTTAATTCATCTACTGTTCTACTGCTACCAATGCATGCCACAGCTATTTACCACTTATCCTTTTTTTTCTTTTTCCAGTTTTTCCATCTCCATTTCCAGTTGTGCTTGCAGTCAATCCTTCTCCTTTTCCTCTTTTTTAAACTATAGCTCAGGCTGTTTCAACTTCAACTCAGAATCTCATTTTTGTTGATGAGCCAAACTTTTGGCTTTCTTATTTTGAAAATCAATGACCAGTTAACAATCCAAATTCTTTTTTTCAAACTGAATTTTTCACATTCAATTTGTGATTTCACTGTTTTTCAGAGGGGAATAGGAATGTGCTTGATTCAGAAACCAAGGAGAATCCAATGGGCTTACTGGAATTTTGCTTCTCCATGATCTACTCGAATCCCAAAATATTTGAAGTGTTTTTCCTCTTTTGAATTCTATTGTGGTTGATCTTAATGGAATTGGAGGCCTTTTGCTTTCCCTTTGCAGAGGAGGTTTGTGTGGTAACTTCATTGCCCTAAGTTGAAGGGGATGTGGGAGGACCCATTGGCTTGAGTATTTGCCAATTAAGGAATGGATGAGCCTGTTTTTTTACAATATAAATCAGTAAGGATTAACCCAACAGAAGAGAAAAGATCTTGGTTCCCTACTTGAGCAGATGATGATAGAGGTGGTGATACAGGAATAAATTTCTCCTTGTTGAGCAATTTTTTAGGTTCTTCCACCCCAGGAAGAGAGCAATCCAAAGAAGGAAGTGAGGGGTCCAAGGTAGGGTTTGAATTTATGACCAATGCTGATGTAGAATTTATTGGAGCTGATCCTATTGGAATATCTTCCTCCACATCAGATTTGGGCCACTCATAGGTTTCATTGGAATCATCATTGCTAGGCCAAGGATCCACAGCAAGGTCCTCAAAATCAACTGAGTCTGATTGTTGGGCATCAAAATCAGCTAAAGGGGTGATATGGCCTCCTTTCCAAAGATTTCATCCATTCAAACATAAAAAGAATACATTTTAACATAAAAAGAACAAATGGAGTCCAACTTATGAACCACCAAGTTGATTCCCTTTGCTTTATTGCAGTCAGTGATACCAAAGCCAGTGGAGATTGAGATTGAGTTGTATTTTTTGTACTTGGTTTGATAGTTCTTGAATTGCTCCCGCATCTGTTTGGATGAAATATCCAGCCTAAGTTTGGTTTTATTCTTGAGTTAATTGGCCACCAGGAGACAAACATTAACCTTAGAGAAAGGAGGTCAGCCAACTTGTGATTCATTTTTAGATCCAAAGCAAGCATGGTAGTTGGATGGGATGTTGAGCCAGTTTACAATAATGATGTGATCAGCTCTCTTGAGATGATTTGAGCCTGTGGAAACTGATGGGAGAGGATTGTTGGATCTTGAGTTCCTGGGGGATGTTTTCTTTGTTCCATTGGATTGTTTAGTGGACTTGCGGGGGAGGATTTCTGAGGGGCCATTCAAAAAGAGTAATAGATGAAGCAAAGAAGCAATGAGAGTGATGAAGTGATGAAGTGATGAGATTGAAGAAGTGATGAGGTGATTAGAGTGATGAAGCAAAGAGGATAGGAAGATATGAGAGTGATGAAGTGACAAAAATGATAAAACAATGAGAGTTAGGATTTGATGAAAGCAATAAATTGATGAAAGTGATGAAGTGATGAGGATAGTGATGCAATGAGAGTTAGACAGATTTGATGAAATTGATGAAGCAATGGGATGGTGATTCAATGAGAGTTAGCTGGATGTGATGAAAGCAAAAAATTGATGAGGATAGCAATGAAGAGATGAAGAGCAATGAATCAAATTTTTTTCAGATGAGGTTGGAGGTAGAATTTCTTGGAGTTTGGTGGAGGTGGAAAACCAGGGGTGTATGAAGTGGAAAGGTGGTGGAAGCCTTTATATACTTTACTTGAAAAAAAACACTTATTTCCAGGTTACTCTGACACGTCTGATGTGAAATGAGTGGGTTTATTTTTATTATTAATGGCAGGTTTGAAATGGCAGATTTGCTTTGAGACCCAACTTTAAAAAATGGCAGGTTTGATTAACTCTGATACTCCCTATTTGAAGGATAAGGAATTTAAAGGTGGGGTCAGTCAGTGTGCCTACCTAAATTTGGGTGAGGAACTCAAAACTGTGGTAAAACTTTATTTATCTTACTCCTTTAATGTGTTTTACTTATTTTTCTATTTTACCTTTTTTTGTGGTACTTATGACAGATTGCTCTGGGAATATTAGCCAGATGAAACTCTCCTTGTGACCTTGGGAGTCTGTCTTAGACCCAAAAATTTATTAAAAAAGCACCTCTTTTTGCTTTTTTTTGTTCAAGAATAACTCAGCAGATATCATCCAGAAGCCATGCCATCACAGGCCAAGTGCTTATAAAGAGATAAGCAAGTGATTTATGACTTGATCATGACATATATTGGTATTAATTCATAGAAATTATTGCCTTTAGAATTAAAGGTACATCAACAAGCACCCCATTTTGTATTTTAAACCCTTTAAATTTGAAAAATTTCAGGTTCCCAGAAAATGAGTGCTTAAATTAGTAAGTTATTTCATCCCTCCTCTGGACAAGGTTCTACCATGACCAAGAGATACAACCACTGTAGAGGGTGATACTTCCTGATTTTTCAATTTTAATTTTGCCATCATACCAGGGTACAAGATTTTAAGTCATTTTCTTGTCAAAGAGGTGCTAAATACCCCTCCTCTGTATAAACTGTGGCCACTCTTTCTATCTTTTATTATATCATATTGAGAATTTATCAAACAAATCACTTAAAACTTGCACCATTACCAATTATGTTTATCCTTTTGGAGATTGTTTAGTGTTTATTTTTAAGAATAAATTGATTTTTGACTTTTATCACTTCTACTATCTGAAGCAACTCAATTTTTTTGGTCACTGGAAGCTAACAAAAAGAAAATTAAAGAGAAGAAAAGAAAGGAAAAGAAAGGAAATAAAATGAAAAGAGAAAAGAAAATAAAATAAAAGAAAAGAAAAGAAAAGAAAAGAAAAGAAAAGAAAAGAAAAGAAAAGAAAAGAAAAGAAAAGAAAAGAAAAGAAAAGAAAAGAAAAGAAAAGAAAAGAAAAGAAAAGAAAAGAAAAGAAAAGAAAAGAAAAGAAAAGAAAAGAAAAGAAAAGAAAAGAAAAGAAAAGAAAAGAAAAGAAAAGAAAAGAAAAGAAAAGAAAAGAAAAGAAAAGAAAAGAAAAGAAAAGAAAAGAAAAGAAAAGAAAAGAAAAGAAAAGAAAAGAAAAGAAAAGAAAAGAAAAGAAAAGAAAAGAAAAGAAAAGAAAAGAAAAGAAAAGAAAAGAAAAGAGAATAAAAGAAAAGAAAAGAAAAGAAAAGAAAAGAGAAAAAAAGAGGAAAAAATAAAACAATAAAAAATTTTAAAACAAATGGGTGATGATAAATTCACAGCTCAAATGAGCCGTGTAAACAATTTATTTGAGCCATGTGGCATGGCCAAATGGCTACATTTGAGCCATTTAAAGTTCCACACAGCTTGAGTGTGATTAGGCTGTACTCCACGTGGCCCCAGAATGCTGTGCAGGGTCTGCACAACTACATATGACCCATGTGGAGCTCTACACAGCCGGAATGTAGTTGTGTTTCTGTGTGGCACAGAAACACAACTACAAGTCTGGTGGCCCAAAAAAAACTAAAATAAACTAAATAAAAATACATAAAGAAACAAAAAGATCAAAAACGGTTGATTTTATGGTTAAAAAAATAAGAAAAAAAATAAAGATAAATAAAAATAAATAAACAAAAATAAAAGAAAAAAAAACTGAAGAAAACCAACCAGTTGTCTTCCAAACTGACTAGCCCTAAAGTAAAAGGGCCAAAAATACAAGTAATCTTTTGACCAGCGCTAAAGTAAAAGTGCCAAAAAAAAATGACCAGCCAAAAAATAGAAGAAGTATTTTGACCAGTCCTAAAGTAAAAGTGACAAAAAATACAAGTCTTTTGACCAGCCCTAAAGTAAAAACACCAAAAAAAATTCAACTTGTGTTAAGCTGATCCCACCAAAAGCTTAACACAAGTTAAGCTTGTGATGGGACAGCCCAACACAAGTTGAACTGAATTACAATTAAAATCTCATTCAAGACACTCATCATAATGATGTTAACTCAAAAAACTCAACATAATAATGTTCAAAATTTGATAACCCTTTATATTAATAGAATTACAAGATCAGCATCAGAACCCAAACCCAAACAATGAAATTAATATATAAGTTAGGATACAAATTAAGTTGATCTTTGAGGTGATAAACACAAAAAGCTGCTTTTTTATAAAACAATGAATGTGGTTTGGAAACTATGGTAAAGATTTGAATCACATCTCCCTTAAGTACAAGCTGGACCAAATGTTTATTGTCAACAAAGCAAATGAACATAGGATCTTATTGTTATTTTAAACCCACTTTCATAGGAGTAAAAGAAACACATGAAAATTTATTGGCCTTTCATAAGTATCTTCTATTATTTGACCCATTTCAAGCTTTGAAAGCCATTTGAAGACAAATCTTTTCATTGATGACATTAACATCAAGTCTTTTTTCAATCTTTTCAAAATATTCAATGCAACCAAGGATCTTACAATAGTACCCCTTATTTTTCATTAATGTTTCAAGAATTTCTTTCCAAAATTATAATCTCATCATAACCAAGTGATTTAGAAATGACTCTAAAACCACAATTTCCCTCACCAAATGGGTCCCAAACCCCTCCAACAACATTTTTCAGTTCTGTGTAAGTTATTGGGTATTTGATTGAGTTAATCCACACCCTAAAATCAAAAATTTGTTAGCCAAAATTCTAAACTCATTAAAGAATTAAACATTCACCAAAGATGAGCTTCCATTTAAATCATCAATTTCTTCTTCTTCATCCTTCAAAACAAAATCTGATTCCAATGGAACTGAACCTGATAAAATTTCAGTTTGTTTGACTGAAGTTTGAAATTCAGATGAAGATCCTGAATTGGACTATAATTAATTCAAAATCAGTTCAGTAAACCAAAAAAAGTGAACTTTTAACAAAAGAAACAACTTAAAATCATTTGTCCTTGTTCTTTGGTGCCCTTCTAAATCTCTGTTCCCACTTAAGTTTCTTTTCATTGTGTTCAAATCAAGAAGGATCTTGCTGGGTATCTTTGAATTTTGTATTTCCTCTGCTCAATTGCAAGACTTGAGGTTCAAGTCTTGGATTTGATAAATAATTGGCTGTATCCTTCATCAAGTGCTTAAACATCCCCCAATAAATTTGATCAGGATGATCCAAGATCATTGAATTGATCTTCTCATGTAACTGATAATTGTTGAGCAGTTCATCAACGTTGAAATTTAAAAAATCAAAGTATCAAATATTAGTCAAGTAGGAATCATCATGTAAAAAGCATAATCAAAAAGAATTAATCACAAAGTGATTTGAAAAATCCAACTTAAACAAAATTACAGAACAAGAACTGCAAGAGTCATAATCAAACCTCCACTGAGGATGAACATCTTCAGGCACAAAAGAGTCCCTTGAGGCTAGCAGGTCACCTATTTCTGGGAACAGGGCAAACCCATAGTCACTGAGTATCACTTGGTGGGCACTTCCCCATCATGATCCCCCTTTAAATTCTCTGATTGATCCCCATCAAGTTTGATTGCTTTTAAAGAAACCTTGTAGCACAATGGTAAAAGTTCAACAGGAAGAACTATTCCAAATTTTATTCCGGAGTTGTTAAGCGCAGCCTGAAAATTTGATTGGAGACTGTTCCCTGTAGGTTTTGCCAAACATCCAAGATGTTTCCTGATGAGTTTGCAAGGAATTGTTTGAGAGTAGTATTTTCAGCCTCCTGGATGCAAAAATCCGTGCTATCCTTTAGCTACCAGAGGTGATAGAATAAATAATAAATAAATTATTTAATAAATGCAGCAAAAATCCTTAAAATATTTGGATAGAGATTATTGCAAGGTTGATTGGTTTGGATATGGTTTAATGTTATAAATCAATATTAAAAAATTGATTATTAAATAAGTTAACAGAGGGGCCACAATTATATTGGGGATAATTAACACCTCTCTTTAGGGAATTCAGTTTGAAAACACATTGTGGAAGGTAAAGGAGAGTTACGCTCCTAAGTTGTCCGCAAGTCTGGAAGTTATTGATCTAGGCGTCTGTAAGGAGGTTGGATGCAATGAGTTCTTAAGTGTAGTGAGATAAAAGAGAGATAATGAGATGTATTCTTCTTCCTCCAATCCTTCCTCTTCCTTTCCTTTCCTTCTTCCAATAGATGGATCAATGATTGATTGATGATCATAACCCAACCCAGAGTTGAGGGTGAGGACTTGGATCCCCCCCTTCAACCCTAACCTAAGTACAACCACAAACGCAAAAGAACAATGAAACACAACCCCCAAGCACAGAACCCTAGCCCAACCCTACCCCTCCATTGCTTGCCCCATAACCCGTGCCCCTCAATATCAATGTACACCCAGTTTTTCCTTCTCATGGCATGGCCCTCCGCCGCGCCCTACTCGGAGCCCCCTGGTTCGCCCTCCCGCGCGCGTCCGTGGACCTTGCGGTCCGCAGGTTGGCCAGCGCGCGCCTAACCCCCAATTTCCCCGCCCTTTCTTTCCGGACTAGCCACCCGCAAGCTTGGTTGGGCCAGCTCCATCACTCGGTCCGCGTTTCCTGGGCGGGTCGCGGCCTGGCGCCCTCTGAGTAGGCCCAACCCGTACGTGGTGCTGAGCCCCGCAATTCCTACTGCTGAGCCCGCAGCGGCTGCTGCTGAGCCCTCAGCAGGCACTGCTGAGACCGCGCGCACCCAAATTCTGAGCCCGACCAACCCAACTGCTGAGCGCGCAGCCCGCAACGCAGCTCTCGACCCAAGGTTATAAATACAACACCACATCCCCCCCCCAAGTTGAGTTCTGTCCCCAGAGGTCTCCCATTTCTGCCTTGCCTCCATCACACTACCAACCCAGCCCTCCCCCAGCTCACCCCAGCTCACCCCAGCTCACCCCAGCCCCTCCTCTCCTTCCGCTCTGTTGCCATCATGATCCCCTGCAACTTCTGCGCCCGGAACGGGCTTGCGTGCTTGATTGTTCCTGGTTGACGCACCTGCACTTCTTGCTGTCGTGGCCATCGCCGCTGCTTGCTTGGCGAGGGAATGCCATGTCCTCCTCCTCAATCCGGTTCCTGTCCCCGGCCGGACCCGTTTGTGGTTTTGGATGATGAAACAATCTCCGAGGACTCGTGGACTCCGCCCGGATTGCCTTGTGCCCGCCCCCCCAGGACCAATTTGCGACTCCGCCTACCCATTCTGCCGCGCAGGGTCCCCACAGAAGGAGGACTACCCAAACTTTGCGGCTTATCTGTCCACCTTACATCTCTGGGCAGACCATGTTTGGGTCACGCAAGGCGCGAGGGACCCGCGCATCGATGAAATCCTCCGACGCCGCGCTTGCCCTCCTCCGGTCCCTACCCCAGCCCCGGCTCCTCCCCCAACTCCGGCTCCTCCTCCAACTCCGGCTCCTCCTTACTCGTTGGAATTGTACAAGAGGCCCCCGACCCCGCAGGGCACCCCTCCGCCACCCCCGTTGCCGGTCGTTATCTCATTGTCGCCTCCCGCTGGGCCGAGCCCCCCCAATGGTCCGCTGGGGACCCCTCCTTCACCAGTCCCGCCTCCTCTCAGCCCACCCAAGATTCCGGATATCCCCATTTTCCAGGCTGTTCCGCTCGCGAGGTTTGATGCAGTGGTGGACAACGCGGACGGACTCCTACGGCGGTTCCTGGAAGCCCCTTGCGCCCACATCACCGGCAACCAACAGGAACTCTTGGAGGCCTTCCGGACTTTAGCCACAGCGGCTCGCGCGGACGCGGAGGAGGTGATGAGGACTTGTCTGATGTAAACAGATCTCCCCCCCTTTTCTTCCTTTTCATCTTGTATCCTATTCCGCGCGCTTTTGGAAAGAAATAAACTTTTGCAACGCCTTCCTGAGTAGCCTCTGGGCTTGTGAGAACCTTTGCACACAAGATCCGCGTCTTGAAAGCAATCCGCGCGAGTGAGAGCAAGAGTGAGTGAGAAAGAGGTCCGCGCCTGCATCGTGAGTGAGAGTGGGAGTGAGAATAAAGGCAGAGTTAAGAGTGAGGATGAGTGAAATTAAAGTCCATGCCCACGTCCTGAGTCAACAAAGTTCCCCCTAAGGTACCTGGATTGCCCCAGGGGAACTGTTACACAATTCCCCGTACCCAATCCTGCAAAAAAGGCAACAATACTACACCAGCACGCGCACAGTCATCCAAGAGAGGCAAAGAAGGAAGTTGAGAAAACAAACATTCTGGGGTGTCTAGCTCAGCCGTCTGTGAACCGGCTAGGACACCCCCTTACCAAATCAGACCTGTCCCGTACGTTCCCCGCGCAAGGAGGAAACAAGGAAAAGAACCAAGCCCATAAAAAAAAGAAACCAAAACCCAAGAAAAGCGGAAAGAAATTTTCTTTTCTTTTTTTTTTCTTAAGGCCTCCACTCCTTGTCCCGCATTACCCAATCCGCGGGGCTTTTCCTTGCGTTTACAGACCCAGCTAGCGCTGCGCCCGCATCCCTGTGATCAATCATAACCAAAACCAGTACCAATCCAAGAGCCAATCAAATTTAAAAGAAGTAGGAGAATGGACATTCTGGGGTGTCTAGTTATTCCGGCTGTGAACCAGCTAGGAAACCCCCTCACCAAATCAGACCTTTACCCTTCTTGCGTCCCCCCCCAAGTTGACAGCTGTCCCCAGCGGTTTGTAGCCTTTCAATCCTCCAAGGTGGCGCATTGCGCGCGGGCTCCTCCTCACACAAAGGATCCGGCCCGTCCACTGATCCTGAACTTCCAATGCCGTCCCCCGCGTTTGGGCCATCCTTGGCTGTCTTGTCAAAGGAGGTGGAACCGCGCGCAAAGAAATGCTTCACGTGCGAGGCCGCGGCCTTGCGTTTGAGCGGCGCCCCGTCCAATTCCTTGAGCTGGTAGTTCTCGCCCTGGAACTTGGATGCCACGCCAAAGGGGCCGTTCCATTGGTTGGCAAAAAGCTTTCCCCACTGAGATTCCAGACTCTGGTTGTACAACAAAACCAAGTCACCCTTCTGAAGCGGATCCCGGAGGCAGTGGGAACAGCCCTGTGAAAACTTTAGAGGTTATCCCCCACAAAGTTGTCCCTAGTTATGGAGTCAATGGTTCTAGCATCTGTAAGACTCAAGGATGCCTCCTTTTTTTCCCAGGAGAAGAGAGAATGAGAGAGAGAGAGAGAGAGAGAGAGAGAGAGAGAGAGAGTCTTTTTCCTTTCCTCTTCCCCCTTCCTCTCCCCCTTCCCCTCTGATCCACGCTGAGGGGAGAGGTCTTTTGTATCCCCTCCCCTCAGCCCTAACCTAAGTACAAGCACAAAGACAAAATGACATCAATGAAGGAGAAACTCTAGACGCAGAACCTCTAACCCAACCCTAGCCCCTATCCCTTATCCCCTATCCCATCAGCCCGCCTGCCATTATGCACACCCGGTCGTCCTTCCCTGGCGCGGCCCTCCGCCGCGCGTTACCTGAAGTCCGCCCTGCTTGCCCCTATCCGCCCAACGCGCCATTGTGGATTTCCCTTCCCGTGGCCGTCCCGCGCTTGCGCTCGGTTGTCCACGCATATAGCCCCCCAATTGCCCCGCTTTTTCCTCCCCCGATTAACCATCCAAGAACCTGGTTGGCCGGGCTTCATCCCTGGGTCGGATATCCAAGCGGGTTGCGGCCCGCCTCCCCTAGTCAGGCCCGGCCCACAACAGTGTGCCGGTCCCGCTGCGCCTACTGCTGAGCTTTTCAGCTGCTGCTGCTGAGCCCACAGCAGCCACTTCTGAGAACGCGCGCACCCCAACTGCTGAGCCTGACCCACCAAATGCTGAGCGCGCAGGCCGCAAGGCAGTTCCCGATCCGAGGCTATATAATGACACCACATCCCCCCCAACTTGAGTTCTGTCCCCAGAGGTCCCTTCCCATTGCTACCTTGATTACCTTTTCTCCGTCCGTGAAGAAAGAAACAGGAGAGAAATAAACAGAAAAGAAGGGAAGAACAGCCCGGATCCAAAGAGAAGAAAGAAATATTCATTTTTTTTTTTTTTGCAGAGCTCTTTGTCCCCCCATTGGTGCGCGGGGCTCATCCTTGCTTTTGCAGACCCAACTTCACGCCCCGCCCGTGTACCTGCAATAAATAAACCATAGCCAGTACCAATCCAAAACCAAGTTCAAACCGAAGAATAAGGAAACAAACATTCTGGGGTGTCTAGTTATCCCGGCTGTGAACCGGCTAGAACACCCCCTCACCAAATCAAGCTTTAACCACCTAACGCTCCCCCCCAGCTTGAAAGCTGTCCCCAGCAATCTGCAACCTTTTACTTCTCCAAGGTTGCCCGTCGCGCGCTGGTTCTTTGCCATCCAAATGATCCATGTTGTCAATGAAGATTTTCAAGCCTTCCAGAAGATTGTTGCGTAGTATCCAGGTCATTTGAGCTTGGTATACCGCCACTGAGTTGGTTGCACCTTGCGGTAGCCACGTCAGTTGCATCCTCCCCAGCCCGGTCTCAAACACCGTCAGCGGCCGCAAGTCAGGGTGGAGTTCTTGCTGGTCATATCCTCCCATCACATCCACCAGACCATAGCAAGCGCGCCCGGCTATTGACTCCAGAAACTCTTCCACGCGCGGGGGAAGCCCTGCGTTGCAAATAGTGAACAAATTGAGCCTCTGAAGGTTGTGAAAAATCCTTAGCAATTTCCCATCCTGTTTGACAACCACAAAGATAGGGCTTGAGTAGCTTGACGTGGACTACTTGTAAAGCCCCTTCCTCACGCGCTCCTGTACCAGCTCCAGAAAGGGTTCCCAAACGGTACGGGGATCGGAATTGGCTTCATTTGCCACGGTTTGTGAGGGACGGTGGGAATAACATAAGGGTCCCCAATCTTGCCTCTCAACAACCCCCGCTTGTCCGGTCCAAAAGCGAGCGCCTTCTCCCTCAACACCAAAACCAACACCAGAAGATCCCTTTCCTCTGCACTCAACCATCCCAACGGTCCGAAATGAAGGGCGTCCACCCGTTTGTCCGTGATTTGCCCCGACGGCGTTACCCATTCATTCTTCCTAAGGGGCGTCTCCCACGGGTCTCTTGTCAGCCTACTAGATGCCAAGGAACTCACTCCTTCTAGCTACTAGAGGTGATAGAAAGTTTGGATCAAAAATAAGATAAAATGTGAGGTGTATGATTTGGCTAAAAGGGTTAAATTTATTTATATATTTATAAAATAAATTTAAATGGAGGGGCCAAGACCTTAATGGGGTTGTTGAGCCCTCCGGAACACAGGTATATGTCTTTTAAGGAAAATATAGGTGCAATTGTGGTGCCTGTGGGGTTGACAAGGATTCCTTTCAAGAAGGGTGTGTGTAATTTCCTTGGGGTATAGGTTATGCAAAACCTACAAAAAGGGGTATAAGTAAGCAGGATCACTTACTAGGTCTAGATCCCAACTTATTCTTGATGAATGGGCCAATATTCAAGGATTCAGGGTGCTGGAAGTTGGTACTAGGGCAGGCTGAATGGTTGGTTGTTCAATTTGGCCAAAAAACAGGGATTCAAGAATTATGGTCTACAATTTTATCAGAAAATGGTCCAGGATCACACACTTATTCCTTGTAAGGGTTTGGTGGCTTGAGGAAGAAAATATCTGAAGCAATAATGAATATATAACTGGATGAATGTGTTAGAAATGGCTGGGGGAAGGGCCTCTATTTATATTGTTTGGGTCCCCTCTTGGTACAGTCCTTTTACCAGCCAAAGGAGGGTGACCCAGGCTAGTGCTGAGGCCAGGGAGCCATTGGTGTGTTTTTGTGGACCTGCTCTAGTCACTACAGAGGTACAGGAAGCCCTATGTCATCATGCTTTTGGCTTGATACACATTTCTGTGCCATTAATGACCTCACTTTATTGACCAAAGAGGTTGTATTCAATTAATATTTATAAATATAAGCCATGGCTTCCTGAGACCAGGGGCTTGAACACAGGCTATGGGGACCTTATGCTGCAAGGAAATTTCATGTCTGAGGCTTTTCTTCTCATATTGGGGTGTCTTACAGTTCCTTAATTGGAAAGTACACACCTAGTTGTGACTAGTTACGTACAGTTTTAATTATAAGGGGTAAGGAGAGTGTTATATGTCTTCCTGGTGTCTTTTGATCCATCTAGCACGAAGCTAGGCCCTTTTGTATGCTCAGTACACACTCTCAGGGTGTTACAGTAACTCACAGATACCTTTTTAGGTACAAATCTTCCGTACAGGCCCTTTTACAGAGGCCCTGACAACCCTTTGGTATAGTTCCAAAAAGGGTGCAGAGGTGCAGGGCCCAGTTTTCCAGATTTTTGGGTTGTTTATCCCCTTTCATACTATTCCTCACAACATGGTGGCGCTCTCTGGCCCCCATGTGATGTGGAACAGGGCTATGGGGTGTATTGGAGGTACCCCCCAGCCCGGTTTCCGTTTTGGGAGAGGGGAGGGCTGGCCAGTGAGCCGGCCAGTCACTTCGCGCGGTGGCTTGGTCGGTCACTAGGGGCCCGCGCAGGGTAGTTGGTCGACTACTTGCGGGGCCGGTGATAGGTAGCGGCAGCCGCGCAAGTTGGTCGCTTGGCTACCCACGGGCTGGTGAGTGGCGACTGCCTTGCGTGGTAGTTGCTCAACTACCCACAAGGCTAGTTGGGGGACTACTCGCGGGGCCATCTTTGGTCCTGCGCAAGGTAGTCGGGGCGACTACTCGCGGGGCCATCTTTGGTCCTGCGCAAGGTAGTCGGGCGACTACTTGCGGAGCCATCTTTGGTCCTGCGCAATGTAGTTGCTCGACTACTCGCGGGGCTGGTTG
The DNA here is from genome assembly GCA_025617555.3 of Puccinia polysora. NCBI lineage: Eukaryota > Fungi > Basidiomycota > Pucciniomycetes > Pucciniales > Pucciniaceae > Puccinia > Puccinia polysora. The sequence goes on along the minus strand of CM062622.1, from coordinate 16,726,735 downwards.
TGCCGTGGCTCCTAGGAGCTGCGCGCCTAGCTGCAAAAAAATGAACCGCCGCTGCGCGCGGGGTTATGGACGAAACCAGTTTTCGTCCATAACTCCTAAACTAAACACAATTATGGGTTTCTGACCAAATTTTTGGTCAGAAACCTATACCTGCGGATGTGATGGGAGGGTGCACAGGTGAACCATGGTTCTACCTGAAGGAGTGGGATTTGGGGGTGGTGTCAGTGGGTGACCCTACCTAAATTGGCACCACAAATCCATTTTTTTAATAATATTTTTGGATTTCTTACAAATTAAGGCTTTATTCCTTATTTTTATTTTATTTTATTATTTCCGTATTTGTTTATTATTAATTTATATTTTATTTGTTTTTAGGCTTTAGTCAGTTGGTTCTGAATAGTAGCCATCTGACATCTTGGGACCACGCAATTGGTTGTAAGGGTCCATTGAGCCCCTGGGGTATTGGCTCATTCCGCGGCCATACTTTTTGCGCCACCGGTTTGTACTTGCCCCCGTTGCACCGCACCATCCAGACCCGGCCGTTGCTGTCGTAAGTCCTAGTAATAACTAAACCGGGGCTGTCGCCTTTGCTCACGACTGTGGCACAATGATAGGGTTTTCAAAGCGTAGAACCTTCCGGCGATGCAAACTGAGGAATAGAACTTACATCTGGCGCCCGCGCCCTATGCCCGCCCCCCTCCACTTGCTCTTTACCAGTCGGCCGCCTGCGCTGAGCCGGAGCTTGCTCTGCGCAGTTACCGCGGCCGACTAGGGAAAATCCTCTGCGGGGTAACCCTTACGGTCAACCCCCACTTCTGACTCCTCATTGAGGCCAGCCACCAGTCCCTGCACCCACCTCCCTCTCCCGTGATTGCAGATCATTGTCTTGACCACGCCCTGAGTGAGTCTTTGACGGTCAGTGCCTCCATTCCTTCCTTGGCGTTGAAGGCCATTTGAGCTCATAACCAGAACATAAACGGTCAACCTAGTATCACGTAACCGCTTTCCACTGAGAGAAATGACAGGGGCTTACAAACCTTTGTGACTTTGACCTCCTCCTCCTCTACTGCTCCATCCACGCGGCATTTGCCGCCATTTAACGCCCAAAGGCCCATCACGCACTTCCTCCGCACCAGGCCAATCTTGTCCACCAACCTTGACGGAAGCAAGTTGACCATTGAACCACTATCTACCATCGCCCACACCTTCCGCCCCCCAATGGTCATTGCAACATAAGCAAGCGGGACTGATACCGACTTTGACTGGCACGGCTCAAGATCCGTTTCCTCCTCCCCCACATTAACTTGCTGAACCGTTGTTGGTACCCGGCCCTGACCGCAATCTTTCAAGGCCTGGACCATCTCGTTGACAACCGCGGGGGATACCGCCGCTAGCTCTTTTAGGGTCAGGGGTATCGGTGAGTCATTGCCCATCACCCTTTGGACAATTTCCGCGGCCTTCTTTTTCCCCGCAGGATTAGAAGAAAGCCCGTCCGGCACCGGCACGCGCGCAACTGGCTTTGGGGCCTTTGGTTGCTTGTCAACATCCATTGCGATTCTCTTGTTTGTCGCCAATGCCCTGACTTTGGCCTCCACTCTTGGCGCTACCCAGGTTCCGGGCGCGGTGACAATCCCAAGCAAAACCCGGAAAGTCTTGGCCTTAGCCTTTGCTCTTTCCCGCACTTGCACCATTGGCGGCGGCTTGTCCTTGGTCAAGTCAACCGTTTCACCTGTTGGGAATATGTACGTCATCCCGGATGCGCAAACAAGCCCCTTTTCCATGTCCCAAGTGAGGTTCTTGCAAACCAACTTCCAGTGCCCTCTCTCCCCGCAATATAAACACCGCGGCAACCCAAACAACCCGGATGGTCTGCTGGGGGGCTGGAACCCTTCTGCCATGTGAGGCCGTACTGCACGCAGTTGAGAAGGAGCCGTTGGAGGCGGTGTGGCTGTCGGAGCCGCGGGAGCCGGTGTCCGGTTGAGGAAAACCCTTATGTCCCGCAGAATCTCCGTCATCTCTCCAACTGATGGTCCCAGAGACTGTTGGGAAAGTCCAGCATGAGAGGGCATTGGTGGCCGCGCGGCCAAGGTTTGGTTGGGGACCGGCGCCAATATTGTGACCAATTTCTTGGAGGAAGATGGGTAGGTTGGGCTGTATCCGCAATGAGCTTGTCCAAATCGATTTTGCTCTCCACAGCCTGACGGATAACCAAAAGATTGGGAAGAATTGCAACCCTTCCATCCAGTGACCTCTTAACCAGACCGTGGTCGTACAGGTATTGCTGCACTGTGGAAAGGAGCTGAGGCGCAAGACACCCCAGAAAAGCCCGCTTCATGGCACCCGTCTGACCCGCAACAACCTCTTTCTTCGCCAAGTAGCTGTGGATTTTCTCAAACTTCAACATATATTCCACTAGTCCCTTGCACAATTGCACCCCCCCATTTTTGCTTGTTTCCTCTGCGGCTCAATCAAAATTGCTTTCTGGGAACCGGGGTTTGCACTTTCCCCAAATTGCCAACATCTTGCTTTTCAACTTCCCCCTGTCCTGCCTCTCTTAACCAACCATTTCTTCCACGTCCCGCAGCTTCTCCTCCTTGGTAATGAACAGAACAATAGTCCGAACCTTGTCCGCGCCCAAAGCCCCCTCCAAACCCGCAATCCCTTCAAATCTAGAAAGAAACCGCTCCACGTCCAAGGTACTAAACCAAAGATGAGGGAAGTCCCTTGGCCTCAACCAAACGCAGCAAGGAGCCTCCACCACCATTTCCGATGACCCTTCCGAGGTAGGAGCAAAACCGCTAACTCTGGCAGCATGAGCGGATGGCGGCGGAGGGGGTTTGTCAGCCTGCTACTTAGCACAGAGCAACCTGAAAAAGCAACAACAATAATAATATTAAAAAAAATAAAGGAGTAGGAAATCCATAAATATTATTGCAGAAATGGATTCCCCACCCAAAATAAGGTAGGGTCACTCACTGACCCCACCCTTGAATTCTTACTCCTTATATTTTTTTAATTAATTTAATACAAAATGGTAAATGACCACGGCACCAGTATGGCACCTTTTAGCCATTTTAATATTTCACATGATATGTCATGTATAGGTTTCACACCTAAATTTCAGTCGAAATCCAGGTGTTGTGTGTAGTTTAAGAGTTACACGGGAAATTGTGTTTTGTCACAATTCCCGCATGCAGCCCCGCGTCCCTACAGCGCTGGTCTCCTGCGTACGCAAACTCCCGCACGCAGCCCCGCGTCCCTACAGCGTTGGACTCCCGCTTACGCCAACTCCCGCACGCAGCCCCGCGTCCCTACAGCGCTGGACTCCCGCGCAACTGAATTCCCGCGCAGGTAATCCCATGACCTAGTCACGCACGCAGCGGTACAGTTCCCCGCGCGAATCTGAGCAGCGGATCAGTCCCTGCGCGCATTTGAATGGACTGATCCCCGCACCTCCTGCAGTGATCAGTATGACATCCAGGTACCGCTCAGAGGAGCTACAATATAGTAGGATCTACACTACTTATGTAAAGCTACCACACAAGCATAGATTATAGTTCGAAAACCTTAAAAATCAATTAAAATTAGTTAGTAACTAATTTTTAGTATTTTTTATTAATTAAATAAAGATCCAGACTCACCAAGAAATAAGTTGATCAGAACCTTCAAAGACCACAAAACTACATAAGGAGTGGTCGTAAAAATTATTAAAAATTACATACAGGATCAGCAGAGGATGGAGAATCAATAAACATCCACGTCTGCTCACTTTGGACCAGTACTTACTGTACAAATTGAGGATCAGTGCAGGATCAGCAAAATGACTAATCTATTGATTAACAGATCCTGCAGCTGAAAAGGAGCTGTTCCTTGACAGATCTAAGGCCAGCAGGCTAACAGCACCTTGTGGACGTGCCAATTTTGCCCTGCTTGCCCCCCTAGCCTCAGCCCATGGCTAGTACTCCTTCTAGAGGCCCTCAAGCACCCAAAAAAGAATATTTAAACAGGCTCTTTTCGCCCTTCTGTTTCCAATCAGTTAATCAGTTATCAGGAATTATTTCTTATCAATCAGACACGGTGTCATTTTTAATCAAGTGCTTATATGAAGATAAGCGAGTGATTTATGACTTAGTCTGTAGTAGTATTATTTACCTTTATTAACCAATCAACCATTGAAGTTTAGTCAAGCAATCAACCCCATCTGCTCTGAAACCCTTCCAATTATTCCAGGATTTTCGTGGTCAAGTGCTCAGAGTGAGTGTTTCCCTTCCTGTCTAGGCCACTTGTGCTGTTAAGCCCGGCCATTAGTGGAATAAGTCCTTTCTAAGGCACCCATATTTATTCCAAGGTTCTTAAACTGCCTAAGGAGGCCCCTTGAAGAGAGGTTTCTAGTCTGTAAAGATCCCCAGTAGTATAATACTGTGGCCCCTCTTTTTATATTATATTTAAAATATTTATAACCAAACCAAATAAACCTTGCACTTGCTCTTACCATACCATTATTGGAGCTTTAAAGTGTTTATTCTTTGGAATATTATTGCTCCAAGTTCTTTTATCACTCTCTGTAGCTAAAGGACTGCAAGGTTGCTGGTATCAGAGAGGTGACACCTGGGGGTCTGGCCGGGAAATATCCTCAATAATTAATTGTTTAATTAATTATCTCCTGGACCAGTTATTTATATAAAAAAAATTTATATATATAAGTAGAAATACTTATTATTTATCTTTATCTTTTGATTTATCCAGTGGATTTAAAAACCAACGGAGAATTGATCAATTATTATTTAAATCTTCTTAAACAGAAAAAAGAAGAAAAATTACGTAACTTTGTGCCTGTTGTTATAACTCCTGAACAGAAACAAGAGAGACTTCTTTATTATAGACAACAAATCTTAAAAGAAAAGGAACAAGAGTTAGGAAGAATTATTAATTTTAACTCCTTGTTAAGACAGCACAAAGAGTGGAAAATCTATCAAAGAAAGCTTTCTGCTTTTAAGAGACGGTATCCAAATTATAAAAGTGAGCTTTGATCTCCTTTTTATTTTTTTATAAAAAAAAATCACAAAAACTCGAAAATTATAAAAAAATTATTATAAAATAAATAAATATATAACTTATATTTTTTTTATTATTTTATCCTTTCTAGTGGACCTTGTCTTTGGTGATCTTATTGACCAAGACCTCTTAGAGGACGTCCCAGACTGTGGACCCTTGGATTTGTCCCAAGATTTGATTGGAACCCACTCAGATCCCATTGGAATACCCTCCAAGGACGGTCCTGACCCCAACAAGGACTTAGTGCCTTTAAACCTTCATATAAGTAAGACATATATTTTTTTAAAAAAAAAATTACTCGAAAATATTATTTTTTTTGATTTTTTTTTACAAAGTTTCGACAAAAACTTACATAATCTTTAAAAATGCATCAAAACAGACGCAACACCCGCGCCAGTGGACGCGCCCCGTCATATGGATCTTTTCCCGGAGGAACCCGTGCACGCAAGGATGCCAGTCACGAACGCAATGCGGATCGAGCCAGTGATCGCTCCAATCCGAGCGACCGTGACAACAACCGCGGCCGCCGACTCGACCAACTCACTTTTGGAGGGCCGTCCCTTGTTGAATGTGAAATCTCAGGAGGATACCGTTCCACCTACGCCACCCCAGCCGGACTCCTCCAAGGAGGACAAAATAAAGGTATTGGTGAAAGAACACGTGGGTCATTGGGAACTATTCAAACAGGCTCAGACCCAGGAAGACCAGCAGGGTATGAGAAAAGCCCTATCTTTAGCAAAGAAGACTCAAATAACCCTCCAAAAATTGATTCCCAAGAGAGAAGTAGAAGGTTACGTGAAGAATTGGAATCCTTGGGACCAATTAGTTTCCTTAAAAGGAAACAACAACAACAGGAAGAAGAGATCTCTAGCCCATCAGAAATTAAAGAATCCTAAAGAGTGGGACAATATAATATCTCTGGCAAGAAAATGGAAGAAAGTGTATCACAATTAGACGTAGAAACTTTCAACTTGTTTTCCATAAATGTTTCTCATAACTTTGATATCATTGGCAAATGTTTTGATAAAGTATATGAGCAATTGGATAAAGTAAATACCAATTTTGGTAAAGTCATGCAATCCCAATCCAACTTGATCAAAATCAATGAGTTAGAGGTAAAACAAATAAGAGACAGCATTAGTTTGAGTAAGGGAGAACTAATGAATTACCTAGAAAACAATACTTCAGCTATCCAAGAAGAAATTCTTATATCTATTGAACAAATCAAAGAAGTTATTAATAAAACAGACCACACTTCACCTACTCATATTATTAATAAAATTGATTCATTAAGTAACAAACTTGACCTTGAATTAGGTATGATTAAGAATGATCTCAGAGATCTAAAGATAAACTTATCTCAACCCAATGCAGACTCTGTGAAATCAGACCTTCCAGGTACCACAGTACGCCCCAACTACCTTCTAGACCAAGACTAACAAGGCATGAATCTTTCATAACTAGTCCCACTCCTGAAGTAGAACAAGCATTAAAATTAATTCCCCCTATCACTGAGTGGCCTAAATTATCCGGAGAAGGAGAATACAATCATGTCAGTTTTATTAAGTTTATTGACTATACTCTGGCCTCTTATGAACTTCCTGATAACATAGCCGTAGTAAGACTACCTAGACTGTTTGAAGGAGTAGCCCTTGACTGGTTCATCAATAAGAGAGAAGAGGTAGGATCTTTGTCATGGAATTCGTGGAAAGACTTGATTAAGGAACAATTTGGTACCAGAATTTGGAAAAGAAAAATGATGAAGACTTTTGAAACTTCCTTGTTTGATCCATCTAAGGACAAACCTCACAAATGGTGCCTTGACCAGAAGAGAAGACTAGACTGCTTCTACCCAAATGCTGATAAAGAAGAAGTCAATGAAAGACTCCTCAACCTATGTCCAGGACAACTTAACCATAGCATAAGATGCAGAATGCCCATGAACTCTGACCTTTCCACTCTCATAGGAGTATTAGAAGAAACTATTGACATGAATGGCTTAGACAAAAGGATTAATAAACCCAGAGAACCAACTACTAGGAATAAGGAAGATTATAATAACAAGAAGAAAGAACCTCTACCTATCAACTCAGAAGCCAAGAATACTTTGGTGACCAAAGAAAAGACATGTTGGAATTGCAACCAAACAGGGCATGTAAGACCTGACTGTCCTTTACCCAGGAGAAAGATTAATCCTATTGAAGGAGAAGAGGATGACACTAATCCTGACCCCCAACTAGATGACACTGATGGTTCCATCTCTGAGTGTGACCTAATTATCAATAATCCCATTAATGTCATCAAAGGTAACATAGAATCTTCCCTAGATATTAACCCTGTTAATGAAGATAGCAATTTGCCTCAAAAATGGACACCCAACATGAAAATCTAACATGTTTCTGAAGCTAAGACCTTAACCCTTAAACCTTCTATTGGAAAAGGGTACACCGGTGGTAAAACTTTTTATGCCACTGGCTTGATACAAGGTTCCGCCGTAAAATTAATTCTAGACAGTGGAGCCTTCTGCTCTTGTGTTGGAACTGACTACTTAGATAAACAGGATTCCAACTGGAAGAAAAAATTACTACCTGTACCTCGAGCTAAGTTCAGCAGCTGTAACTCACCTCTCAATGCTATTGGAGTATGGCCAACAGAAATCGTACTCCCCCACTCTAAAGGATCAATCAAGATAAAGATTGAATTTGTAGTACTTCAAAATGGAGTATGTGATTATTTTATTATAGGAAATGATTCTCTTTGCCTGTATGGGATAGATGTCTTCCAGAGTAAAGGGAGATATTTCACTATAGGAGTAGATTGGAACAAAAAGTTCCAAATATGCCATGTCAATGCTAAAGCTACTGATTCCACTTATGAGAGACACTTAGAAACTTTTAACCAGGAATACTTTTCCCAAGCTGCCTTGAATTCCCAGCTTAGTGAAAACCAGAAAAGAGATATTCTCCAAGCATGCTTTGAGAACCAGAATGCTTTTTGCACTAAAGACCATCCCATTGGTAATATTAAAGGTCATGATATGGTCTTAAATTTGACTATTAAGCCTCCTTACCCTCCTAACCTCAGGAGACCAGCTTACCCTTCTAGTCAAAAATCTAGGACTGCTCTAGAAAGCCACATCCATGAACTAGTGGACTTACAAGTCTTACGGAAAGTAGGGCATAATGAGCAAGTAGACATAACTACCCCTGTGATAATAGCCTGGCACAATGATAAGTCTAGGATGGTTGGAGACTTTAGAATGCTCAACAACTACACCCAAGCTGACTATTATCCTATCCCAAGGATTGACCATGCTCTACATAATCTTTCTAAAGCTAAGTTCATTACTACTATGGACATGTTGAAAGGCTTTCACCAAATACCTATCAGTCCGGATAGTAGGAAATTTATGAGAATTATATGTCATTTAGGCATATATGAGTATCTCAGAATGCCCTTTGGTATTAAAAATGCTCCTTCCCACTTCCCAAGAATGATGGATACAGTCTTAGGAATGTTCATCAGACAAGGTTGGATGATGGTATACATAGATGATTTTATCATTCATTCAGACGATTGGGATACTCACATGGATAAAGTAAGGCTAGTGCTTAAAACAATCGCCGCAGTAGGATTAAAAGTATCTATGAAAAAGTGCAACTTTGGATACGGAGAACTCAAAGCTCTAGGACACATTGTTTCTGGACTAACTTTAACTGCTGACCAAAGTAAGATAGCAGCAGTAATGAAAAGACACTGAGCCCCAAAATTTTTTTTTCAGATATAGTCATATCTTAGAGTGGGGGAATGTCAGCCTGCTACTTAGCACAGAGCAACCTGACAAAGCAACAACAATAATAATATGAACAAAAATAAAGGAGTAGGAAATCCATAAATATTATTGCAGAAATGGATTCCCCACCCAAAATAAGGTAGGGTCACTCACTGACCCCACCCTTGAATTCTTACTCCTTATATTTTTTTAATTAATTTAATACAGAATGGTAAATGACCACGGCACCAGTATGGCACCTTTTAGCCATTTTAATATTTCACATGATATGTCATGTATAGGTTTCACACCTAAATTTCCGTCAAAATCCAGGTGTTGTGTGTAGTTTAGGAGTTACACGGGAAATTGTGTTTTGTCACAATTCCCGCACGCAGCCCCGCGTCCCTAAAGCGCTGGTCTCCTGCGTACGCAAACTCCCGCACGCAGACCCGCGTCCCTAAAGCGTTGGACTCCCGCGTACGCCAACTCCCGCACGCAGCCCTGCGTCCCTACAGCGCTGGACTCCCGCGCAACTGAATTCCCGCACAGGTAATCCCATGACCTAGTCACGCACGCAGCGGTACAGTCCCCCGCGCGCATCTGAGGAGCGGATCAGTCCCCATGCGCATTTGAATGGACTGATCCCCGCACCTCCTGCATTGATCAGTTTGACATCCAGGTACCGCTCAGAGGAGCTACAATATAGTAGGATCTACACTACTTATGTAAAGCTACCACACAAGCATAGATTATACTTCAAAAACCTTTAAAATCAATTAAAATTAGTTAGTAACTAATTTTTAGTATTTTTTATTAATTACATAAAGATCCAGACTCACCACGAAATAAGTTGATCAGAACCTTCAAAGACCACAAAACTACATAAGGAGTGGTCGTAAAAATTATTAAAAATTACATAAAGGATCAGCAGAGGATGGAGAATCAATAAACATCCACGTCTGCTCACTTTGGACCAGTACTTACTGTACAAATTGAGGATCAGTGCAGGATCAGCAAAATGACTAATCTATTGATTAACAGATCCTGCAGCTGAAAAGGAGCTGTTCCTTGACAGATCTAAGGCCAGCAGGCTAACAGCACCTTGTGGACGTGCCAATCCTGCCCTGCTTGCCGCCTAGCCTCAGCCCATGGCTAGTACTCCTTCTAGAGGCCCTCAAGCACCCAAAAAAGAATATTTAAACAGGCTCTTTTTGCCCTTCTGTTTCCAATCAGTTAATCAGTTATCAGGAATTATTTATTATGAATCAGACACAGTGTCATCGTTAATCAAGTGCTTATATGAAGATAAGCAAGTGATTTATGACTTAGTCTGTAGTAGTATTATTTACCTTTATTAACCAATCAACCATTGAAGTTTAGTCAAGCAATCAACCCCATCTGCTCTGAAACCCTTCCAATTATTCCAGGATTTTCGTGGTCAAGTGCTCAGAGTGAGTGTTTCCCTTCCTGTCTAGGCCACTTGTGCTGTTAAGCCCGGCCATTAGTGGAATAAGTCCTTTCTAAGGAACCCATATTTATTCCAAGGTTCTTAAACTGCCTAAGGAGGCCCCTTGAAGAGAGGTTGCTAGTCTGTAAAGATCCCCAGTAGTATAATACTGTGGACCCTCTTTTTATATTATATTCAAAATATTTATAACAAAACCAAATAAACCTTGCACTTGCTCTTACCATAACATTATTGGAGCTTTAAAGTGTTTATTCTTTGGAATATTATTGCTCCAAGTTCTTTTATCACTCTCTGTAGCTAAAGGACTGCAAGGTTCCTGGTATCAGAGAGCTGACAGGGTTGAGTAGCAGAAACGGGATTCAAACGTAGAGGATAGGGAGGGGGAACATTGGATCCCAGAGTGGTTGTCGGCAGCATCCTGCGTTATCTTCAAGAGACTGAGAACGGATTGAGTTCCTGGCCAGACCCCCAGATGTGGAAACTTTAGAGGTTTTCCCTCACAAAGTTGTCCCTAGTTATGGATTCAATGGTTCTAGCATCTGTAAGACTCAAGGAAGCCTCCTTTTTTTTCCCGGAGAAGAGAGATTGAGTGAGAGAGAGAGAGAGAGAGAGAGAGAGAGAGAGAGAGAGAGAGAGAGAGAGAGAGAGAGAGAGAGAGAGAGAGAGAGAGAGAGAGAGAGAGAGAGAGAGAGAGAGAGAGAGAGAGATTCTTTTTCCTTTCCTCTTCCCCCTTCCTCTCCCCCGTCCCCTCTGATCCGCGCTGAGGGGAGAGGTCTTTTGTATCCCCTCCCCTCAGCCCTAACCTAAGTACCAGCACAGAGACAAACTGACAGAAATGAAGGAGAAACCCTAGATGCAGAATCTCTAACCCAACCCTAGCCCCTATCCCTTATCCCCTATCCCTTCAGCCCGCCTGCCATTACGCACACCTGGTTGTCCTTCCGTGGCGCAGTCCTCCGCCGCGCATTACCTGAAGTCCACCGTGCTTGCCCGTATCCGCCCAACGCGCCGTTGTGGATTTCCCGTCCTGTGGCCGGCCCGCGCTTGCGTGCAGTTGTCCCCGCATATAGCCCCGCAATCGCCCCGCTTTTTCCTCCCCCGACTAACCGTCAGAGAACCTGGTTGGTCCAGCTTCATCCCTGGGTTGGATATCCAAGCAGGTTGCGGCCCGCCTCCCCTAGTCAGGCCCGGCCCACAACCACGTGCCGGTCCTGCTGCGCCTACTGCTGAGCTTTGCAGCTGCTGCTGCTGAGCCCGCAGAGGCCACTGCTGAGAACGCGCGCACCCCAACTGCTGAGCCTGACCCACCAAATGCTGAGCGCGCAGGCCGCGACGCAGTTCCCAATCCGAGGCTATATAATGACACCACAGCCCTTGTCCCAATAGCGGACCAAAGCCGTCCTTGTCTTCCGCAACCTTTCAGCGGCCTTTGCAAGGGTCTGGTCCCATTGGAGAAGCTGTTTGGAGCGCGCTTCCACAAGTTCTGCGGAGGTCTTCACCTTTCATCAGTCCAGGCCCAAGAATGTTTTGAGCTCAATGTCCACCGGAAGCACTGGAAGTTGTCCGTAGAGAATTTTTTAAGGCAAGTAGCCCGTTGAGCGTTTGACCAAGATCCTGTCCGCAAAGAGGACCGCCGGAAGGGCCTCCTGCCACCGTTTACTGTCCTCCCCACACATCTTTTCCAGGGCGTTCTTAAAGCGCTGATGGCTGCTTTTGATCATCCCGGCAACCTCCGGATAGTATTCCGTCACCCGCCCAAACTTAGCTCTGCAACTCTGAACCAGTGCCATCAAGCGCCCCTAGAATTCCGCACCTCCGTCAACAGTGATCAAGCAAAGCAAACCGTACCGCGCAAACCAATATTCCTCCAAGAACTGAAAAACCTTCTATGCCAAAAACTTCACCAGAGGACAAGCCTTGACCCAACCTGACAGATTGTCCCGTGCAACCAGCAGGTACGCAAACTTCCCTGCCTTTATGTGGACCACGTCAAGGGAGACCCGCCCAAACAACGTGTCCTCCCCCGTAGGGTGACCCACCTCCCTGGGCAGCCTAGAACTCCGCCGTTGATACGCTTTGCAAGAATTCACCCATTCCCGTACCGCGTGCACCACACCTGGCCACCAGAACCTTGCCTTCACCCAAGTACGTGTTTCAATCTCGCCCCGGTGCCCAAGGTTGTTGTTGAGACACCTCAGAATCATTTCGTTGTCCCTCCTTGATGTTGCGACCACCAAAGGCACCGGGGTACTTTGTTGCCACAGTTGCCCGTCCTGCATGTAGAATTTGGTAGCCCGCCGCTTTGCCCACCAAATTTCTGTTCCTGAAGCCTCCTTACGAAACCAGAGATTCGGCAAGAAGGATCACAAGATTGCATAGCGCCCGGACTGCTGCAGCAGAAGGGAAACCTCCGTCTCCATCATACTCATGCAAATAACCGGAGACTCCACGTCCAAGGGCTCCGCTCCCTCAAACGGATTTTCCTGCGGATACGGCGACAGCGCTTTTGGCATTGTGAACGCCTTCCCTGGAACGTGAACCACGCCAAAAGTGAAGAGCTGGAGAAACGCCACCCACCTAGTCATAGGAGCGTTCGGCAGCGTTGGAGAATTGATCATCCTTGCCAGGGCCTTTGCGTCGACCAGAAGCTCGAAGTGCACCCCCCAGAGCAGGTGCTGAAGCCTCTGCACAATTTTGGTGACTCTGCATAATTCTAACTTTGGCTGCAAGTAACAACTCTCCATTGCTGTAAAAGTCACGGACTTGTAGAGAACTGGCCTATCCTTATCATCCTCCTCCTGCTTCAGGACACCGCCCGCACCAAACTTGCTAGAGTCAACGGCCAAGCGGATCCCTCCCGCATTGTAGTCAAGGTTTCAGAGGACAATTTTGCCGCCCACAATCTCCTTGAGCTTTGCAAAGGCAGCGTCACACTGCGCCGTACATTCCCATTCCGCGCCTTTCCGGGTCAGCGCCCGCAGCAGACTTGCAACTTCCTCAAACCGTTTGATGAACATGCAAACATATCTGTACAGTCCCAGAAATTGGAAATTATGCAAGGGCCTCCGCGGGATTGGCCATTTGAGAACTTTGTTTTGTTTCTTTGCCGCAATTCTCCTGCCATCAAAAGCCACCACATGGCCTAGCACTTCCAACGCCGGAACGCAAATTGCCAACTTACCCCCCAATACCGTAAGCCCTGCCTCCTCAATTCAAAACAAGACCCGCTCTAATGTCTGCTCGTACTCTCAGATGAAGCGGCGGATCTTTGGGGCCTCCTCTAGCACTGCGCCCCTGTAATGCGTCTTTGGTCCTTTGATGCTGGTGTCATCAATGAAGATCAGAACCCCGTCCGGTATGTTGTCCCACAGGATCCACATCATCTGGGCTTGATAGAATGCCACCAATTTTGTTGCCCCCTGCGGCAACCGCATCAGCTGCATCCTTCCCAATCCTGGCTTGAAAGCGGTTAGCGGCCGCAAGTTGGGATGGAGCTTGCGATGATCATACCCCCCCATTACATCAACCAAACCGTAACACGCGCGCCCGCCATTGATTCCAGGAACTTTTCCACGCGCGGAGGCAATCCCGCGTCCCGGATAGTGAACGAGTTAAGCCGCTGCAGGTGGTGAACAATCCTAAGCAACTTCCTGTCCTGTTTAACAACTGCAAAAATTGGGCTAGAGTAGCTTGATGCCGACTGCTCATACAACCCTGTCCTCACACGCTCCTGGACCAGTTCCAAGAAGGGTTCCCACACAGTCCAAGGGATTGGAATTGGCTTAATTTGCCAGGGTTTGTGCAGCACCGTGGGGATTACATAGGGTTCGCCAACCTTGCCCTTCAGCAATCTGCGCTTGTTGTGCCTGAAGGCAAGGGCCTTCTTGCAGAGCACCAACACCAATGCTAAAAAATCCTTCTCCTCTGTACTCAACCACCCCCCCGGCGAAAAATTCAGCGCCTTGATTTGCTCGTTAATTATCTGCGCCGACCAAGTTACCCACCCAAACTTCCTCAACGGACTCACCCAGGGATCCCAAGACCAGGAGATCAGCCTCAGAGGCCCGTTCAGCCCCTGCGGCATGGGCTTGTTCCGGGGATGGACCTTTCACTCCACAGGCTTGTATTGCCCTGCATTGCACCTAACCATCCTTACGCGCCCGCTGTTGTCAACGTGAATCCTGGCAACAATCAACAAGCGGCTCTCGCCTTTGCTCACAAGCGTGGCACTATGGTAGGGTTTTTGAAACACAGTACCTTGCAGTGGTGCATACTGAGGAAGATGACTTACTTCTGCCGCTTGAACCCTCCGCGCACTTCCTTCCGCCTTTTGCTCCTCCCTAGTTGACCGCCTGCACAAGGCCAGAGTCTACCCCGGGCGGTACCCACGGTTGACTAGGGAAAACCCTCCGCAGGGCGGCCCTTGTGGTTGTCCCCTCTGTTGGACTCTTCCTCTTCACCAATTGCCGCCAATGGCACCCATTTCCCCTTCCTGTGGTTGGAGATTGTTGTCTCAAACCTTGCGCCGGACGCTTCCTCCACCGTCAGCGCCTCCTTCCCTTCCTCCGCGTTGAATGTCATTTGGGCACGGAATCCAAACATGAATGGCCAACCCAAAATCAGGTCACTGCACTCAACCGAGAGGAACAACAGCGGCTTCTGAACCTTTGCGACCTCCACCTCTTCTTCCTCCACCACCCCATCTACCCAACATTCCCCCCCATGGAGCGCCCGCAAGCCCATAGCACACTTTCTCCGCACCAGGCCCAACTCATCCACCAGTTTTGACGGGAGCAGATTGACCATTGACCCGCTGTCTACCATTGCCCACACTTTCCTTCCCGCAATCATCAGTGAGACATAGGCGAGCGGCACCAACACGGCTTTGGATTGGCACAAATCCCGTTCCGCTTCCTCCATCGCCTCATTCACACGCTGCACTGTTGCCGGGATCCTTCCACCCCCGTGCTCCTTCAGTTCCTGGAACATTTCCTTGACAACCACCGGAGAGACCGCGACCAGCTCCCGTTGCATGAGAGGTATTGGTAACTCACTCCCCATCACTTGCCAAACAATTTCCGCGGCCTTCCTTCTGCCTCCGGAGTTGATTGCCGGCGCGTCACCCCCCAACCCTTGGAGCTTGATTTAATGGAAGCTGTGGTGTCAATATATAGCCTCGGATCAGGAACTGCGTCGCGGCCTGCGTGCTTAGCATCTGGTAGGTTGGGCTCAGCAGTTGGGGTGCGCTTGTTCTCAGCAGTGGCCGCTGCGGGCTCAGCAGAAGGCGCAGCAGGGCAAAGCACGCAGCTGCGGGCCGGGTCTGACTAGGGGAGGCGGGCCGCGAACCGCTTGGGTGTCCAACCCAGTGATGGAGCCGGGCTGATCAGGTGCTTGGGCGGTTAGTTAGGGAAGGAAAGGGCAGAGCAATAGCGGGGCTATACCCGTGGACGGCCGCGCGCAAGCGTGGGCCGGCTACGGGACTAGGAAATTCACAACGGCGCTTCGGGCGGATACGGGCAATCGCGGTGAACTTCGAGAAGCGCACAGCGGAGGGCCGCGCCGCGGGGGACGAACCAGATGCGTGTAATGGCAGGCAAGCAAGCGGAATAGGATACGGACAGGGTACAGGTTAGGATATGGGATAGGGTTTTGGGCCTAGGGTTTCCTTCTTCATTGTTGTCGGGTTGTTCATGTGCTTGTACTTAGGTTAGGGTTGAGGGGGAGGGCTCAAATACCTTTCCCCTCAACTCCGGGTTGTAGGGGGGGCATCTTACCATTGTA
The DNA here is from genome assembly GCA_025617555.3 of Puccinia polysora. Classification (NCBI taxonomy): domain Eukaryota; kingdom Fungi; phylum Basidiomycota; class Pucciniomycetes; order Pucciniales; family Pucciniaceae; genus Puccinia; species Puccinia polysora. The sequence continues at coordinate 16,710,659 of CM062622.1, read as the reverse complement.
TCATCAGGAGGCAGGGAGCGGAAAAGGGGGCGGACTTAGGAAAACAGAATCCCTCCCCTCTTCTCTCCTTTTCTCCTCTTCAGGATCTCAAAAACTTCTCTTTACGCTTGGTATCTAATCCTTACAGACGCTTCGACCCAAGAACTTCTGAACCTGCGGCAACTTTGTGAGGGAAAACCTCTAAAGTTTCCACATCTGGGGGTCTGGCCGGGAATCTCTTTCGTCAATGTCTCTCGAAGGTACTCAGATGCTATTTGCCTCTCCTCTTTCCTCCTCCTCCTCTCGCCAGCTCCTCATCGACCCAAGGGACTATCCCCACATCTGCTTCAACGTTGCGGGTGTGGAGCTGTTTATTTCACGTTACAACCTGATCGCAGACTCCAAAGGCGCTTGGGATTCCAAGAAGGCACGCTATATTGTCTTGTTCATTGAAGGTGCCGAAGAAAGTCGGGACGTGGAGGAGATGAGCGGCTATCTGAACCGGAATTGGACAACGTTGAAGGGGAACATGCTGGCTAGATGGGGGGGGCGTGACTCTCATTTCCAGGGAAGCGACTTCAGGCCACCCGCGGAACCGGGCTATGGAGCAGACACGCGCGATGGGGACCGGTGGCGAATGGAACCGGGCTACGCGGAGCTGTATTACAGGGCAGCCCGCGTCCCAGCCTCGCCGCTGGTAGCCACCCCTTGGGCTGACGAACTCGCAGAGGTGGCGGAGGGCCTTGAGGCCTATCTGAAGAGTATCCAGCGTCCTAGCATGTCCGCTCCCCGGGCACGCGCGCGTGGAAGCAACGGTGATGGTGGGCGGACAAGACACAAGAGTTGGACGGCAAACCCAATCGATCCGAGGCCGGCAGAGGCGAGGTGCGTGTTGGGGAAGCGGGTATCGGCGGGACTGGTTCAGTCTAACGGCGGGAAGCAAGCAAGGACGAAGCAAGAAGAGGATACTCCGCGCGGTTTGGGATTCGGCGAACGGCGGATAAATCTGATGGGAGGTGGGGGACAAGCGGTGGTGGGAGCAGGTCATGTGTTGGGCAATCGTAACCAAGGCGAGACCCTTTTGACGGCGGACGAGACAGACGCCAAACGGGAAAGGGAAGCGCGCCGGGACGGAGAATTGGATGGATCAGGCACTGACGGCATGGTTTGGAGGAATGCAGGGAGATTGGGCGACGGACGCGAACCTCATGGCATTGGCTGAAGCCACCAGCTGGGGACAGCAGCTAAGTTTGGGGGGGGGAACTAGAGGATAGGGCACGGGAGCGGCGATGGGATATAAAAAAAAAAAAAAAAAAAATCTTTCACCTTTTCTATCATTTCTCACTTGTCAATTTTTTTCTTATTTTCTCATTTTTTTTATCATTTCTCGGGCGCGGACGCGGTTCTCAACCTCGCGTCTTAGTTCTCACTCAGGCGCGGACCCGGCTCTCATTCTTGCCCTCACAATGCACGCGGCGCGGATTTTTCTTGGTAAAACAAGTTCGCGTTTGAGGCGTGTATTTCTCTCAATGAATAGGGAAACGCGGTACAACAAAAAGCGGATAAAAGAAGGAAGGGAAAAAGAAAAGGGGAAGAGGGGACGAGGCCAAGGCGCTTAAGCCATCTTCATCATTTCCTCCATTTCCGCCCTCAATGACGCCAGTAGAGCCTGGAATGACGCCAAGAGTTCGCGCCGGGATTCCGAGGATTGGGATCCGGGAGTCGCAAGGTATTGGCCAAGCATCGTAGTCAACCTTTCCGCGAAAACTTTGAAGCCGGCCGCCGGGAGCGCCATCACGACCGGAATCTCCTGGATCTCGGTAGAGTCGGCGGGAGGAGGGGCTGGTGCGGACGGGCGCTCAGGGGATCCAACGGGAGGGTCTGGTCCGATAGGAGGCAATGACAAGATGACCACCGGCGACACAGGCGGAGGAGTAGGGCCTTGTGGAGTTGGAGGAGTCGGAGAAGCGGGCGGAGGAGGAGGAGCCGGTACGGGAGTCGGGGCAGGAGGAGCCGGAGCAGGGGGCGGAGAAGGAGCTGGGGCCTGAGCAGCCCGTCGCCTAAGGATTTTGTCGATTTGCGGGTCCCTTGCGCCTTGCGTAACCCGGACGCAATCCGCCCAAAATTGCAAAGCCCTCCGATAAGCCGCGAAGTCTGGATAGTCTTCCTTACGGGGTGGTCCCGCGCGGCAAAGCGGAGAAGAGGAGTCGCGGTCCGAGTTTGGACAAGGACGGGGGGAGGTGATCCGGGTGGAGTCCACGAGTCCTCCAAGATAGCGTCGTCATCCAAAACCACAAACGGGTCCGGACGAGCCCTCTTGCGCGGCCGAGGATGAGAGCCGGATTGGTTGGGGGCACGGGGCATACCCTTGCTAAGCGAGCAGCGGCGGTGTCCGCGGCGGCACGCGGAGCAGGCGCAGCGGCCGGACACGATAGAGCATGCAAGCCCGTTTTGGGCGCAGAAGTCGCAGCGAACCATGATGACAATGGAGTGGAGGGATAGGGATGCGGAGCGGAGTTTAGAGTCGGTAGAGGGGGTAGGGCGCGAAGGACGGCCAAGGTGATGATGGGGAGGACCTCTGGGGACAGAACTCAAGTTGGGGGGGGATGTGGTGTCAATATATAGCCTCGGATCAGGAACTGCGTCGCGGCCTGCGCGCTCAGCATCTGGTAGGTTGGGCTCAGCAGTTGGGGTGCGCTTGTTCTCAGCAGTGGCCGCTGCGGGCTCAGCAGAAGGCGCAGCAGGGCAAAGCACGCAGCTGCGGGCCGGGTCTGACTAGGGGAGGCGGGCCGCGAACCGCTTGGGTGTCCAACCCAGTGATGGAGCCGGGCTGATCAGGTGCTTGGGCGGTTAGTTAGGGAAGGAAAGGGCAGAGCAATAGCGGGGCTATACCCGTGGACGGCCGCGCGCAAGCGTGGGCCGGCTACGGGACTAGGAAATTCACAACGGCGCTTCGGGCGGATACGGGCAATCGCGGTGAACTTCGAGAAGCGCACAGCGGAGGGCCGCGCCGCGGGGGACAAACCAGATGCGTGTAATGGCAGGCAAGCAAGCGGAATAGGATACGGACAGGGTACAGGTTAGGATATGGGATAGGGTTTTGGGCCTAGGGTTTCCTTCTTCATTGTTGTTGGGTTGTTCATTTGCTTGTACTTAGGTTAGGGTTGAGGGGGAGGGCTCAAATACCTTTCCCCTCAACTCCGGGTTGTAGGGGGGGCATCTTACCATTGTATCATCAGGAGGCAGGGAGCGGAAAAGGGGGCGGACTTAGGAAAACAGAATCCCTCCCCTCTTCTCTCCTTTTCTCCTCTTCAGGCTCTCAAAAACTTCTCTTTACGCTTGGTATCTAATCCTTACAGACGCTTTGACCCAAGAACTCCTGAACCTGCGGCAACTTTGTGAGGGAAAACCTCTAAAGTTTCCACACCGCTCCTTGGCATCCACTTCCATCTTTTCCAACACGATCTGCTTGTTTTCCGCCAATGTCCTAACTTCCGCCTCCACACACGGTTCCCGCCACGTTTTGGGCCCAGTGACGATCCCAAGGGACATCTGAGCGGCCCCTGCGGATTGGGCCCTTGCCCTAACCTGCTCCACCGGTGGTGGCTGGCCGGCCCCCAAGTCCACCGGTTTCCCAACGGCAATATGTAGGTCCCCCCGGACGCGCGAACCACCCCCTTGTTCATGTCCTTGGTCAGATCTGCGCAACCAGACTTCCAATGACTTCTATCGCCGCAATATGTGCACAGAAAAACCAAAAACCCCCCGTCAGTCCACTACTGGGCTGAAAGCCCCCTCTTGCATGGGGCGGCAGATTGCGCAAGAAAGCGGGAGGCGGAGCCGTTGGCTGGGCCGCCATCCAATTCATAAGTATCTGCAAGTCCCGTAGCATGTCTGTTACCTTGTTCACCGGTACTCCCATTGACTGCAAAGGGGCTATGGGACGTTTTGTTTCTGGCGGATCCCCGAGCGGTACCGGCATTGGGGCCCGGGTGGAAAAGGCCATTGGCTTCCTTGAACTCGCCGGGAACAAACAGGCCATATCCTTGATCAGCTCTTCCAAGTCAATCTTGCTCTTGACGGCCTGGTTGATTACGCCCAGGCTTGGAAGGAGAGCAACGCTCCCATCCACTGACCACATTACCAACCCGGGCTCAAATAGGTAATGCTGGACCCGCGCGCAAAGTTGGGGTGCAAGCCCGCCTAGGAACGCCCGCTTCATGGCCCCTGTCTGACCTTCCACCACCTGGTTCTTTTCTAGGTAACTATAAATTCAGTCAAACTGGGACTTGTACTCAAACAGATCCCTCCGCGTCCGCACCCCACCTTGGAAAATTGCCTCACCTGCCGCTTGCTTGAAGTCCATCTCCTGAAAGCGGGGCTTGCGCTTCCCCCACCTCGCCATCATCTTGCCCCGGAGCCTTCCCCAGTTGCAAGCCTCATCTCCTGCCATATCCTCCACGTCCTGGAGCGTATTCTTGTCCGCAATGAAGAGAACAACCGTGGGGACCTTGTCCTCACCTGTTGCCTTTTTGGAGTCAGAGATATTGTCAAATCTTGCCAGAAAGCGCCTGATGTCCGAGGTGTCAAATCAGAAATGGGGGAAGTTCTGTGGCCTAAGCTACACCCTTTGCGGAACCTCAGCCACCTCCAAAGGCTCAATCCAAGGAGGAGCCAAAGGGCCAGACCAATTAGTTGGCGGTGGTGGAGGTGTTGGCCTGCCAGCTCCTGGCTGGAGAGGGAACAAGGGTGGAACATTCAATCCTGGGTTAGTTGTGGGCAGCATTGCACTGTCATAACCGTAGTTCTGACACTCCTTCAACTAAACCAATCCAACCTCTTCATCAAACTCACCCTCATATCAAACCCAACTTAACTACTCCTGTACCTTCCACCGGATAGTACTACCTCTGCATCTCTTGCAGTCTCCATCCTCTTCCACCAGCTTCACCCTCTCCCTGTATGGTATAAGCTCTATGTCCATGTACACCTCACCTGTCATGTGATTCAGCCAACCTTCTCAGGACCTCTCCCTCTCTCCATGGCTTGGTACAACCTTCATCACTCCTCAACCCAATTGGTATATGAGTTAGTACATACTACACTTAGTATATACATAGTACATACTCTCCACTGTCTGTTCAGCCCATACTCCCAGGACTCCAGATCAGTACATGTCAAACATTCCTGGATAGGCCCATCACCCAATTAGTCAACTTCAGCCTCCAGCCCAATCAGTCAACATGTAATACCATGGGAACTCCAACCTGCAACACCAGCCACTCATCCCTCAAGGCCTCCTTCTCAGCTCTCACATATACTGGCCTCTCCTTCCCTCCTGGACTAATTCCCCCCAAGGAATTAGTATACTACTTCTTACTGGTTAGTCCCTCTGCCAGTAGGTGTCATCTCAGCACAAGACAACCTTCACCTAGCCTGCTTAACTCATATCACCTCGCCCCTTCCTGGTGTTACTCTTATAGGATTCAACAACTCTCTCTTCAACAACCTCCTGGACTGGTCTTCTCATCCTTCCTCTTCTCATCACTTGTACTCCTCCTTTGGTCTCCTTCATTTAAATCCAATAAAAAATCCTTGAGTTCTATGAGTAGTAGTGCCTGTTCCTTCAGCCCCTTGCACGCCAGGGGCAGTTGTGACATGCACCCAATAGCTTCAAGAGACCTAGACGAAAGATTAGTTCCCGGCCAGACCCCCAGATGTGGAAGGTAAAGGAGAGTTACGCTCCTAAGTTGTCCGCAAGTCCGGAAGTTATTGATCTAGGTGTCTGTAAGGAGGTTGGATGCAATGAGTTCTTAAGTGTAGTGAGATAAAAGAGAGATAATGAGATGTATTCTTCTTCCTCCAATCCTTCCTCTTCCTTTCCTTTCCTTCTTCCAATAGATGGATCAATGATTGATTGATGATCATAACCCAACCCAGAGTTGAGGGTGAGGACTTGGATCCCCCCCTTCAACCCTAACCTAAGTACAACCACAAAAGCAAAAGAACAATGAAACACAACCCCTAAGCACAGAACCCTAGCCCAACCCTACCCCTCCATTGCTTGCGCCATAACCTGTGCCCCTAAATATCAACATACGCCCAGTTTGTCCTTCTCATGGCACAGCCCTCCGCCGCGCCCTACTTGGAGCCCCCCGGTTTGCCTGCCCGCGCGCGTCTGCGGACCTCGCGGTCCACAGGTCGACCCGCGCGCGCCTAACCCCCGATTTCCCCGCCCTTGCTGTCCGGACTAGCCACCCGCAAGCTTGGTTGGGCCAGCTCCATCACTCGGTCCGCGTTTCCTGGGCGGGTCGCGGCCCGGCGCCCTCTGAGTAGGACCAACCCGTACCTGGTTCTGAGCCCCGCAATTCCTACTGCTGAGCCCGCAGCGGCTGCTGCTGAGCCCTCAGCAGGCACTGCTGAGACCGCGCGCACCCAAATTCTGAGCCCGACCAACCCAACTACTGAGCGCGCAGCCCGCAACGCAGTTCTTGACCCAAGTTTATAAATACAACACCACAACGTATACCTGGTTAATTTGGAATCTTTAATTTATATATTGAAGGATATATTTCCCAAAGATAATATGTATATAAAATACACGTTGGAGTGGCAGGGCTTTGTAACCAAGCTGCCACAACAGAGAAAGGATAATAAGACTCAGTATATTATTGAATCCTTTGGGTACCTGTTTGGGATGTGCACTGATGGGTTAAACCTTTTTACTGGGTTTATAAGGTTGTTCAGCAGTTTAAATTGATAGAAAGGGTTGGGGATGGATATCAATAATCAAACTCAAGCCATAAATCACTTACATATTTCTTATAAGTATTTTATTACCTTGGCATGGTTTCTGGATGTAAATTTAACTGGGTCTCTGGTTATCAATATCCTCAAAAGAGCTCTTAATTTATAGCTTTTTGAGCCCCAGTATTGTCCTTCTAAGGGGTACAGGGGATCAAAGGGACGGAAACTGAGGCTAGCAGGGTAAACCGTGGTAGACTGTTATGTGTTCTTTGTGCTTTAGCATGGTTAACATCAAATTCCACAGGTTATGGTAATCATTCTACTCTATATTTGATGTTTGGACATGTGAATAACACTAATCTGCGCATTTCATTTATTATTTAATTAATTATCCATAGTGAATGTTCCAAGTAAGTTCAAAATTATTTTTATAGACATTCCTAGTGATAGTCTAATTTCAGGTGAATTCTCATTATGTACTAAATAATTGGAGTAAACTCATGATATTGATTTTACTCCTTATTTTTGACTTTCAGTTGATTTACTAAAATAATTACTTCAAAATATAAGTCATGAGTATTCATTTAATATTTTTACATCATTATTTTCCTTAGTATGCGGAAAAAATATTGATGTCTAGAAATTTTCATAATAGTATATTTAAGTATTTTAATATATTTTTAGAACTTGTCATTGTCTTATTTTTGACATTCTTGGTATTTTAAATTATATTTAATAAGAAATACATATAAAAGTTATTTAGGTATTTTTATATAATTTTATGAATTTTTAGAGTTTCTACTATCCACAGGAACATTTATCACATATGTAAATGTTCCCATGTAGGTTGCAGAATTTTATGCAGTACGTAGGTTTCTCAAGCAGCCTGTCACTTTCTCAACTTGTAGTTCTGTGGCTGAATACTTGTCAGAGGCCCGGGTCTGCATACACGGCTTTTCAGGGTACATTGACAGGGTGGCAGTTCTGAAGCTCAGCCATGCACAAGTGTGTTGGCTTCCGCCTCTGCGTGCAGGAATTGTGACAGAACATATTTCTGTCTGTAACTCCTAAAATATACACAACACCTCAATTCTGACTGAATTTTGGGTGTGAAACCAATACGTGACAATGTGTGTGAAATATTTGATTTGCCAAAAAGCTAAATACTGGAGCCGTAGTATTTTGGTTCTTTTTTCCTTAATTATTTAAAAATATAAGGAGTTGGATTTCAAGGGTTGGGTCAGTGAGTGACCCTACCTAATTTTGGGTGGAGAATCCATTTCTGCAAAAATGTTCCTACCCCTTCTCAGGTCAATTCTAATATTTATTATTTTTATGTTATTTTTGTTACTTTTACAGCTTTCTCTGCAATATTAGCAAGCTGACAAGCATTGGCCCCTTCAAACCAAGACGTTGTTTTAATTCTCAAGTCTGGGTTTTTGGAAGGCCAAGCTTTTACAAATTCCTCTTTGATACAGAAAATATCATGATCCATAGACTCAAGTACATCCTCATGGTCTGCCAAAAAACACTTTAAACAAGTCATAATGTAAGCAACCCAAAACCAGGAAGATTGTAACAGTAGAGGCTGTGATTTGGCACTTACTTTCACTGCTGCATCATTGAGCTCTGACTCCTCCTTGGTTTTTGAGGCCCCATACTTAGCCCACATAGACATAAAGCTTTGCCGCCCGTCACCGTCATTATTGAAGTACACTTTACTGTTTGCTTGTATGAATTTAGACAAGTGCCATTGACAGTACTGTCTTTTTGACTCAGGGAATATTTTTTCTAGAGCAGGGATATGTCTGTTGTGCAAACTAAGAGGTTTTAGCTCACCTATTAATCCCCAAGTTGCAGTATCAATGTTACTAGCGTCTGTAATGATAATGTCAGCTTGCTACTACTGCAGAGCAAGCTGCAAAAGTAACTAAAATAACATAAAAATAATAATAATACAACTAACCTAAGAAGGAGTAGGATATTATTACAGAAATGGATTCTCCACCTCAAATTAGGTAGGGTCACTCAATGACCCCACCCTTGAAATCCAACTCCTTATATTTTAAAATAATTAAGGAAAAAAGAACCAAAATACCACGGCTCCAGTATTGAGCTTTTTGGAAAGTTAAATATTTCACACACATTGTCACGTATAGGTTTCAAACCTAAAATTAAGTCAGAATTGAGGTGTTGTTTATATTTTAGGAGTTATGGGCTGAAATGTGTTTTGTGACAATTTCCGCATGCAGCCGCGGCAGCCAAAGCACCCATGCGCAGCTGAGATACAGCCGTGTCAACCTGTCAAGGCCGTGTACGCAGCCTCAGGCCTCTGACAAGTACACAGCCGCTGGACTATGGGCTGACATAGTGACAGGCGGCTCAGGTACCACGTAAACAGGCTACAACATACACAGGAACTTGTTACATATCTAATAAAGGCTCCCGTGGATAGTAGACTGTCTAAATATACATAATATCATATAAAAATACATAAATAATCCTTACACGTATTTTTTATTTAATATAATGCAAAGTACCAAGAATGTCGAAAATAAGACAATGACAGCTTCAAAAAATATATTAAAATACTTTGATATATATTTATGAGAATTTCTATAAATTAATATCTTTGTGACATACTAAGGAAGATAATGATGTAATAATATTACATGAATTCTCATGACTTATATTTTCAAGTAATTATCTTAACAAATCAACTGGAACTCGAAAATAAAGAGTAAAATCAATATTATGACTTTTACTCCAGTTATATAATACATAATGAGAACTTATCTGACATCAAAATGTCCGTAGAGAGGTCTACTAATATAATTATTAGATTACTGGGAACATATACTAAGGATATTAAATTAAATAATACATAAATATGACAGATTAGTGTCATTCACACGTCCTAATGTCCATTATAAGGTAGAATGATTCCCATACCCTAAGGAATTAGATGCTACCCGGGCTATAGCACCAAGAAAAAATGACAGGCTACCCCTGGTTACCCTGCTAGCCTTAGTGTCTGTCCCTTTGAGCACCTACAACCCTCAGAAGGACCATATTGGGATTCCAAAAGCTATAAATACAGAGCTCTTTTGAGGATGTTGATGGGCCAAGAACCAGTAATATTCATATCCAGACGCCATGCCAAGGTAATCAAATACTTATAAGAGATAAGTAAGCTATTTATGACAATTTCTGATCAGTAATATCCGTCCTCAAACATCTTTTTATCAATGAAAAACTGCTGAACAACCTTATAACCCCAGTATACAGGTTCAACCTATCAGTACACGTCCCAAACAGATACCCAAAGGATTCAATAATATACCAGTGAGTCTTATTATCCTTTCTCTGTTGTGGTAGCTTGGCTACAAGGCCCTACCACTCCATTGTGTATTTTATATACATATTATCTTTGGGTATAATAATCTTTAAACTAAAGAACCCAAAGTAACCAGGACTACTTGTTTTCATACTGAAATCCCTGAAGAGAGGTGTTAAAGATCCCCAATATAATTGTGGCCCCTATATAAATATTTAATAATCAATTTTGATTCAAAACAATAAACAATAACCAAACCATTTAACCTTGCAATAAGCTTAATCCAAGTATTCTACGTATTTTTGCTGCATTTGTTAAATAATATATTTTTTATTTACAATATCACCTCTGGTAGCTGAAGGATAGCAAGGGTCTTGGCATCCAGGAGGATGAAAGATCAAGATTCTCCAGTAAAGAGAGAGAGGGAGATAAAAAGATTAATTTCCTTTCCTTTCCCGTATCCTTTCATCCATCCATCCCTCAATCCATCCTCTTTCCTCTTTTCCATTCCCTTGCCTTTTCCTTTTACTTATCCCAAGATCAATGATAAGATAAGATAAGCCCCCCCCAAGAGCTGGGGTAGACCTGATGCCCACCCTTTCAACCCTAACCTAAGTACAAGCGGATTAACAGCCCAAAAACAAATGTAAAAGAAACCTAAATCCCAGAGCCATAGCCTAACCCTAACCAATTCTCTGCCTGATTACCTTTACAGTTACTTACATCCAGTTTGTCCTTCTTATCATGCGGCCCTCCAGTGCACCCAACTCAGAGCCCCCCACTTGTCCGTATTGGCATTGCGCACCACATGATTTCCTGCCTCATGGGTTGGCCTGCGCCCATAGCCCCGATTGTCCTGCCCTACCTCCCCAAACTAGCTACCTGCAAACCTGGTTGGGCCAGCTTCATTCCTGGGTCTATCATGTTTGAGTGGGCCAGGCCCACCACATCCAAGCAAGCCTGACCCATGCGCCTTATGCCAAGCCCCGGGGTTCCTACTACTGAGCCCGCTGTGGCTGCTGCTGAGCTGGCAGCGGCCACTTCTGAGACCGCGTGCATTGGGGTTCTGAGCCTGACCCACCAAATGCTGAGCACTCCAACCCCAGGGCAGTTCCCAATCAGAGACTATATAATGGCACCACACTTTCAGAAAGACTTTGGAAAGTCTCTCAGGACCATAAGCCAATTTGACACTGCGGATATTGGGAGTTTCCTGGATATTTTTGAGGAAATTGCAGAATTGGAGCACACAAAAAGCAAGGACAAGGTCTGGAATGTTGTCCTATTCATCATGGAAAAGAGTTTGCAGAGCAAGATGATGACAAGGTGGGGGAAGCGGAAGCCTCTCTTTGGGGAGAGTGACTTTGATCAGGATTTGGGGAGGTACAGATTCCGGTTGCTTTGGACAAACACATTTTGATGTTTCAGCGCATCTATGGCTATTTGGAGAAGAACATGGTGATAGCAGGGAAGTTGGGTGCAATGAAGCGGGCTTTCCTGGATGGGCTTGCACAAAAACTGTGGTTGCCGGTCCAGCAGTACTTGTTTGAGAATGGCTTGGTGAAGCAGTCAGCAGATGGGAGCATTGTGCTGCTTCCAGACCTAAGCTTCTTCTGCCAGGAAGTGGAGAGAAAGATCAATTTGGAGAAAATAATCAAGGATATGGAAAGGTTGTTCCTGAAAGTTTCAAAAAAACTGGCATTTCAGCTTGCTACCATTTCAGAGAAAGCTGCAAAAGTAACTAAAATAACATAAAAATAATAATAAAACAACTAATCTAAGAGGAAGTAGGAAAACCATAAATATTATTACAGAAATGGATTCTCCACCCAAAATTAGGTAGGGTCACTCACTGACCCCACCCTTGAAATCCAAATCCTTATATTTTTAAATAAGTAAAGAAAAAAGAACCAAAATACTACGGCTCCAGTATTGAGTTTTTTGGACAATCAAATATTTCACACACATTGTCACGTATAGGTTTCACACCCAAAATTCAGTCAGAATTGAGGTGTTGTGTATATTTTAGGGGTTATGGGCAGAAATGTGTTTTTTCACAATTCCGGCATGCAGCTGCAGCAGCCAAAGCACCCACGCGCAGCTGAGATACAGCCGTGTCAACCCGTCGAGGTTGTGTACGCAGCCTAGGGCCTCTGACAAGTTAGCAGCCGCGGGACTACGGCCTGACAGAGTGACAGACGGCTCAGGTACCGCGTAAACAGGCTACAACATACACGGGAACTTGTTACATATGCAATGAAGGTTCCCTTGGATATTAGACTGTCTCAATATACATGACATCATATAAAAATACATAAATACTCCTTACACTTATTTTTTATTTAATATAATGAAAAGTACCAAGAATGTCGAAAAAAAGACAATGACAGCTTCAAAAAATATATAAAATACTTTTTAAATACTTTTATGAGGATTGCTATACATCAATATCTTCGTGACATACTGAGAAAGATAATGATTTGATAATAGTACATGAATTCTCATGACTTATATTTTTAAGTAATTATCTTAACAAACCAACTGGAACTCGAAAATAAAGAGTAAAATCAATATTATGACTTTTACTCCAGTTATATAATACATAATGAGAACTTACCTGACATCAAAATGTCCGTAGAGAGGTCTACTAATATAATTATTAGATTACTGGGAACATATACTAAGGATATTAAATTAAATAATACATAAATATGACAGATTAGTGTCATTCACACGTCCTAATGTCCATTATAAGGTAGAATGATTCCCATACCCTAAGGAATTAGATGCTACCCGGGCTATAGCACCAAGAAAAAATGACAGGCTACCCCTGGTTACCCTGCTAGCCTTAGTGTCCGTCCCTTTGAGCACCTACAACCCTCAGAAGGACCATATTGGGATTCCAAAAGCTATAAATACAGAGCTCTTTTGAGGATGTTGATGGGCCGAGAACCAGTAATATTCATATCCAGACTCCGTGCCAAGGTAATGAAATACTTATAAGAGATAAGTAAGTGATTTATGGCAATTTATGATCAGTAATATCTGTCTTCAAAACTCTTTTTATCAAATAAAACTGCTGAAAAACCTTATAACCCCAGTATACAGGTTAAACCCATCATTACACGTCCCAAAACGATACCCAAAGGATTTAATAATATACCAGCGAGTCTTATTATCCTTTCTCTTTCGTGGTAGCTTGGCTACAAGGCCCTACCACTCCATCATGTATTTTCTATACATATTATCTTTGTGTATAATAATCTTTAAACTAAAGAACCCAAAGTAACCAGGACTACGTGTTTTCATACTGAAATCCCTGAAGAGAGGTGTTAAAGATCCCCAATATAATCGTGGCCCCTCTATAAATATTTAATAATCAATTTTGATTCAAAACAATAAACAATAACCAAACCATTTAACCTTTCAATAAGCTTAATCCCAGTATTCCACAGATTTCTGCTGGATTTATTAAATAATATATTTATTATTTACAATATCACCTCTGGTAGCTAAAGGATAGCAAGGGTATTGGCATCCAGAAGGCTGACAATTGGGGGTATGACTGGGAAATATTCCATTTTACTATATTTAATACCTTGGACCATACATTTTCACACAAGAATAAAATCAAAGATAAACTTATCTGACTTTATAACCGTGATTTATTATTAAATTCTTTTGCAGTGGATTTAAAAACCAATGCAGAATTAATAATCTATTATCTAAATCTTTTAAAGATAAGAAAAGAGGAATACATTAAAAATTATAAACCTACTGGTTGGAAAGCTTTAACTCAAGCTGAGCAACTTAATATTTCTTCTGAACGCAAACACTTAGATAAACTCCTTGAACAAGAAGCTTTTGAAAGGCGTATCAACTTTCAGCCTCTATTAAGAAAACATAAAGCTTGGAAAAAATACCATATAAATTACTTTTTGAAATATAAAAGTAAGTACACAACTTGCATTACCATATTATTTTTAAAAATAATATTAAAATATTTTGTTAAACCAATAAAATACACTTTTTTACCAGTGAACCCTCCTGTACCAGAAACCACCTCCACTGAAGTGGATCTATTAGATCAGGAAGTCCCAGACATCTCTGGACGCCCTGAAAATATTGATTGGACGGGTGAAGACCTCATTGGAACCCACCAAGACCCCGTGGGATTACCTAATAGGGATCAATTCAACCCCAAGAAGGTCTTAGTACCTTTGAATATCAATTTAAGTGATTTTTCAGATAAAACTCATTTTTACAGATTTTTTCTGTAAAACACTTATAAACATACTAATCTGAAAATGATTAGATGTGACACAAGAGCCTCAGGAAGAATTCCCTCCTATGGATCTTTGCCAACAGCTCTCAGTAACCGTGAGACCACCAGTAAGGACATCAATGAAGGGACTAGAACCCGTGAACCAAATGTTGATGAACAAGGAACAGCACCAACAACTTCTGCCCTCTCCCAAACTAGAGCCAGAGAAAGTAGCAGAATCAACCAACCCTCCTTTACAAGAATATTCCATGCAGCCACCCCAGAAGAATCTGGCCAAGGAGTCCAGGATCAAAGACCTAGTCAAAGAGCATGTGAAATATTGGGAAGAATTCAAAGAAGCCCAAGCCAAAGAGGACATGGTATCCATGAAAAAGATAATCTCGCAGGCAAAAGCCACCCAGATAGCTCTTCAGAAAATGATTCCAAGGAAAGAGGTAGAATCCTACGTAGAAAAGTGGGATCTGTGGGATCAATTAGCCCAACTGAAAGGCAAAGGATCAGGAAAGAAGAGATCCTCTTCCCATCCCAAGCCAAAGGGAAAGAAAGACTGGGACCAGAGAATATCACTAGCTCAAAAGTGGAAAAAGGTTTACAACAATTAGCCTCTAACTCTGAGCCCAAACAGGCCTCTGATGTCATTCCTTCCTTTTCTAATGATATGCGTCATAATTGCAAAATTTTTTGTGAAAATTTGGACGGAGTTTACACCCAAATGGATAAATTAACCTCAGTAGTAGCCAAATTAATTAATAACAAAACATAGACGGTAGGAATGGAAGAGATTAAAGAACACACAG
Source organism: Puccinia polysora (assembly GCA_025617555.3). NCBI lineage: Eukaryota > Fungi > Basidiomycota > Pucciniomycetes > Pucciniales > Pucciniaceae > Puccinia > Puccinia polysora. Next base: position 16,695,514 of record CM062622.1, on the reverse strand, counting down.
AGCAGTTATTGGAGACAATTAATCAAGGTAGGATCAAACAGACTCAAACAATTGAGAATATGTTATCCGGAATACAAGAAGATTTTATTATGTCTTTCCACCCCTTAAAAGAAGAATTGGCAACCACCACTAACAGTTCTATTCTATCCCTTAGAGAAAAATTGGATGTGCTCAATAACAAAGTGGAACTGCAACTTAATCTGATCAAAAATTTTCTTAGAGACTTAAAAGTCCGTCTGACCAACCCCCTGGGGAGTACTACAGAGGAACCAAAGCCTCCCAGACAAACTACTACTCCTTACGCACCACCCTTATCAGGAATGCATAGGAGTGACACCTTTAGGCCTAGTCCTACTCCTGAGATGGAGCAAGCTCTCAAAATTTTACCACCTATCTCTGAATGGCCCAAGTTCTCCGGAGAAGGAGAATAAAATCATATAAATTTTATTAAATTTATTGATTACACCATTAACTCTTATGACCTACCAGAAGCTAAAGCTGTAGTTTGGTTACCCAGACTATTTGAAGGAGTAGCATTGGACTGGTTTATCATTAAGAGAGAAGAAGTAGGATCCTTACCATGGAATTCTTGGAAACTTATGATCAAAGAACAATTTGGTTCTAGAATGTGGAAAAGGAAAATGATAAAAAATTTTAAAGATTGCTCATTTGACCCCTCCAAGGACAAACCTCACAAATGGTGCTTGGAACAGAAGGAAAGATTGGATTGATTCTATCCAGATGCTGATAAAGAGGAAGTAAATGAAAGACTCCTCAACCTGTGTCCTGGCAATCTTAACCATAGCATAAGATGTAGGATGAGCATGGATGCGGACTTGCCTACTCTAATCAATGTATTAGAAGAAGTAATAGACATGAATGGGTTGGACAAGAAAGCCCCTTCCAGACCCAAAAAGAACTATAGCATCAACAAAACCAGAGAACAACCTCCTCTGATAAATGCCTCTGACAATAAGAAGCCTAATGAGAATAGGGAGAAAGAGAGGACGCCTGCAACTTGTTGGAATTGTAACAAGACTGGGCATATGAGACAAGACTGTCCATTACCAAGAAGGAAGATAGAAGTCTTGGAAGGAGAACAGGAGGTTGAAGAGAATCAGAACTATGAAGACATAGCTGATACTGAAGGATCTCTCTCTGAATGTGAATTGATCTTGACCAACCCTGTTAATGTTATGGAAGGAGATATAGGTACTTCTGCAGAGATCAATAACATTCATGGGGATTCTAGCCTTCCCCAAAAATGGAATGCTACTATAATTCCTAGACACATTATTGATGTCAAACCCTTAACAGTTAAACCTATGAGTGGGAAAAGTTATACCACTGGTCAAACGTGCTATGCAACTGGGTTGTATAAAAACAGACCTATAAAGTTATTACTGGATAGTGGAGTCTTTTGATCATGTTTCTGTGCTGAATTCTTGAACAAATGGACCCCAATTGGATAGAACACCTTTTAACTGTCCCAAAAGCCAAGTTCAGTTCTTGCAATCTACTATGAATGCTATTGGAGTATGTACTGCTCCTATAATACTACCTCACACTAAAGGATCTTTGAGAATACAAGTGGAGTTTGTAGCATTGCTCAACGGACTGTGTGACTACCTGATATTGGGTAATGATTCCTTATGTCTATATGGTATAGATGTGTTCCAGAGTAGAGGAAGATACTTCACAGTAGGAGGTAATTAGGATAAGAAGTTTAAAATATGCACTATTCAGTCTAACTTCCCCTCCTCTACTTACCAGAAGCATTTGGAAGACTTTGATCAAGAATATTTCTCTCAAGAAGCTCTGAATACAAAACTTTCTGAGTAACAGAAGAAAGATATACTAAAAGTCTTCTTTGAGAACCAGAATGCTTTTTGTACTAAAGACCATCCTATTGGTGATATTAAACGACAGGATATGGTATTAACATTGACCATTAAGCCTCTTTATCCTCCTAACTTAAGAAGACCAGCCTATCCTTCTAGTCCTAAGTCTAGAAAAGCTCTTGAGGAACATATCCAAGAACTTATAGAATTAAAAGTATTAAGGAAAGTAGGACATAAAAAACAGGTAGATGTCACCACACCTCTAATCATAGCTTGGCATAATGACAAGTCACGAATGGTAGGAGACTTCAGAATGCTCAACAATTACACTCAAGCAGATTATTATGCTATACCCCGGATTGATCATGCTCTGCATAACTTATCCAAGGATAAGTACATCACTACTATGGATATGCTTAAAGGTTTCCACCAGATACCAATAAGTCCTGAAAGCCGGAAGTTTATGAGAATAATCTGTCATTTGGGAGTATATGAATATATTAGGATGCCTTTTGGTATAAATAATGCTCCATCAAACTTCCAGAGAACAATGGATACAGTTCTAGGTACTTACATCAGACAAGGATGGATGATGGTATACATAGATGATGTTATAATATACTCTGATGACTGGGATCCTCATATTAAACAAGTAAGATTAGTACTCCAGACTATCTCCAAAGCAGGACTAAAGGTTTCCATGAAGAAATCCAACTTTGGCTATGGAGAATTGAAAGCCTTAGGACATATATTCTCTGGTCTAACTCTAGCTGCTGATCAAAGTAAGATAGCTGCTGTCATGAATAGACCTATGCCTCAAAACAAGACAGAATTACTGTCTTTCATCAGTTTCTGCAGTTATCACAGACAATATATACCAAAGTTTGCTATGCTAACTAAAAGTCTGTATGAGGTATGCAACAACAAGACACTATTTGAAATGACTCATGATAAACTAAAGAACTATAAGGAATTAAAAATAGCTGTGACCTCTGCTCCTCTACTTATCCAACCAGATTACTCCAAGCCCTTCAAACTATACATTGACGCTTGCATGGAAGGGCTAGGAGCTACTTTACATCAGGAAAGGATAGAAGAAGACAAACCAGTAGAAAAACCCGTACTCTTCATATCTAGACAGATCAAAGATACTGAGAAGAGATATGGGGCCAGTCAGTTGGAATGTTTGGCACTAGTATGGGATTTATAGAAGCTGCACTATTACTTAGAAGGCACCACTTTTCAAGTAATCACGGACTGCAATGCTGTAAGAACTCTTATGAACATGAAAACCCCCAGCAGACATATGCTCAGGTGGCAGATTGCTATAAAACAATATAGAGGGCAGATGACTATAGTGCATAAAGCTGGAGCTAAACATCAGAATGCCAATATTCTAAGTAGGAATGCATTGCCTAATGACTCTAACAATCCATCATATGACCCTGAAGATCAAGATATCTTTCCTATCTTGAATATCAATCTTTTTGCATTGAGTGCTCCAATAATGGGAATCCACTTATGTGAATTAGACCCTGCTTTCTTAAACCTAGTAAGGGATAGCTACTCTCCTGAGATCAAGCTGCTGATTACTATTATGGAATGTCAATCCCCAGAAGCAGCTTTGATAAATAGCCTGCCTTCTTCACTACTTAAACCCTATAAAGAAGGAAGGTTTACCTTTTGGGATGGTCTCCTTTACTATAGACACCAACATTCCAGCGTATTAGTACTGAGCAACAAAGATCATATACAACATATACTCCAGGAATGCCATGACAACTGTTCATCAGGACATTTATCCACAGAAAGAACCTTGGAGAAAGTGAAACAAACTGCCTGGTGGATAGATTGGAAAGAAGTCACTACAGAATATGTTACCAGCTGTGAAACCTTCCAGAAATTTAATAAGACTACTGGAAAAAGGTTTGGACTCTTACAGAAAATATCTGAACCTACAACCAGGCGGGAAATTATCAACATGGATTTTGTCACCGTCCTCCCCCCTGGAGGTACTCAATCTTATAACTCTGTCCTAGTTATAGTTGACAGATATTCCAAAAAGGCACAATTCTTACCTAACCACGAGGAAGATAGTGCTATGGATGTATCCTTACTATTCTGGAATAGGATTATAGCTGATGTGGGTATACCCAAGATTATAATCAGTGACAGAGACCCCAAATTCACATCTGAATTTTGGAGGAATCTACATGATATACTGGGTAGTACTCTAGCATTTTCTACAGCATACCATTCCCAAACTGACGGATTAGCTGAAAGGATGATACAGACCCTAGAAGATATGCTAAGGAGGTTCTGTAGCTTTGTTCTAGAATAAAAAAACTCTGATGGTTATTGCAATGATTGGGTCAGCCTACTCCTGGCCCTAGAAATGGCTTATAACAGCAGTAAACATTCTACTACCAAAAAAGCTCCTTACATACTCAAAAGAGGATGGATTCCAAAACTACCTAGGAATAACATGAACTATAACTTAGCCACTATTCATCCAACATCTTTTGAATTTAAGAAGATGATAGACAGGGCAAATAACCATTCTCAGAAATGTGTGGGAGAAGCTGTTGAATACAACAAAAAAAGATGGGACAAATCCCATAAAGAACCTGACTTTAAGATAGAAGACCAGATCTTGACATCTACAACTAACTTCAAAAACCTGGCAGGCAACAGTAAACTGAAACCAGCCTTTGTTGGACCATTTTTTATCAAGAAGACGCATGGAAAAAATTCTGTGGAAGTAATCTTGAGTGAAGAATTATAAAGAAAACATCCAGTATTTCCTGTTAGCCTAGTCAAACACTTTAAACCAAGAGAAGGCAGAAACCTCCCTCCAGCAATAATCCCAAGAGAACCTGACCCTGTAAAAGAAAAAGGGAAAGTCAGCAGGATATTGAGAGATAAGAAAGAGAGGGTACAAGGAAAAGACATCAGACTATACTTAGTAAGATACAAAGGGGAATCTTCAGACAAAGATGAATGGTTACCAGAAAATAATATACCTGACGGACCAATACATCTCAGAAATTACAGAGCCAGTAAAAGGCACTGAAGCACCTATGCAGTTAATTTTTCCTCCCAACTTCCTCCAGATTTTTTTCAGATATGACTATATCTTGGAGTGGGGGAATGTCAGCTTGCTACTATTGCAGAGCAAGCTGCAAAAGTAACTAAAATAACATAAAAATAATAATAATACAACTAACCTAAGAAGGAGTAGGAAAACCATAAATACTATTACAGAAATGGATGCTCCACCCAAAATTAGGTAGGGTCACTCACTGACCCCACCCTTGAAATCCAACTCCTTATATTTTTAAATAATTAAGGAAAAAAGAACCAAAATACTACGGCTCCAGTATTTAGCTTTTTGGCAAATCAAATATTTCACACACATGGTCACGTATAGGTTTCACGCCCAAAATTCAGTCAGAATTGAGGTTTTGTGTATATTTTAGGAGTTACGGGCGGAAATGTGTTTTGTGACAATTCCGGCACGCAGCCGCGGCAGCCAAAGCACCCGCGCGCAGCGGAGATACAGCCGTGTCAACCTGTCGAGGTTGTGTACGCAGCCCCGGGCCTCTGACAAGAACGCAGCTGTGAGACTATGGCCTGACAGAGTGACAGGCGGCTCAGGTACTGCGTAAACAGGCTACAACATACACGGGAACTTGTTACATATGTAATAAAGGTTCCTGTGGATGGTAGATTGTCTAAATATACATAATATCATATAAAAATACATAAATACTCTATACACGTATTTTTTATTTAATATAATTCAAAGTACCAAGAATGTCGAAAATAAGACAATGACAACTTCAAGAAATTTATTAAAATACTTCAATATACTTTTATGAGAATTTATATAGATCAATACCTTTGTGACATACCAAGGAAGATAATGATGTAATAATATTAAATGAATTCTCATGACCTATATTTTTAAGTAATTACCTTAACAAATCAACTGGAACTCGAAAATAAAGAGTAATATCAATATTATGACTTTTACTCCAGTTATATGATACATAATGAGAACTTACCTGAAATCAAAATTTCCGTAGAGATGTCTTGTAATATAATTATTAGATTACTGGGAACATATACTAAGGATAATTAATTAAATAATACATAAATAGGACAGATTAGTGTTATTCACACGTCCTAATGTCCATTATAAGGTAGAATAATTCCCATACCCTAAGGAATAAGATGCTACCCGGGCTATGGCACCAAGAACACATTACAGGCTACCCCTGGTTACCCTGCTAGCCTTAGTGTTCATCCCTTTGAGCACCTACAACCCTAAGAAGGAACATATTGGGATTCCAAAAGCTATAAATACAGAGCTCTTTTGAGGATGTTGATGGGCAGAGACCCAGTAATATTCATATCCAGACTCCCTGCCAAGGTAATCAAATACTTATAAGAGATAAGCAAGTGATTTATGGCAATTTCTGATCAGTGATATCCGTCTTCAAACCTCTTTTTATCAAATAAAACTGCTGAAAAACGTTATGACCCCAGTATACAGGTTTAACCCATCAGTAAACGTCCCAAACAGATACCCAAAGGATTTAATAATATACCAGTGAGTCTTATTATCCTTTCTCTGTCGTGGTAGCTTGACTACAAGGCCCTACCACTCCATCATGTATTTTATATACATATTATCTTTGGGTATAATAATCTTTAAACTAAAGAACCCAAAGTAACCAGGACTACGTGTTTTCATACTGAAATCCCTGAAGAGAGGTGTTAAAGATCCCCAATATAATTGTGGCCCCTCTATAAATATTAAATAATCAATTTTGATTCAAAACAATAAACAATAACCAAACCATTTAACCTTGCAATAAGCTTAATCCCAGTATTCCACGGATTTTTGCTGCATTTATTAAATAATATATTTATTATTTACAATATCACCTCTGGTAGCTAAAGGATAGCAAGGGTGTTGGCATCCAGGAGGCTGACATGGAAACTCCTTCAGCCCTGGCTCCAACGCAGGAACCGCCAGCAGGCCCATCAACGGTGGAATGGCTGGCAGCGCCCCAGCGGTCATGGGAAGTACCAGTGAACAAGGTGATGGAAATATTATAGGAACTCCTGATTCTCCTCACTCAGATGATGTCTCAGACAAAAAATCACCCCCGCAGGGTTCCCCCCACATGGGGGAGGCTTCCAGCCCACTAGTAGGCCTTTGAGAGGCTTCATGGTCCAAAAGTTCACCTATTGCGGGGATAAAGGTCATTGGAAGTCTGGTTGCACGTAATTTACCCAGTAAATGGAAAAGGGATTGGTCTGCACGTCCAGGAAGACCTAAACATTCCTGCAGGATGAGCAGGTGGGATTGGGGGTGGGCCAGCCACTCCCAGTGCAGCAGGTTTGGGTGCACATCAGTTCTCCCTTGGGTGGCGCTGGGGTTTTGCTTGTAATATTTACCACACCCAAGAAATGGCAGGCTCGCTGTGTGGAGGCTGAATTCAGGGCATTGGCGGCGGATGAGCGGGTTGTGATGGAGAGGATGGATGTGGATTTCAAGGAGAAGCTATTTCCCCAGGCCCAAAAGTTGTTGCGCAAGGACCAGTAGGAAACGTGTTTCCAATTAGCTCCGGAGGGAAGAAGAATGCTGAGGAAATTGTGCAACAAGTAATGGGGAATGAAACGCTGATACCCCTTACCCTGCAGGAGTTGGAAGCCTTTATTCCAGTGGTTGTTGACAAGATGGTGCAGGCACTGAAGGAGTAGGGGCATGGTTGGGTTCTGAAAAGAGTTGTCAGCTATCTGATACCAGGAACCTGGCAGTCCTTTAGCTACAGAGAGTGATAAAAATACTGGAATAATAATAATAATAATAATTCCAAAAATAAACACTTAGAAGCTCAAATAAATGATATAATAAGAGCAGTTGCAAGTTTTAATTGGTTTGGTAATAAAGGTTTTTTAATATAATATAAAAGAGGGGCCACAGTATTATACTACTTGGGATCTTTACAGACTAGCAACCTCTCTTCCAGGGGCCTCCTGAGGCAGTTTAAGAATCTTGGAATGAAGATGGGTGCCTTAGAAAGGACTGATTTCACTAATGGCCGGGCGTAACAGCACAAATGGCCAAGACAGGAACGGAAACACTCACTCTGAGCACTTTACCACAAGAATCCTGAAATAATTGGAAGGGTTTCAGAGCAGATGGGGTGGATTTCTTGACTAAACTTCAAGGGTTGATTGGTTAATAAGAATAAATAATACTACTATAGACTAAGTCATAAATCACTTTCTTATCTTCATATAAGCACTTTATCAAAAATGACACTGTTTCTGATTGATAATAATAATTCCTGGTAAACTGATTAACTGATTCTGGAATAATGGATCCAAAGAGGTATGTATAAATACCTTTTTGGGGTGATTTTAATTTTATCAGGGCACGTGGAGAGGGTTCTGCTTGTGGGCTGAGGCTGGCAAGCAAGTCAGGGAGTTTTTGGCACGTTCACTTGGTTCTGTCAATCAGATGACCTTATATCTGCTGGATTTCTGTACTATGTTAGCCACAGGATCTGTTAATCTGTTATGGCATAAATTTGATCATTCTGTACTTATCCTTCATTTTTACCAATGGTATTGTTTTAAAGCGGGCAGATGTTGATGTTCACTGATTATCCATCATTTTATGATCACATACATAATTTTTAATAATTTTTATGAACACTCCTTCTAGTGTTTTGGGGTCTTCAAAGATCAGGGTCAGTGATTTAAGTGGTAATCCTTGATCTTTGATTTATTATTAAAAATTTTTTTGAACTTAATTTTCATTAATTTTATTTAAGTTTTGATCCTTTTAGATTATTTATAATGCATATTTAAATTTGTTACATAGGCTAGGCAACTCTAACTAGGTTGTAGCTCTTCTGAGTGGTACCTGGTTGTCAGATTAGTCACAACGGATCCAGAGGAGGGGATCAGTTAGTACAGATGCGCACAGGGTAGGATCCGCTGCCTGTGTGGCAGAATTAGCTGCGTGCGGGTCTCTAGTACGCGGGAATCTGCTACTACAAGTACGTAGGGATATGTAATGATGCGGGGCTGCACACAGGAATTGTGACATAACACATTTCCGCGTGTAACTCCTGAAATATACACCACACCTCAATTCTGAGTAAATTTTAGATGTAAACCCTATACGTAACAACACATGTGAAATGTTAGAATGGCCAGAAGGTGCCATACTGGTGTTTTAATTTTTAGTACTTTTCTTTTTAATTATTTTAATAATGTAAGGGCTTGGAATTCAAGGTTGGGGTCAGTGAGTGACCCTACCTAATTTCGGATGAGGAATCCATTTCTTCAATAATATTTATGGATTTCTGACTCCTTCTTTTGTTAATTGAGATATTCTTATTTGTCATAGTTTTGTTTTGCTATTGACAGGTTCCTCTGTACATAGTAGCAAGCTGACAAAAGTCAAGGGGGTGAACGTGGTGGAGGGGGAAGGGGAGCACAAGTTGTGCCAGTCCAAGTCTGTGTTGGTTCCGCTTGCTTAAATCTCAATGAAAATTTCTGGCAGGAAAGTGTGGGAAATGGTGGACAGCCGGTCAATTGTTAACCTGCTTCCGTCAAAGTTGGTGGATGAGTTGGGGCTGGTTTGGGGGAATTGTGCTATGGGATTGCAGGAACTGAATGGCTGGGAATTTCAGGTAAATGGTGTAGGGGAGGAGAAGGATGTTGAGGTTCCAAAGGTCCAGAAGCTGCTGTCGCTCCTCTTGGTTGATTTCAGCAATATAATCCTAGGACAACCATTTATTTTGGGATTCCAGGTGCGGATGGTGTTCAACGCGAAGAAATGGACCAAAGAGCTGAAGGTAGAGGAAATTTTTGGTGACAGGTTCAAGAACACAATTTGCAACCACGGGAAGGGAAAGTGGGTGTGGTTGGCAGCGGCTGGCAAGGCGAGTGAATCCAATGGGGGAGATGACTGTGAGGGTCACCCTGCGGAGGATTTTTCCTAGTTGACCGTGGGTGCCGCTTGGCAAAGGTTCCGGTTTCAAGCAGACAGTTGACTAGGAAGGATCAGGTGGGGGAGGGGAAAGAGAGCCAAGGGGTTAGGTGAGAGAAGTAAGTCCTCTTCCTCAGTATGCATTGCAAAAAGGTACTGTGTTTAGAGAACCCTAATATAGTGCCACACTGCACTTGTGAGCAAAGGAAAGAGCTGCAGTTTGATTGTTGCCAGGATTCAAGATGAAAAAAGCAGGTGTGTCCAGATGGTCAGGTGTAACAAGGGAAGGTACTAGCCTGTGTCAAAGAAGGTCTAGACCCAGAAAAAGCTGATGCCACAGGGATTGAAAGGGCCTCTTTGACCAATCTGCTGGTCTTGGGCTCCCTGGGGAATTCCTCTGAAGAGGTGTGGGTGGGTAACACGGTTGGCGTGGATGAGGGATGAATGGATCAAGGCACTTAATTTTGGACAACAGTGTGGTTGAGCACAGAGGAGAAGGATTTGTTGGCTTTGGTGTTGATACTTTGCAAGGCCTTTGGACCCAACAAGCATGGATTTTTGAAGGGTGAGGTTGGTGATGCCTATTTAATTCCCACGTTGCCACTGATCTGTGGAAAATAAAGCCAACTCCAATCCCTTGGGCTGTTTGGGAACCCTTTTTGGAATCGGTCCGCAAGCGCTTGAGGATGGGGTTTTATGAGCAGTCCATGTTTGGCTAATATAGCCTCAACTTTGCAGTGTTCAAGCAGGACGGAAAGTTTCTTAGGATTTTTCATGACCTACCTCCCCTCAAATCTTTCACCATTTGGGACGCAGGAATGCTCAAAGGCTTGGAAGAATTCCTGGAATCCATGGCCTGTTGCGCATGTTACAGATTGTTTGATGTTATGGGTGGGTGCATTCAGCGCGAGCCCCATGCTGACTTGTGGCCACTAACTGCATTTTGGAGGGGATTATGAAGGATGAAGCTAAGGCGGTTGCAGCAAGGCGCAACTAAATTGGTGGCGGTCTATCAGGCCCATATCACTTGTTTTTTCCAAGACAAACATCTGAAAGGCATCCTGATTTTCATCAAAAACCCAGGCATCAAGGGTCCAAAGATGGATTAGGGAGGCGCAGTGCTTGAGGAGGCTCAGCAGATCTGTTGCTTCATCTGGGAGTGCGCAGAGAGGATGGTGTTAGCTGTCTGATACCAGGAACCTTGCAGTCCTTTAGCTACAGAGAGTTATAGAATATACTGGAATAATAATAACAATGGTATTCCAATGATAAAAACTCAAAATGCTCAAATAATAAATATTTTAAGAGCTGGGGCATATTTTAGTTGGTTTGGTTGAAAGGGCTTTCAATATGTTATAAAAAGAGGGGCCACAGTATCATACTACTGGGGATCTTTACAGAAAGACAACCTCTCTTCCAGGGGGCCTCCTTAGGCATTTTAAGAACCTTAGAATAAATGACGGGTGCCTTAAAAGGACTTATCCACTGATATGGCTTGGAAAACCAGCACAATGGCCAAGGCAGGAAGGAAAATACTTACTCAGACCACTTTACCAAAAAAATCCTGCAAATATAGGAAGGGTTTCAGAGCAATGGGGTGGATTTTCTTGACTAACATCAATGGGTTTGATTGGTTTTGAGAAAGAAATAATACAACTACAGAATAGGTCATAAATCACTTTTTAATATCTTTATCAGCACTTGAATAACAATGAAATAGTTTCTGATTGATAATAATAATTCTGGTAAACTGATGATGAATATTAGATCCAAAGAGGTCTGTATAAAAACCTTTTGGGGTGATTATGAGCTTCTCAGGGAACATAGAGAGGGTTCTGCTCATTGGCTGAGGCTAGCAAGTTAGTCAGGGCAGGTTCAGCACGTCCACTTGGTGCTGTAAAACAGATTTCCTCAGATCTACTGATTTTATCCATTATTTTAGCCACAGGATCTGTTAATCTGTTAATGTTGTGATTTGATGATTCTGCACTTATCCCCTATTTGTATTGATGATATTGGTTTAAAGTAGACAGAAGTGGATGTTTTTTGACTTTGTTGTCTTTTTGATGTTCAAATTCTGTAACTAAAACATTTAGTTACCTTATTGCTATCATACTGTTTTCATTATCTCATTACCCATGTCTTAGGCCCCCTCTGGGGTTCTTTAATTGTCTCTAACCTTCTGCCTTAGGCCCCCTTTGGGGTTCTCTAGTTGTCCATAAATACTGGTCCTTCCCTTGGACCATGAATGAAAATCATCTGATTACCAGAGAACTAAACCAGAGTGTCCCTTCCTCCTCTTCAGATCAGTTCCACTTGACTATACAAGTACTTTCCCTCCGTCCTTGGCTCTTTGTAGCATTATCAATACATCTGATTTGGCTCTTAAGTAGCCTACCATAATCCTTCCTTCTCCAGATAACCTTGCTCCTCATGTTAAACTTTTCTTGGTTAAAAGCCAAAAGCTCATCCCACTAAGTCATCCGGTCAACTTCATTGTTCCAACTGGTTGTCTCATTGACAATCTCATCAATTCTCACAATCCAATTTTTTCCCTCCTCTTCATCCCTTCTTTCATGATTTCCAACCATGCCTATTCCTTCAAACCCTTACTCTCTCCTCTCCACTCCCACTCATCCATTCCCCCTCTCTCCTTTCTACTCCTCTCTTTCACTCTCTCCTTCCCTGCCCTTCCCTTCCCTTCCCTACCTCAGCTATCAACTCTGAGGGTGAAACGTGGCATCCTACGTTCCTCATGAATCTCCAGACAAGGTCTTCCTACCTTCTTTTTTCAGTCTCCTCACTTGGTTCACCGCTAAGATGGCTTGGCTCCAGTCCATCACCCATTGGATCCCCTGGTTTATTTGTACACTTTCCATTGCATTACTAGGATCAGATTGTTATACGGATCTGATCTATAACGTCCAACTGGACCAGATCCAATGTATCAAGTTTGGTATCTTGAGATTCCTCAGTCTGGCAATTGTCTTTGGTAGTGGGGTCATCAAGGTGCCCCAGATCATCAAGATCCTAAGATCTAAATCCACAAGAGGTCTCAGCCTAACCAGCTTCTTACTTGATTCATTGGCCCTCATCATAATTGTCTCCTACAACTATTGTCACAATTTCCCCTTTTCAACTTATGGTAGTCCACAGGAGAAAGTTTCCTTCTCCTTGTCACGCTTAGCACTTAGGATTATTGTCTTCATCACTTTGACATTTCCTCTCCTTAGTACCATCTACCTCAGTCTAAAAGCGTGACACAAATAAAGCACAACATCAATGGTGCAATCTGCTACTTCCTCTGGCTCGCGTTGACCTTCCAATCTTGGCAACCAACTCAGTATATACTTGCAAACTTTGCAGCTAACTCCATACAGGTTGTCCATCCATTATGAGATCCAATCTCCTTCCCTGGCCAATCAACAGCCTTGGACTTCCATCTTCGGTCATGCATTGTTTGTTAGTTTGCATCTACGTCTAACTAAGCCATCACCACTGTACAGTTTTCAATTGGTCTAGTCCCTACCCTGCATACACTATTACTTCTCATTTGCATTACCTTCAAAGTCACTTGCTCCTGTCCCAATTTTTCATACAATTATACTCTCAGATTCTATCATCTTGGACTTACGCTATGACCTTGGATAATGTACTACTGCTTCATTTCCTATCCCGTTCCTGTCATTCATTGCCTCACCGCTTCAACTGCAGTTAGCTCAAAACCAGGTTGTATCTTGTCACTTTGGATTACCTTATAAGGGCAATCCCCTTGCCTGATGATTGTCTCCTCAGTTAGTTAATTTCATACGTTCTTGCCTTTTGCTACAACGTAGTTATCACATTGGGCTCAGGTTGAAGTTTCCTTCTTTGGAACACATTCCATCCCTCTTGCCGTTTGTTGAGTGGCATAACCAACTTTGCACTTCGCAACTGAGTCTTGCTACTTGCACTTGCCCTTGAACTCAGCATTCCTTTGCGCTCACAATAATCTAAAATTTGCCCTATAGTACGTGGGGTGGTCGTGTGACAGTAAATTAACTAACTCAACTCATCTATTGTAGCTTTCCAACCTATAGTAGACTTCTTTTCTTGATTTCACATACTTGCTCAACTGGGAACGCTTCCCTTGCCCCTTACAATGATGAGATTCATTGGGTAGGGAGAACCAGCGCTCCTTGGGCCCAACAACCCTTAGATCCCATTCCTTGTTCAAAATTGCCATCTGTTGAACCCCTTGATGATCCTTGGACTCCTTCACGGGATGTTCCGACGGACCCTCTTGCAGAATTTTCAGATTCCAACCATTCTTCCAATGAAACCTTGACTCGTGGTAGACCAGGGGTTTGCACTAATGCTCCCAAGCCTGATGCTCAAACCCTGCTTTCAACATTGATCCAGGCCCTCACTCATGGTGCCCAGCAATCTAGTCTGAGTACTCCTAGCTTTTGCACTCCGGGCATGAAACAACCGGATCACTTTAGGGGAGAACACCCTCAAAAGCTTAGATCCTACCTACAGTCTTGTAAAATAATCTTTTCAAACAACTCCAACGATTTCCCTTCCAATAGACATAAAGTTATGTATGCTTCATCCTTCTTAGGAGGTAGAGCCTTGCAGTGGTTCAAACCGTACCTCAAACTTTTGTCCAACGACAGTCCCACTTGTATTCTCAACAACTGGGACTGGTTTGAGCAGCAACTGTTCACCCTGTTTGGTAACCCCAATGAAGTTTGAAACACCCAATACGAACTTAATAGTTTAGTTATGAAGGAAAATAGTAGAGCTTCCGTTTATATTTCTCATTTTCAAACCTTGCAGTCTTGCATCCAGTGGAACAAGGCTGCTCTTCTATTCCATTTCCAAAAGGGTCTACCGGCACACTTAATTGAACAGCTTGCAGTTGGGGGTCATAAGACAACCTCACTTCAGCAGCTAATCAATTGAGTGATTGAGCTTGATAATGGCTATCATGACAAGAATTGCTCTCGGCAAAACAACCATGGACCTTCCACCTTGGCTCCAAGGGTGGACAACTCTTCAAAGCAAAACACAAGGAACCCAAAACTATCCAAACCAACCCTGACTTTAAACTCCAACTCAAAAAGGAAAACCTTTGCCAAAAATCTGAAGTTCTTGAACAAAGAAATGGGGATTCTACGGAACAAGGAACGGCTACAAAGGGAGAAGAATGGGCTGTGTATGTATTGTGGAGGAAAACATGATGTTTACAGTTGTGCAAAGCGGCTAGCGCGTGAAGCGGCTAAGCAGTCAAAAAATTAGCTTGTAGTTTTTCTGATACTTGCAAGGAAAACTACACATTATCTAAATCACCGCGAGTAAATCTTTGCACTTGCAAGTCACTAGGTGCTCCAAGTTCAAGATTTATCCTATTCCATTCTGACAACACTCCTTATCAAGTATTACTTGATTCCGGCGCTAATTTTTCCTTCATCAGTGAATCTTTTGCCACTTCCAAAAATCTTATGCGTTCCAAGATAGATAAATTTCCTATGTATTTAGTAAGTAGTGCAACTGAACCGTCTTATTGGGTTTACCAAAAGGCAGAATTGACCTTTGCATTCTCAAATTTCCCCAGCTTTGAATGGGATTTATTTGTCTTGGCTATATCCAGAATGGATGATACCATTCTAGGCCATGATTTCTTAGTTTACTGGAATCCAGATGTGAATTGGCAAGAAGGAGTAATTAACCTTCAAACCTTGCACCCCCAGAACGCTAATCTTTCCGTCAATAAGGAATTAAACAGCCTACCTGACACTGTCATTGAGTTGGATGACACTTTTCCGCCAGCAGATTTGCAATATCCTGACCTTCATTCCTGAATTCCCTCTTCACATTTAGGAGTTATTGCTTACCTATCCAGCTTACCTCTTTCCTGTTCCTTCAAAGAGAAACAGACACCAACCAAATGGTGTATTTTGAGCTCCCTAATCCTCTCGCACCATGCAAGCACCTCAAACCCGGTGCTCAAAGATGACGAGATTGAAGATTTAGAAATCATTCAACAGTATTTACCTTTGGTTTATCATGACTTTGCTGACGTCTTCTCAGCTGCAAAAGCAGATAAACTGCCTCCATCCTGTCCTTACGATCACAAGATCAAACTTACTGACCCACCTCCGGCACCAGGACCAGTTTACTCTCTCTTGACGCAAGAATCAATTGCGCTTCAAGACTACATTGCAGAAAATGTAGCAAAAGTATTTCTTTGACCAAGCAATTCAAATACCGTTTCACCTTTCCTATTTGTTCCAAAAAAGGACTGCGGACTTTGCCTTTGTCTTGACTACAGGAAACTGAACCAGGTAACCTGGAAGAATGCCTATCCAGTACCGCCTATGTCACATCTCCTTACCCTCTTCCATGGAGCTGCTTATTTCTGGAAGTTAGACCTTCAAGGTGCCTATAACCTAATTCACAACAGGGAAGGTCATGAGTATTTGACCGCAATGCCAACCCAGTTTGGCAGTTATGAGTATACTGTCATGCCTTCTGGCCTCTGTAACGCTCCTTTGAATTTTCAACATTTTGTCAACGACATTTTCTCCGATCTTGTAGGTAAATACCTTGTTGTATATCTCAATGATATACTAGTCTAATCGAGGAACCTCAAAGATAACATTGCACATGTGCAAGAGGTGCTGCAGCAACTTTGCAAGAATGACCTGTTTGCAAAAGCCTCTATGTGCAAATTCCATTCCTCTTCTCTTTGGTTTCTAGGTGTTGTAGTCTTGCAGCAAGGACTATTGATGGACCCAGCCAAAAGCAAAAGCATATTGGACTGTCCTCCACCTTCTTCTGTTAAATCCCTTCAAGTTTTCCTTGGTTTCAGTTATTTCCATAGAAGGTTTATTGCGCATTACGCCAAAAAAACAGTGAATCTTACTAACCTTCTTCAAAAAGACACTCCTTTTTTTTTTACCAAACAAGCTGCTTTGGAGTTTGAAGCTCTGAAGAAAGCGTTCACCACTGCTCCAATACTCGCTCACTTCAACGAGCTAGCTTGCACTATTGTCAAAACAGACGCAAGCGACTATGCAATTGCAGGAGTAATCTTGCAGTTCTCTTCCTCCACTTCTCTCTTTCATCCCATAGCTTTTGAGTCTCGCAAGTTGCTTGCTGCAGAGCTTACCTATGAGATTCATGACAAGGAACTTATTGCAATTGTTTATTGCTTGAAGAAATGGGGTTCATACCTTTTGAGCCTTAGGTAATCCTTTGAGGTTTTAACTGATCATAATTATTTAAAGTATTTCATGAGCTCAAAAGTCCTCACACTTAGACAGGCACTATGGGCCAAATACCTCTCTGAGTTCCACTTTAGAATCATGTACCATCCTGGGAAATAAGCGGTAGTTCCTGATGCTTTATCATGTCCGGACAACGTTTACCCAGGGGGGGGAGCACCTTTGCCAAAAACAACCCTGATTACGTTAGGACACTCTTCTCAACCCAATCTGCCCAACTCAGTTTGATAATTGCTCACTTGCTAGATTTGGCTTCCGAACTCCAACAAGCTCAACGCAAAGAGCCCAAGTGCATCAAACTTTGCAAAAGTGCAAACTTATTACATAGTAGTTACAGTATTGATGATGATGACTTTTTAGTCTATGATAATTGTGTAGTAGTACCAGATAATTCTTGCATTAAGTTAGATATCTTTGAGTCACGGCACAATTCTCCGCTTGCTGGGCATCATGGGCAGGATAAAACCTACCAATTGATTGCACAAGACTTCTACTGGCCTGGTATGACCAAAGAAGTAAAAGACTATGTTAACGCGTGCTATGATTGCAATTGTAACAAGTCCTCAAAACACCAGAAGTATGGGCTGCTCCAGCCACTTCCAATTCTGCCTTGTCCTTGGCACTTGCTTTCTATGGATTTCATCTTTCAATTACCTTCTTCTAGTGGACATGATGCTATTCTAGTAATAGTAGATCCCTTCTTAAAGATGGCTTTATTTCTGCGCAGTAATGTGACGGCCTCTTCAGAAGACTTAGCTAACTTGTTCATAGAATATGTATTTTTGAAACATGGTCTCCCTGATAATATAGTTAGTGATCGTTGATCTCTGTTTGTCTCAAGATTCTGGACCTTGCCATGCCAACATTTGAAGATCACTCGCAATTTATCAACGGCTTACCACCCAGAAACGGATGGGCAAACCAAGAAAGTTAATAATATTCTCAAACAATATCTTTGAATGTATGTTGCCTATCAACAAGACAACTGGTTGCAACGGCTCCCACTAGCCAAATTTGCCTACAACAACTCCACTCACTCCTCCACAAAACAGTTGCCCTTCCAAACTCTTTATGGTAGAAACCCAACTTTCTCTTCCCTTCACGTAGCACCTTCTCAAACTGCTACCAATTACCTTGAACAAATTCAATCCCTTCAATTGCAACTTCAAACCAACCTTGAAGAAGCAAACCAGCGCTATAAGGAGCAAGCAGACTGATCTTGCACTTTGGCTCCAACCTTTGCAGTAGGAGATAAATTATGGCTCAATGCTTGCAACATTTGCAGCACTCGCCCAACTCGCAAGCTCTCCAAAAGAAAGCTTTGCCCCTTTAAAGTAGAATCAGTCATCTCCCCTAATGCCTTTAAACTTACTTTACCTGCAAAATGGTAAGGTATCCACCCAGTCTTTCATGTGTCTCTCCTAGAGCCAGCTCGAGTCCTATACCCAGGCAAGACTCATCCCCCTCCTGAACCAGTCACTGTCCTCAATCATCAAGAGTGGGAAGTAAGCCATATTCTGGATTCCAGGTTACGCAAAGGAAAACTTCAATACCTTCTTGAATGGTCTGGCTTCCAGTCCAACAAAGATAGTACCTTGTGGGAACCAGCCCATCACCTTTGCAATTCACCCAATCTGATTCAAGACTTCCATGCGAGCTACCCTTGCAAACCTCAACAATCATGATTCCATCCCATCCGATCCCATTAAATTCCACATTCCATCCCATCCAATCCAATCACATTTCATTCCACATTCTATCTCATCCAATCTCATTTCATTACACATTCCATCTCATCCATTCCCAGTCCATTCCACATTCCATCTCATCTAACCCCATTTTACTTCAAACCAACATCCCATCAGTCAAATCCTCCATCTCACCGTGTTATTCCTTTTTCTCATTTCCCTTTCATTTCTACTAAATAAAAACTTCATTACTTATTTAAAAAAAAATTATTTCTATTTTTAATTATATATAAAAAAAAAAAAAAAGAAGAAGAAAATATATATTTTTAATAAATAATTAAAAAGTTTCCTTTACTTCCTTCTCCGCATCCTCCCAATTTGCAGTCAAGTCCGCGACCATGGACTGAAAATGATCCAGGTCTTCATTTTTGATTAGTGTGGACATTCTTTGGAGAACTATCACTTCTGTTACAATATGCCTCTCAAAGATTTCCTTGCACCTCGCAATCCAAGCTTGCTTTGGCCAAGCATTCCATCCACCTTCCTCCAAGAGCTCTTTGTACGCTCTCTTCCTTTGGCCTCCCATAGTGCCTTCTCCAATATCAACCATCAGCCGCCTCGCATCCATTTCAACCGGCCCTACAACTCACACCGGATCCGCTTAGCCTCGGCCCTCCATTCCTTCCATTCCATCCACTCCATCCCTTCCATCTCCTTCATTCCCTTCTCCTAATTCTTTGGCTCCTTCTCTCCCTCCATTTCTGTTTCCTCCATTTCCCAATTCTCCTTCCGCTTTGTTTCCTTCCTCCTCCCTCGCTGTCAGCTCTCTGATACCAGGAACATTTCAGTCCTTTAGCTACAGAGAGTGATAAGAATGCTGGAATGATAATAATAATTATTATTCCAATAATAAACACTTAGAAGCTCAAATAAATGATATAATAAGAGCAGTTGCAAGGTTTAATTGGTTTGGTAATAGATGGTGTTGAATATAGTATAAAAGAGGGGCCGCAGTATTATACTACTGGGGATCTTTACAGACTAGCAACCTCTCTTCAAGGGGCCTCCTTAGGCAGTTTAAGAACCTTGGAATAAATATGGGTGCCTTAGAAAGGACTTATTCCACTAATGGCCGGGCTTAACAGCACAAGTGGCCTAGACAGGAAGGGAAACACTCACTCTGAGCACTTGACCACGAAAATCCTGGAATAATTGGAAGGGTTTCAGAGCAGATGGGGTAGATTGCTTGACTAAACTTCAATGGTTGATTGGTTAATAAAGGTAAATAATACTACTACAGACTAAGTCATAAATCACTTGCTTATCTTCATATAAGCACTTGATTAAAAATGAAACCGTGTCTGATTGATAATAAATAATTCCTGATAACTGATAACTGATTGGGAACAGAAGGGCAAAAAGAGCCTGTTTAAATATTCTTTTTTTTAGGTTCTTGAGAGCCTCTAGAAGGGGTACTAGCCATGGGCTGAGGCTAGGGGGGCAGTCAGGGCAAGATTGTCACGTCCTCAAGGTGCTGTTAGCCTGCTGGCCTTAGATCTGTCAAGGAACAGCTCCTTTTTAGCTTCTGGATCTGTTAATCAATAGATTACTCATTTTGCTAATCCTGCACTGATCCTCAATTTGTACAGTAAGTACTGGTCCAAAGTGAGCAGACGTGGATGATTATTGATTCTCAATCCTCTGCTGATCCTGTATGTCATTTTTAATAATTTTTACGACCACTCCTTATGTAGTTTTGTGGTCTTTGAAAGTTCTGATTAACTCATTTGTGGTGAGTCTGGATCTTTATTTAAGTAATAAAAAATACTAAAAATTGGTTAATAACTAATTTTAATTGATTTTTAAGGTTTTTGAACTATATTCCATGCTTGTTTGGTAGCTTTACATATGTAGTGTAGATCCTACTATATTGTAGCTCCTCTGAGCGGTACCTGGATGTCAAACTGATCATGGCAGGAGGCGCGGGGATCAGTCCATTCAAATGCGTGCGGGGACTGATCCGCTGCTCAGATGCGCGCGGGGGACTGTACCGCTGCGCGCGTGACTAGGTCACGGGATTACCTGCGCGGGAGTTCAGTTGCGCGGGAGTCCAGCGCTGTAGGAACGCGGGGCTGCGTGCGGGAGTTGGCGTACGCGGGAGTCCAATGCTGTAGGGACGCGGGGCTGCATGCGGGAGTTTGCGTACGCGGGAGACCAGCGCGGTAGGGACGCGGGGCTGCGTGGGGGAATTGTGACAAAACACAATTTCCCGTGTAACTCCTCAACTACACACAACACCTGGATTTCGACTGAAATTTAGGTGTGAAACCTATACATGACATATCATGTGAAATATTAAAATGGCCAAAAGGTGCCATACTGGTGCGCAGTCATTTACCATTTTCTATTAAATTATTTAAAAAATATAAGGAGTAAGAATTCAAGGGTGGGGTCAGTGGGTGAACCTACCTTATTTTGGGTGGGGAATCCATTTCTGCAATAATATTTATGGATTTCCTACTCCTTCATTTTATAATAATTTTATTTATTCATTTATATTTGTTCCTTTTAATTTTGTTAATATTATTATTGTTGTTACTTTGTCAGGTTGCTCTGTGCTAAGTAGCAGGCTGACATTCTTCCACTCCAAGATATAACTATATCTGAAAAAAAATTTTTGGGGCTCAGTGTCTTTTACTGGCTCTGTAGTTTCTCAGGTGTATAGGTCCATCTGGAATGTTGTTTTCAGGTAGCCATTCATCTTTATCAGCTGATTCTCCTTTGTACCTGACTAAGTAAAGTCTAACATCTTTCCCTTGGATCCTTTCTTTTTTATCTTTAAGGATTTTACTAACTTTTCCTTTGTCCTTCTCAGGCTCATCTAAGACTGGTATTTCAGGTGAAGGGGTCTTTTCACCTTCTCTGGGATGGTAGTGTTTGACAAGGCTAACTGGGAAGACTGGGTGTTTCCTAGAGAGTTCATTACTGAGGATGACTTCTACGGCATTCTTACCATGGAGTTTCTTGATATTGAAAGGCCCAACAAAGGCTGGTCTGAGTTTTCTGTTTCCAGCCAAGTTATTGAAATTGGAGGTTGAAATTAGAACTTGATCTCCTATTCTGAAATCAGGTTCTTTGTGAGTTTTATCCCACCTCTGTTGGTTGTATTCAACAGCATCTTGTACACACTTAGCAGCGTGCTTATTTGCCATATCTATCATTTTTTTGAAGTCCAGTGATGTTGGATGGATATTAGTCAACTCCTGATTGAGGTTATCCTTGGGCAATTTGGGGATCCATCCTCTTTCCAGTACGTAAGGAGCTTCTTTGGTATTAGAGTGTTTACTACTGTTATAGGCCATTTCTAGTGCAGGTAAAAGGCTAACCCAGTCATGGCAATATCCGTCTGTATTTTTATACTCCATCCCAAAGCAACAGAACCTTCTGAGCATGTCCTCTAGAGTCTGGATCATTCTTTCAGCTAATCCATCTGTCTGAGGGTGATAAGCTGTAGAAAAGGCTAAGGTAGTTC
Source organism: Puccinia polysora (assembly GCA_025617555.3). Classification (NCBI taxonomy): domain Eukaryota; kingdom Fungi; phylum Basidiomycota; class Pucciniomycetes; order Pucciniales; family Pucciniaceae; genus Puccinia; species Puccinia polysora. The sequence continues at coordinate 16,673,162 of CM062622.1, read as the reverse complement.
CTAACATATCATGGATGTTTCTCCAGAATTCAGACGTGAATTTGGGGTCTCTATCACTGATAATAATCTTAGGAATTCCTACATCAGCAATTAGTCTGTTCCAGAAGAGTAAGGCTACTTCCATAGCTGTGTCTTCCTTATGGTTAGGTAGAAACTTGGCTTTCTTAGAAAATCTTTCTACAATAACCAGGACTGAGTTGTAAGAGTAAGCTCCTCCAGGGGCCAGTCCTGTTACAAAGTCCATGTTGATAACTTCCCATCTTTTCCTGGGCTCAGCTATTCTTTGGAGTAGTCCAAACCTTTTCCTAGTGGTCCTGTTGACTTCTGACAGATTTCACAGCTTGAAACATCCTTGATAGTGGAGTCTCTCCAGTTGATCCACCAGGCAGTCTGCTTTACTTTATCTAGGGTTCTATCAGTAGATAGGTGACCCAAAGAGCAATTATCATGACATTCAGCTAAAACAAGTTTGATATGTTCTGCTTTGGTCAAGAATATAACACTAGAGTGTTTATGCCGGTAATATACTAGCCCATCCCACAGTGTGAATCTTCCTTCTTTATAGGACTTCAGCAGGGGTTCAGGTAAACAGTTGATGATTTCAGATGGAGGTGAAGTACTTTCTATGATGTTAATCAAAGTCTTCATTTCAGAGTTGTATGCTTCTCTGATGGAGCTGAACAGTGATTCATCTAGTTCACATATGTGAATTCCTATGATGGGAGCTTCAAGATTAAACAGGTTAATGTTTAGTATAGGAAATATATCATGATCTTCTGGGTCATGAGCAGGATTGCTAGTATCATTTGGTAGAGCATTTCTGCTAAGACTGTCAGCATTCTGATGTTTAACTCCAGCTTGGTGGACTATAGTCATCTGACCTCTGTACTGTTGTATGGCTATCTGCCATCTTAACATATGCCTGCTAGGAGTTTTCATGTTCATGACAGTTCTAACAGCATTGCAATCAGTGATCACCACGAAATTTGTACCTTCCAAATAATAGTGGAGTTTTTCTAATGCCCATACTAGAGCAAGGCATTCCATTTGGCTGGCACCATATCTCTTTTCAGTATCTTTGACTTGTCTAGATATGAAGAGTATAGGTTTCTCTACTAGTTTATCCTCTTCTATTACTTCTTGGTGTAATGAAGCTCCTAATCCTTCCATGCTAGCATCTATGTAAAGTTTGAAAGGTTTAGAATAATCTGGTTGTATCAAAACTGGGGCATTAGTCATAGCTACTTTGAGTTCCTCATAATTCTTCAATCTTTCATAAGTCATTTTGAACAAAATGTTGTTGTTGCAGATCTCATATAAACACTTGGTGAGGTTAGCAAATTTAGGTATGTACTTCCTGTAATAGCTGCAGAAGCTTATAAAGGATAGGAGTTCATTTTTTTTCTGCGGCATAGGTCTGTTCATTACTGCTGCTATCTTACTTTGGTCAGCAGTTAAAGTGAGTCCAGAAAAAATGTGTCCTAGAGCTTTGAGTTCTCCGTATCCAAAGTTGAACTTTTTCATAGATACTTTTAATCCTACTGTGGCAATTGTTTTAAGCACTAGCCTTACTTTATCCATGTGAGTATCCCAATTGTCTGAATAAATGATAAAATCATCTATGTATACCATCAGCCAACCTTGCCTGATGAACATTCCTAAGACTGTATCCATCATTCTTTGGAAGTGGGAAGGAGCATTTTTAATACCAAAGGGCATTCTGAGATACTCATATATACCTAAATGACATATAATTCTCATAAATTTCCTACTATCCGGACTGATAGGTATTTGGTGAAAGCCTTTCAACATGTCCATAGTAGTAATGAACTTAGCTTTAGAAAGATTATTTAGAGCGTGGTAAATCCTTGGGATAGGATAATAGTCAGCTTGGGTTTAGTTGTTGAGAATTCTAAAGTCTCCAACCATCCTAGACTTATCATTGTGCCAGGCTATTATCACGGGGGTAGTTATGTCTACTTGCTCATTATGCCCTACTTTCCGTAAGACTTGTAAGTCCACTAGTTCTTGGATGTGGCTTTCTAGAGCAGTCCTAGATTTTGGACTAGAAGGGTAAGCTTGTCTTCTGAGGTTAGGAGGGTAAGGAGGCTTAATAGTCAAAGTTAAGACCATATCATGACCTTTAATATTACCAATGGGATGGTCTTAAGTGCAAAAAGCATTCTGGTTCTCAAAGCCTGCTTGGAGAATATCTCTTTTCTGTTTTTCACTAAGCTGGGAAATCAAGGCAGCTTGGGAAAAGTATTCCTGGTTAAAAGTCTCTAAGTGTCTCTCATAAGTGGAATCAGTAGCTTTAGCATTGACATGGCATATTTGGAACTTCTTGTTCCAATCTCCTCCCATAGTGAAATATCTCCCTTTACTCTGGAAGACATCTATCCCGTACAGGCAAAGAGAATCATTTCCTATAATAAAATAATCACATACTCCATTTTGAAGTACTACAAATTCAATCTTTATCTTGATTGATCCTTTAGAGTGGGGGAGTATGATTTCTGTTGGACATACTCCAATAGCATTGAGAGGTGAGTTACAGCTGCTGAACTTAGCTCAAGGTACAGGTAGTAAGTTTTTCTTCCAGTTGGAATCCTGTTTATCTAAGTAGTCAGTTCCAACACAAGAGCAGAAGGCTCCACTGTCTAGAAGTAATTTTACGGGGGAACCTTGTATCAGGCCAGTGGCATAACAAGTTTTACCACAGGTGTAACCTTTTCCAATAGAAGGTTTAAGGGTTAAGGTCTTGGCTTCACAAACATGTTGGATTTTCATGTTGGGTGTCCATTTTTGAGGCAAATTGCTATCTTCATTAACAGGGTTAATATCTAGGGAAGATTCTATGTTACCTTTGATGACATTAATGGGATTAGTGATCATTAAGTCACACTCAGAGATGGAACCATCAGTGTCATCTAGGTGGGGGTCAGGATTAGTGTCATCTTCTTCTCCTTCAATAGGATTAATCTTCCTCCTGGGTAAAGGACAGTCAGGTCTTACATTCCCTGTTTGGTTGCAATTCCAACATGTCTTTTCTTTGGTTACCAAAGTATTCTTGGCTTCTGAGTTGGTAGGTAGAGGTTCTTTATTCTTGTTATTATATTCTTCCTTATTCCTAGTAGGTGGTTCTCTGGGTTTGTTAACTCTTTTTTCTAAGCCATTCATGTCAATAGTTTCTCCTATGAGAGTGGAAAGGTCAGAGTTCATGGGAATTCTGCATCTTACGCTATGGTTAAGTTGTCCTGGACATAGGTTGAGGAGTCTTTCATTGACTTCTTCTTTATCAGCATTTGGGTAGAACCAGTCTAGTCTTCTCTTCTGGTCAAGGCACCATTTGTGAGGTTTGTCCTTAGATGGATCAAACAAAGAAGTTTTGAAAGTCTTCATCATTTTTCTTTTCCAAATTCTGGTACCAAATTGTTCCTTAATCAAGTCTTTCCACGAATTCCATGACAAAGATCCTACCTCTTCTCTCTTATTGATGAACCAGTCAAGGGCTACTCCTTCAAACAGTCTAGGTAGTCTTACTACGGCTATGTTATCAGGAAGTTCATAAGAGGCCAGAGTATATTCAATAAACTTAATAAAACTGACAAGATTGTATTCTCCTTCTCCTGAGAATTTAGGACACTCAGTGATAGGGGGAAGTAATTTTAATGCTTGTTCTACTTCAGGAGTGGGACTAGGCCTGAAAGATTCATGCCTGGTTGGTCTTAGTCTAGAAGGTAGTTGGGGAGTACTGTAGTACCTGGAAGGTCTGATTTCATCAGAGTCTGCAATGGGTTGAGATAAGTTTATCTTTAGATCTCTGAGATCATTCTTAATCATACCTAATTCCAGTTCAAGTTTGTTACTTAATGAATCAATTTTATTAATAATATGAGTAGGTGAAGTGTGGTCTGTTTTATTAATACCTTCTTTGATTTGTTCAATAGATAGAAGAATTTCTTCTTGGATAGCTGAAGTATTGTTTTCTAGATAATTCATTAGTTCTCCCTTAATCAAACTAATGCTGTCTCTTATTTGTTTTACCTCTAACTCATTGATTTTGATCAAGTTGGATTGGGATTGCATGACTTTACCAAAATTTGTATTTACTTTATCCAATTGCTCATATACTTTATCAAAACATTTGCCAATGATATCAAAGTTACGAGAAAAATTTATGGAAAACAAGTTGAAAGTTTCTATGTCTAATTGTGGTACACTTTCTTCCATTTTCTTGCCAAAGATATTATATTGTCCCACTCTTTGGGACTCTATAATTTCTGATGGGCTAGAGATCTCTTCTTCCTGTTGTTGTTGTTTCCTCTTAAGGAAACTAATTGGTCCCAAGGATTCCAACTCTTCACGTAACCTTCTACTTCTCTCTTAGGAATCAATTTTTGGAGGGTTATTTGAGTCTCCTTTGCCAGAGATATGGCTTTTCTCATACCCTGCTGGTCTTCCTGGGTCTGAGCCTGTTTGAACAGTTCCCAATGACCCACGTCTTCTTTCATCAATACCTTTATTTTGTCCTCCTTGGAGGAGTCCGGCTGGGGTGGCGTAGGTGGAACGGTATCCTCCTGGGATATCACATTTGACAAGGGACGGCTCTCCAATGGTGAGTTGGTCAAGTCGGCGGCCGCGGTCGTCTTCATGGTCGCTCGGATCAGAGCCATCACTGGCTCGATCCGCATTGCGTTTGCGACTGGCATCCTTGCGCGCACGGGTTCCTCCAGGCAAAGATCCATATGACGAAGCGCGTCCACTGGCGCGGGTGTTGCGTCTGTTTTGATGCATAATAAAGATTATGTAAGCTTTTGTCAAAACTTTGTAAAAAAAATCAAAAAAAATAATTTTTTCGAGCAGTTTTGGTTTTTATATTTTTTTTTAAAAAATATATATCTTATTTATATGAAGGTTTAAAGGTACTAAATCCAGGACCGTCCTTGGAGGGTATTCCAACGGGATCTGAGTGGGTTCCAATCAAATCTTGGGACAAATCCAAGGTTCCACAGTCTGGGATGTCCTCTAAGAGGTCTTGGTCAATAAGATCACCAAAGACAAAGTCCACTAGAAAGGATAAAATAATAAAAAAATATAATTTATATATTGATTTATTTTTATGATAATTTTTTATAATTTTCGAGTTTTTTTTTTGATTTTTTTTTTTATTTTATAAAAAAATAATAAAAAGGAGATCAAGGCTCACTTTTATAATTTTGATACCTTCTCTTAAAAGAAGAAAGCTTTCTTTGATAGATTTTCCACTCTTTGTGCTATCTTAACAAGGAGTTAAAAGTAATAATTCTTTCTAACTCTTGTTCCTTTTCTTTTAAGATTTGTTGTCTATAATAAAGAAGTTTCTCTTGTTCTTGTTCAGGAGTTATAACAACAGGCAAAAAGTTACGTAATTTTTCTCCTTTTTTCTGTTTAAGAAGATTTAAATAATAATTGATCAATTCTCCATTGGTTTTTAAATCCACTGGATAAATCAAAAGATAAAGATAAATAATAAGTATTTCTACTTATATATATATTTTTAAATATAAATAACTGGTCCAGGAGATAATTAATTAAACAATTAATTATTAAGGATATTTCCCGGCCAGACCCCCAGTTGTCAGCTCTCTGATACCAGGAACCTTGCAGTCCTTTAGCTATAGAGAGTGATAAGAATGCTGGAATGATAATAATAATTATTATTCCAATAATAAACACTTAGAAGGTCAAATAAATGATATAATAAAAGCAGTTTCAAGGTTTAATTGGTTTGGTAATAGATGGTGTTGAATATAGTATAAAAGAGGGGCCAAAGTATTATACTACTGGGGATCTTTACAGACTAGCAACCTCTCTTCAAGGGGCCTCCTTAGGCAGTTTAAGAACCTTGGAATAAATATGGGTGCCTTAGAAAGGACTTATTCCACTAATGGCCGGGCTTAACAGCACAAGTGGCCTAGGCAGGAAGGGAAACACTCACTCTGAGCACTTGACCACGAAAATCCTGGAATAATTGGAAGGGTTTCAGAGCAGATGGGGTAGATTGCTTGACTAAACTTCAATGGTTGATTGGTTAATAAAGTTAAATAATACTACTACAGACTAAGTCATAAATCACTTGCTTATCTTCATATAAGCACTTGATTAAAAATGACACTGTGTCTGATTGATAATAAATAATTGCTGATAACTGATAACTGATTGGGAACAGAAGGGCAAAAAGAGCCTGTTTAAATATTCTTTTTTTTAGGTGCTTGAGAGCCTCTAGAAGGGGTACTAGCCATGGGATGAGGCTAGGGGGGCAGTCAGGGCAAGATTGTCACGTCCTCAAGGTGCTGTTAGCCTGCTGGCCTTAGATCTGTCAAGCAACAGCTCCTTTTTAGCTTCTGGATCTGTTAATCAATAGATTAGTCATTTTGCTGATCCTGCACTGATCCTCAATTTATACTGTAAGTACTGGTCCAAAGTGAGCAGACGTGGATGTTTATTGATTCTCCATCCTCTGCTGATCCTGTATGTAATTTTTAATAATTTTTAAGACCACTCCTTATGTAGTTTTGTGGTCTTTGAAAGTTCTGATAAACTCATTTTGTGGTGAGTCTGGATTTTTATTTAAGTAATAAAAAAATACTAAAAATTGGTTAATAACTAATTTTAATTGATTTTTAAGGTTTTTGAACCATAGTCCATGCTTGTGTGGTAGCTTTACATATGTAGTGTAGATCCTACTATATTGTAGCTCCTCTGAGCGGTACCTGGATGTCAAACTGATCACGGCAGGAGGCGCGGGGATCAGTCCATTCAAATGCGCGCGGGGACTGATCCGCTGCTCAGATGCGCGCGGGGGACTGTACCGCTGCGCGCGTGACTAGGTCACGGGATTACCTGCGCGGGAGTTCAGTTGCGCGGGAGTCCAGCGCTGTAGGGACGCGGGGCTGCGTGCGGGAGTTGGCGTACGCGGGAGTCCAATGCTGTAGGGACGCTGGGCTGCGTGCGGGAGTTTGCGTACGCGGGAGACCAGCGCAGTAGGGAAGCGGGTCTGCATGCGGGAATTGTGACAAAACACAATTTTCCATGTAACTCCTCAACTACACACAACACCTGGATTTTGACTGAAATTTAGGTGTGAAACCTATACATGACATATCATGTGAAATATTAAAATGGCCATACTGGTGCCGCAGTCATTTACCATTTTCTATTAAATTATTTAAAAAAATATAAGGAGTAAGAATTCAAGGGTGGGGTCAGTGAGTGACCCTACCTTATTTTGGGTGGGGAATCCATTTCTGCAACAATATTTATGGATTTCCTACTCCTTCATTTTATAATAATTTTATTTATTCATTTATCTTTGTTCCTTTTAATTTTGTTAATATTATTATTTTTGTTACTTTGTCAGTTTTCTCTGTGCTAAGTAGCAGGCTGACACTTGCTTCCTCGGTAATGACTCCAACCGGTTCTGCACCGGGCACTTTGCCTCGCACCTCAGCATTCATCTGGGCCCCCAAGAGTTCAGTTGGCAGTCCCCAGTAAGGTGGTGGTGGTGGTGGTTTATTCGTAGTATACCTTTGGAAACGGGGCAACACTAGCAAAACAAGCAAAATTTAGTTACTATTTTATGATCATTAGTCAGTCCAGATTAGTACTCACCAGGAACTGGAGTCCCCAAGTATTTGATCTCCGGCAACAGTGGTATCTTGTAGTTAACCCTTGGGGCGGACCTACAACTCCACATCTCCCTCAATGACTTGGCCAGACCCTCAACAGTCAACTCGACATTTATAGGGAAATTAAATGCCACTTTGCAAAGACAACATTGCTTGCACTTGCCTCAAAGGCCTTGGATGGCAGTACTAGGGACACATCTCTCATTTTGGCAAATACAGTTTTTGAAACGGTGGGACAACAATGACAACATTTTATATAAATTATAAATCTATCAAGTAATGAATTAAATAATGTGTAAGGGGTATACAGTAATTACTAACGACTTGAAATCAATGGGAAAATTTATCTGAGCGCTTGCAGGAGCTCGCATCTTTATACCCGGGAAACTGTCACGCTTTTCACTTAGGATTATTGTCTTCATCACTTTGACATGTCCTCTCCTCAGCACCATCTACCTCACTCTAAAAGCGTGACACAAATAAAGCACAACATCAATGGTGCAATCCGCTACTTCCTCTGGCTTGCATTGACCTTCCAATCTTGGCAACCAACTCAGTATATACTTGCAAACTTTGCGGTTAACTCCATACTGGTTGGCCATCAATTATGAGATCCAATCTCCTTCCCTGGCCAATCAACAGCCTCAGACTTCCATCTTTGGTCATGCATTGTTTGTTAGTTCGCATCTACGTCTAACTAAGCCATCACCACTGTACAGTTTGCAATTGGACTAGTCCCTACCCTGCATACACTATTACTTCTCATTTGCATTACCTTCAACATCACTTGCTCCTGTCCCAATTTTTCATACAATTATACGCTCAGATTCTATCATCTCTGTCATACTGACACCAAACTCAGTTGAACCTCAGTCTAACCCTCAGGCCTGATCTACTTTCTTAGGAACTTCAACCTCAGGGCTCAGGAGACTTACATCAATATGTCTCCAGTAACTATATACCTCAGGATCTTCATGCAGTACATATCTACATATAGTCTAACCTCATACTATACACAGATAGACTCCATAGGCTTGCACATACTCAATCTCCCAGTCTCTAATCTATCTCTCTGTCTAACCCATACCTCTTTGGGTTACCTCTCTGTCTAACCCAAAACTCTTTGGGTTATCTCTCTGTCTAACCCATACCTCCTCTGTGTGGTTTATCCTTTGGGGATCTTTATGTACATCCTCTTGCAGATTGTATTACATACTCTCTCTACTTAGTACATAGTGTCATAACTCCCATGTACACTGTACATCCTTCAACTGTACTCTCCCAACTTAGACAGCTCAGACCTGGAACCTTGTCCCAATGTAGAAGCAGCCTAATTCAATGTAGTAGCATACCTGATCAGCCCTCTCTGTTACTTAGACTGTTCCCATGACATCATGTGTGTAGTCTGAGCCCCAATCACTTGTACCTCTGTTGTAGTTCCAACCTCTTGTCTATTTAATAAGCTTCCTCTTTCCTCTTCCTGATGCTTCCCCCAAGAAATCAGTTTACTACTTCTTACTAGGAGATCTTTCCCAGCAAGTGTCATTCAGCACCATTCAACCCAATCCTCCTCTGCTTCTGTTAGCCTCCTTCAGTAACCTAGCCCCCAAGCCTCCTGTGGGTAGAGACCCCTCTGTTCCAAGCCCTGCTTGCATGTCAGCAGCCCTTGTGACAATCTTGCACTTACGCTATGACCTTGGATAATGTACTACTGCTTCATTTCCTATCCCGTTCCTGTCATTCATTGCCTCACCGCTTCAACTGTAGTTAGCTCAACACCAGGTTGTATCTAGTCACTTTGGATTACCTTATAAGGGCTATCCCCTTGCCTGATGATTGTCTCCTCAGTTAGTTAATTTCATACGTTCTTGCCTTTTGCTACAACCTAGTGTAAGATTTTGAGTTTTCTTTTATGTAACTTTCACTGGAGTTCAGAGTACCATTGATTGGATTGATTTGATCTTATTATTATTAACCTTCAAGTACTAAAACAACAGGTAAAATGTAACTGGGCTGTTTTGTAGTATTGTGATTATCAGACTGTTTAGTCATGGCTATCAGACTCTTTAGTCATAGCATTTCACTTACCATGTCACTTAAACTGCTTATGCTAATTTTAACTTATTCATTTTGTACTCAACCACTTGTCAGCCTATTGTGTATTTAGTCTATATAAACACTAGTGCTCTCAAGACGAATTCATCATCTGTTCGGCCAACACATTAACCAGAGTGTCCTTTTCCTCCTGATCTCAGGTCCGTTACGCTTGACGTTACAAGCCTCTTTCACTCATTTCTTATTGATCTTTTACTTCATTTGAGCTTAAGCTCTTTTTATTTTTACACCTAGTTATCACATTGGACACTGGTTGAAGTTTCCTTCTTTGGAACACATTCCATCCTTCTTGCGTTTTGTTGAGTGGCATAACCAAGTTCGCACTTCACAACTGAGTCTTGCTACTTGCACTTTCCCTCACACTCAGCATTCCTTTGCGCTCACAATCATCTAAGAATTGACCTATAGTACGTGGGGTGGTTGTTTGACACTCCTCATCCAAAACACCAACATCATCAACACCATCACTCTCTTATTGGGACACCCTTGAGCAAGGCTATTTTCACTCTTGGCCCTCTCAACTCCTGCCACCCTCCTCGTTCTTTCCTTGGTCTCCAAATCAACTGTGCCTTTGAGTCTCTTACAAGCCCACTTGACACTCTTGATCCCATTATCACTCAGTTCCAAGATCCCACAGATCATGATCAACCACAAGAAAAAGTCAACCGGTCAACTCTCAAGCTTCTTGATCTCCAGCTCCTTCTTAGGTTGTCTTGCCAGATTGTTTACAACAATGAACAAGACAGGTGACCTGACGTTTATCATCAACTTTGGTTGTGGATCAATCCTCAATGGGATCCCAAGCTTACAACTTGTGAGCTATTGGAACAAACATCTCAACCATCAGAATCCTCATTCAAACCTCAAACAGTCCAATGGGACCAATCATTATCATCATCATCATCATCCTATCACTCTCAAGTCTTCCAACAATCACTCCGCTCATCATTTTATTCCTAACGGTATTCTTTCTTGGACAACCACACCCAATGAAGTAAAACATGGTCTATCCCATTATTGGAACGTGTTTGAATTGAGAAAACTGATCCACAAGACCCATTGGTCTTTGAACTCTAACAGTCACAACCCATCCTTCTCCTCCAGTTGTGAGTTCCCCACAACCAGTTCTCCCAGGCAATGGACGCAAAAGGCTGACTGAATCCTATCCATCCATCTATCTTGACACCATCAACCCCCTGCCCCACCTACTCCCTCCTAAAACAAAACAACCATCATCATCATCTGATTCTGAAGACAATTCATCAGATTGAGATGCTCATTCCTTCCAGATCAATTGCTTCCGGTTGGTCTTTGGCAAATGGTTGAGGGGCAAGGAGCAAGAGTTCAATGGCCCAAGTGCCCTCAAAGCTTCTCCTTATTGCTCCTTCAACTCCCCTCCTTATTCCTCTTGCTCCTCATCTAGCAAATTTGCTCTCTCCTCTCTTTGCAACCTGGTTTGCACTCATCTTGCAACCTAGCTTGCTACTCAACCCCACCTGCTCTTCAACTTCTTGCAACCTAGGTCCCTGTTCATTTTCTCCACCTTGCTATGCCACTCAGCACTCTTGATATCAACTTCTGCCACCATTGCTTCCACCAATTTCTCATCTCTTCAACTCATCAATCTTCAGCCATCATTCATGGGGTGGTCCATTTGTTTGGCTCGTCCTTTGGCTTTTCATTCTTCTCATCGCCCCATCTCAACCACTTGCTTGCTACCATCCATCTCCTCCGCTTCATGTGCTACATCACCACATTGCTCCATTGCTTGCTTCCTCCCTGGCGATGTAAGACTCCAAACGGTGCTAAGCCGTGGCAGTTCTGTGGAGGGGAAAGGTGCTGTTTAGGCTGCCCTCCTAGGAGTTACAATAATATTTAAATGTAACCGGAATAAAGTTCCAGAACCTTATGGATGAGAAATCAAAGTAAGGGAAGAGGATAAGAGTTGTCGGTAGCGATGGAAACAACACTATCTGAGGCAAGATGGTGCAGGTAAAGACTTGAACAAATAAGTCAAGGTTTGTTCAGAGTTCAATAGAACAAGGCAGTTGTAAGTAACAACGCCCACAAGCTAATAACTCTGGTCGTCAGCAGCTGATTAGGAAAGATCAACTCAATCCCAACCAACCTCCAGGTTCTCAATGAACCTGCCCAACTCTCCGCAATCAAGCGCTTGAAGGGCACCAGATAACTTTGAGAGGCTGAACAAAACAAAAGCAATTTGTTTTATGAAGCTCTAGAAGAAAATCAATAACGAATTTGAGCAAGAATATCCCAACACTTCTCAAGGGACTCAAGAATAGCATGGCAAAATTCAACCTTAAAGAAGAAGGGAGGTACAACACTCCAGGTTTTAAGCTTAATAAAACCTCTTCAATCAAACGTGATTGGCTCCAGAAAGACGATCACGGAGAGATCAAGACCAGTATGGTCGGAAAAAGGGATCAGAGTGGTATAACACACCCAAGAATTCAGACAGGAATTCTTCTTCAACCAGCAAGGCTATTGGTTGGTGATAAGGTTCAAGGTCACAAGGGACAGAGTTTGAGTATGGAGGCTCAAAGGATCAAGGGGCAATCATGGATATACCGAGATAAATTGCTCAGATAAGTGGGGAAGTATGCCCACGGATAAGTTGATTATGATGATGGGGGAACAGATGAGATGAGATGATGATGGTCTCCTTCGGATCCTGGGCCAAAAGGCAGGGGAGAGCCCCTCCTTTTATTGACATGAGGCCCTGTATACTATGTACAAGAGATACTACAAATAGGTGCGGGAAAATGAAAACATAAAAAAAAAGATGACATGAGGGGAAAAAAAAGAAATGTCGCCCGCGTCAAGAATGACCGCGGGCAACCAGATGGACACCCGCGACAGCGGTCGCGGGTGTCGACAACAGCTGTCGTCGCCCGATTGGGGGCGACAGTGGGGTAAAGGTTCTGAAGGCCGTGAGCAGTCGCTTGCGGTTGTCGGTCGGATCAGATGGGCTACGTAGGGCATGATGGAGATGGGATCAATCGATAACGTACCAACGACAGACTCACAAAAGTTTTGAACAAAGTAACTGGTGACGGTCGTGCCCAAGCTATGGCCAATCAAGAAGGCGCCACCCATTGATTCACCCAATGGAGTAATCTGGACCTGGGTTGAAAACCTGTGAATCTTGAGCATGCTCTTTAAGCATTTTGATTGTTTGCTGAGCTTCAAGATTTTCCTCCAAAACATTCGAACTGGCTCTGATAAACTAGACTTTGAGTTCAAGAAGATGGGTCGCTCGGACGTCCATAGTAAGTAGATAGCATAGTGGGGTATAGAGATCAGGCCAACAATGCCGGCGACAAGGATGATTGGGGGCGGAGGATTTGGATGATTGAGTTTGGAGGATGGGGAACAAGGATATCCGGAATGGAACCAATAGGTGAAATGGGTACCTTTGATGGGTAAGTGAAATCGACAAAAACCAACAAGGAAAAAGATGAGATCGATGAAGGAGGGAATGGCTTTGATGATCAGATAGAAGAACAGGGGACGATGTTGAGGCTTGATGGGTTCTAGACTGTTCTTCATACAGCAAATCAAAGGTTTCTTGCCGGGTGGGAAGGTATGTTGGATGGCCGATTGAAGTCTGATGAGATCCTTGTCGATCTTACTTCGGGCGGCTGGATCAAGAGAATCAAGATCCAAGGAAAAGAGCATGAAGGCAAGGAGGTCTGCGGCATTATCAAGATGGATGGAGTTGAGATGGACGGGATTGGAGGATAAGGACGGGGAGATGGATGTGGGAGATGGGGGGAAATGAAGGTACCCATAGGGGTACAACCAAAAAAAAATATTTTTTTTTCCCGTGGTGTCCTGGATTGGTCACCACATCTCTCCCCAACTTACAGACTGTCCCTAGTCTGAATCTAAAATTTGAAGGGATTTAAAAAAAAAGGCAGGGAGCAAAGAAATTGAAGCAAAGATTGGCCATTTCTTGATCCTGAGAGCAATTGAAGAGTTGAGGAAAATATCTTGATTCTTCCAAATGAGCCCTAGAAGCGGCAGGAATAGAACAAGGAGGGCGTCCCAGCTGCTCACATATGTGGCATACAGTAGAGTTTTACAACAAAAACGCGGCAAATGACCCTGGTGGTGCACAATTAGGAGGACTTACTTGTACCCCAAATTGCCTCCACTGAAGCCCACATTCCTTCATACCAAAATCACCAAAAACGGAATTGCAATTAGGATCTAGTTTAGACTCATTGCGGAGATTCAAACCGGAACTGAGAGAAGATTGATCAGACTCAAAAGTAGAAGGAAAAGAAGACACAACAGATCCAGAGAGAGAAGGAGATGGAGAAGAAATATTTTTGGATTTTTCTATTTTGATATGTTTTTGTTTTTTAATATTCTTGAGCTCAGAAGAAGATGATGAAAGGAATGAAAAATAATCCTGAGGGATGGGAGTTGACCCTTGAGTTGCAGTCTGATGCTGAAAAGAACTACAACTATTAGTAGGATCAACTATTCCCCTAAAAATGAGAGGAACTAGAGTTATCCTTCTGCTTCCCCTTAAAAGATGATTTGGGAGAATGACCAGGAAAATCTCTTTCCCAAAGACCAGAATCCAAAGAGCAAAGTGGAACTTCAATTTTCCTTTCATCAGCATCAGGGAGAAGAATTCTCTCCCCAACTTGATCAGAAAACATCAGGGTTGCACCAAAGTCCATTAAGAAGGGTCATCCCAAGATCATAGGACTGTCCAAACGAGTGATCCAAAAGTGGCAGGTTCCAACAATATTTTGACCAATCCTGACTGGTACATCCTCAGCAATACCAACCAGTTCACAAGCTTGATTTCCTATCCCATACACTGCAGAGTTGAAGCTGACCCTAGGACTAAGTTTGAGCTTGCAGGCCATAGCATCCAAGATTAAGTTAAGCTGAGATCCAGAATCCACAAGAGGAGAAACAGTTTTAGCTGAGTCACCAAGATAACAAGGAAGGAAGCCAAGGGGACAGGAATAAAGGTTGGAGTCTAAAGAAGGACTGGTTCCACCAGAGTCCTTCATTAATGTGCCAGAGGAGACTTTGAGTTCTTCAGGGCCAATTTCCACACGTCAACGAGAGACCCATTTCTTCATTCCTTCAGCAACCAAGGGAGAGATTGATAGGAGTTCAGCCACAGATAGATCAGGAATTTTGAGATCAGAAATTTTCTTTAATACTCCCTCCACAGCATTGGGGTGATCCTTGGAGATGCCCCTTTCAAATCAAACTTTGGGCTGGGTCGAGGGAGGAAGTTCAGGTGACGCAGAATCTAAGATAGGATTAGAAGGTTGAGGTGAGGGAGAAGGATCAGGGTGATCTGGGAACCTTTCCATGAGTGATTCCTTTTCAACCTCCATGTCTTCTACATCAGAGGAAGGAGGCTCAAGTGATGATCAACGTTTAACGGGTTTTTGAAGGATTGAAGTTGGCAAGGAAGGAGCCTCATGAGGTTTAGGTTCCTCATTTCGTTTCCTGGCTGGATCAGATTGATAAGTAGTCCCAGCAAGACTAGAGGAGGAAATAGCTGGAGGATGCCAAGGTTGGAGGGTACCACAGGATGATTGAAATTCAAAGGAAGCAAGAGATGCTTTCACAGGAGGTGATGGCTGGTAAGAGGCCACCACATGTCGGATAGGATGAGACAAGTAAAAAGGGATTAGAGCACCATTAGGGAGGAAGTAATTGTTCCCCCTCTGCTCTACCAACTTTTCCTTTAGGTCCTTCTGAAGTTCTTGGCATCGTCCGGTTCCATGGCCTTCCCTATGACAGTAGTAACAGACCAGAGTTGATTTGGGGACAGAAGAAGGAGTTTTGGGAGTAGCTAGCAAAGAAATCTTTTGATCTATTTTGTTCTCAAAGGCTCTAAGTAACTTGGTGATTTCATCTATAGTAGTAGGTTCTTGATTGGAATTAGGATCTGCTTTAGGCCTACAATCTGCCTCCATTTTAATTGTAATATTGTTTGACTCTTTAAAAGAAGGAGCATGGACCGGTTCAGTAGTTCTAGGCTTTTCAAAGGTAAGAGCAGTTTGACCTTTCATGACTTTATCCACAGTACTCCTAAGGGTGAGAAAAACAGGGAGCTTGAATCAATTATCCCTGGTGGTAATCATGGATCCACATTTGACCAGTTCTTCTTTAATCCTTTCCTGCACAGCCAACAAAAAAGATTGGAAGAACTTTGCTCGAATTTTGTCCACTGTGTCAATGTGATTGTTTTGGATAAGATAGTTTTGAATGGGATCCCAAGACTTCCTAAAAATCTGATAGTCAGAGGCTGAAGAAATACCACCATTGGAGATCCACTGAGAAACCAGAGCATCCAAATCCTGCAGAGTAAACCTAGCCACATCTATTTTACCCCAGTATGCCAAAATAGCCTTCCTGAGAAGCGTCCAGTTATGGGATTCAAATCCCTCAAAAGACTCGATTACCTCCATAACTTCATCAGAGGAGATAAAGAATCGCAACTGATAAGCCTTATCAAATTCACTAGCTCCATCCACTTCAGCAGCCATTTTGTAGGAGTCCAAGAATCGCTCGACATTTGTACCGTTGAAGCCTAAGTTCTTGTTCTGAGGTTTGATCTTTACCATCTTAGGTCGGACAGAGGTGGTTGGAGTAGTGGAAGATGCCATATCAAATAACAGAGTTCCTAGGGGATCCAAAGAGCAGATTTCCAAAGCGGCTCACAAGTGTGGCAAGAGTAGGGTTTTGCCAAAAACAAAAAGTATCTTGCCCAAGCGGTGCACAAATTGGGAGGACTTACTTCTAGGATAAGTTGCCTCCACGGATCATATTTGAGAAGAGAAAAAAAATAGGAAAAAAAAGATCGGATTTTGAGTTTGATTTTAAATGTCTTGGGACTGTAAATCCCAAGGTTGCTGGTTTGATCCCGGCCCGGGGGACCAAATGTAAGACTCCAAACGGTGCTAAGCCGTGGCAGTTCTGTGGAGGGGAAAGGTGCTGTTTAGGCTGCCCTCCTAGGAGTTACAATAATATTTAAATGTAACCTGAATCAAGGTCCAGAACCTTATGGATGAGAAATCAAAGTAAGGGAAGAGGATAAGAGTTGTCGGTAGCGATGGAAACAACACTATCTGAGGCAAGATGGTGCAGGTAAAGACTTGAACAAATAAGTCAAGGTTTGTTCAAAGTTCAATAGAACAAGGCAGTTGTAAGTAACAACGCCCACAAGCTAATAACTCTGGTCGTCAGCAGCTGATTAGGAAAGATCAACTCAATCCCAACCAACCTCCAGGTTCTCAATGAACCTGCCCAACTCTCCGCAATCAAGCGCTTGAAGGGTACCAGATAACTGTGGGAGGCTGAACAAAACAAAAGCAATTTGTTTTATGAAGCTCTAGAAGCAAATCAATAACAAATTCAAGCAAGAATATCCCAAAACTTCTCAAGGGACTCAAGAATAGCGTGGCGAAATTCAACCTTAAAGAAGAAGGGAGGTATAACACTCCAGGTTTTAAGCTTAATAAAACCTCTTCAATCAAAGGTGATTGGCTCCAGAAAGACGATCACGGAGAGATCAAGACCAGTATGGTCGGAAAAAGGGATCAGAGTGGTATAACACACCCAAGAATTCAGACAGGAATTCTTCTTCAACCAGCAAGGCTATTGGTTGGTGATAAGGTTCAAGTTCACAAGGGACAGAGTTTGAGTATGGAGGCTCAAAGGATCAAGGGGCAATCATGGATATACCCGGATAAATTGCTCAGATAAGTGGGGAAGTATGCCCACGGATAAGTTGATTATGATGATGGGGGAACAGATGAGATGAGATGATGATGGTCTCCTTCGGATCCTGGGCCAAAACGCAGGGGAGAGCCCCTCCTTTTATTGACATGAGGCCCTGTATACTATGTACAAGAGATACTACAAATAGGTGCGGGAAAATGAAAACATAAAAAAAAAAGATGACATGAGGGGAAAAAAAAGAAATGTTGCCCGCGTCGAGAATGACCGCGGGCAACCAGATGGACACCTGCGACAGCGGTCGCGGGTGTCAACAACAGCTGTCGTCTCCCGATTGGCGGCGACAGCGGGGTAAAGGTTCCAACGGCCGCGAGCGGTCGCTCGCGGTCGTCAGTCGGATCAGATGGGCTACGTAGGGCATGATGGAGATGGGATCAATCAATAACCTACCAACAACAGACTCACGAAAGTTTTGAACAAAGTAACTGGTGACGGTCGTGCCCAAGCTATGGCCAATCAAGAAGGCGCCACCCATTGATTCACCCAATGGAGTAATCTGGACCTGGGTTGAAAACCCGTGAATCTTGAGCATGCTCTTTAAGCATTTCGATTGTTTGCTGAGCGTCAAGATTTTCCTCCAAAACATTCAAACCGGCTCCGATAAACTAGACTTTGAGTTCAAGAAGATGCGTCGCTCGGACGTCCATAGTAAGTAGATAGAATAGTGGGGTATAGAGATCAGGCTGACAATGCCGGCGACAAGGATGATTGGGGGCGGAGGATTTGGATGATTGAGTTTGGAGGATGGGGAACGAGGATATCCGGAATGAAACCAATAGGTGAAATGGGTACCTTTGATGGGTAAGTGAAATCAACAAAAACCGACGAGGAAAAAGATGAGATGGATGAAGGAGCGAATGGCTTTGATGATCAGATAGAAGAACAGGGGACAATGTTGAGCCTTGATGGGTTCTAGACTGTGCTTCATACAGCGAATCAAAGGGTTCTTGCCGGGTGGGAAGGTATGTTGGATGGCCGATTGAAGTCTGATGAGATCCTTGTTTATCTTACTTTGGGCGGCTGGATTGAGAGAATCGAGATCCGAGGAAAAGAGCATGAAGGCAAGGAGGTCTGCGGCATTATCGAGATGGATGGAGTTGAGATGGACGGGATCGGAGGATAAGAACGGGGAGATGGATGTGGGAGATGGGGGGAAATGAAGGTACCCATAGGGGTACAACCAAAAAAAAATATTTTTTTTTTTCCCGTGGTGTCCCGGATTGGTCACCACAGCAACCTTGCTCTTCCACCTCTCAATCTTTCTTGTTGCTTCTCATCCCCATATTGCTCCATTGCTCCACCTTGACCACTTTCTTGCTCCCATTCATCTCCTCGCTCCACCTGTTACATCACCACTTGCTCCATCTCCTTCATATCATTGCTC
This sequence comes from Puccinia polysora, assembly GCA_025617555.3. NCBI lineage: Eukaryota > Fungi > Basidiomycota > Pucciniomycetes > Pucciniales > Pucciniaceae > Puccinia > Puccinia polysora. The sequence continues at coordinate 16,654,187 of CM062622.1, read as the reverse complement.
CATTAACTACACCCAAACATGCTCCATCTCCTCCATCAATTTACCCATCAACCTCAATCACCATCACTCCATCCCTAACATTGCATCCTACTCTACAACAACAACTCACCAATCAACCTCAAAAACATATCAACCTCCCTTCCATCCAGTATTGAACAGGCTGGTGTGTTGGGATCCTTTCCTCCTTTTGTTCAATACTGTCTCTATATCTCCAGCTCCCCACACTCTATCTTTAATATATCCACATTCCTTATCATGCTATACTGTCATCCACCACCATTATCCTATAACTGTCACCACTCCATTCCAACTTCATCTCTAAAACCATCACCATCACCATCACCATATCATTCTTCCCCATTAAGCTAGGCAACTATGCCTGAGATCCTTCTTGCTCCTCTTAAAATGGGCTGTCATTTCCCCATCTCATATCCTGACAAGGTGCTGTCTTGTCATTCATTACTCAACTCTCATATCTCTATCATTCTCATATTATCCTCTCATTTCTCATGAATCTCTGGAATGCTTTCTGGTCTTAAATTGGTTCCTAAATTTGTCAGTTCAGGTGGTGTGTTGTCTTTTTGATGTTCAAATTCTGTAACTAACAAATTTAGTTACCTTATTGCTATCTTACTGTTTTCATTATCTCATTACCCATGTCTTGGGCCCCCTCTGGGCCTCTCTAGTTGTCTCTAACCTGCTGCCTTAGGCCCCCTTTGGGGTTCTCTAGTTGTCCATAAATACTGGTCCTTCCCTTGGACCATGAATGAAAATCATCTGATTACCAGACAACTAAACCAGAGTGTCCCTTCCTCCTCTTCAGATCGGTTCCACTTGACTATAAAATTACTTTCCCTCTGTCCTTGGCTCTTTTTAGCCTTATCAATACATCTCATTTGGCTCTTCAGTAGCCTATCATACTCCTTCCTTCTCCAAATAACCTTGCTCCTCATGTTTAACTTTTCATATTTTAAATTATCTTCTGATCCCATAGATAATTTTTAATAATTTTTACAGCGACTCCTTGAAGTGTTTTGTGGTCTTCAAATACCAGGATCAGGGGTTTACATGGTAATCCTCAATATTTGATTTATTATTAAAAATGCTTTAAAATTATTTTAATATTAATTTTATTTAAGGTTTAAAGTTTTAGATTATTAGTAATGCATATGTAACTTTATTACATATAACAGATAATCCTGACCAGGTTGTAGCTCTTATGAGCAGTATCTGTTTGCCAGATTAGTCACGACTGATCCCAACGTGGGGATCAGTCCATTGAGATGTGCGCGGGGTAGGATCATCTGCAGGCATGGCAGAATTGGCTGCGCGCGGGAATTCAGTATGCAGGAGCTTGATGTTACTGTAATATGTAAGGTTTATGTAAGGATGGGGGACTGCACGCAGGAATTTTGACAGAACACATTTATGTGTGTAAATCCTAAAATATACACAACACTGCAATTCTGACTGAATTTTAGGTGTGAAAACTATACGTGACAATGGGTTTGAAATATTAAATTGGCCAAAAAGTCCCATAGTGATTCCATGGTGTTGTGGTCTTTTTTTTATTTAATTATCAAAAATATAAGGAGTTGGATTTCAAGTGTGGGGTCAATGATTGAACCTCAATAATTTTGGGTTGGGAATCAATTTCTTGAAAAATATACATGGATTCTCTACTAATTCTCAAGCTAAATTAAATAACCTTGTTTACTTGTTTTTATTTTATATTTCTGTTACTTTGACAGGTTGCTCTGTACATAGTAGCAATCTGAAATTCCCCAACTTCATGATATGGCTATATCTGAAGAACAATTTGGGTATAATGTATTCTGCTGGCTCTTTAACTCCTCAGGTGTATGGGTCCATCATGGATATTTTGTTCTGGAAAACATTTGTCCTTATTGGCTTACTCTCCTTTGTACCTGACTAGGTAGAGTCTAACATCCTTTCCATTTATCCTTCCTTTATTGTCTTTAAGGATCTTGCTAAACTTTCCTCTGTACTTCTCAGGATTGTATTCAACAGGTATTTCTGGTGAAGTAGGTTGTTCCCCCTCCCTAGGATGATAATTTTTGATGAGAATTACTCGGAAGACTGGGTGTTTCCTGGAAATTTCATCACTAAGGATCACTTCTATGTCATTCTTAACATGAAGCTTCTTAATAGCAAAAGGACCAACAAAATCAGGTCTAAGTTTTTGTTACCAGCTAAGTTAGTAAAGTTTGTGGTAGAAACTTGGACTTGATCACCAATTTTGAAATTGGGTTTTCTATGGGTTTTGTCCCATCTTTGTTGGTTATACTAAAAAGCCTCCTGAACCAACTTAAAAGAATGTTTGAAAGCCAAATCTATCATTTTCTTGAAATCAAGTGATTTTTTATGAATATTTTTGAGCTTTTGATTGAGGTTATCTTTGGGTAACTTAGGGATCCAACCTCTTTCTAAGATTTAGGGTGCTTCTTAAGTGGTGGAATGTTTGCTACTATTGTAAGCCATTTCAGTGCTGGTAGGAGGCTAACCCAATCATGGCAGTAACCATCCAAATTCTTGTATTCTAGACCAAAAAAAGAAGAACCTTCTTGGCATATATTCAAAGGTCTGAATCATCCTTTCAGCTAGCCCATCTTTCTGGGGGTGATAAGCAGTGGAAAAGGCTAATTTGGTGCCTAAAATTTCATGGAGGTTCCACCAAAATTCAGAGGTGAAATTGGGATCTCTATCAATGATAAGGATTTTAGGAACTCCTACATCAGCTATAAGTCTATTCCAAAATAGCAATGCCACTTCCATAGCAGTATCCTCCTTATGGTTAGGTAGAAACTTTGCTTTCTTGGAAAACCTATCCACTAAGACTAGGAATGACTTGTAGGAATAGGATCCTCCTGGGGGTAATCCATTCAAAAAATCCATATTAATTATTTCCCATCTTTTCTTTGGTTCAGTGATCTTCTCAAGGAGACAAAACCTCTTCCCAGTTGTTCTATTTTACTTCTGGAAAGTCTCACAAATAGAGAAATACTGGATTGTGGAGTCTCTCCAATTTATCCACCAAGAAGTTTTTTTCACCTTATCTAGGGTCCTATCACTCAATAAATGACAAGATGAACAGTTGTCATGACACTTGGCTAGTATGTGTTTGATATGTTCCTTTTTGGTTAGGAATATGATGCTTCAATCTTGATTTCTGTAATATACTAGACCATCCCATATGGTGAACCTTCCCGCTTTGTAAGGATTCATTTGAGGTTCAGGTAAAATATTAATTATTTCAAATGGTGGTGAAGAGCTTTCCATAATTTTAATTAGAGTCTTCATGTCAGATCTTTAAGCCTCTTTGATGGAGTTGAACAAGGAATCATCCGGTTCACATATATGGATTCCTAGGATAGATACTTCAGTATCAAGCATGGTGATGTTTAGTATAGGAAATATATCTTTGTCCTCTGGATCATAAAAAGAATTACTTGGATCATTAGGTAGAAAAACCCTGCTTAAGCTATCAGCATTCTGGTGTGTGGCTCCAGCCTGGTGAACAATAGTCATTTGGCATCAATACTGCTGTATGGATATCTGCCACCTTAACATGTGCCTGCTGGGAGTTTTCATATTCATAAGAGTTCTGAAACCATTGCAGTCAGTAATTACTGTAAACTTAGTTCCTTCTAAGTATTAGTGGAGTTCCTCCAAAGCCCAAAAAGAAACTCCAAAGCCCAAAATAGAGCAAGAAATTTCATTTGGCTTGCGCCGTACCTTTTCTCAGTATCTTTAACTTGTCTAGATATAAAGAGTATAGGTTATTCCACTGGTTTTTTGTTTTCTATTAACTCTTGGTGTAAAGAAGCTCCTAGTCCTTCCATACTAGCATCTATATAGAGTTTGAAAGGTTTAGTATAACCAGGTTGGATTAATACTGGAGCAGTGGTCATACCTACTTTTAGTTCCTCATAATATTTAAGCCTTTCATGAGTCATTTCAAACAAAGTGTTGTTGTTGCAAATTTCAAACAGACACTTGGTGAGAAGGGCAAATTTGGGTAGGAACTTCCTATAGTAGCTGCAAATGCTAAAAAAAGATAAAATTTCAGTTTTATTCTGGGGAATGGGCATATTCATCACAGCTGCTATCTTCCTTTGGTCAGCTGTCACGGTTAATCCAGAAACAATTTTTCCTCAGGCTTTGAATTCTGCATAACCAAAGTTGCACTTCTTCATTGATACTTTTAATCCCACAGTTGAGATGTTTTTGAGGACTAGCCTTACTGTATCCATGTGGGTTTCCCAGTCCTCAGAGTAAATGATAACATCATGAATTTAAACCATCATCCATCCTTGTCTTACAAATGATCCTAAGACTGTGTCCATCATTTTTTGGAAGTGAGAAGGAGCATTCTTGATACCAAAAGGAATCCTCAGATACTCATAAATTCCTAAATGACAGATCATCCTCATAAATTTCCAGCTATCACGGCTGATAGATATTTGGTGAAATCCTTTCAGCATGTCCATTATAGTGATGAACTTAGCCTTTAAAAGGTTTTTTAAAGCATCTTAGATCCTTCGGATAGGATAATAGTGAGCTTGGGTGTAGTTATTTAGAATTCTGAATTCTCAGACCATTCTTGACTAATCATTATGCCAAGCTATAATCAGGGGAGTAGTGATATAAACTTTTTAATTTTGCCCTACTCTCCTTAAGAATTGTAAGTCAATTAACTATTGGATATGTTTTTCCAGAGCAGCTCTAGATTTTGGACTGCAAGGGTAAACATTTCTCCAGAAATTAGGTGGGTAAGGAGGTTGAATGGTAAAAGTTAGAATCATATCATGTGCTTTGATATTACCAATGGGGTGGTCTTTGGTACAGAAGGCATTCTGATTTTCAAAGCCAACTTGCAGGATGTCCCTTCTTTGTTCTTCATTGAGCAGGGAACTCAAAGCTGCTTGAGAGATGTATTCTTGGTTAAAATTCTTCAAGTGTTTCTTGCAGGTTGAATCAGAAGTTAGAGAATTGATATGGCATATTTGGAAATTCTTGTTCCAGTCTCCTTCTATAATAAAGTATCTACCCTTTTTTTGGAACACATGTATTACATAATAAAAGAGAGAATCATTTCCCAGGATGAAATAATCACATACTCCATTTTGAGGCACAAAAAATTCAATTTTCAATTTGAGTGATCCTTTAGAGTGAGGAAGTATGATATCAGAAGACCATACTCCAATAGCATTGAGGGAAGAGGTAAAATTACTAAACTTAGCCTGAGGTACTGGTAACAAATTCTTTCTCCAATTGGGATCTTGTTTTTCCAGATAAGTAGAATTACACAAGAGCAAAAAGCTCCAATGTCTAGGAGTAACTTCACAGCGAAATTTCTGATTAAACCAGTAGAATAGCATGTTTTTCCAGAGGTGTAAACTTTACCCTCAAAAGGTTTAAGGGTCAAGGTTTTATCTTTAGAGATGTGGTAAATCTTCATTTTGGAATCCTATTTTTGTGGTAATTTTGAATCTTCATTGACAGAGTTAATGTCCAAGGAAGATGCTGTAAGTCCTTCAATGACATTAATAGTTTTTGAGATCATTAATTCACACTCAGAGAGAGATCCATCAGTTTGATAAAAATGAGGATCAGGAACATTATCATATTCTTCTCCTTTAATAGGATTAATACTTTCCCTAGTTTGAGGACAATCAGGTCTTACATTTCCTGTCTGGTTGCAGTTCCAACATAACTTTTCCTTGGTTTTAAAAGTCATCTTTATTTCCAAGTTAGTGGGATTAGGGGAAGAGGAATCTTTAATACTAACAGAATATTGCTCCTTACTCCTAGTTTTCTGTTGTTTTAGTTTATTAACCTTTCTTTCAAGACCATTCATATCAATGTTTTCTTCTAATACTCCTATAAAGGTATAAAGGTCAGAGTTCATGGGCATTCTGAATCTCACACTGTGGTTTAGTTGCCCAGAACATAGATTGAGAAGTCTTTCATTAACTTCTTCTTTATCAGAATTGGGGTAAAAAAAATACAACCTCCTTTTCTGATCAAGACACCATTTCTGAGGTTTTTCCTTGCATTGATTAGGCTGGGAGTTATCAAAATTGTTCATAATCTTTCTTTTCCAAATAATGGTACCAAATTTTTCTTTGATTAATTCTTTCCATGTACTCCAGGACAAAGAACCAACTTCTTCCCTCTTGTTAATGAACCAAGCAAGTGCTACACCCTTGAATAATCTGGGTAATCTTACCACAGCTATGGTATCAGGGAGTATTTAAGAGGCAAGAATGTAATCAATAAGCTTAATGAAATTGACATGGATATATTCTCCTTCTCCAGAGAACTTAGGCCACTCTGTAATGGGAGGAAGCAGTTTTAAAGCTTTTTCTACTTCAGGTATAGGACTAGGCCTAAAAGATTTATTCCTGGTTGTTCTGAACCTAGGGGGAATACTTGGAGTACCTTTGAATCTAAAAGTTCTAGCTTCTTCCAAGTCAATCACTGGACAATTAGTAAAATTGATTTTAAGATCTCTGAGATCATTCTTGATCATACCGAGTTCTAAGTCAAGTTTTTTGCTCAATGAGTAAATTTTGTTTATTACAGGCGTTGAAGGAGCAGGAATTGTTTTCTTAACTTCTTCTTTCATGTAATCTTTTAACTCAAGAATCTCTTCTTAGAGAGAAGATTGGTTATTTTCAATATTTTTTATTAGATCCAGTTCACTTAGCTTTATACTGTCTCTCATCTGTTGTAATTCCAACTCATTAATCCTAATTATTTTGAATTGGTTTTCAGTTAATCTGTCACTTTTCAGAATTAATTTATCCAATTGCTTGTATACTTTGTCAAAGAATTTGCTAATAATACTAAAATTGTGGGACACATTTATAGAAAAGATGTTAAGAGCTTCTAAATCTAACTGTGGTACAACTTTTTCCATTTCTGGGCTAAGGAGATTACTCTGTCCCAATCGTTTGGATTCCTTAACTCCTGATTAGCTGAGGACCTCTTTTTTTTGGGGCTCCTTTCCCTTTAAGGAAACTCACTGGTCCCAAGGATTCCAACTCTGCACTCAAATTGCTACTTATTTCTTTGGGATCAACTTTTGAAGAGATATCTGGGATCTCTTTTCCAGGGAGATAGCTTTTCTCATACCTGGCTGATCTTCCTGGGTCTGAGCCAGTTTTAAATTTCCCAATAACTCATGTGCTCTTTGACTAATATTTTGACCCTTTCCTCCTTGGTTGAGTCCAGCTGGGGGGGCACAGGAGGACCAGTATCTGCCTGGGATAACAGGTTGGGTGAGTGAGGACTCTCCAATGTTGAGTTGGTTGAGTTGGCAGCTCTGGTTATTGCCTTTGTCATCCGTTGTGATTCTATGGTTATGGGTTTGAGTCCCCTCATTGCATTTGCAACTGGAGTCCTTAAGCATACGGGTTCCTCCGGGCAGAGATCCATATGATGGGGCTCTAGATGTTGCTTGGGTGTTGCGCCTATTTTGGTACCTATTGCAAAAAAAGTATGTATACATATAAGTTCTTACTCAAAGATTTTGAAAAAGAACTCAAAAAAATATGAAATAATATTTTTGAGTAATTTTTATTAAATATATTTTTTCTTTTTACAATTTGTAACTTACTTAAAGTTAAGTTCAAGGGTACCAAGGCTTGGGTGGGGTCAAAACTGGCCTTGGGGGGTATTCCAACGGGGTCAAAGTGAGTTCCGATCAGATCCTGGGCTCAATCCAAGGGAAAATATAAAGGTACACATAAAAATATAAGTTTTATATAATTTTTACATGACTTGCTGATGAAAAGAAAAATAGTATTTAAAAGTTTACTGTTGTTATTTTTATTTTTTATTTCAGCTTCTTGATTATCTCTGTTATAGGAAAAAAGCTTTCTTTGATATATCTTCCACTCTTTATGTTGCCTTTAAAAATAACTGAAATTGATAGTTCTTTCCAACTCAAGTTCTTTTTTCCTTATAACTTTTTGCTTACATTAAAGAAACCTTTCCTGTTGTTTCTCAGGAGTTAGAATAATTGGCACAAAGTTACATATTCCTTCTTCTCTTTTTTGTTTAAGAAGATTCAAATAAAAATTGATCAATTCTCCATTGGCTTTAAGATACACTGGAAGAATAAAAGAATGAAAGGTAGTTTATAAGTATTTTTACTTATATGAAAAAATTATTTGCCTGGTCCTAGAATAAATAATTAAAAATTAATTCCTTTAGGATATTTTCCGACCAGACCCCCAGTTTTCAGCTCTCTGATACCAGGAAACTTGCAGTCCTTTAGCTACAGAGAGTGATAGAAGATACTGGAATAGTAACAAAAATAGAATTCCAATGATAAACACTTAAAAGGCTCAAGTAATAAATATTTTAAGAGCTGGTCCAAGTTTTAGTTTTTTGGTTAAAAGGTTCTTCAATTTTTAATAAAAAGAGGGGCCACAGTATTATACTACTGGGGATCTTTATAGACAGACAACCTCTCTTCAAGGGGCCTCCTTAGGCAGTTTAAGAACCTTGGAATAAATGATGGGTACCTTATAAGGACTTATCAACTGATATGGCCAAGAAAAACAGCACAATGGCCAGGGAGGGAAGGGAAATACTTAATCAGAGCACTTTACCACGAAAATCCTGCAATTATAGGAAGGGTTTCAGAGCAATGGGGTGGATTTGCTTGCCTAAATTCAACGGGTTTGATTGGTTTTGAGAAAGAAATAATACTCCTACAGGCTAGGTCATAAATCAATTATTTATCTCTTTATAAAAAATTGATCAAAAATGAAACGGTTTCTCATTGATAATAATAATTCCTGGTAAACTGATGATGAATATTAGATCCAAAGAGGTCTGTATGAATATCTTTAATGGTGATTATGAGCTTCTCAGTGCACTTAGAGAGGGTTCTGCTTATGGGCTGAGGCTAGAAAGTTATTCAGGGCAGGTTCAGCACATCCACTTGGTGCTGTCAATTGGCTGTCCTCAGATCTACTGGTTTTATCCACTATTTTAGCCACAGGATCTGTTCATCTGTTAATGGTGTGATTCAATCATTCTGAGATTATACCCTACTTGTATAGATGATATTGCTTTAAAGTAGACAGATGTGGATTTTTATTAACTTTGCATCATTGTCCAACCGCTTGGATAATTTTCAATAATTTTCAAAGCCACTCCTTGTAGTATTTTGTGGTCTTCAAAGATCAAGATCAGGGATTTACATGGTAATCCTCAATATTTGATTTATTATTAAAAATACTTTAAAACCAGTTTTCTATCAATTTTATTCAAGTTATAAAGTTTTTAGATTATTATTAATGCATATTTAACTTTATTAAATATACCAGATAATCCTGACTAGCTTGTAGATCTAATGAGCGGTACCTGTTTGCCAGATTATTCACAACTTATCCTGATGTGGGGATCAGTCCATTCAGATGCGCGCAGGGTAGGATCAGCTGCATGAGTGGCAGAATTGGCCGCGCGGGGGACTTCATTATGCAGGAGTTTGATGTTACTGGTATGTAAGAGTTATGTAAGGATGGGGGACTGCGCAAGGGAATTGTGACAGAACACATTTCTGCGTGTAACTTCTAAAATTTACAGAAAACCACAATTCTAACTGATTTTTAGGTGTGAAAACTATACGTGACAAGGCGTGTGAAACATTAAATTGGCCAAAAAGTCCCATAGTGATGCCATGGTGTTTTTGTCTTTTCTTTCTTTAATTATTAAAAATATAAGGAGTTGGATTTCAAGTGTGGGGTCATTGAGTGACCCTACCTATTTTTGGGTGGGGAATGCATTTCTACAATAATATTTATGGATTTCCTCATCCTTCTCAATTTAAATTCAATATCCTTTTTTACTTGTTTTTATTTTAAATTTCTGTTACTTTGACAGATTACTCTGTACATAGTAGCAAGCTGAAAGTTGGAGCCGATCCTGTTCAGGATCAAGGGGGCAAGGTTCATGGTGTCAGGGAGTAATTTGTGGTCTGATTTCCCGCCTTGGAGGTACTGGGGCATGTTGTGGCTTTTGATGGTAGACAATTTCAGCAGAAAAGGTGAACAAGGTCCTCAAGTGTCCAACCCCACAGATGCCATTGCAAATTCCCAAATTTCTGGGGCTATGTACCTACTTTGGCACATTTATCAAGCCGTTTGCGCACATTGCAAGCCCACTATGGGAACTGACGCGGAAAGGAGCAACGTTGGAATGGACTGCCAGTTGTGAATTGGCTTTTTCTAAACTCAAGAAGATTGTGGGACGCAATATATTCCTCCAGGAACTTGACTACGGTGCAGGGGGGATCCGTTTGGCGCTCAACTTGAGTGAGTTTGGCGCAGGAGGCATTCTTACAAAGTAGGAGGATGGTAAGGAGAGGCTGGTTCTCTAAAATTCAATTTGTCAGCTCTCTGATACCAGGAACTTTTCATTCCTTTAGCTACAGAGAGTGATAAAAATAATGGAATAATAATAATAATAATTATTCCAAAAATAAACACTTAGAGGCTCAAATAAATAATATAATAAGAGCAGTTGCAAGGTTTAACTGGTTTGGTAATAAAAGGTTTTCAATATTTATATGAAACAGGGGCCACAGTATTATACTACTGGGGGTATTTAAAGACAAAGAAACCTCTCTTCAAGGGGCCTCCTTAGGCAGTTTCAGAACCTTGGAATTAAGATGGGTTCCTTAACAAAGGGCTTATTCCACTAATGGCTGGGCATGACAGAACACTGGCCTAGACAGGAAGGGAAACACTCACTCTGAGCACTTTATCACAAAAATCCTGCAATAATGGGAAGGGTTTCAGGGAAGATGGGGTGGATTGCCTGAATACACTTCAAGGGTTGATGGGTTTTAAGAAATGAATAATAATACTACAGACTTGGTCATAAATCACTTGCTTAAGCTCTTCATAAGAACTTGAATAAAAATGACATGGTGTCTGATTGATAATCATAATTCCTAGTAAACTGATAATGGAATAATGCATCCAAAGAGGTCTGTATAAATACCTTTTTGGGGTGATTTTGAGCTTCCCAGGGCGCATAGAGAGAGTTCTGCTCATGGTCTGAGGCTGGAAAGCCAGTCAGAGAAAGGGTAGCACGTCCACTTGGTGCTGTTAATCAGCTGACCTTAGATCTGCTGGATTTCTGTACTATTTTAGCCACAGCATCTGTTATTGTATTATGGCATAAAATTGATCATTCTGCACTCATCCTTCATTTGTACTAATATTATTGTTTTAAACTGGACAGATGTGGACATTTACTGATTTTCCATCATCTGCTGATAAGGTAGATAATTTGTAATAATTTTTATGAACACTCCTTGTGGTGTTTCATGGTCTTCAAAGATCAGAGTCAATGATTTACATGGTAATCCTTGATCTTTAATTTATTATTAAAAAATGTACTAAACTTAATTTTTATTAATTTTATTTAATTTTTGATCTTTTTAGATTATTAATGATGCATATTTCAACTTTTTACATATGCCAGGAAACTCTAATTAGGTTGTAGCTCTTTTGAGCAGTACGTGGTTGTCAGATTAGTCACGACGGATCCAGACGCAGGGATCAGTCAGTTTAGACGCGCGCGGGGTGTGATCCGCTGTGCAAATGGCAGAATTAGCTGCGTGCGGGTCTCTAGTACGCGGGGAACTGCTACTATGAGTATGTAGGGGTATGTAATGACGTGGGGCTGCGCGCAGGAATTGTGACATAACACATTTCTGCATGTAATTCCTAAAATATACACAACACCTCAATTCTGAGTGAATTTTAGGTGTAAACCCTATACAGGACAACACATGTGAAATTTTAAAATGGCAAAAAGGTGCCATACTGGTGTTGTAATTTTTAGTACTTTTTCTTTTTAATTATTTTAAAAATGTAAGGACTTGGATTTCAAGCGTGGGTTCAGTGAGTGACCCTACCTAATTTTGGGTGAGGAATCTATTTCCTTAATAATATTTATGGATTTCTTGCTCCTTCTTTTGTCAATTGAGATATTCTTATTTTTCATGTTTTTGTGTTGCTATGACAGGTTGCTCTGTACATAGTAGCAATCTGACATTCCCCACTCCAAGATATGTCTATATCTGAAAACAATTCTGGTTCAATGCCTTCTGCTGGCTCTGTAGTTTCTTAGGTGTATGGGTCCATCAGGGATTTTTTGTGCAGGTAACCATTCATCCTTATCAGCTGATTCTCCCTTGTATCTAACTAGGTAGAGTCTGATATCTTTTCCATTGATCCTTTCTTTTTTATCTTTAAGGATCTTGCTAATTTTTCCTCTGTCTTTTTCAGGTTCTTCTGCAACAGGTATTTCAGATGAAGGAGTATATTCTCCATTCCTTGGGTGGTAGTGTTTTATGAGACTTACTGCAAAGACTGGTTGTTTCCTAGAAAGGTCATCACTAAGGATTACTTCCACAGCATTCTTACCATGAATTTGTTTGATGGTGAAAGGTCCATCAAAAGCTGGTCTAAGCTTTCTTTTTCCAGCTAAGTTGGTGAAGTTGGTGGTAGAGATCAAGACTTAATCACCAATCTTGAAATCTGGCTCCTTATGTGTTTTATCCTACCTTTGTTGGTTATACTCCACAGCATCCTGGACACACTTAACAGCATGTCTATTGGCTACATCTTTTAAAATCAAGTGATGTAGGGTGAATATTTTTTAGCTGTTGATTAAGGTTATCCTTGGGTAATTTAGGAATCTATCCTCTCTCCAGTATGTAGGGTACTTCCTTAGTGGTAGAGTGCTTGCTACTGTTGTAGGCCATCTCTAGTGCAGGTAAAAGGCTATCCTAATTGTGGAAATAAACATCAGAATTCTAGTATTCTAGACCAAAGCCACAGAATCTCCTGAGCATTCCTTCCAGGGTCTGAATCATTCTTTCAGCTAAGCCATCCGTCTGAGGGTGATAAGCTGTAGAGAAAGCTAAGGTGGTCCCCAGAATATCATGGAGATTTCTCCAGAACTCAGAGATGAATTTAGGATCTTGTCACTGATAATGATCTTGGGAACTCCAACATCTCACTGATAATAACCTTGGGAACTCCAACATCAGAAATGAATCTGTTCCCAAATAATAGGGCAACTTCCATAGCAGTGTCTTCCTTGTGATTAAGTAGAAAATTTGCTTTCTTGGAGAACCTATCCACAATGACTAGGACTGAATTGAAAAGATAGGCTCCTCCTGGTGGTAGTCCAGTTACAAAGTCCATGTTGATGATCTCCCATCTTTTCTTGGGTTCAGCAATCTTTTGCAGTAGACCAAACCTTTTCCCGGTGGTCCTGTTGGACTTCTGACAAGTTTCACAACTAGTAATATACTGGATAGTGGATTCTCTCCAATTGGTCCACCAAGCAGTTTGTTGAAACTTATCTTAGGTTCTATCAGAAGATAAATGAACAGATGAGCAGTTATCATGGCATTCAGCCAGGATGTGTTTGATATTTTCATCCTTAGTTAAGACTATAACACTTGAATGATGATGCCTGTAGTATAATAGACCATCCCATATGGTGAACCTTCCGGCTTTGTACGGTTTCAAGAGGGGTTCAGGTATTCTATTTATCAATTAAGATGGTGGAGAAGTTCTTTCCATAAAGGTGATCAGAGTTTTCATGCAAGAATCATAAGATTCCTTGATTGAGTTGAACAAGGATTCATCCAATTCACAAATGTGGATTCCCATTATAAGAGCTTCAACGTTCAATATGTTAATGTTAAGGATAGAGAAGATATCATTATCCTCTGGTTCATAAGCAGGGTTAATTGGGTCATTGGGTAAAGCATTCCTGCTCAAACTATCAGCATTCTGGTTTTTAGCACCAGCTTGGTGAACTATGGTCATCTGAACTCTGTACTGTTGTATCGCTATTTGCCATCTTAACATGTGCCTAATAGGGGTCTTCATGTTCATCAAAGTCCTGACAGAATTGCAGTCAGTAATCACCGTGAACTTGGTGCCTTCCAAGTAGTAATGAAGTTTCTCCAGAGCTCATACTAAAGCAAGGCATTCCATTTGGTTGCACCATACCTTTTCTCAGTATCCTTAACTTTTCTGGATATGAAGATTATAGCTTTTTCCACTGGTTTGTCATCCTCTATGACTTCCTGGTGTAATGCAGCTCCTAGCCCGTCCATACTAGCATCTATATAGAGCTTGAAGGGTTTAGAATATTCTGTCTGAATCGGTACTGGACCTGAAGCCATGGCCATCTTGGGTTTCTTGTAATTCTTAGCTCTTTCATGAGTCATTTCAAACAAGGTGGTTTTGTTGCACATTTCATACAGAAAATTGGTTAAAAGAGCAAACTTTGGTAAGTACTTCCTATATTAGCTGCAGAAGCTAATAAAAGATAGGATTTGAGTTTTATTCTGAGGCATTGGCCTATTCATTACTGCTGCTATCTTGTTTTGGTCAGCAGCTAGGGTTAGTCCAGAGACAATGTTTCCTAAGGCTCTCAGTACTCCATAACCAAAATTACACTTTTTCATTGATACTTTTTTATTCCACAGCAGAGATATTTTTGAGGACTTATCTTACTTTATCCAGGTGGGTATCCTAATCATCAGAGTAAATGATAAAATCATCAATGTAAACCATCATACATCCTTGTCTGATGAACAATCCTAGAACTGTGTCCATCATCATTTGAAAATGAGAAGGAGCATTTTTTATAAAAAAAGGCATCCTTAGATACTGATAAATTCCCAAATGACAGACAATTCTCATGAATTTCCGGCTATCAGGGCTGATAGGTATTTGGTGGAAACCTTTCAGCATTTCCATGGTAGTGAGGTACTTAGCTTTTGAAAGGTTATGCAGAGCATGGTCAATCCTTGGAATTGGATAATAATCACCTTGGGTGTAGTTGTTCAGCATTCTGAAATCTCCAACCATCCTTGACCTATCATTATGCCAAGCTATAATCACTGGAGTAGTGATATCTACTTGTTCATTGTGTCCTACTTTCCTTAAGACTTGTAGGTCAACCAACTCTTGGATGTGAGTTTCCAGAGCAGCTCTAGATTTTGGAATAGAAGGGTAAGCAGGTCTCCTGAGGTTAAGTGGGTAAGGAGGCTTAATAGTTAGAGTCAGAATCATATCATGTCCTTTGATGTTACCAATGGGGTGATCCTTGGTACAGAAAGCATTCTGATTTTCAAAGCATACTTGTAGAATTTTGCGTCTTTGTTCTTCATTGAGCAGAGGATTCAAAGCTGCTTGCGAGAAGTATTCCTGATTGAAACTCTCTAAGTGTTTTTCATAATATGAATCAGAAGTTTGACCATTGACATGGCATATTTGAAATTTTGTGTTCCAGTTTCCTCCTATGGGGAAGTATCTACCCTTGCTTTGGAATAAATCTATACCATACAAGCAAAGAGTATCATTACCAAGGATAAATTAATCACATACTCCATTTTGGAGCACTTAAAATTCAATGTTCAGTTTGGGTGATCCCTTAGAGTGAGGGAGTATGATATCAGAGGAAAATACTCCAACAGCATTGAGAGAAGCATTACAACTGCTGAACTTAGCCTGAGGTACTGGTAATAAGTTCAGTTTCCAGTTTGGGTCTTGTTTCTCCAAATAAGTTGAACCAACACAAGAGAAAAATGCTCCACTGTGCAAGAGTAACTTAACAGGGGAATCTTGGATCAAACCAGTAGCGTAGCATGTTTTTCCAGAAGTGTAACCTTCACCGGCAGAAGGTTTCAGAGTCAAGGCCTTAGCCTCAGAGATGTGGTGAATCTTCATTTTGGGGTTCCATTTTTGAGGTAAGTTAGAATCCTCATCAACAGAATTCATGTTCGGAGAAGACCCAATACTTCCTTCAATAACATTAATGGGGTTTGTGATAATCAAATCACACTCAGAAAGTGATTCATTAGTATCATCAAGGTGGGAGTCAGGATTATCATACTCTTCTCCTTTGGTAGGGTTAATCCTTTTCCTAGGTAGAGGACAATAAGGTTTTACATGTCTTGTTTGGTTACAGTTCCAACATAATTTTTCCATTGACTCTGGAGTCTTCTTGACCTCCAAGGTAGTTGGATTAGTGAAAGGGGATTCCTTAGTTTTGGCAGTATACTCTTCCCTGTTCCTAGTGTTTTTTTCCCTGGGGAGTCTGTTGACTCTCTGATCTAGACCATTCATATCAATATTCTCTTCCAACACACCTATCAGGGTAGGAAGATCAGAATCCATAGGCATCCTGCACTTAACACGGTGGTTGATTTGTCCGGGGCATAAGTTGAGAAGTCTTTCATTGACTTCTTATTTATCATCATCCGGGTAAAAACAGTCTAACCTCCTTTTCTGGTCTAAGCACCACTTATGAGGTTTGTCCTTGGATGGATAAAACTGGAATGTTTCAAAAGTTTTGATCATCTTTCTTTTCCAAATCCTACTACCAAATTGTACTTTGATCAATTCTTTCCAACAGCTCCAGGATAAAGATCCAACTTCTTCCCTTTTATTGATAAACCAATCAAGAGCCACTCCTTCAAATATTCTGGGAAATCTTACCACAACTATTGTATCAGGGAGTTCATAAGAAGGAAAGGTATAATCAATAAATTTAATGAAAAGAACATGGTTGTATTCTCCTTCTCCACAGAATTTAGGCCATTCAGTAATGGGTGGAAGTAACTTCAAAGCCTTTTCTATTTCAGGAGTAGGACTGGGCCTCAAAGATTCATCCCTAGTTGTCCTAGTTCTGGCAGGATCACTAGGAGTACTGGTGAACCTAGCAGGTCTAGTTTCTTCCAGGTCAATGACTGGGGAGTTAGTAGAATTAACTTTAAGATCTCTAAGATCATTCTTAATCATACCTAACTCCAAATCAAGTTTGTGATTTAGTAAATCAATTTTGTTAATCAGGTGAGCTGAAAGAATAGGACTAGTTTTCTTAACTTCTTCCTTAAGCTGGTTCATGGTTGCAAGAATATCTTCCTGAATAATTGTTTGGTTATCATCAATATGTTTCATCAGTTCCAACTTACTTGATTTTATACTATCCTTGATTTGTTGTATTTCTAACTCATCAATTCACATAGTCTGAGACTGGGTATCAATCACTCTTTAAATACTCAGACCCAATTTGTCCAATTTTTGATAAACTTTGTCAAAACATTGGCTGATAACCGTAAAATTGTGAGACACAGTTACAGAAAAGCTATTAAGAGCTTCTACATCTAATTGTGGTACACCTTTTTCAACTTCTGGGCTAGGGATATTATGCTGTCCCAATCCTTTGGGTTCCTTAACTTCTGATGGACTGAGGAGCTCTTCTTTTTGGGGTCCTTTCCCTTTAAGGAAGCTAACTGATCCCAAGGATTCCAGTTCTGCACGTAGCCTTCTACTCCTTTCTTTGGGATCAACTTTTGCAGAGAAATCTGAGATTTCTTTGACAGAGAAATAGCTCTTCTCATACCTGGCTGATCCTCCTGGGTCTGAGCCAGTTTGAATTTTACCCAATAGCTGATGTGCTATTTCACTAATACCTTGACTCTTTCCTCCTTGTTTGAGTCCAGCTTGGGTGGCAAAGGAGGACTGGTATCCTCCTGGGATAAGCTTTTGGGAAATAGGTGGTTCTCCAATGCTCTTTTGGTTGAGTTGGTGGCCATTTTTGTCCCGCATGGCACCATAGTCATGGGTTTTAGCCCCCTCATTGCGCTTGCAACTGGAGTCCTTGGGCGTACAGGTTACTCTTGGCATAGATCCATAAAATGGGGCTCTACCTGTTGCACAGGTGTTGAATCTGTTTTGGTAAATGGCACCAGAATAAATGAGTAAGTCTTTTGTCAAAACTTTTGAGAAAAGACTTAAAAATATAAAAAATAATTTTTTTGTGTATTTATATTTTTAATAATTTTTCTATATATATTTTAACTCACTTAAAGTTAAAGTCAACGGTACCAACACTTGGTTGGGATCACAACTGTCCTTGGGGGGTATTCCAATGGGGTCTGAGTGAGTTCCAATCAGATCCTGGGATAAATCCAAGGGTAATTCCAAGGTTACACTGTTTGGGACCTCCTCTAGGAGATCCTGGTCAATGAAATCACCAAAAACCAAATCCACTGAGATGGAAAAAGACAAAAAATATAATTTTAATATTTTTGTGTTTTTACGTGGCAAGATGATTTTTTTAGAAAAATAATCAATTTTATGAGTTTTAGATTTTTCTTTATCTTCAGGATTATTTAGTTTATACATGCAAAGCTTCCTTTGATAAGTTTTCCACTCCTTATGTTGCCTTAATAAAGAATTCAAAATGATAATTCTTTCAACCTCAAGTTCTTTGTCCTTATAACCTGCTGTTTGTAATAAAGCAATTTCTCTTGTTGTTTCTCTGGATTTATCATAAAAGGGACGAAGTTACAGAGTTTTTCTTCTTTTTTTTTAAGAAGGTTCAAATAATAATTGATCAATTCCCCGTTGGTCTTAAGATCCACTAGAGAAACAAATGATCAAAAATATATGTTATAAGTATTTTAACTTATTTTTTTTAAAAAAAATGGACTGGTCCAAGGAACAAATAATCACAGATTAATTATTTAAGGAGATTCCCTGGCCAAAACCCCAGTTGTCAGCTCTCTGATACCAGGAAGCTTGCAGTCCTTTAGCTACAGAGAGTGATAAAAATACTGGAATAATGGTAATAATAATTATTCCAAAAATTAAAGCTTAGAGGCTCAAATAAATAATATAATAAGAGCAGTTGCAAGGTTTAATTGGTTTGGTAATGAAAGGTTTTCAAAATTTATATAAACCAGGGGCCACAGTATTATACTACTGGGGGTCTTTACAGACAAAGCAACCTCTCTTAAAGGGGCCCTTAGGCAGTTTAAGAACCTTGGAATGAAGATGTGTGACTTAGAAAGGGCTTATTCCACTAATGTCCAGGCATAACAGTACACTGGCCTAGACAGGAAGGGAAACACTCACTGTGAGCACTTTATCACAAAAATTCTGCAATAATAGGAAGGTTTTGAGAGCAGATGGGGTGGATTGCCTGACTAAACTTCAAGGTTTTATTGATTTTGAAGAAATCAATAATAATACTACCGACTTGTTCATAAATCACTTGCTTAGAATCTTCATAAGCACTTGAATAACAATGACACGGTGTCTGATTGATAATAATAATTCCTGGTAAACTGATGATGGAATGATGGATCCCAAGAGGTCTGTATGAATACCTTTTTGGCGTGATATTGAGCTTCTAAG
This sequence comes from Puccinia polysora, assembly GCA_025617555.3. Taxonomy (NCBI): domain Eukaryota; kingdom Fungi; phylum Basidiomycota; class Pucciniomycetes; order Pucciniales; family Pucciniaceae; genus Puccinia; species Puccinia polysora. Next base: position 16,634,898 of record CM062622.1, on the reverse strand, counting down.
GGCGCGTAGAGAGAGTTCTGATCATGGTCTGAGGCTGGCAAGACAGTCAGAGAAGAATTGGCACGTCTACTTGGTGCTGTTAGTCAGCTGACTTCTGATCTGCTATATTTCTGTACTATTTTAGCCACAGGATCTGTTAATCTCTTATGCCGTAAATTTGATCATTCTGCAATCATCCTTCATTTGTACTATTAGTATTGATTTAAATTGAACAGATGTGAATTTTTTACCAATTTTCCATCATCTGCTGATCATATAGATAATTTTTAATAATTTTTATGAACACTCCTTGTAGTGTTTTGTGGTCTTCAAAGATCAGAGTCAATGATTTATGTGGTAATCCTTGATCTTTAATTTATTATTAAGAAATTTACTAAAATCAATTTTTATTAATGTTAATTAAGTTATGATCTTTTTAGATTATTACCAATGCATATGTCAACTTGTTACATATGGCAAACAACTCTAATTACGTTGTAGCTCTTTTGAGCGGTACCTGGTTGTCAGATTAGTCACAATGGATCCAGACGCGGGGATCAGTCAGTTCAGATGCCCGCGGGGTGGGATCCGCTGCGTGTGTGGCAGAATTAGCTGTGCGCGGGTCTCTAGTACGGGGGAAACTTCCACTATGAGTATGTAGGGGTATGTAATGATGCAGGGCTGCGCGCGGGAATTGTGACATAACACATTTCAGCTTGTAACTCCTTAAATATACACAACACCTCAATTCTGAGTGAATTTTAGGTGTGAACCCTATCTGTGACAACACGTGTGAAATGTTGAAATGGCAAAAAGGTGCCATACTGGTGTCATAATTTTTAGTAATTTTTCTTTTTAATTATTTTAAAAATTTAAGGACTTGGATTTCAAGGGTGGGGTCAGTGAGTGACCCTACCTAATTTTGGGTGAGGAATCTATTTCCTCAATAATATTGATGGATTCCTCACCCCTTCTTTTGTTAATTGAGATGTTCTTATTTTTTATAGTTTTGTGTTGCTATGACATGTTGCTCTGTACATAGTAGCAAGCTGACACCATTACCTTTAACGCAACAGAGAGTTGCTATTTTCAGGCAAAGTTTGAGCTATGCGGAGTCACTAAGATTGTGCGAAAACACCAGCATCTGCTTTGGGGTGTGCCTTTTGAGCTAAGGTTAGACATGGAGCCCTTGGAACCAATGATCAACTCTCCAACGCTGCCAAAGGCCCCTATGAATAGGTGGGTGGTGTTTTTCATTGGCTGTCCTCTGTAAGTGTGGTACATGTTCTTGGGAAGGGGTTCAAAATTCCCTATGCTCTGTTTGGGTATCCATGGGAGGATCCTTTTGAAGGGGAGGAACCCCTGAATGTGGAATCTCCATTTATCTGTGTAGGTATGGTGGAAGGGAAGGTTGGCCTCCCGCTGCAGCAGTTGGGGCATTATGTGAACTTTTGCTCCTTTTTGCAGGGTCTCCAATTCCATGAAGGTAAAAAGGGAGTGGTAATCTGCTTGAAAAAGCAATGGGAAACAAACTTCTACTTGCAGGAAGGGCTGTTGTGGGGGCAGAGTTCCCCCTTGCCTCTGGTGGTTGCAACATCTAGGAAGGGCCAGGAGGTGATCCTGAGGTTTCTAAATGACAAACTTGGACACCGGGGCAGGATTGAAACACAGAGAAGGGTGAAGGCAAGGTTCTGGTGGCCAGGGATGGTGTGTGCAGTGCGGGAGTTGGTGAGTTGTGTGAAGCCTGTCAGAAGTGGAGTTTGAGGCTTCCCAGGGAGGTGGGTCACCCCACGGGAGAGGAAACGTTGTTTGGGGGGGTGTCCCTTGATGTGGTCCACATAAAGGCAAGAAATTTTGTGTAACTGCTTTTTGGCAGGACAATCTATTGGGTTAGGTTGAGGCTTTTCCTCTGGTAAAGGTGTTGGCAGAGAAAGTTACTCATTTTTTGGAGGAAGATTGGTTTGTGTTGTAAGACTCCAAATGGTGCTAGGCTATGGCAGTTCAATGGAGGGGAAAGGTGCTGTTTAGGCTGCCCTCCTGAGTGTTACAAAAATATTTAAATGTAACCAAGATCAAGGTCCAGAACCTGGTAAATTAGGAATCCAGGAGTAGAGGATAAAGACAATAATAGTTTGGTAGCGATGGAACAGCACTATCTGAGACAAGATTATGCAGGGAAAAACTTGAACAAAAGAAGTTTAAGTCTGCTTAGAGTTCAAGGAACAAAAGCTGTTGTATGTAAACAACGCCCACAAGCTAATAACTCCGGTCGTCAGCAGAAGATTGGGGATGATCAACTCAAACCCAACCAACCTCCAGGTTCTCAATTAACCTGCCCAAATCTCAGCAATAAAGCGCTTGAAGGGTACCAGATAACTGAGGTTGGCTGTAAAAGACAAAGCACAATGTTTAAGAAGCTCTAAAAGCAAACAGTAACTGATTTGAAGCAAGGATAACCTCAACACTTCTCAAGGGACTCAAGAGTAGGCTGGCAGAATGCAACTCCAAAGAAAATAAAGGGAGGTATAACACTCCAGGTCTTAAGCTTAATAAGACCTCTTCAATCAATTGTGATTGGCTCCAGAAAGATGATCAGGGATCAGGACCAGTATGGTCAGAAAAAGGGATCAAGCAGTGGTATAACACACTCAAAAATTCCAACAGGCAGAATTTTTGTTCAACCAGCAAGGCTGTTGGTTGGTGATAAGGATCAGGCCACAGAGGGGCAAAGACTCAGGGTCAAGAATGGATCAGGGGGCAATCAGAGATATACCCAGGATAAGGATCAGGATCTTAATTTAACAATAATGGGGGGAACATAGGCACACAATCCTATGGATGAATTTTTATGATGATATGATGATGAATGGGATTGGTGATGGATGGCAGCATGAGGATGGCAATGGCAATGGCGATGGATGGTTGAAAAATCATAAAAAAATTAAAATCTCCGCACTGGTCAGGGTGTCCAGGATGGGGAACCACATCTCTCCCCAACTTACAGACTGTCCCTAGTCTGATCCCAAGTTTGATGCCATAAAAAAGAAAGGAAAGAAAGATGATTGAAAACAAAGAATGGCCATTTTGATCATGCAAGTGGTTGAAAAAGAATATGTTGATCCGTCCAAAGATCCTAGAAGGGGCTGAGATAAAATGAAGAAGGCGTCCCAGGTGCTCACATGCGTGGCATGAATTAGAGTTTCACAAAAAAACGCAGCAGATGACCCTGGTGGTGCACAATTGGGAGGACTTACTTTTGGAACAAGTTGCCTCCACAAGAATGAAATTTCTTGATCTGATCAGCAGAGACCCTTCTGGCCATCTGAGTACCATCCAGTTCCTCCAAAACATATGATCCACCTCTAACTTGAAGGATCACTTGGTAAGGACCATTCCAGCGGTTAGAGAAAAGCTTTTCCCACTGAGTTTCCAAGGAACAATTATAAGCTAAGACTAGATCCCCAGGGTTCAAGGGATCCCTGATTTGCTTCAAATGCTTGTCTTCGCAATACTGAACTGATTTTTCCATAGACTCCATCATCTTCTGATAAGCTTCATTACAGACATCTTCACTCCTTTCCAGCTGCTTGGATCTGGCAACTAATAGATCAGTGGTGGAAGAAACCTTTTCCAAAGAAATACCTAAGAAAGATTGCATTTCCAGATCCAGAGGAAGGACAGCCCTTTGACCAAAAATGATTTTTTAAGGTGAGTAGCCAGTGGTTTGTTTGGTTGAAATTCAATCAGAGATGAGGAACAGGGGGAGGAATTTGCAAAAATTCTTTCCACTTTCACCAGCCAGTTTGCCAAGAGCAGCCTTCAAAGAAGCATGGCCTCTTTCCACCATGCCTTGGCCTTCAGGATAATAAGGAGTGGTCACCCTATTTTGACCAGGAATTGATTGGATCATATCAGCCAGTTTACCACCAAACTCGGAGCCGCCATCAGTCAAATAAGATTGTGCCAAGCCATAACACATCTTCCAAGTCTCATAAAGGAAAGCTGCTACTGATTCAGAGCTGAGGTTATTAAGAAACTTTGCTTCAACCCATCCAGAAAAATCATCTCTAGCCACAATGAGGTACTTAGCTCCACCAGCCTTAATGAGAACCACAGCCATAGCAATCCTCCCAAAGACAGTGGACTCTCCAGTAGGGTAACAAATTTACGCCGGACACCTAAGATCATGTTTCTGGCACACTTCACAACTCCTGCACCATTGAGAGACGGATTTCTTCAGAGATGGCCACCAAAATTGTTTGGATATTCATTGATAAGTTTTGGTTTCCCCACAATGACCAAGGCCTTCATGAAGACTTTCCAGGATCAAATCTTCCTTGGAAGGGATAGTGACCACAAAAATTGCACAAGGAGTTCCTCTTTTCATAATCCTGGTGCCTTGAAAAAAGAAGTTGGAGGACTTCCTCTTGAGAGATCAAAAATCTTTAGCAGAGATATCAGGGGGTCTTTGGAGAGTTGAAAGGTACTGCTCTAACTTAAGCCAGAAACCTTGCTGGAAACCAGAGTAATCTTGGGAGGAGAGAGCAAAAACAGGGAAGACCAAGGGTTCTTCCTCATTGAAATCTATTCCAACATCTGATTCATCATCTCCAAGAGGGTGTCGAGATAAACCATCAGGCATGGTGAAAGATTTTCCAGGCCTGTGAACAATATCAAAAGAGAACGACTGGATGAAAGCCACCCAACAAGTCATTGGAGCATTTGGAAGGCTGGGGGCATTGATCATTTCAATAATGGATTGTGCATTGACTTTTAACTCAAAGTGTTGACCCCAAAGGACAGTCTGGAGCTTCTTCAACATTTGGGCCACACTGCAAAGTTCCAGTTTTGGCTGGGAGTACCTGGATTCCACATCTGAGAAAAGAAGATATTCATACAGAGCAGGAAAATCCAAACCATTTTCATCTCCCTGAGTAAGGACAGCCCCAACAGATTGATAACTAGAGTCCACTGCCAGCTTGATCTTCCCAGCTCCAGGTCCATAAGTGATCTTTTTCAAAACAATGTCTTTCCCAACAATTGTTTTGAGTATCTGGAATGATTGTTTGCAAGCGTGGTTCCAAAGCCATTCAGCATCCTTCCTGGTTAGACAATGCAAGGGTGCACAGATTTCGGATAGTGAGGGAATGAAGATCCTGACATAAGTTACAACACCTAGGAAACCTCTAACTTCTGTTGGATTTATTGGAGTAGGCCAGGAGATGATTTTGTTTGCTTTAGAGGGTGCCATCCTTCTTCCTTCCTTGCAGACTATATGACCAACAATTTCCAAGGCAGGGACACAGGCGGAAAGTTTTGATCCAGAGACAGTAAGGCCAGATTCCTCAATTTGAAACAAAATTATTTCCAAGATAGTAGCATACTCCCAGATAAATTGTTGGATTCCTGAGTGCCAAGGTAAGAGCTCATTATCATAGTCAGAAACTGGACCTTTAATCCCACCATCATCAATAAAGATACCCGCATGATCTGGGATTTTTTCCTGGAGGATCCACATCATCTGAGCCTGATAGACTGCAACCAAGTTGGTGGCACCTTGAGGCAATTGAGTCAGTTTAAATTGACCAAGGGGAGTATCAAAAGTAGTGAGGGGATGAGAAATAGGATGCCAGGATTGTTTGTCATAGCCGCCCATAATGTCACCTAGACCATAGCAAGCTCTCCCAGAGAAGGATTTGACAAATTCTTCAGTAGCAGGAGGCACCCCAGAGTCTTTAATAGTAACTTTATTAAGAGGTTGAATATCATGAACTACTCTAAGTTTACCATTACTCTTTAGAACACAGAAAACAGGACTGGAATAGCTAGAAGTCAATTGTTTGTATAAACTGGTTTGGACTTGTTCACGGACCAACTTGATGAATTCGTTGACTTTAGCAGCAGGAATTGGGATCTTTTTCTTTTGCCAAGGATCATGTTCAACTACAGGGATGATGTAAGGGAGACCATAGGATTCTTTCAAGAGACCTCTCTCTTCTTCACAGAAAGCAATGGATTTTTCCCTAAGAGCTAGGACATTTTTAATCAAATTTAAATCATAAGGAAGAAGCCATCCATCTGGACCAAATTTGACCACTTTGAGATTTTCTTCAGTAACCCGACCAGAGGGAATGAATGGACCAGTGAGGGATTTGGATAGACCACAGTAAGGATCGCGGGATAGAGGAGGACACATAAGGGGAGGATTGAGGTTGAGAGGCATTGGTTGGTTGACTTGCTGGACCTTCTTTTCAACTGGTTTGTACTTGGTGGAAAAGGAGTGGAATCCTTGCTTCCTCCAAGCATTGACCAGTGAGACCTGACTACAAAAACTGAGACCATGTTCCAACATCTTCAAAGTTCAATGTTCTGCTGCGTCCTTGAAAGGTGCCTTCTCAATAAAAGAGGATCCAAAAGATAACACATTGCTCACATGTGTGGCACCGGGTAGAGTTTTGAAAATGCCAGTAGTAGAAGCCCCTGGTGGTGCACAATTGGGAGGACTTACTTCTACCCCAAATTGCCTCCACCTAAGACCATACTCCTTCATACCAAAGCCACCAAGAAAAGAATCAAGATCAAGATCTAGTTTAGACTCATTGCGGAGATTCAAAACCCAAACAGAGGATGATTTATCAGGCTGAAAAGAAAAAGGAAAAGAAGATAGAACAGATCCAGACAGAGAAAAAATATTTTGGGATTTTCGGATTTTTCATGTGTTTGATTTTTGATCTTATTTGGATGAGAAAGAAATGATGAGGAAAAAGAAAGATATGCCTCTGAGGTAGGAGTTGGTCCATGAGTTGAAGTCTGAGTCTGAGAAGAACTACAACTATCAGTAGGGCCAACTATTCTGCTAAAAAATGAGGATGAGAGGAATTAGAGTTTTCTTTCTGCTTTCCCTTCAGGAAAGATATGGGAGGATGACCAGGGAAGTCTCTTTCCCAACAACCAGAATCCAGAGAACAAAGAGGAACTTCAATCTTTCTTCCATCAGCATCAGAAAGGAGAATTCTCTCCCCAACTTGATCAGAAAACATCAGGGTAGCACCAAAGTCCATTAAGAAAGGCCTTCCCAAGATCATGGAACCATCCAGACGAGTGATCCAGAAGTGAAAGGTGCCAACAATATTTTGACCGATTCAAACAGGGATATCCTCAGCAATACCAACCAGCTCACAGGACTGGTTCCCTATTCCATACACAGCAGAATTGAAACTGACCCTTGGGCTAAGTTTAAGCTTGCAGGCCATGGAGTCCGAAATCAAGTTGAGCTGAGAACCCGAATCCACAAGGAGAGAGACCGTTTTTGTTGAATCACCAAGATAACATGGGAGAAAGCCAAGAGGAAAGGAATACAGGTTGGTATCTGAAGAGGGATCTTTTCCACCAGAATCCTCCATCAGAGTACCAGAGGAGACCTTAAATTTGTCCTGACCAATCTCCACACGTCAACAAGAAACCCATTTCTTCATCCCTTCAGCCACAGATGGAGAGATTGACAGGAGTTCAGCAACAGATATATCAGGAATTTTAAGATCAAAAATTTTCTTTAATAATCCTTCCAGAGCATTAGGGCATTCCTTGGAGATGCCCCTCTCAAATCAAACTTTGGGCTGGGTGGAGGGAGGAAGATCAGATGAAATAGGTGCTGGAAGAGGATCTGAGGGTTGGACAGGTTGAGGAGGGGGAAGATCAGAGTTGTCCTGGAACCTTTCCATAAGTGGTTTCCTTTCTACTTCCATGTCTTCACATCAGAGGTAGGAGGCTCAGGTGAAGATCAAAGTTTAACGGGTTTTTGCAGGATTGAGGATGGAACAGGAGGAGACTTATGAGGTTTTGGTTCCTCATGGCATTTCCTAGCTGGATCAGATTTATAGGTGCCAGGGAAGCTGGAAGAAGTGATAGCTGGAGGATACCAAGGTTTCAGAGTTCCACAGGATGATCAAAAATCCACAGAGACCAAGGATGCCTTCTTGGGAGTTGGTGGTTGGTATGAGGCCACCACATGAAGGATTGGACGAGATGAATCAAAAGGGATCAAAGTACCATTAGGAAGGAAGAAATTATTTCCCTTCTGCTCTACTAACCTCTCCTCCTTGTCCTTCTGGAGTTCAGGACATCTACTAGTACCATGGCCTTTCCTATGGAAATAATAACAGACTAGAGTAGATTTAGAAACAGAATCAGCAGGTTTAGGAGTGGCTAAAAAGGATATTTTCTGATCTATTTTATTCTCAAATGCCTGAAGTAATTTAGTGATCTCATCTATAGTAGGTGTCTCCTGGTGGGTCTGAGGATTGGGTTTAGGTTGGTGATTAGCTTCCATCTTATTCATGATTTCGTGAGATGCTTGAAAAGAGGGGGCAAGGACTTGTTCAGTGATTTTAGGTCTTTCAAAGGTGAGAGCTGTTTGACCTTTCATCACTTTATCCACAGTATTACTAAGAACCATGAAAGCAGGGAGCTTGAACCAATTATCTCTTGTTGTGATCATGGATCCAGATTTCACCAATTCATCCTTAATTCTTTCCTGCACTCCTGGAGAGAAAGACTGAAAAAATTGCACTCAAATTTTGTCCAACATATCAATGTGGTTGTTCAAAATAAGATAGGACTGGATAGGGTCCCAAGATTTTCTGAAAGCTTGATAGTCAGAGGCTAAGGAGATACCACCATTTGAGACCCATTGAGAGACTAGGGCATCCAAGTCTTGCAAAGTAAATCTGGCTACATCTATTTTTCCCCAATGGGCCAACATAGCCTCCAGTTATGATTTTTAAATCCATCAAACAATTTTATAACCTCCATAACTTTGTCAGAAGAGATAAAAAATTATAACTGATAAGCCATATCATGTTCACTGGCACCATCCATTCAGCAGCCATCTTGTAGGAGTCCAGGAATTGTTGAACATTGGTCCCATTCAAGCCTAATTTTTTGTTCTGAGGTTTGATTTTGACCATTGTGGCCCAAAAAGATGAGGGGGATCCAGCAGATTCCATGTTGAAGGGTTCCTAAGTGATCCAAAAGAGCAGAGTTACAAGGTGGCTCACAAGTGTGGCAAGAGTAGAGTTTTACAAAAACAACAAGGATCTTGCCCAGATGGTGCACAATTGGGAGGACTTAATTCTGGACCAAGTTGCCTCCACAGATCAGATCTGAAAAAAGAACAAAAAAAAAAGAAAGAAAAGAAAAAAAATTGGATCAGATTTTGGAGTTGATTCTTCAAGTTGGGACTGTAAATCCCAAGGTTGCTGGTTTGATCCCGGCCTGGGGGACCAAATGAAACACTCCAAACAGTGCTAGACCGTAGCAGTTCTGTGGAGGGGAAAGGTGCTGTTTAGTCTGCCCTCCTGAGTGTTACAAAAATATTTAAATGTAACCAAGATCAAGGTCCAGAACCTGGTAAATTAGGAATCCAGGAGTAGAGGATAAAGACAATAATATTTTGGTAGTGATGGAACAGCACTATCTGAGACAAGATTATGCAGGGAAAAACTTGAACAAAAGAAGTTAAAGTCTGCTTAGAGTTCAAGGAACAAAAGCTGTTGTATGTAAACAACGCCCACAAGCTAATAACTCTGGTCATCAGCAGAAGATTGGGGATGATCAACTCAAACCCAACCAACCTCCAGGTTCTCAATGAACCTGCCCAACTCTCCGCAATAAAGCGCTTGAAGGGTACCAGATAACTGAGGTTGGCTGTAAAAGACAAAGCACAATGTTTAAGAAGCTCTAAAAGCAAACAGTAACTGATTTGAAGCAAGGATAACCTCAACACTTCTCAAGGGACTCAAGAGTAGGCTGGCAGAATGCAACTTCAAAGAAAATAAAGGGAGGTATAACACTCCAGGTCTTAAGCTTAATAAGACCTCTTCAATCAATTGTGATTGGCTCCAGAAAGATGATCAGGGATCAGGACCAGTATGGTCAGAGAAAGGGATCAAGGAGTGGTATAACACACTCAAAAATTCCAACAGACAGAATTTTTCTTCAAGCAGCAAGGCTATTGTTTGGTGATAAGGATCAGGCCACAGAGGGCAAAGACTAAGGGTCAAGAATGGATCTGGGGGAAATCAGAGATATACCCAGGATAAGGATCAGGATCTTAATTTCACGATAATGGGGGGAACATAGCCACACACTCCCATGGACAAATTTCTATGATGATATGATGATGAATTGGATCAGTGATGGATGGCAGCATGAGGATGACGATGGCAATGGCAATGGATGGTTTTTTTTTTTTTTTTTTTTTTTTTTGATAATCATACCTATGAATGATGATAAGGAAAAATCATAAAAAAATCAAAATCTCTGCACTGGCCAGGGTGTCCAGGATGGGGAATCACAGCGTGGTAAGGTTTGCTTTTCCTGGTCACCTTTGATGGTGGAGCAGAGTTCCGGGGGGGTTTGATGACACTTGCTCAGAGTTGCAGAGCAAAGTTTGCATGGGTAACCAAGTACTATCCAGAGGTCGCTGGGATGATAAAATGCAGTCATAAACCAATCAAGGACGTGTTGGTGAATATGTGCCAGGAGGAAGGCAAGGAGCCGCAAGAGATCCTTCTGGCGGTTCTCTTTGTGGACAGGATCTCTGTTAAGCACTTGATGGGATACTTGCCTTATGAACTCTTCTACAGGCAGCGCCTGGTGCTTCCAGTGGACATGGAGTTGGAGAATTTCCTGGGTGTGGATTGTTGAAAGGTGAATAGCTCTGCAAGCTTGCGGAGGCGCAAGCAAAACAGCTTCTCAGACGGGATGAGAAGCTGGAAAAGGCAATGGAAAGGTTGAAGAAGACTAAGATGGTGTTTGTCTGCTTTTGGGACAAGCGCTTTTCCCATTGCCTCCGGACCTGTTGATGAAGGGGGACTTTGTCTTGTTATAAAACCCGTGTGGTGGTTATTTATAGACACAGAGGCAAGGAGCTCACTACTGGACATTTGACTGGGAGAAGCTCAGCTGTGGGTGGAAGTCCACAGTACAATGGGATCAGAGAAGCATTTTGGTGGACTTTCTATTCTGGAGTACAATAGCTCAGGGCTTGGAGTTGGTGCAGCATGCACCTTTTGCGGGAAAAATGACAAGAATGGGCCGGAGGTTTTGCCTTTTGCAGGTATACCGCGGTCAAACATAACTTAAGCAAGTGATTGAAGCCACAAAGTACAGATTAGGTCAATTATGGGATATGCACTGAGATTGCGGAGCGCTGTGTTGCAATAAACACCAAAGTTGAGGAGGAAGCGTGCGGATTGTTAAGGATTCATATTTATTCCCTATGCGGGATCGGGAGCGATCTGCTAGGGAAGATCAAGGAGGATCTGTCCTTAGTAATGCTTTGGAGCAACTCAAATGTTAGGGGGAATTTGCAAAATGATCATGGAATCTACTGCAAATCATCGGATTGGGTAAAGATTGGACTATTGGTAAGGAGGGTCAGTGCAAACGCATGGAGGAGGTGGGAAAAGGTGTCTTTTTTTAGCAGTTCACTTTTGTTTTTTGGAGTAGCAAACGTGGGTCAATGTGGAATGCACAAGAAAAGAGGGGTCTTTCATTCACAGCATGGATTCTTTTGTTGTATATATAGGGAAGCATTCCTTTGGTTGTAGGAGGACATAATTATATGACATTTTGGGGGGAGAGTTCATGAAATTTGGAGATTACCTTTATCAGATAATATCATGGCTTATTATAGTGTTATTCCTTTCTTCTGTGAATTTGGAGTGTAGTTACCAGCAAGACTTCTTGGAGGTCATATTTAGGGAAATATTTCAAGTGCGGAGCTTTTTGGGGAGTCCCTCTTGTTTGTTTACTAATATTTCTTTGCAAGTTAGCTTTAGTGGTATCTGGCTTGCTTGTGGAAGCGGAGTTTGATTAGGAAGTGCAGAGGTACAGGAGTGTAACTCAAGGGCTAGTTGGCTTCTTTCCGGAACTTGGAGAAAGATTGTTGCAGAGAACTTTATATTTTTGCGGGGAATTTACCAAACACATAATCTCTTTCCACAAATTAGGGTTCTGTCTGGGAAATTACTTTCTCTTCTATAATAACTGGTACTGTCTGCGGAGAAATTTTATTTTAGTTTATTTTTTTATTCTTTCTTTTACAACAAGACAATGGGAGCTCTTGAGTCTGGTTTGGTTGACTCACTTCCAACTGTCACACAACCACCCCACGTACTATAGGGCAATTCTTAGATGATTGTGAGCGCAAAGGAATACCAAGTGCAACGGCAAGTGCAAATAGCAAGACCCAGTTGCAAAGTGCAAACTTGTTTATGCCACTCAACAAACGGCAAGATGAATGGAATGTGTTCCGAAGAAGGAAACTCAACCTGAGTCCAATGTGATAACTAGGTTGCATCAAAATGCAAGAACGTATGAAATTAACTAACTGAGGAGACAATCATCAGGCAAGGGGATAGCCCTTATAAGGTAATCCAAAGTGACTAGATACAACCTGGTGATGAGCTAACTACAGGTGAAGCGGTGAGGCAATGAATGACAGGAACAGAATAGGAAATGAAGCAGTGGTATAGATTCAAGTTCTTAGCGTAAGTGCAAGACAATAGAATCTGAGCGTACAATTGCATAAAAAATTGGGATAGGAGCAAGCGAAATTGAAGGTAATGCAAATGAGAGGTAATAGTGTATGCAGGGTAGGAACTAGTCCAATTGAAAACTATACAGTAGTGATGGCTTGGTTAGACATAGATGCAAACTAACAAACAATGCATCACCAAAGATGGAATTCCGAGGCTTTTGATTGACCAGGGAAGGAGATTGTATCTCATAATGGATGGCCGACTGGTATGGAGTTAAAGGCAAGGTTTGCAAGTATATACTGAGTTGGTTGCCAAGATTGGAAGTTCAGCGCGAGCCAGAGGAAATAGCAGATCGCACCATTGATGTTGTGCTTTTATTTGTGTCACGCTTTTAGACTGAGGTAGATGGTACTGAGGAGAGGATATGTCAAAGTGGTGAAGACAATAATTGGTAAGTGCAAAGCGTGACAGTTGCCCGGGTATAAAGACGCGAGCTCCTGCAAGCGTTCAGGTAAATTTTCCCATTGATTTTAAGTCGTTTAATTATCACTGTATACCCTTATACATTACTTAATTCATTACTTAATAGATTTTTATAAATTTTTTAAGAATTTTGTCATTGTCGTCCCGCCGTTGCAAAAACTGTATTTGCCGCAAAAAGCAATGTATTCCCAGTACTGCCGTCCAAGGTCTCCAAGGCAAATGCAAGCAATGTTTCCTATGCAAGGTGGCGTGCAACTTCCATATAAATGTCAAGTCAACTGTTGAGGGTCCTTTGGAATCATCGAGGGAGATGCAAAGTCGTAGGTCCGCGCCAAGGGTTAATTACGAGATACCACCATTGCCGGATATCAAATACTTGGGGACGCGAGTTCCTGGTGAGTACTAATCAGGACTAACTAATGAACTTGAAATAGTAACTAATTTTTTGCTTGTTTGCTAGTGTTGCCTTGTTTTCAAAGATATACTACCAACACACCACCACCACCACCACCACCTTACTGGGGACCGCCGACTGAAATCCCGGGGACCCAGATGAATGCCAAGGTGCAAGGCGAGGTATCCGGTGCGGAACCAATAGGAGTTTTAAACAAGGAAGCGAGCGAGGGAGAAGAAAACGCAGCGGAAAGAGAAGCAGAAAGAGAAGCAGAAAATGGGGGAAACGGAAGTGGAGAGAACAAAGAGGAAGCGGGTGAATTAGAAGAAGGAAATGAAGGAGATGGAAGGTAGGAATTGGCTGGGACAGAAGGAATGGAGGGCCAAGGCAAAACGGATCCGGTGCAAATCGTATTGCCGGTCAAAACAAATGTGAGGCGCCTGACGGACGATATTGGAGAAGGCACGTTGGGTGGCCAAAGGAAGAGAGCGTATGAAGAGCTCTTGGAGGAAGGTGGATGGAATGCTCAGCCAAAGCAAGCTTGGGTTGCAAGGTGCAAGGAGATTTTTGAGAGGCACATTGTAACAGAGGTGCTGGTACTTCAAAGAATGTCCGCCTTGATCAATGATGAAGACCTTGATACCTTTAGGTCCATGGTTGCGGAATTGATGGCAAATTGGGAGGATGAGGAAAAAGAAATAAAAGAACCTTTGTAATTTTAATATATATATATATATATATATTTTATATATTAAAATATAGAATTATTATTTTATTTTATTTATTTATTTTTTTTAATAATAAGTGTAAATGAAGGGAGAATGAGAAAAGAATAACAAAGTGAGATGGAGGAATTAACTGATGAAATGATGGTGAAATAAGATGAGTTTTAATGGGATGGAATATGAAATGGAATGTGATTGAGTAAGATAAATTTGGAATGGAATGAAATGGGATTGGATGAGATGAAATGTGGAGTGGAATGGAATGGGATTGGATGGGATGAAATGTGGAGTGGAATGGAATGGAATTGGATGGGATTGGATGGGAAAGAATCATGATTGCCAAGGTTTGCAAGGGTAGCTCACATGGAATTCTTGAATCAAATTGGGTGAATTGCGAAGATGATGGGCTGGTTCCCACAAGGTGCCATCTTTGTTGCACTGGAAGCCAGACCGTTCAACAAGGTATTGAAGTTTTCCTTTGCGTAACCTGGAATCCAGAATACGGCTTACTTCCCACTCTTGATGATGGAGGACAGTGACCGGTTCAGGAGGGGGATGAGTCTTGCCTGGGTATAGGACTTGAGCTGGCTCTAGGAGGGACACATGAAAGACCGGGTGGATACCTTGCCATTTTGCAGGTAAAGTAAGTTTAAAGGCATTAGAGGAGATGACTGATTCTACTTTAAAGGGGCCAAGCTTTCTTTTGGAGAGTTTGCAAGTTGGGCGAGTGCTGCAAATGTTGCAAGCATCAAGCCATACTTGATCTCCTACTGCAAAGGTTGGAGCCAAAGTGCAAGATCAATCTGCTTGCTCTTTATGGCGCTGGTTTGCTTCTTCAAGGTTGGTTCAAAGTTGCAATTGAAGGGATTGAGTTTGTTCAAGGTAATTGGTAGCAGGTTGAGAAGGTGCTATGTGAAGGGAAGAGAAAGTTGGGTTTCTACCATAAAGTGTTTGGAAGGGCAACTGTTTGGTGGAGGAATGAGTGGAGTTGTTGTAGGAGAATTTGGCAAGTGGGAGCCATTGCGTTCAGTCATCTTGTTGATAGGCGACATACATTCAAAGATATTGTTCAAGGATCTGATTAACTCGCTTGGTTTTCCCATCCGTTTGCGGGTGGCAAGCCGTTGATAAATTGCAAGTGATCTTCAAATGTTGGCATAGCAAGGTCCAGAAGCTTGAGACAAACAGAGATCCACGATCACTAACTATATTATCAGGGAGGCTATGTTTCAAAAATACATATTCTATGAACAAGTTAGCCAAGTCTTCTGAAGAGGCCATCACATTACTGCGTAAAAATAAAGCCATCTTTGAGAAACAATCTACTATTACTAGAATAGCATCATATCCACTAGAAGAAGTTAATTGAGAGATGAAATCCATAGACAGCGAGTGCCAAGGACAGGTCCGAATTGGAAGTGGCTGGAGCAGCCCATACTTCCGGTGTTTCAAGGACTTGTTACGATGGCAATCATAGCACGTGCTAACATATTCTTTTACTTCTTTGGTCATACCAGGCCAGTAGAAGTCTCGCGCAATCAATTGGTGGGTTTTATCCTGCCCATAATGACCAGAAAGCGGAGAATCATGCCGTGACTCGAAGATATCTAACTTAATGCAAGAATTATCTGGTACTACTATACAATTATCATAAACTAAAAAGTCATTATCATCTATACTGTAATAACTATCTAATAAGTTTGCACTTTTGCAAATTTTGATGCACTTGGGGTTGTCGCATTGATCTTGTCAGA
Organism: Puccinia polysora; assembly: GCA_025617555.3. Taxonomy (NCBI): domain Eukaryota; kingdom Fungi; phylum Basidiomycota; class Pucciniomycetes; order Pucciniales; family Pucciniaceae; genus Puccinia; species Puccinia polysora. The sequence continues at coordinate 16,619,018 of CM062622.1, read as the reverse complement.
GTTTGGAAGCCAAATCTTGTAAGCAAGCAATGATAAAACTGAGTTGGGAAGATTGGGTTGAGAAGAGTGTCCTAACCTTTTCAGGATTGTTTTTGGCAAAGGTGCTCCCCCCCCTGGGTAAACGTTGTCCCAACGTGATAAAGCATCAGGAACTACCGCTTGTTTCCCAGGACGGTACGTGATTGTAAAGTGGAACTTGGAGAGGTATTCGGCCCAACGTGCCTGTCTACGTGTGAGGACTTTTGAACTCATGAAATACTTCAAAGAATTATTATCAGTTAAAACCTCAAAGGATTCCCTAAGACTCAAAAGGTATGAATTCCATTTCTTCAAGCAATAAACAATTGCGAGAATTTCCTTGTCATGAAACTCACAGTTAAGCTCTGCAGCAAGCAACTTGTGAGACTCAAAAGCTACGGGGTGAAAGAGAGAAGTGGAAGAAGAAAACTGCGAGATGACTCCTGCAATCGCATAGTCGCTTGCGTCTGTTTTGACAATAGTGTGAGCTAGCTCGTTGAAGTGAGCGAGTATCAGAGCAGTGGTGAACGCTTTCTTCAGAGCTTCAAACTCCGAAGCAGCCTGTTTGGTAAAAATAAAAGGAGTGTCTTTTTGAAGAAGGTTAGTAAGATTAACGGTTTTTTTGGCGTAACGCGCAATAAACCTTCTATATAAATTACTGAAACCAAGGAAGAATTGAAGAGATTTAACCAAAGAAGGTGGGGGCCAGTCCAATATGCGTTTGCTCTTGGCTGGATCCATTGATAGTCCTTGCTGCGAGACTAAAACACCTAGAAAATGAAGATAAGAGGAATGGAACTTGCACTTAGAGGCTTTTGCAAACAGGTCATTCTTGTGAAGTTGCTTTAGCACCTCTTGCACATGTGCAATGTGATCTTTGAGGTTTCTTGAGTAGACTAGTATATCATTGAGATATACCACAAGGTATTTACCTACAAAATCGGAGAAAATGTTGTTGACAAAATGTTGAAAAGTGGAAGGAGTTTTGCAGAGGCCAAAAGGCATGACGGTATACTCATAACTGCTAAACCGGGTTCTCATTGCAGTCAAATACTCATGACCTTCCTTAATGCGAATTAGGTTATAGGCACCTCAAAGGTCTAACTTTGAGAAATAAGTAGCTCCATGGAAGAGGGTAAGGAGATGTGACATAGGCGGTACTGGATAGGCATTCTTCCGGGTTACCTGGTTCAGTTTCCTGTAGTCAACACAAAGGCAAAGTCCGCCGTCCTTTTTTGGTACAAATAGGACAGGGGAACCAGTGTTCAAATTGCTTGGTTGAAGAAATCCTTTTGCTACATTTTCCGCAATGTAGTCTTGAAGCACAATTGATTCTTGCATCAAGAGAGAGTAAACTTGTCCTGGTGCCGGAGGTGGGCCAGTAAGTTCAATCTTGTGATTGTAAGGACAGGATGGAGGCTGTTTATCTGATTTTTCAGCTGAAAAGACGTCAGCAAAGTCATGATAAACCAAAGGTAAAGACTCTCAAATGATTTCTAAATCTTCAATCTTGTCATCTTTGAGAAATGGGTTTGAGGTGCTTGCATGGTGCGAGAGGATTAGGGAGCTCAAAATACACCTTTTGGTTGGTGTCTGTTTCTCTTTGAAGGAACAGGAAAGAGGTAAGCTGGATAGGTAAGCAATAACTCCTAAATCTGAAGGGGGAATTTGAGAATGAAGGTCAGGATATTGCAAATCTCCTGGCAGAAAAGTGTCATCCAACTCAATGAAAGTTTCAGGTAGGCTGTTTAATTCCTGATTGACCTAAAGGTTAGTGTTCTGGGGGTGCAAGGTTCAAAGGTTAATTACTCCTTCTTGCCAATTCACATCCAGATTCCAGTAAACTAGGAAATCATGGCCTAGAATGGTATCATCCATTCCGGGTATATCCAAGACAAATAAATCCCATTTGAAGCTGGGGAAATTGGAAAATGCAAAGGTCCATTTTGCCTTTTGGGAAACCCAATAAGATGGTTCAGTCGCACTACTTACTAGATAGATGGGAAATTTATCTATCTCGGAACGCGTAAGATTTTTTGAAGTGGCGAAAGATTCACTGATGAAGAAAACATTAGAGCCGGAATCAAGTAAAAATTGATAAGGAGTGTTGTGGGAATGGAATAGGATAAATCTTGAACTTGGAGCACCTAGTGACTTGCAAGTGCAAAGATTTACTCGCGGTGATTTAGATAATGTGTATTTTCCTTGCGAGTATCATAAAAACTACAAGCTAATTTTTTGACTGCTTGGCCGCTTCGCACAGCTTTCAAAATCATGTTTACCTCCACAATACATACACAGCCCGTTCTTTTCCCTTCGCAGACGTTCCTCACTTCGAAGCATCCCGTTTTCCTTGTCCAAGAACTTTGGAGTTTCAGCAACGGCTTTCCCTTTTGAGTTGGAGTTCAAAGTCGGGGTTGGTTTGGATGGTTTTGGGTTCCTCGTGTTTTGCTTCAAGGAGTCGTCCACCCTTGGAGCCAAGGTGGATGGTCCATGGTCGTTTCGCCAAGAGCGATTCTTTTCATGATAGCCATTATCAAGATCAATCACTCAATCAATTAGCTGCTGAAGCAAGGTTGTCTTATGACCCCCAACTGCAATCTGTTCAATTAAGCGTGCCGGTAAACCCTTTCGGAAATGGAATAGAAGAGCGGCCTTGTTCCACTGGATGCAAGACTGAAAGGTTTGAAAATGAGAAATATAAACGGAAGCTCTACTATTCTCCTTCATAACTAAACTATTAAGTTTGTATTTGGCGTTTTGAACTTCATTGGGATTGCCAAACAGGGTGAAAAATTTTTACTCACACTTGTCCCAGTTGTTGAGAATACAAGTGGGACTGTCGTTGGACAAAAGTTTTAGGTACGGTTCAAACCACTGCGAGGCTCTTCCTCCTAAGAAGGACAAAGCATACATAACTTTATGTCTATCAGAAGGGAAATTGTTGGAGTTGTTTGAAAAGATGATTTTACAAGACTGTAGGTAGGATCTCAGCTTATGAGGGTGTTCTCCTGTAAAGTGATCAGGTTTTTTCATGCCTGGAGTGCAAAAACTAGGAGTTCTTGGACTAGATTGCTGGGCACCATGAGTGAGGGCCTGGATCAATGTTGAAAGCAGGGTTGGAGCATCGGGCTCAAGAGCAGTAGTGTGAACCCCTGGTCTACCACAAGTCAAGGTTTCATCAGAAGAATGGTCGGAGTCTGAAATTCCGCGAGAGGGTCCGTCGGAGCATCCCGTGGAGGAGCCTGAGGATCATCGAGAGGTTCCACAGATGGCGATTTGGAAGGAGGAACTGGATCTAAGGGTTGTTGGGCCCAAGGAGCGCTGGTTCTCCCTACCCAATGGATCTCATCATTGTAAGGGGCGAGGGAAGCGTTCCCAGTTGAGCAAGTACGTGACTTGAAAAGAAGAAGTCTACTTTAGGTCGGAAGGCTACAATAGATGAGTTGAGTTAGTTAATTTACTGTCACACAACCATCCCACGTACTATAGGGCAATTCATAGATGATTGTGAGCCCAAAGGAATACCAAGTGCGAGGGCAAGTGCAAATAGCAAGACCCAGTTGCAAATTGCAAACTTGGTTATGCCACTCAACAAACGGCAAGATGAATGGAATGTGTTCTGAAGAAGGAAACTCAACCTGAGTCCAATGTGATAACTATGTTGCAGCAAAATGCAAGAACTTATAAAATTAACTAACTGAGGAGACAATCATCAGGCAAGGGGATAGCCCTTATAAGGTAATCTGAAGTGACTAGATACAACCTGGTGATGAGCTAACTACAGGTGAAGCGGTGAGGTAATGAATGACAGGAATGGAATAGGAAATGAAGCAGTGGTATAGATTTGAGGTCTTAGCGTAAGTGCAAGACAATAGAATCTGAGCGTACAATTGCATGAAGAATTGGGATAGGAGCGAGTGACATTGAAGGTAATGCAAATGAGAGGTAATAGTGTATGCAGGGTAGGGACTAGTCCAATTGCAAACTATACAGTAGTGATGGCTTGGTTAGACGTAGATGCGAACTAACAAACAATGCATGACCAAAGATGGAAGTCCGAGGCTGTTGATTGGCCAGGGAAGGAGATTGGATCTCATAATGAATGGCCGACCGGTATGGAGTTAACCACGAGGTTTGCAAGTATATACTGAGTTGGTCGCCAAGATTGGAAGGTCAGCGCAAGCCAGAGGAAATAGCGGATTGCACCATTGATGTTGTGCTTTTATTTGTGTCATGCTTTTAGACTGAGGTAGATGGTACTGAGGAGAGGATATGTCAAAGTGGTGAAGACAATAATCCGTAAGTGCAAAGCATGACACCAACTCACCAACAGGCAACCAATAGCGCCCCACCATATCAAAGCTCTCCTTTTCAGACTGCCAGTTTGGTGGGGCTGACAACAGGAGTGGCTACCAGGGGGGCAATCAACGTATGCGGCACTGGAAATTCCCAAGGAGCGGCAAGGAAGCAGAGCAAAAGCTAGGCCAAGGGACTACCCTGCAGTTAGGTTCTGTCCAGAAGATGTCCACCAATTTCTGGAAAAACCTGAGAACGCCGCTGACAGAAAAGGCACAAATTATGTTGACTGTGTCTGCCAAATAGTCAACCTCATTACAAAGGAGGAGGACCTGAAAGCAATGGAGCATATGGAGGGGTACGTAGAACGGGATTGGGAAAGGCTACTGGAGGAAATAGTGGAAAAATGGGGGTGACGGGAGCAGAGATTCTGCATAGTGGATCTCAAGAGTCTTGCAACCAAAATGGCAAAGGAAGGAGGTGTTTCCTTGTGGATGTTGTTTGGTGTGTATTGCTCCTTATTTCATTGAAGTACTTTTTCTGCAATGGAATTTGGGCAGAGCATACTGGCTTTGTTAAGAGGACCTTTATGTGGGGGCTTAGGCCCAATTTGCGCGGAAGGGTCCACAGAAAGATTCACAATCAAGGATTAATTTGTAGGTTGCGGGACAGAGGGGTAACCCTACTTCCGGACCTGAAGCACATCTAAAGTTGGAATTAGAAGAAATTCTGGAGGAACCCCAAAAGGGTTTGGAGAAAAATGATGTGTAGGTGAAAAGGGTAAAAGGGCTGGTAACACCAAAGGAAACTGCTGAAATGACAGAGATGTTTAACAAAATTCCTCTTTTCTGGCAGAAAGCTATAGCCAAATTGTCCCCAAAAGTCCCAGAACCACCAAAAACAATGTCTAATGCGCAGAATCAGGGACCATCAAGAGCACCGCCAAGGAAAAAAGGCAAACCTTTCTCTTCCAGTGCTATTACTTCTGGGAAGACTGCCATCTTAAAAGGTTGTGTAAAGATCTGAGTACACACATACGGAGCAAGATAGTATAGACGGATGGAAGGCAATTCTTCTACCCTTCAGGAGAAATTATACCCAATATTCCGGATCAACCTTTGCTACAAGATCTGGATCAAGTGGCGGTGGTGGAGAAGAAAGAAGCCACGGATTCAGCAGGCTACTCTTTTCCTTTAATTTGGAAACCCCAGAAAATTTGGCAAAGGTTAGAGGCATCTACTCTGATTAAAGGAGAAGGGACCTTGATGCTCTTACTCTGGCAAAAGCACTGGAGAAGGCAGCTGTACTCAAAGCGGGGGGATCCTGCAGGAGGGCAGGAGAAATATCAAGGAGAATTTGGGGAACAAACCACCTGGTTTCCCTAACTTTGAAGGAACTAGCGGCAATCTCACCAGTAATGGGGGAGGAAACGGTTGCGTTCTTCAAGCAGTTTGTGGGGAACAAGGAGGACAACCCAAAACCCAGGGAAGAGGCAAAGGTTGGTTCTCTCAACATGGGGTGGATTTTTTAGGAGTTAGAGGTGCTATGATATGCCCTTTGGGATATTTAGAAATGCGGATTGGAGGCAATAGGTGCTGGTCAATGGTCAAGAGCGGTTCAATGGTAAACTTCCATCCATTGAAATTGGCCACCTATGCATGTGAAAGATTTAATTAATTAAGAAAACTAGACCAGGCTGATTCAACTCTGATCCACGGAAAGGGTTAGAAGCCATGAACACAAGATGAATAGATTACAAGACAGAAATGAATAGAAAGTAAAAAACAAACAGAGACTGATGGTTCTACAGGCCAAGTTATGACTTCTAAAGAGATTAAGTAGAACAGAGCAGTTTGAGGATTGGTTGTTGACTGATACAACCAAGGTACTGAGCTGAGAGATTCAATTGATTAGTTCAGAGGAATGTTGAGTTGATCATTCCTTCAGTCTAGTCTTTGCGTTCAGGAGAATTGGTGATTGAAGTTGAGTGGGTGAAGCTGGCCAAGTGGTTGAGTTTGAGTCTTAAGTTGGAGGAAAGGGGATAGTTGTTTGTCTTTTATGTGTTGAGTCAAAAGGTCGCGCAAGAGTCATAGGTGACAGGTACATCTGGTACATGAGATAGGTGACAGTTGGACACAGGACAGTTGGACGGACAACAAATTGACATTCTGAGACATGAAGTACGCAACACATGAGATATGGAATATATGAGAAAGAAGAAAAGAAACACAACAACAGATCTGAAATTAAGATGAAATGAGATAAGAACATCAACACGCTTGCTCAACCCAACATCCCAAAGAGCTTAGCTCCCTACATACCTGGTAAGCCTGAGTACAGAGATAGGATTAGCTGGTTTGGTGAGGGCATCTGCAAGCATTTCATGGCAGGAAATGAGTTTGACACTGATTAGTCCATCATTCCAGTTGTTCCTTATACTCTTAATTTTGATTTCTATGTACTTTGCATGAGACTTGCAACCAAATTTCTTGATTTTGTCAACGAGGCCTTTGTTTTTGACAAGGTGCGTTGGAGGTCCAAGAGCTGAAAATCTCCAGATTTCCTTCAGAAGATGGTGAAGCCAACAGCATTCAAGATGACTTGCTGAGAGGGTGTTACATTCTGATTTGGTGGAGGACAATGCTATGCTCCATTGCTTTCTGCTAGTCCAGTAGATTGGACATCCCTTGAAGAGAGATATAAAACCGGTCTGAAAAAGTCTGGTGACTGGGTCATTTCCACAGGTTGCATCACTGTAAGTAAAGAGATGGTTTGCAATTGATTTTGATTGAAATTTGAGTTTGTAGTCAATTTTCTTCAGCAGTTATTGCCATACATGAATTACCTCCTTCCAGTGGGTAATCCCTGTTCTTTCACAGAAGCGAGCTAGGTTTGATACAGCAAAGCTGATATCTTGTCTAGCCAGGTATGCTATGAAGTTCAGCCTACCAATTGGGGATCTGTAATTCTTCCCCAATTCTTCAAATGATTTGATTTCATCTGGTGTTGCTGGCTTCAGTTGCAGACCCTAAGTGAATGGATTGTTCAGTGGCTTAGTGTCCAGGAGATTCAGTTCTTCAAGCCCTTTTTTGATATGATTGGGTAGTGAGAGACTGATCAAGTTTGGAGTGACTTCCACCTTCATTCCATGTAGCATTTCAACGTTATGCGCTGAAGAGTCCTTGAATTTTTCAAGAAACCAATTCTTAAAGTCTTTGGTGTTCCCCACAACAATTAAATTGTCTACATGAAAGAAGAGAGCACAATTTTGATCTTTGTGGAGATAGAGACATGGATTTCTTTTGCTGTCCTTGAAACCATTTTCCTTAATCCACTAACTCAAGGTCTTGTACCAATTCAGTGGTGCTTGTTTCAACCCGTACAATGATTTCTTCAGCTTGATATATTTGGAGGTTTGTTTTGAGCCAGCTGGAGTTTTGATGTAAACGTCCTCGCTCAGCAGAGCGTGTAAAAATTCCCCTTTTACGTTGAATTGAAGAATTCTTATCTTTCTATCCACAGAGTAACATAGTAGGGCTTGTAGATAGGCCACCTTACCTGTGGGAGAAAACGTGTTATAGTAGTTGATTCCAAATCGTTGGTTGAATCCTTGTACACAGACACAAGCCTTGAGAGTGGAGTCCCCGATGTGCAGGTCCTGTTTGCATCAAAAGGCCCAGGTGGTGTCAAGGGGATTGGTGACTTCTGACTCATTGGCATCTTCCCAAACTCCGAGTTCCTCTATTGTGTTGAGTTCTTTGTTGACGGGAGGTACCCAGGTAGGATTTTTTAATGCTTTGTGGATGTTCTTTGGTACATCGGAGTGGTAGTACCCGTATTGTTGGGGAGGCTTCAGTTGATTTCTGTCGCGTAGATTGGGTCTAAGGGTTTTGAGGACCTTGGTGTCTGAGCTGTCTCATTTGGAGCGGTCTGACTCCATGGTGGGTTCAATGAGAGGTTTGATGTTGTCTTGTAGTTCAATGACGGTTGCGTCAGTAGTAACTTGCGTACCTTTGAGATTCTCATTCTGAGTTGGTTGAGTGATTCCCTCGGCTGCTGCCTTGCTGGTGGGAAGTTCAAGGTTGGTAGATGGTGGTTTATTCATAAACTTAACGTGCTTTGTTTCTATGATTTTCCCGCTTCTGGATAGAATTTTATAGGAGAAGAGGCAAGGGTTGTAGCCTAGGAGAATCCTGTCCTCCCCTTTTTCACTCAGTTTTGAGGGGATTTCGGCGTTGCTGAGTAAGTAGACTACTGGAGAACCTATTGGCTGGAGGTAGGTTGAGGGTAGGTCAGCTTTTTGAAGCATTTTCCACAGCGTCTCCCCGCCTTTTTTGGAAGGAATTTGATTAAGAGCAAAGCAACAGCTTTGTATGACTACGTGCCAGTAGTTTCTGGGTATGGAGGTCAAACTGAACACCGAGCAAACTGACTCCATGATTGTCTGGTTGGCTCATTCTGCCTTCCCGTTGTGCTGTAAGTGGTAAGGTTTGCTGATGATGTGTTGTATAGCTTTAGACCTAAAGAATCGTTTGAGATCTTCATTCACAAATTCACCTCCTCTGTCAGAGATGACCTCAGAGGGATATCTGAGTAATTTCTTGGCTTCATTTTTGATAACAAATTTGATTGCGTTAGAGGCAACATCTTTGGAGGGAAGTGGAAATGAGGAGAGATAGCCCAACTTGTTGTCAACAATGGTAAGAGAAAATTGCATCCCCCCTTTGCTGGTTGGATTCAAGGGCCCCATCAGGTCCAAACAAAGTGGGTCAAAAACCCTTGAATCCAACCAGCAAAGTTGCCTTTTTGCACGCTAGACATTGAAAGTTGGTAGTTAGAGTTTTACCAATGCTATGACCTAGATGTTTTTCCATGCGCTTGATGCTAGCATGACCAAGTTTTTTGTGGAGACCAGTTATATTGGTTTGTGTTAAGTAACACTGAAGAGGCTGTGATTGGCTTGAGGTTCCAAACTTGATGAGAAGTAGATTGTTCTCTATGACGCCAGTCAGTAGAAATCTACCACTGAAGCAGAGGGAGGAAGAGGACGGTTTGGTTTTGGTGTTGACTTGTAAGACGCAACCTTTGTTTAGCAGGGCTTTGAGAGAGATGAGGTTGACAGTAGCTTCAGGAACCCAAGCTGCATTGTCTAAGTGTATTTGTTTAGCTCGGTCCAAAATATCTATGGTGCTAAGCCCTTTGATGTGCAGTCCTTCTCCTATTTTTCCTGTTTTGATGGTTTTGTCTCTGGTGTGTTTTTCCAGAGAGATGAAGAAATATTTGCTTTGAAACATGTGAATCAAGCATCCGCTATTGAGAATGTAACGGTATTTGGAGTCTGTTTTTTCCTTGTCTGCAGCGCAGTAGAAGCTGTAGAAGTGGGATTCTTCTTGTTGTTTCTTCTTAGGACCCCGTCTTGGTTTGTTTGGTGGGTTATCAGGTTTCAGTTTGGGAAATTTGACCCAGCAGGAGGATTGAGAGTGGGACTTCACCGCCGGGTTGTTTTTCCTGTCCAGGCATCTTGGGTAATTTGACTCTCTTTGATGATTGGAGTCATACAAAGCTGAATTATTCTCTGATGTCTTGTGCAGTTTTGCCTGAACTTTGTTCTTGTGTTGAACCAGATGGTCGAGTACTAGGGAAAAAGAGAGTTGCAATCCTGAAAGCATGATTTGAGAGCGGATAGCCTTGAGTGACTTGGGCAGTTTCAATAGAATCAGGTAACTGAGAATTTCGGCCAGTAGCTCAATTCCAACTTTGTCAAGTTTTCCTAAATGGGTTCTTACTGAGGTTACAAAGCTTTTGATGTCGTTTTGGTCAAAAGCTAGATAAAGAAAATTGAACAAGTTTTGAGCACAATTGGCCGCTTGACTGGAGGCAAAGTGGTTCTTTGCAGCCAGCCAGATCAGCTTGGTTGAATCTTCATTTTCAGAGCTTATGATGTTAGTGTGGGTTTCTGGATCTAGTTTTGAAATGATGTATCCAGCCATCTTGTTTTTGTCAGGGATTTCAGTATATGGATTGTTTGAGTTGATGAGGCCAAGGATTCCACGCATTTTAAATAATTGTTCCATCTTCTTTTGCCAGATTGAGTAGTTTTTCTTGGTGATTAGTGGAGTGGATTCCATGAGGGACTTCAGTGCCAGGGCCTTCAAGTTTCCTTCTCCTCCTCCTCCTGGTCCAGGTGTTTCAGTAATTTGATTTGTGCCAGATGAGCTGGGGTGATCCATTTTTGGCTTTTAACCATGTGAAAGATTTAATGAATTAAGAAACCCAGACCAGGCTGATTCATTTCAGATCCACAGAAAGGGTTAGAAGTTATGAACACAAGATGAACAGATTAAAAGACAGAAATGAATAGAAAGAAAAAAACAAACAGAGACTGATGGTTATACAGGCCAAGTTATGACCTCTAAAGAGATTAAGTAGAACAGAGCAGTTTGAGGATTGGTTGTTGACTGACCCGACCGAGGTGATGAGCTGAGAGAGTCAATTGATTAGTTCAGAGGAATGTTGAGTTGATCATTCCTTCAGTCTAGTCTTTGGGTTCAGGAGATTTGGTGATCAAATTCAAGTGGGTGAAGCTGGCCAAGTGGTCAAGTTTGAGTCTTAAGTTGGAGGACAGGGGATAGTTGTTGGTCTTTTATGTGTTGAGTTGAGAGGTTGCGCAAGAGTCATAGGTGACAGGTGCATCTGGTACATGAGATAGGTGAAAGCTGGACACAGGACAGTTGGACGGACAACAAATTGACATTCTGAGACATGAAGTACGCAACACATGAGATATGAAATATATGAGAAAGAAGAAAAGAAACACAACAACAGATCTGACATTAAGATGAAATGAGATGAGAACATCAAAAATGCAGGATTGGTCCAACACAAAGCAAATATTGGGTTGTGGACTTTGGGAGTTTATGAATGCGTGGTGAAAGGGGTGGTGGAGAAAAAAAAAAGGGAAGTAGCAAAGGTATTGGCTCTGCTATTGTATTTGGTAGTGAGAAGGTTGGAGGTCATACTTGGTAGGCCATTCCTTTTTGCCTTCGAGGCATCTCTTGGCTTCTGTCCGGATTCTAGGGAGTAAATCCTTACTTTCATGGATGCCTCTAGGAAATGCTATGAGAAAACCATCTGTTGGCATGAAAGTTGCAGATGGGAACATTGGAAGGGCTGCCCTCTTGCAGAAGGCAGCAACAACAATTTGGCAGAGTATTTTTAAATTTTGGCCGTGTGGCCTGTGCATGGAAGGCTCTGTCCTTGCACACAAGGTTGAAAGATAAGGAGCAAGGAGGAGTAATCCCTGTAGCGCAGTCCAACATGCTTTGGAAAATATGTTCAAGAGTGGGAATTAGCACAACAATGATGGGAGCAGATATAGGCTCAAATAGGAGTTCTTCCTTGTATGCACCTCCAATGGGTGTCAGCACAAGCAGCTACCCTTGTGCCACAATTTTGAGCAACCCAGATTTTGTTGCAGGTCAAAAATTACAAATAGAGGAGACAACCAAGGGAGAAAAGTTGGTTGAGGTGCGGGCCTTTGGAAGCAAATACAAACTGGTTGCAAAGAAGGTCAAGCCAATGCCGCAGGACCTCAATAAACCAATGACGCCTATCCATTGGTTGCGGGACCCTTTTGAGTTGGCTTTGAAACTTGAAATCCTGGAGAAGCATCCAAAGGGTTTGACCAAGGAGCACATGGCAGAACTTAACTTTGGGCTGGAGGGTTGGTTTCAAGGGGAGAAAGTACCACTACTCAAGAGGGTGATTGTTATGCGGAGGAGGCCTCTGTCTCTTAGTCTGGAAGAGAGGGGGTTACTCAGTTATGAGATTTCTGACCCCTACTGGACCCAAAGGTGCCTCACAACTCTTCAAAGATCAAACCATTCCTATTCCTGCAGTGGTTAGGGATCATTTTATGGATTTGATACGGGAGCGTTTGCGACGGGTCTGTATGAGCCTTCTTTTCTAGTTATTCTAGTCCCATTTTTGCGGTACTAAAGCAGGACAGGAAGTGTTTGCAGATTTTCCACAACCTTCAGAGGTTAAACTCTGTCAGGATCAGACACGCGGGGTTTCCCCCGCAGGTGGAGGAGTTTTTAGAGAGTATGACCGGATGTCAGCCATAAGACAATTAGATATATCCAAATGACTGCACAACTCATATGTCTTGCTGATGCAGTGGTAAATTACTAACATCACCTTCCATTATCTGACACCAACGTCACTGGTTAAAACCACCATGGAGACAAGGATGATTAATGATCAGTATTTTTACAATTATATAATAATTTTTTACAATATTCATATTATTTTATAAGTATGATTTTATGAGTATTTATTATAGAATTAAAAACTTGATAATGTATATTACCAAGATGGGGATCCAATATAACATTGAATTAAGTTATGAAGACTCAGATGCGTCCCAAATATTTATAAATCAATTCCAAATAAGTTCCCTTCCTTTGGGGACAAGATATAGTAATTAAATTAAGCTATACTCTCAACTCTGTATAAACCAATCACATAATCTTAGAAAAATCCCCCTTGGGGATGTGATTATACTTTGATAAACTCTCCTGAGCCTTGAGAGCGTCCACTCAGAGGGCCCTGAGCTTAGTTGTAGCATACATAACTTTTTGGGTATGCAAATAGAACCCTTTGGCATTGAAAAACCCCCCCAATGAGTACTAGTACCCTATTTCTCATTGGGCAAGATGTGATGGGGTTCTGAGCCCTTGAGGACGAAATCAGGGAGGGGCTAGCTCTCCCCTGATGATTCCTTGAGTCCCCTGAGGACGCCTGTTACCTTGAAAAAGGAGGGTCTTCACCCTATATCCCCTTCCTGTCAGCTCTCTGATACCAGGAACCTTGCAGTCCTTTAACTACAGAGAGTGATAAAAATACAGGAATAATAATAATTATTTTTATTCCAAAAATCAACACTTAGAGGCTCAAATAAATAATATAATAAGAGCAGTTGAAAATTTTAATTGGTTTGGTAATAAAAGTTTTTCAATATAATATAAAAGAGGTGCCACAGTATTATACTACTGGGGATCTTTACAGACAAGCAATCTATCTTCAAGGGGCCTCCTTAGGCAGTTTAAGAACCTTGGAATGAAGATGGGTGCCTTAGAAAGGGCTTATTCCACTAATGGCTGGCCATAACAGCACAATGGCCAAGGCAGGAAGGGAAATACTCACTCTGAGCACTTTACCACGAAAATCCTGCAATAATATGAAGGGTTTCAGAGCAGATGGGGTGGATTGCTTGAATAAACTTCGTGGGTTGATTGGTTTTAAGAAATAAATAATAATACTACAGACTTGGTCATAAATCACTTTCTTAGATTCTTCATAAGTACTTGACTAACAATGAAACGGTGTCTGATTGATAATAATTATTCTTGGTAAAGTCATGATGGAATAATGGATCCAAAGAGGTCTGTATAAATTACTTTTTGGGGTGATTTTGAACTTCTTGGGGCATGTAGAGAGGATTATTCTCATGGGCTAAGGCTGGAAAGACATTCAAAGAAAGATTAGCACGTCCACTTAGTGATTTTAATCAGCTGACCTTAGATCTGCTGGATTTATTTACTATTTTAGCCACAGGATCTGTTAATCTTTTATGGCATGACTTTGATCATTCTGCACTCATCCTTCATTTGTACTATTAGTATTGCTTTAAAGTGAACAGATGTGGACGTTTACTAATTTTCCATCATCTGCTCATCACGTAGATAATTTCTAATAATTTTTATGAACACTCCTTATTGTGTTTTTTGGTCTTCAAAGATCAGAGTCAATGATTTACGTGGTAATCCTTGATCTTTGATTTACTATTAAAAAATATTCTAAACTTAATTTTTATTAATTTTATTTAAGTTTTGATCTTTTTAGACTATTAATAATGCATATTTAAACTTGTTACATATGCCAGGAAACCCTAATTAGGTTGTAGCTCTCCTGAGCAGTGTCTGGTTGTCTGATTAGTCACAATGGATCCAGACCTGGGGATCAGTCAGTACTGATGCGCGTGGGGTAGGATCCGCTGCGTGCGTGGTAGAATTAGCTGCGCGCGGGTCTCTAGTCCGCAGGAAACTGCTACTACAAGTACGTAGGGGTATGTAATGATGTGGGGCTGCACGTGGGAATTGTGACATAACATATTTCCGTGTGTAACTCCTGAAATATACACAACACCTCAATTCTGAGTGAATTTCAGGTGTAAACCCTATATGTGACAACATGTGTGAAATTTTAAAATGTCCAAAAGGTGCCATACTGGTGTTGTAATTTTTAGTACTTTTCTTTTTAATTATTCTAAAAATGTAAGGAATTAGATTTCAAGGGTAGGGTGAGTGAGTGACCCTACCTAATTTTGTGGTGAGGAATCCATTTCTGCAATAATATTTATGGATTTCTCACTACTTCCTTTTTTAATTTAGATATTCTTGTTTAATTTTTTTATAGTTTTTTGTTGCTATGACAGGTTTCTCTGTACATAGTAGCAAGCTGATTTTCCCCCACTCCAAGATATGTCTATATCTGAACATATTTTATGGGACTAATGCCTTCTGCTGGCTCTTTCATTAGGTGTATGGGTCCATCAGGGATATTGCGTTCAGGCAAAAATTCATCTTTATCAGCTTGGGTTTAGTTTTTCAGCATTCTAAAATCTCCAACTATCCTTGACTTATCATTATGCCAAGCTATAATTACTGGGGAGTGATATCCACTTGTTCATTGTGTCCTACTTTCCTTAAGACTTGTAAGTCAACCAACTCTTGAATATGAGTTTCCAGAGCAGCTCTAGATTTTGGACTAGTATGGTAAGCAGGGTCTCCTGAGGTTAAGTGGGTAAGGAGGCTTAATTGTTAGAGTCAGAATCATATCATGTCCTTTGATGTTACCAATGGGGTGATCCTTGGTACAGGAGGCATTCTGATTTTCAAAGAATACTTGTAGGATGTCCTGTTCTTTTTCTTCATTGAGCAGGGAATTCAAAGCTTCTTAAGAGAAGTATTCCCAATTGAAACTCTCTAAGTGTTATTCATAAGTTGAATCAGAAGTTTGAGAATTTACATGGCATATTTGGATCTTCTTGTTCCAGTCTCCCCCTATAGTGAAGTATCTATCCTTGCTTTGGAATACATCTATACCATACAGGCAAAGAGAATCATTAACAAGGATAAAGTAATCACATACTCCATTTTGGAGCACTACAAATTCAACTTTCAGCTTGAGTGATCCTTTAGAGTGAGGGAGTATGATATCCAAAGACCATACTCCAACAGCATTGAGAGAAGAATTACAACTGCTGAACTTAGCCTGAGGTACTGGTAATAAGTTCATTTTCCAGTTTGGGTCTTGTTTTTCCAAATAAGTTGAACCAACACAAGAGAAAAAGGCTCCGCTGCTCAAGAGTAACTTAACAGGGGAACCTTGGATCAAACCAGTAGCGTAGCATATTTTTTCAGAAGTGTAACTTTTACCGGCAGAAGGTTTCAGAGTCAAGGCCTTAGCCTTAGCAATGTGGTAAATCTTCATGTTGGAATTCCATTTTTGAGGTAAGTTTCATTAACAGAATTTATGTCCAGAGAAAACTCAATACTTCCTTCAAAAACATTGATGAGGTTAGTGATCATTAAATCACACTCAGAAAGTGTTCCATCAGTATCATCAAGGTGAGGGTCAGGATTATCATACTCTTCTCCTCCAATAGGATTAATCCTTTTCCTAGGTAGAGGATAATCAGGTTTTGAATGTCCTGTTTGGTTGCAGTTCCAACATACTTTTTCTTTTGACCCTGGAGTATTTTTGACCTCCAAGTTGGTTGGCCTAGTGACAGGGGACTCCTTTTTTTTGGCAGTATACTCTTCCCTTTCCCTTGTATTTGGTTCCCTGGGGAGTCTGTTGACTCTCTTATCAAGACCATTCATATCAATAGACTCTTCCAACACAGTTATCAAGGTAGAAAGATCAGAATCCATAGGCATCCTGCACCTTAAACTGCGGTTGATTTTTCCGGGACATAAGTTGAGAAGTCTTTCATTGACTTCTTCTTTATCAGCATCTGGGTAAAACAGTCTAACCTCTTTTTCTGGTCTAAGCACCACTTATGAGGTTTGTCCTTGCATGGATCCAACTGGGAGGTTTCAAAATTTTTCATCATCTTTCTTTTCCAAATCCGGGTACCAAATTGTACTCTGATCAATTCTTTCCAAGAACTCCAGGATAAAGATCTGACTTCTTCCATTTAATTGATAAACCAATTAAGAGCCACTACTTCAAATAGTCACGGAAATATTACCACAACTATTGCATCAGGGAGTTCATAAGAAGCAAGGGTATAACCAATAAATTTAATGAAACGGACATGGTTATATTCTCCTTCTCTGGAGAATTTAGGCCATTCTTAATGGGAGGAAGTAACTTCAAAGCCTGTTCTACTTCAGGAGGAGGAATGGGCCTAAAAGATTCATTACAATTTTTCCTTGTTCTGGGAGGAACACTAGGAGTACTGGTGAGCCTAGCAGGTCTAGTTTCTTCGAGGTCAATGACTGGATAGTTAGTAGAATTGAATTTAAGACCTCTGAGATCATTCTTAATCATACCTAACTCCAAATCAAGTTTCTTGTTTCATAAATCAATTTTGTTAATCAGGTGAGCTGAAGGAGTAGGACTAGTTTTCTTAATTTCTTCCTTAAGCTGGTTCATGTTTGCAAGAATATCTTCCTGAAGAATTGATTGGTTATCATCAATATGTTTCATCAGGTCCAACTTACTAGATTGTATACCATCCTTGATTTTTTGTATTTCCACCTCATCAATTCTCATACTCTGAGACTGGGTATCAATCACTCTGAAAATACTCAGACTAAATTTTTCAAATTTTTGATAAACTTTGTCAAAAAACTGGCTCATAACAGTAAAATTGTGAGACACATTTACAGAAAAACTATTACAAGCTTCTACATCTAATTGTGGTACACCTTTTTCCCCTTCTGGTCTAGGGATATTATGCTGCCCCAATCCTTTGGGTTTCTTAACTTCTGATGGGATGAGGACCTCTTCTTTTTGGGGTCCTTTTCCTTTAAGGAAGCTAACTGATCCCAGGGATTCCAGTTCAGCACGTAGCCTTCTACCTCTTTCTTTGGGATCAACTTTTGCAGAGAAATATGAGATTTCTTTTCCAGAGAAATAGCTCTTCTCATACCTGGCTGATCCTCCTGGGTCTGAGCCAGTTTGAATTGTTCCCAATAGCTCACTTTCTCTTTCACTAATACCTTGACTCTTGTAAGATCCTGTCTGACAGTTTTCCACGGGTGATGTCCCATGTCCGCGGGTAATCTCTGCCCGCGGGTGGTCTCACTCCAATGAGGACACTCTAATTCAAATCCAGGTCGCAACATCTCCTTCCGTTGACTCATCTCATCTGATTCTGATTTTCATTCTTCACTTTTTCTTCTCATGTTTTCTTTTTCATTTCTGATTTTGGTTTCCGGATTTGGGATTGTTTTTCTTTCATTTTATAATTCCTTCAATCTTCTGTCATCACGCACACACACATCCTTCACGCACAACCTCAAGGGTCAATGTCATCAACTCAAAATCATCAGTCGACTTGATTAGCGCTCTCCTCAACATAGACCTCAAGCATTTAATCTGAACTTATGTTAACTGGTAAGATCAATCCCGTGTATTAGTAGATGGATCTCAGGATAACTCAGAATCACTCTTCGTGTCCAGCATCATCATATTCCATCCCAATTCCTTCTTTGTATCATAATCATGTCCGTCTCAGCCGCTATCCTGTTTTATTTGTAAACTGGGTAAGGTCTTCACAAGTGTTGGTTTGATTAACTCAATTCATTGCTTTCTGGGACGCTCATTTATTTTCAAGTCATCTGATGTCTTTAAGAATGTTCTCAATTCTGTCATAGTTCTTGCTGGCTTAAAATATCAATCATCATTCAAAGTAATAAATCTTTCCTCCTTGGTTGAGTCCAGCTGGGGTGGCATAGGAGGACCAATATCCTTATGGGATAAATTGTTGGGGAATGGGTGGTTCTCCAACGCTCTGTTGGTCAAGTTGGTGGCCGCGGTCATTGCCCTTTTTGTCCCCTGTGAAGCTATGTTTGTGGGTTCAAGCCCCCTCATTGTGCTTGCACCTGGAGTCCTTGCGCGTATGGGTTCCTCCGGGCAGAGATCCATACAACGGGGATCTACCTTTTGCATGGGTGTTGCGCCTGCTTTGATACATATCACCAAAAAAAAAATGAGTAAGTCTTTTGTCAAAACTTTTGAGAAAAGACTTGAAAATAGAAAAAATAATATTTTTTGTGTATTTATATTTTTAATAATTTTTTATATATATTGTAACTCACTTGAAGTTAAATTCAAGGGTACCAACACTTGGTTGGGATCACAACTGTCCTTGGGGGGTATTCCAAAGGGATCTGAGTGAGTTACAATAAGATGCTGGGATAAATCCAAGGGTAAGTCCAAGGGTACACTGTCTGAGACGTCCTCGAGGAGGTCCTGGTCAATGAGATCACCAAAAAAAAATCCACTGAGATGGATAAAAACAAAAAATATAAGTTTAATATTTTGTTTTATTTTTACGTGGTAAGATGATTTTTTTAGAAAAATAATCACTTTTATTTGCTTTGGATTTTTCTTTATCTTCAGGATGTTTTATTTTATAAATATAAAGGTTCCTTTGATAAATTTTCCACTCCTTATGTTGCCTTAATAAAGAATTGAAATTGATAATTCTTTCAAGCTCAAGTTCCTTGTCCTTTATAACCTGCTGTTTAAAAAAAAAGCAATTTCTCCTGTTGTTGCTCAGGATTTATTATAACAGGGACAAATTTACAGAGTTTTTCTTCTTTTTTCTGTTTAATAAGGTTCAAATAATAATTGATGAATTCTCCGTTGGTCTTAAGATCCACTAGAGAAACAATGGATCAAAGACATATGTCATGAGTATTTTAACTCATTTTAAAAAAATAAATAGACTGGTCCCAGGAATAAATAATAAAAAAGTAATTATTTAAGGATATTTCATGGCACAAACCCCAGTTTTCAGCTCTCAGATACCAGGAACCTTGTAGTCCTTTAGCTACAGAGAGTGATAAAAATACTGGAATAATAATGATAATTATTATTCCAAAAATGAACGCTTAGATGCTCAAATAAATGATATAATAAGAGCAGTTGAAAGGTTTAATTGGTTTGTTAATAAACAGTTTTAAATAAAACATAAAAGAGGGTACACATTATTATTCTACTGGGGATCTTTACAGACAAGCAACCTCTCTTCAAGGGGCCTCCTTAGGCAGTTTAACAACCTTGGAATGAAGATGGGTGCCAATACTACAGACTTGGTCATAAATCAATTTCTTAGATTCTTTTTAAGCACTTGACTAACAATGAAAAGGTGTGTTATTGATAATAATAATTCCTGGTAAACTGATCATCTCTGTAATAATGGATCCAAAAAGGTGTGTATAAATACCTTTTTGGGGTGATTATGAGCTTCTCAGGAAATGTAGAAAGGATTTTGCTCATGGGCTAAGGCTGGAAATCCAGTCAAAGCAAGATTAGCACTTCCAAATGGTGCTGTTAATCAGCTGACCTTAGATCTTCTGGATTTCTGTACTATTTTAGCCACAGGATCTGTTGATCCGTTATGGCTTGATTTTGATCATTCTGCACTCATCCTTCATTTTTACTATTAGTATTGTTTCAAAGTGGACAGATGTGGATTTTTACTGATTTTCCATCATCTGCTGATCAGTATGTAATTCTTAAAAATTTTTATGAACACCACTTCTAGTGTTTTGTGGTCTTCAAAGATCAGAGTCAATGATTTATGTGGTAATCCTTGATCTTGGATTTATTATGAAAAAATTTTGTAAACTAAATTTTTATAAATTTTTTTCAAGTTGTTATCTGCTGAGACTATTCCTAATGCATATTTTAACTTGTTACATATTTCAGGCAACTCTAATTAGGTTGTAGCTCTTCTGAGCGGTACCTGGTTGTCAGGTTGGTCACGACGGATCCAGAAGCGGGGATCAGTCAGTACAGATGCGCATGGGGTAGGATCTGTTGCATGCGTGGCAGAATTAGTTGCGCGCGGGTCTCTAGTATGCGGGAAATTTCTACTATGAGTACGTAGGGGTATGTAATGATGCGGGGCTGCGCGCGGGAATTGTGACATAACACATTTCCGCGTTGTGGTAAACCAAAACCTAACCTATAGCCATCAGACTCACTTTTCTGGTAGAAGGACTGCTCTAATCCTCAAAAGAAACTCAAAAATAAATTCTACACCAAAAATGACCTATATTCACCAAGCCAAAGTACCGCTCTATCTCTCATGGATTAGAAGATACTGCCCAATCAGGTGTCACAGCACAGTGAAAGACATATATGGACATAATCTGGAAGACTTCAAATACATACCATATACATTAAACCCATACACCACCCAAACAAACCTACAGAAATATACATAATTGATCTATGCAAGACCCTGCATGCAGTACCAAACAAACCTGCAGCAATATACAGCAGAAATATATGCAAGGCACTGCATGCAGCAACAAACCTGAAGCTGTATATAGAAGAAATATATGCAAGACACTGCATGAAAGACCAAAAAAATGACCAACCACCACTATACAGAAGTAATTTATGCAGGGGGCACCTGTATCAATGCAGCACAGCAATGCATGCAAGGGTGTACATGCATGTAGATCCTGCACAGCCTCCTCCTCTGACCAGCTAAAATGCCTCATGAACTGTATTCACTGTACCAGGGAGACCCTCAGGGGGCAGCCCTGAGGGCAGGATTTTCTATAAATAGAGGGCCTCTCTTCCCCATCCAGGTCCCATCACATCCCCCCAGGCACACAGCCTGGGGTGGCCACCCTTATAAAGGGCGTTAAAGCCTTATATAAAATATTAACCCCTTATATAAAATATTAAACCCTTATAAAAGATATCAAACCCTTATAAAATATATTAAAACCTTATCATAAAAAATGACCAACCCTTATATCAATCATCATCACCAACCATTACCACATACCTTGACCATAATCATCATCAACACCATCCATCATCAACATCCATCATCATTATCACCCATCATCATCCTCATCCATCATCATCATAAACAATCATCATCACCTACCTCAACCATCATAATCATCCATCACCATCATCAACAATCATCATCACCTACCTCATCCATCATCATCATCATCAATCATCAACATTTCCACCACCACCATCATCATCATCATCATCAACCATCATCAGTATCAAGTATAGGCTCAACAATTTCAAATTTATAAATCATCACATGTAACATAAAAGGAGTATTCATTATTAACCAATCAAACAAGATAAAGGATATATAAAGGATAAGACAAGACAAAATATTCTTCCCTTTCTCAGCTTCTATAGCCTCAGTCAACTATCTGTTCCACCATTTCTTCCTTGTCAAGCTTGAATACATTGACCCTAGGTCTGATAGAGACTACTATAGTAGCAACTCTATCAGAAATCAGCCACCAATCTCTTTTCTTTTATTTTTGTGAGACTACTATAGTACTTAGAGGGGCAGGCAATTCAAAAACACCCTTTAGTATTCATCTATCTCATCAATAGTTGTAGTGCAAAATTCCCCCTCAAGTGACTGCCAGCAAGCTATTTTGCTAACTCTACCCAATCCCAAAGGAGTCTCCACAGCATGTAACTCCTAAAATATAAATAATAATTCATTTCTGAGTAAATTTTAGGTGTAAACCCTGTACGTGAAAACACGTGGGAAATGTTAAAATGGCCAAAAGGTGCCATACTGGTGTTGTAATTTTTAGTAATTTTCTTTTTAATTATTTTAAAAATGTAAGGAATTGGATTTCAAGGGTGGGGTCAGTGAGTGACCCTACCTAGTTTTTGGTGAGGAATACATTTCTTCAATAATATTTATGGATTTTGTAGAATTTTTCTTTTTAATTATTTGAAAAATGTAAGGAATTGAATTTCAAGGGTGGGGTCAGTGAGTTACCCTACCTAATTTTTGGTGAGAAATCCGTTCCTTCAATAATATTTATGGATTTCTGACTCCTTCTTTTGTTAATTTAGATTTTCTTGTTTAATTTTTTTTTATAGTTTTGTGTTTCTATGACAGGTTTCTCTGTACATAGTAGCAAGCTGACACTTCCTCACCATTTATATACAATTATTTATTTGTGAAAGAATACGGAAAGAGTTCAAAAGCCAACCAAACTTAGTCCTAAGAAGGCATTGACTGGGGCTATCAACCTTAGTATTATATTCCACCAAAAATTTTATTCAAAACTTCAATTTCAATTGGAAGGCCCTAATTAGAGTAGTGACCCTTGTGTGTTACTAACACAAAGGGTGTGAGCTTATTTATAAGCAAAGCTCCTTTGAGCTTCATTTATTTGGAGCCAGACCCCTTTCCTTCTATAAAGGTTTAAGGTGTGGCTTTTTCCTCACAATACCTTTTAATTGTTTGAGTCTGTAAGCTTTTCAGATTTTGCTTGAATTTTTTGAGTCAGAAACTGACTTTAACATTGGTTTTTGACTTCCTTTTTCAGGTATACTCATGGCCCAGTTTAGCAGTAGAGGTTATATCCCTGACACAAGAAGAGTCTGCTATGGACTAATAGACGTTATGGGGGTACAATCAGCGGGAGCTACATCCAGAGTCCCATCCAATGACGTTTTTTGTGACGCAATTGGGGCAACTTCAGTTAATGCTGCTTCCACAGGAGGCAACTATTTTGGTAGCGGTTTACCAGGCGCAAATGACTTGGATTTTGCAGGATGATGTTCAGGAAACAGTACAGATATTCATCAATGCCGCGGGTATCAAGGGGTCACAGAGAAATTACAGCGGAGAAACTATTGCCGGAAATTCAGGAATGAGACTATTTGTCATAAAGTAGGCGCGGAATTTGGAGAGAATCCTGTTCAAGATTAAGGAAGCAGGTTGGATGGTTTCCTGTAAGAAATTTGCCATGTGCTTTCCGGACTTAGAAGTCCTTTGCCATGAGATTTCCCCAAAAGGGAGGAGAATAACTAAGGCCAAAGTTAACAAAGTTTTGGAATGGCCTACTTCATGGAATGCTACTCACGTCTCTCAGTTTTTGGGTTTATGCAGATGGTAATGAATCTTCATTGAGTTTTTTGCGGAGATAGCAAGCCTGTTGCAGAAACTTATTAGGAAGGAGGCGGAGTGGGTGTGGAAGGAGGAATTCAATTGTGCATTCCGGGAGCTAAAGGAGATTTTTGGGGGCAAATACTGTTGAAGGACATTGAATAAAAGAAAGGAGGGATCTGGCTAGTGGTGGACTCAAGCAAGTTTGGTGCAGGCGGTTTGCTGACCCAGGAAGACAAAGGGAAAGACAGGACAGTATTCTATGAGTTGGTAAACTTTTTGGAGGTGGAATCTTGGTACTTGCAGCCCGAGTTGGAATTTTGGGGAGTGACAAGGATCATGCAGAGATTACAGCATTTGCTGTGTGGGGTGTCTTTTCAACTCCTGGTGTATGTGGAAGCACTGGCCAGAATTATTAAATCCCCAACCTTTCCTAATGCCCCTATGACACGGTGGATTGAATACTTACAATTGTCCAATCTCAAAGTCAGGCATGTTCCGGGGAAGGAGTTTACAATTCCAGATGCCTTTTTACAGTATCCAGAGGTCTTGCGCGCACCAGAAATAAAATTTGGAAGTGGAGAATAAGCTTCTGACGGTTGCAACTACAGCTGCAGAGGTTTTAAAACTTCCCCTGAAACAGTTTGGAAGGTTTCAGGCTTTGGAAAAGTATCTTTGGATGCTCCTTTTTCCTGGTTTTTTTGTGGAAACAGAGGTTAGATGGGTTTGGCCGAAGGTCTCACTTTTCTTTTTCCAGGAAGGTGAGTTGTGGAAGCGGGAACTTCCAGTAACTGTGGTTGTGGTCACAAGGCAGGAGGATCAGGAGTATTTGATGCGGAATCTTCACAATGACTTGGGCCATCAGGGAGAAGTGGCAATGCGGAGAAGGGTTAAGACCAGGTTCTGGTGGCCTGGTCTGGGGAAAAAGGTGCAAGATTGGGTGCAGAGTTGCAAAGCTTTTCAACGGTGGAGTAGCAGATTACCTAGGGAGGTGGGTATTGCAATGGGTGAGGCTGCCCTTTTTGGCAGGGTCTCTCTGGACTTGGTCCATATCAAGGCAGGAAAGTTCCCTTACCTGCTTATGGCTTGGGAAAACTTGTCGTTGTGGGTGGAGGCGCATTTTTTGGTTAAGCTGTCTGCGGAAAAGGTGGAGCTGTTTTTGGAGGATGATTGGTTTTCTTCTTTTGGTTGTTTGGGGCTCATCACAGTGGAAAGTGGGGCGGAATATTGGGGTGATCTTTGACGGCTGGTTGAATCTTGCAGAGAAAAGTTTGAGTGAGTTGAAGAATATTATTTGGAGGGAGCGGGGGTAATAGAAAGGGGTCATCAACCAATTAAGGAAGCCATGGTCAAGATCTGCATAATTAAGGGGAATAAGTGGGAGGAAACCCTGCCAGTTGTGCTGTTTGTGGATCACATATAAGTGAAGCGGGGGATGGGTTATTTGCCTTAAAAGCTCTTTTATGGGCGGCAGCCGGTGTTTCTGGTAGATACAGAAAACTTGGCTTAACTCTCTATCAACTCGTGGAAGGTTAAAACCACCAAGGATCTAGTCATTGAACAGGAGGAGTAACTTTTTCCATGGAAGGAAATGCTGGAAAAGGTGGAAAAGAGGCTTTGGGAAAGTTGGGCTAAGTTGGTTTGGTACTGGGACAAGCGTTGTGCCAATTGCTTGCGGGACCATTTACAGAGAGGCAAACTGGTTCTGCTTTATGATTGGAGCTTGAAGATGCAGTGGGGTAAGCTTTTTGCAGATTTCTGGAATGGTCCTTATTGGGTTGTTAGTCAGTTTCTGGGTGGGAGTTATTAGTTGGAGTAATTGGATGGCACTCTGCTCAAGCCAAAGGCTCCAGAGGCTCACATAAAGAAGCTCCACATGCAGGGCATTACAGATTTTGACAAAACTGCAGGTTTGGGAGATGACAATCAAGAAATGGCCAATGTAAGTGAGCCAGCTGCGGAGGAGAGGGATTAATTGGAGGAGGAGTCCTTGGAGGAATGAAAGTTGGGGTCATTGTTTCAAGTTGTGGGGGGGATCATCTTTTTTTATTTGGCTATGTACAAGATTTAGAAGGTGTGCAGAAATGATTCAAGAGGAGGGATGAAATTTAAGGAAGGAAGATGACAAATCAGAGCCTGCAGAAGACCTCACAACCAGCACAATGATGCTCACAGAGGATCTTGGGACGCTCAGCAGCTGGGCTCCCAACCAAACATTGGAGGATTGCCAGTATTTGCTCATCCAATTTGCAGAGTACTGGTTGATTTTGGCTTCCTCAATTCCTTTCTGCCTCCTTTGTTGTTGCTTTGGATGGCCGCATTGTACGGATAGATCAGGCGGAATTGGGTTGACCAAGAAGGGTGGGAGTCAGAGGTCTGTATGAGGATCCAAGGAGATGGGGTCCAGATAGGAGACAAGCAACGCAGAGATCTTTGGATTTGCAATGGAGGCAAAAGTGGTCTGGCGTGAGGCGCAGCAGCTGTGTGAGGATGGGGGGGGTCAGAGAAAAAAAACTCAAAAGATACAGGGGGTGAATCAGAGCTAATCACAATGAAAAAACACATGGACTCATTCTCTGCAGGTGGTTTTGCGGTTGGAGTGGTGGACACCGGAGGAGTGGGTGATGGCGGAAAGAATAGTGGGACATTGGGAGCTTTTGGCAGGGGTATTTGAGGTTTTGCTACTCAGACAAAGACAGGGGCTGTTTCAGGCCCGTGTGGTACTTGGCCAATCCAACATTAAGGTTATGAATTTGGCCCCAGGCTTGGGTAGCATCTCCCCAGGTGGCCTCAGTAGGGAAGTCAGCCCGGAGGGTAAAGATTCTCCGTGGCCTCCGCAACAAGCAACAATGAGGCGTTAGGTTTGGGCTGCAGAGTCCAATCTTTGGTCTCAATCCATTCTTCAACATCCACCACAAAGTTGGAAATTTTTCCATGGTGGAGGCGTTTGTGAGGGGGACCGGTAGAAGGACAAGGAAGGGGAGGGGGGAGAGTCAGAAAGGATCCAGGGGTTTGAGAAACAAGCAACCACCTGTGGTGGCCTAGACAACAGGCATTGCAGGCTGGGTAACCAGCGTTTTGGGTACACGTTCTCTGCATCTTTGCACAATATTTGCATGTTCCCATGGTGGGATTTTTTCTTTCTTTGGATTTCAGAGGGTTTTAGGATTTGATTTTTGAAGGGTTTTTGCGGACATTCTAGATGTTGTGAAGCGTGGGAATCCTGTCAACAGAATTCAAGTTGTGGGGGGACGTGGTGGTTTTTCATAGACACAGAGGAAATTTGGGCGCACTCCTGGACATTCATTTTGGAGCAGCTCAGCTGTGAGTCAAAGTCTGCAGTACAATAGCCTCCAAGAAGCGCATTGGCAGACTGTCTATTCTGGAGTACAATACCTGAGGGCTTGGTGTTGGTGCTGCAGGCGCTTTTTGCGGGCACAATGAAAAGAATGGGATGGAGTTTCTGCCTTTTGCGGACCTTTTGCAGACCTTTTGCAGTCAAAAATAAATTTCCCTCTGCAGCAGTGGGTTTGATAATGCAGAAGCAGGTGATCAAAGCCAAGACGTATGGATTAAGCCAATTATGGGATGAGAACTGAGATTGTGGAGAGCTGTGTGGCAATGAACCTTAAAGTTGAGGAGGCAGCATGAGGATTGTTTAGGATTCAGAGTTATTCCATATGCGGGATTGGGAGTGAGCCTATAGGGAAGATCAAGGAGGATCTTTTGTTAGTAATTCATTGGCAGGACTCAAGTGTTAGGGGAAATTGGCAATAGGATCACAAAATCTACTGAAAATCATTGGATTGGGTAAGGATTGGACTATTGGTAAGGAGGATCAGTGCAAATGTATGGAGGCGGTGGGAGAAGGGGTCTTTCATTAGAAGTTCACATTCCTTTTTTGGAGTAGCAAAGGCGGGTCAGTGCGCAATGTACAGAGACAAGAGGGGTCTTTCATTTGCGGCTTGCATTGTTTTGTTTTATATATAAGGAAGCTTTCCTTTAGTTGTAGCATTACATTATTACATGAAATTTTGGGGGGGAGAGTTCATGAAAATTGGAGTTTACCTTTATTGGAGATTATCAAGGCATATTATAGTGTTATTCCTTTCTTCTGTTACTTTGAAGTTTAGTTACCAGCAAGAATTCTTGGAGTTCATATTTAGGGAAATAGCTCAAGTGAC
Source organism: Puccinia polysora (assembly GCA_025617555.3). Lineage (NCBI taxonomy): Eukaryota > Fungi > Basidiomycota > Pucciniomycetes > Pucciniales > Pucciniaceae > Puccinia > Puccinia polysora. The sequence goes on along the minus strand of CM062622.1, from coordinate 16,591,304 downwards.
AAGCTTGTTGGGCAGTCTGTCTTAATTATTTACTATTATTTCATTGCAAGTTATCTTTAGTGGTTTCTGGCTTGAGTGCAGAAACAGAGGTCAATTAGGAAGTGCGGAGGTACAGGAGTGTAACTCAAGGGCTGGTGGGCATTCTGGAACTTGGAGTGAGATTTTTGTGGAGAACTTTATATTTTTTTGGGGAATTTACCAAACACACAATCTCTTTCCAAACCAGAGTTTAGTTTCCCAGTGAGGAAAACTTTTTTACAACCATTGGAATGGTTCCTTTGGCGTGGCATCCAAGTTTGAAGGCGGGAGTTATTAGCTCAAGGAGTTGGATGGAATGCTGTGGCTTTACACGTGAAACCCTTCTATGCCTGCGGGTCCACTTAATTTGATGAGATTGCAGGGGAAGGTGACAAAGGTTCAGGATTGATTGACAGATTGGGCTCTTTGGGCAATGAAGATTCCGTGCGCAATGCACCAATTTGGAGGAGCAGGAGACTAAAAACTGCTGGGAACAGCTGTCAAGCTGAGGGGGCACACTATTAGGGTGAAAGACTGATTTGGTAAAGCGGTTTTCTAGCCGGTTCACAGCTGGAAAAACTAGACACCCCAGAATGTTTGTTTTCTCATTTCTGGGTTTTGGAATTGGGGTTTGGATTGGTCCTGGCTATTTTTTATACTTTTTTCAGGAATGCAGGCCTGGCCCAATGCCAGTTCTGTATACCCAAGGAAAAGCCTTGCAACAAATGGCCAAATACAAGGCTGGAAAAGGAGTGGAGCGATCCAAAAAAAAGTTTCTTTAAACATTTTCTTTATTTCTTTTTCCTTTTGTCTGGGCTGTTTTCCTCTGTATCTTTTTGTTTTTTTAAGTACTGTTGTAATGGTCACGGATGGGTATTCAATTGGATTTTGCATGAGACAAGCTTGATTTGGTAAGGGGGTCCTCTATCCAGTTCACAGCCGGGACAACTAGGCACCCCAGAATGTTTTTTTCCTATTGCTTCTCTCTCTCTCTGGTTTTGCGCGTGCACTGGTGTCCTGGTGTTTTTTTTTGTATAATGGGTGCAGGGAACTGTGTGGCAGTTTTTCTTGGGCGGTCCAGGTACCCTTTCAAATTCTCAGTTACTCACAAAGGCAAAGCACGTGGGCAGGACTTGCAGTTGTGCAATTGCGCGTGGGGCAGATTGGGACTCAGGTTTCTCTCACTCACTCACTCAGGGAACAGGGTTTTTCCCACGCGCTTTAAATTAGAATGGATTCCCATGCAACAGACGTGTATTTCTCTAGAATTAGGTAAAGGCAAAATAAAACAAGAGTAAAGGAAGTGGGAAGAACGGGGGGCAAGGCACCTAAGCCATCCTCATCATTTCCTCCATTTCCTCCTGTGAAAATGCCTATAGGGCCCAAAACAATGCCAGGAGCTTGCCTTGGGATTCTGTGCATTGAGTGCCAGGGGTTGCAAGGAAGTCCTGTAGCATTTCCCTTTGACCATTCAGAAAATATCTCAAAGCCTGCAGCTGGGAGGGCCATCAAAACGGGTATCTCTGGAATTTTGGGCGGGCTTGAAGGAAGTGAAACCTGTGGCAAGGATGGGGTCTCCAGAGGGCCATTTGGGGGGCTCAGTCCAACTGAAGGAAACAATGGGATCACAATTGGAGATGGTGGAGGAGGAGTGGCCTGGGGGTTGTTAGGCCTCTCATCCGAGTCTGGTGAAGGCCTTGGGTCAGGAGCAGGTGCCAGAGTTGGAGCAGGCTGAGGGGTTGATGGCGGGGCCAGAGGAGATGCAGGAGGGGGAGCCGTGCGCCATTGGTGCATCTTGTTGATTGGCGGGTTCCTTGTGCCATGGTTAACTCCAACACGGTTGGCCCAGTTTTGAAGAGCGGCCCGGTAAGTGGCAAATGTCAAATGGTCCTCCTTTGGGGGAGGTCCCACACGGCAAAGGGGAAAGGTGGAGTTGCAAGCCTCACTTGGAGGTGGGCAGCAGAGAGGTTATCCCGGCAGATTCCATGAGTCCTCCAAGATTTTATCAGCATCCAAGACCGCAAATGGGTCAGGGAAAGCCCTCTTGTGTGGCCTTGGGGGAGAACCAGATTAAGGGGGATGTCAAGTCATCCCTGTTTCATCTTTTCCCTCATCTTCTTCTATGAGAGATCAGATTGTTCCTCTCACCCTTGCTAGCTTTGATGATTTGATGAGTAATTTTTGATTTCAAGTTATGTAAAAAATCCCTTCATGAAATTTTTTTGTTTTTGGTTGTTCACCCAAGATTCCTAGGCTGAGTCAGTTTTTTTTTCTCTTTTGGTGGACTTGGACAAAAAACACCCCCCACCTCACCCCATCAAACCACTGGTCCCTCCACCTCACCCCTCCTCCTCATCCACCACCTCCACCTCACCCACCACCTCCACCTCACCCACCACCTCCCCTACTCCTTTGGTTGCAATCCCTGGTAAGCTCCCTCCCCCCTCCACCTCATCCTCCCCATCATCCAAGTCTGATCCTTTGATCCATCCACTTTCAGGACCCCCCCCACCTCCTTGGTTGATCTCCCAGGTAAGCCCCCCCCCATCCTCCTCATCCTGCTTTTCCATCCCTCCCACCCATCCTTGCTAACCTCACTTTTTCATCCATCCCTCTCCTCCCTCTTGCTTGCCCCCCCCCTCTCAATTGCTCCCCCTCCCTTGCCCTTCCTCACAATTGACCCTCCCCCCCCCCTCTTTCTTGCTCCCTCTCACTTGCCTGGCCCCTCCTTCCTCCCTTTTTCTTGTTTGGCGGCCCCCCCTCCCCCTCCTTTGGCATACCCTGCTTTGGCCAACCAATGCCCAGGCCCCCCCCTTCTTGCTTGCTTGGCCAACCCCGCCAGCCCGCTCCCCTCCTTGGGCCAACCAATGCCCAGGCCCCCCCCCTCCTGCAATTGCTTGGCCAACCCCGCCGGCCCCCTCCCCTCCTTTGGCCAACCAAGGCCTGCCCCCCCCTCCTGCTCTTGCTTGGCCCACCCCGCCCACCCCGCTGGCCCCTTGCTCAGCCAACGGCCAACCAACGCCCCGGCCCCCCAATCCCTTCTTGCTTGCTTGGCCAACCCCGCTTGCCCCCTTCCCTCCTTTGGCCAACCAATGCCCACCCAGGCCCCCCCCATCCACCGGCCAACCAATGCCCAGGCCCCCCCCCTCCTTCAATTGCTTGGCCAACCCTGCTGGCCCCCTCCTCTCCTTTGGCCAACTGAAGCCCATCCCCCCATCCTTCAGTCGCTTGGCCCAACCCAAAACCCAACCCAAAGGCCCGGCCCAATTCCCTCACACCCCAGTAAGTTTTTTTTTCTTTTGGGTGCTGATGTGATTTTTTTTTGTTGATCCCGTTTCTGGTGAACTTGGGATCAAGTCCAGGTTTGGTTTCATTTTTTTTGATCCAATAATGTTTCACTGATGATGTCCATTTGACTGACTGTTTTTTTTTTTGGTTTTTTTTTCAATCCCTCAACTGCTATTGGTGAATGTCCTATTCTTCTCCCACCTGCCTCAAAATGTTACACAAACAATCCAATCCCATCTTGTTCCTCACCCCAATCAGAGTATATGAATGGGGGGGATCAAGAAGGAAGGAGATGGATTGACAAACATAATGAAAGGTGGGAAGAATGGGGCCCATCACCAAAAGAGGGTTCAAATGAGAGATTCCAAAATATCTTTGGCGGTTTCTGAGGAAGACATTAATGAAAAGGTGGTCTGGTCTGGTAGGAAACCCCCTCCTTTGGATCTGTACCCTTCAATTGTTTCCAAAAAGAACAAGAATAGTCAAAAACCCACCCAGGAAGAGTTTGAGCAAGCAAAACAAACAATCAAACGGTTCCATTTCTTCCACTGTGGAAAAGTAATTGTCCTTGATGAATCTGATCACCAAGCCCTGGTTGCAATAACCAAATTTGTGCCCTTGGATAAACTCACAGAACAAGATTAGAAGGAAATCGACTTTGTCACCACTTTCCTTCATGGTTCAAAAAAATTTATCAACCCAGTTGGTCCTTCAAGATCTTGGGGTGGAAAAATGTGAGCAGTTGGATGGCAAAAAACAATGCACCCTTCAGAGTTATTTGGACATTATGTGAAGAAATCATCCATTAGATCTTCTCCTCAAGTGTATGCTTTCCTCAACCTTAAGGTGGACAAAGTATCTCAAATTCTTGGACAAATGTTTTGCAATTTGGCCAAACTTTCCTTTGAATCAAACCATGATACCATGGAGGACAACAACATCCCCTCTTTCTCTTTCTTGGAATTTGGTTCCAACCCTACACCTTTTGATTTCTCCCCACACATCACTTTCACCTTGGATTCTTTTTACAACTCTCCTCATATTGACAAAGGCAACATCTCTGGCTACTCCTTTTTACTTGTGGTTCCAACCAAGAAATCAAATGGTTGACTTATTGAAAATACAGACAAATATCAAGGCTTGGATGGCCAATTTGTTTTTCCTGACCTTGGCTTTGGAATTTATTTCAAGAAAAAAGGTGTAGTCAAAATGGTTTGGGCAGCTAATAAGTACAAGCACTGTACCTTTCTGGCTGTGCAAAAAGCAACCCATACCAGAATGGCCATGTCACTTCAAATTAATAAAACAACTATAAAAACTTTTAGGTACTTGAATAATGGCCAAATTTACTCTAGAAAAAAATATAAATAAAAACAAAAAAGATCTGTATGTTGGTGGGGTTAAGAATACTCTCAAACTTTGTAATCAAAAATAATTTTTTTGTTTTTCTTTCACCCATGAAAATATATTTACAAGCCCGGAACTTGAGTGATCTGCTGTATTTCATCTACTGTTCTACTGCTACCAATGCATGCCAAGGCTACTGATACCTTATCCTTTTTTTTGGTTGCAATTCTTTCCCTCTCCTTTTCCAGTTTTGCTTGCTGTCGATCCTTCTCCTTTTCCTCTTTTTGAAACTCTAGCTCAGGCTGTTTAAACTTCCACTCAGCATCCCATTTTTTTTTGATGAGCCAAACTCTTGGCTTTCTGCTTTTGAACATCCATGGCCAGTTTAAAATCCCAATTTTGTTTTTTAACCTCAAGTTTTTCAGATTCAATTTGTGATTTGACTGTTTTTTTTGCAGGGGAAAAGCAATGAGCATGATTTTGAAAGCAAGGTCAACCAATGGACTTACATGAATCTTGCTTCTCCATGATTTCTTCAAAGCCTGAAAAAAAGGAAGTTTTTCTCCTCTTTTGATGACTTTTGGGTTTGATATTGATGGAATTGGAGGCCTTTTGCTTACCCTTGGCAGAGGTGGTTTGGGTCTGAAGGTTGTCTCTAGTGTTCAAAGGCAATGTGGGAGGCCCCATTGGCTTGATCTTTTGGCCATTATGGAATGGATGAGCCTGTTTTTTTACAATCTAAAGCATTCAGGATTAACCAGACCGAAGAGAAAATAGCTTGGTTCCTTACTTGAACCAATGTTGAGGTTAATGGAGACTGAGGAGTATCTTGTTCCACATCAGCAAGGTTGATGAGATCTGCTAACCCAGGAATAGAGAAATCCAAAGAAGGAGGGGAGGGGTCCAAGGTATGGTTTGACTCCTCAATAAATGCAGAAGTAGACGTGATTGGAGCTCATTGCATTTGAATATCCTCCTTGGCATTGGATGGGGGCCACTCATAGGCTTCTTTGAGATCACCATTGCTAGGCTGAGCATCCCCAGCCAAGTCCTCAGCATCAACTGAATTGGATTGTTGGCCATCAAAAGCAGCTAGAATGGTGATGTTGGCATTCTTTCAAAATATTTCATCCATTTAAATATTAAAAGGATAAATAGATTCCAACTTATCAACCACTGAGTTGATTCCCTTGGCTTTTTCAGAGTCGGTGATACTAAAGCCAGTGGAGATTGACATGGAGTGGGCCTTTTTGTACTTGGCTCAATAATTCTTGAATTGCTCCCTCATCTTTTTGGATGACAGATACAGCCTACCTTTGTTTTGTTCTTGAGTTCATTGGCCATCAGGAGATAAAAATTGAACTTAGAGGATGGAGGTTGGCCAACACATGTTTCATTGTCCAATCCAAAGCAGGAATAATAGTTGGAGGGAATTTTGAGCCAGTTGACCAGGATGATGTGATCAGCTTGATTGAGCTGACTTGAGCCCTTGGAAGCTGATGGGGGAGGATTGTTTGAGACCTTGGAAGCTGATGGGGGGGATTTTTTGAGACCTTGGAAGCTGATGGGTGAGGAGTTTTTGTTGTGGAGTTCCTTGGCAATGTTTGCTTTGGTATGTTGGAATTTTGCGTGGACTTGTGGGGGGAGGTTTGCTGAGGGGCCATTTGGAAAGAGTAAGGGCAATAAGGTGATGAGAGGGATAAAGTGAAAAGCAAGATAAATTTATGAGAGATATGAAGTGATGAGAGCGATAAAGTGATAAGAGCAATAAAACAATGATTTGTTTCTTTGGATGAGGTTGGAGGTACAAGTTCTCTTTGGAGGTAGAGTGATGAGAGTGATGAAGCAATGAGACCAATGAAGCAATGAGAGAAATGAAGCTATGAGATCAATGAAGCAATGAGAGCAATAAAGTGGTGAGTAATCAAGTGATGAGGGTGATAAATTGATGAGAGTGATGATGAGAGTGATAAAGTGATGAGAGTGATGAATCTTTTTATGATGAGGCTGGAGGTAAAAAATTTGTGATGAGGTCAGAGGTAGAAGGAGGTGGGAAGCCAGGGGTGTATGACGTGGACGGGTGGTGGAAGCCTTTAAATACTTTATTTGAAAAAAAACAATTATTTCCTGGTAACTCTGACACGTCTGATGCGAAATAAGTAATTTTTTTGATTTTTAATGGCAGGTTTGAAATGGGAGATTTGGTTTGAAACCCGTCATTAAAAAATGGTGGGTTTGCTTAACTCTGATACGCCCTAATATACCTTTTCAGTATCTTTTATTCAATTTTAATTTATTTTGAGACAGAATTTCTTGTTAATGTTTATTCATATCCAAAGCTGATTTGAAGCATAATGAACTGTAATCTTTATTCATTTTATTTTCATGTCTTCAAAAAAAATTTGCTTTGCTTCAAAAGCTGTTTATACTAAGGGAACAAAACAAAATAAGAAAATAGAATTGTAATCTAGAGTTCATGGATACGTATGTAAAATAGAGAATTGAAAGGCTATCATGATTGAAAGGAATATTTAAAAAAGTTTCAAAAATTGTGATTCAAATTCAAAAGATTGAAAAACTGAGAAATTTTTAAATTTCCCAGGAAGGGGCCAGTATTGAGGGAAACCTGGAGATCCCACAAGGGGCTTTTATAGATCTAGATAATATTAAATAATTCAGGAATATAAGTCCGAGTTCTAAATCTTAAAAAAGAATTAAAATCAATACACAAATACCATGGGGATAAGGTTATAAGAAGTTAACCTATGGGCCTATTGAAGGTCCCATGGGAAAGGTAAGTATAATAAACTAATCTATGGAATTGCTATGAATTCCATGGGGATATGATCTAATAATGATCTATGGGGTGGTGAAAGACACAAAAAAACATCTTGTTATCATAAGATACCAAGAAAACCTACAGGGCCTTTATGATTGATAAAAGAAACTATTAGGCACAGGTGGGGTGTTTTGAGAGGATCAGATAATAGAATGGAGGTGGCAGAAATGGAAATAAGCATTTGATTTAATTGAAGATGCTTTGAAGATTATTCAGATTAAATTTTCCTAAAAAATTTCACATTTTCCATTATTAATTTTATTTAATTATAAAGATCTATTTAACCAGCTTCAAAGCAAATTTTCACTTTTTTTTTGATTGAGCTCTGAAACTGCTTTGGAGAAGCCTCAAATCAGAATTCTATTTTTTTCATTCTTTTTTGAATACCTTTTAAAGCATCTCAAAATCAAATGTTTTTCTCAAATCATTCTTCTATCAATTTTCAATAGTTTTTCTTTTCTATTTTTCAAGAATTTCCACTTTCAATTTTTTCAGATTAGGGGGGCCAACAGTTAGGCCCCTCCCTCCTTATTTTTTAAAGTATGAGCCAAAAGCCTTTCCACAAAAAGAAATCAATGAAAGCCTTAATTCAATTTCACTTTTTCATAATTTCACATGGTTCCAAAAAATTTGAATGATCATTCAATCCATATTTTTTATGCAGGACTTCAATTCAATGAAACTTCCCTTGGAATTATTTAGTTGGAAAAAATACACCAAGGTTTGAACTTGTAATGTGCTGCATAAACACATACAAATGCCTTTTTTTCAAGAAAAAATAACTCAAATTTTATGAATTGATCAATAGTCTTCTACCTGATATTTCACATTTAGCTTTCATTGTATTATTGAATAAAATAGGTTTAAAACCATATTTTTAATTAAAAATAAAATTAATATCTAAAACCATGAACAATTTGATGTCACTTGCTAGAAAGTGCCATGAAGGAATCTCTATTTGAAGCTCTCTCTAAACTATAGTTGAAGATATCCCCATTCCTCAACCAATTTTTGGTGCACAGTCACTGTGCACAATGCATAGTGACTGTGCAGTGGATCTTGGTGGAATTTTAACCTGACCTGGGTTGGACCTTTGCCTGAGTGTCAGCCTGCTACTTAGCACAGAGCAACCTGACAAAGCAACATCAATAATAATATTAACAACAATAATAATATTAACAACAATAATAATATTAACAACAATAATAATATTAACAACAATAATAATATTAACAAAAATAAAAAAACAAAAATAAACAAATAAACAAAATTATTATAAAATGAAGGAGTAGTAAATCCATACATATTATTGCAGAAATGGATTCCCCACCCAAAATAAGGTAGGTTCACTCACTGACCCCACCCTTGAATTCTTACTCCTTATATTTTTTTAATTAATTTAAAAGAAAATGGTAAATGACCACAGCACCAATATGGCACCTCTTGGCCATTTTAATATTTCACATGATATGTCATGTATAGGTTTCACACCTAAATTTCAGTCGAAATCCAGGTGTTGTGTGTAGTTTAGGAGTTACACGGGGAATTGTGTTTTGTCACAATTGCCGCACGCAGCCCCGCGTCCCTACAGCGCTGGACTCCTGCGTATGCAAACTCCCGCACGCAGCCCCGCGTCCCTACAGCGCTGAACTCCCGCGCAACTGAACTCCTGCGCAGTTGATCCCTCCCGCGTGCAGGTAATCCCGTGACCTAGTCACGCGCGCAGCGGATCAGTCCCCCGCGCGCATCTGAGCAGCGGATCAGTCCCTGCGCGCATCTGAATGGACTGATCCCCGCGCCTAGCCTGCAGTGATCAGTCTGACAGCCAGGTACCGCTCAGAGGAGCTACAATATAGTAGGATCTACACTAAATATGTAAAGCTACCACACAAGCATAGATTATAGTTTAGAAACCTTAAAAATCAATTAAAATTAGTTATTAACTAATTTTTAGTATTTTTTATTAATTAAATAAAGATCCAGACTCACCACGACATGAGTTGATCAGAACCTTCAAAGACCACGAAACTACATAAGGAGTGGTCGTAAAAATTATTAAAAATTACATGAAGGATCAGCAGATGATGGAAAAGCAATAAACATCCACGTCTGCTCACTTTGGACCAGTACTTACAGTACAAATTGAGGATCAGTGCAGGATCAGCAAAATGACTAATCTATTGATTAACAGATCCTGCAGCTAAAAAGGAGCTGTTCCCTGACAGATCTAAGGCCATCAGGCTAACAGCACCTTGAGGAAGTGCCAATCTTGCCCTGACTGCCCCCCTAGCCTCAGCCCTGGCTGATACCCCTTCTAGAGGCCCTCAAGGACCCAAAAAGGAATATTTAAACAGGCTCTTTTTGCCCTTTTGTTCAAGATCAATCAATCAGTTATCAGAAATATTATTATTATCAATCAGACATTGTGTCATTTTTAGTCAAGTGCTTATCAAGAAGAAAGCAAGTGCTTTATGATCTAGTCTGAAGTATTATTATTATTATTTTCTAAATAACTATCAACAACCAGAAGTTTGAACCAGCCACCAACCCCATCTGTTCTGAAGCTTCTTACCTGAATCTTTGCAGGATTTCTGTGGATTACTTCCCAAGTAAGTTTTTCCCTTCCTGCTCTGGGTTTGTTTGCTGTTTTGCCCGCCCAAATTAGTGGATAAGGCCTTAGAAGGCACCCATCTTCATTCCAAGGTTATAAACTGCCCAAGGAGGCCCCTTGAGGAGAGGTTGCCAAGTCTGTAAAGACCCCCAGTAGTATATTACTGTGGCCCCTCTTTTTATATTATATTTAAAATATTTATAACCAAACCAATTAAACCTTGCACTTGCTCTTACCATATTATTACTGGAGCTGTAAAGTGTTTATTTTTTTGGAATATTATTGCTCCAAATTCTTTTATCACTCTCTGTAGCTAAAGGAATGCAAGGTTCCTGGTATCAGAGAGCTGACACTGAGCTTGATCACAGATTGGGGCTGAGATAATTGATTGCACTTGCTAGAAATTTCCATCAGATTCTTTGTGGGGTAAGCATGAAAATAAAGTTGTTCATGAAAAATCTCCGAAGATCAGGAAATTCCTTAATATTATTGAAGGACTGGACTTTTGGTCAGAACCAAAAAATGAAATTACTCATCAATTTAACTACCTTCTGTTACTCCCTCTGAGCTCAAGGTACCTTGGTAATGATTTTTTAATTTTTCAACTGTATAGTGGATTTGTTTACATCATGGTTGAAGTTGATCCAAAAATCAAGTTTTTTTTATTTCATTCATTATTACCAGAATATGTTCTTTTTCAAAATTTGTAAAAGCATCTTTTTGAGAAGCTAAATTTTTTACCCTGATTTAAAAAGGCCTTTGCAATGGAGTATAGCTCCATGGAAACCACATGCATGTATACTATCAATTTAATATCCACCCTGTGTGGCATACACAAGAAAATAATCTTCTAAGGCAAGGAAGCTCCCTAAAACAAACATGATTACAACCATTTCAATATTTGATAGTTTTACTTTTGATTAATCATCCTATGAAAATATAGAAACCAATTGCAGAAAATCACAAAAAAAATAAAATAACTATAGAAAATGTTGATCTTAGTATTTTAAAACCACAAATCTGGTTGTCAAGCATGCTCACAGACCAAGATGAAAAGATTTTCAACAAAGATATTGTGCTCCACAATATTAAACCTTGTACTCATTATTCAGATAATGTAAAATTTCAATTTTGAAATTAATTGATCATAAAATCACATTCCAAAAGGCAAATTTGTCATTCATGGATCATTTTATAGTAATTTTTATATCCAATAAATTCTAATAAAATTGTGGGATCATGAAAATGAAAATAAACTTAGTCCTTTTTTAAAAGTAATTTTCAATTTGAAACCTTTGGATTTCTTTCTGACCTCAGCAGGAAGTGTCTTCCCCCAGTTTTGCAATCCAGAACCCAATAAATCTCACTCTGAAAAAAAAACTTATGAATGACAGCTCTATCTCAACTGCAATTTATTTGTACTCATTCCATAGTCTCACTCTAAAACATGCCCACCAAGAGGAATTGAATTTATAGAGAATAATTAAGTGATATATTTTATTTTATACAACTTATGAAATATTTCTAGTCTCATTAAATTTTATAAACTTGACACCATGGAATGCACTCCTCCCCACCTCATTCCCAATTCTTATAACTTCTGTTTGCTTCTTTTGATTGAAAACCTTGGAATTGATATCTCCAAATTGATTAATTCTCTTCTGATGTTTAAGTTTCTATGTGTTTCAAGTATGAATACCATCATTGGAAACTTTCACTTGGATTTAATCTCCAATTATTCTTAGTATCAAAGTCTTTTTGATGAGAAGAAACCTGAAATAGAGTATTTGAATTATCAATTTTATGTTTGAATCTATTTTCACATTATTTTTTATTGTTTTTTTTTTGAAATATAAAATCATCTTGAAATTTAATTTTATTCAATGAATCCATACTTTTCTGGACTAGTTTGTTTATCTCTAAATAACTCCCTTCTTCTGTTTATATTAACTCAAGTGGCTTATAAGGAGCACTTTAACTGGAATTTCCAAGGTTAAAACAAATATTTTATGAATGAATATATCCAGCTTAATTCACTATTATTATCATTTTCAATTTATTTTTAATTGTTTTCTGAAGCATAATTATTGTAATCTTGGATTCAAATTTTGTTTTTTAAATATTATTTTCTTAAATTTTGAATTCATTATCATGCTTATCATGTTTTATTTTCAATTTAAAAAGAAATGAAAAAGCATCAGATTCATGTTGTATTTTGAATAATTTCTTAATTTATAATCCAAAAATGTTGTTTCAAATTGATTTATGAGTCTTTCCCTATTAAATTTGATTTTTTTGATGGATTTTTGGTTTTTCTTTTTCTTTTCTTTCAAATTTCTTCCACAAATTTTTTTTTTCTTATTAATCTTAATTAAATTTTTTGAATTGATATTTCAAACATGAATTGATTATTAAATTTTTTATTGTTAACATTTTTATCATCATTTTTTCATCATTCCACTTTAATTTTCAATTGAATTCACTTGATGATTTCTTTTCTTCATAATCTTTTTCTTGATCTGAATATCTTTGATAATTTTCAATTAGTTTTTGAGATTTCAAGCTGGCTTTCTGCATTCTCCAAGCTATCTCAAATAAGCTTGTGAAGATTCTCAAAGCCCACCCCAAAGCCATCAGAGGGTCATCTGTGTGAATTGAAATCCTTGATTCTTCCAAAGCTATTCAAATTTTTTAGTTTCAATGTTCCAGAATCTGTGAAAAACTTTTTGCTTTGTCTCAAGAAAGTTCCAGCTGCCCCAGCCCCCTACCTCCCACTTGACCAAAGGCTTTTGAAGGGTTTGTGCACAACTTGCCAAACTTCTTATATTTGTGATTTCTTAATTTTGATTTTGATCAGTTATAATGAATATATCTTTTTGTTCAATGGAAATGATCTTTTCAATCCTTTTTGGGTTAGAAATTGTCCAAAATTTAAGGCTACCAGAGGTGATGGAACAATATGGGCTCTTTTAGAAGAGCCAAAAATGAGGTACCAAAATAGATATGGTTTGATTGGGTGATGAACTTCTTTACATGTTTATGAAGGGTGATATTAAATTAATGGGTACACAGCTACACCTGAGCCGTGCAGACCCCACACAATTTCTGTGTAGTTGGGCTGTACTCCACATGGCACCGGACCACCATGGAATGGCCGCACAAGTACATTTGAGCCGTGTAGAGCCCCACACGGCTCCAATGCAGTCGTGTTGCCATGCCACACAGCCAGCACAACCTCATTTGAGCCACGTGGGGCTCTACACAGCTCAAATGTAGTTGTGTAGCTGTGTCACACGGCTAAAAGTATGGGGGGCAAAAAAAATAAAGGTTATAAAATAAACCAAAATAAACTAAATAAATAAATAAAAAAAACTGAAATCAACCAAAAGATCAGAAAAAAGTTGACTTTTTGGTTAAAAAAAAATAATAATAATATATAAAATATAAAATATAAAATGAAAATAAAAACAATAAACACTAAATACAACCAAGTGGTTGTCTTCAGATTCCAGTAAAAAATTCAAGTTCAACTTGACTAGCCCTAAATTAAAAGGGCAAAAAAAATGCAAGAAGTCTTTTGACCAGCCCTAAAGAAAAAGTGCCAAAAAAACACCAGTCTTTTGACCAGCCAAAAAATACAAGAATTCTTTTGACCAGCCCTAAATTAAAAGTGCCAAAAATCAACTTGTGATGGGATCAGCCCAACACAAGTTAATCTTGTGATGGGATAAGCCCAACACAAGTTAGGCTTGTGATGGGATCAGCCCAACACAAGTTGAACTGACTTACCTTTAAAATCTCCTTCAAAACACTCATCATAATGATTTTAACTCAAAACACTCAATGTAATGATTTCCAAAATGTGATAACCCTTTATATCAATAGAATTACAATAACAGCATGTTAGACCCAACCCAAATGATGAAATTGATTTATAAGTTAGAATACAATGCAAGTTGATCTTTGAGTTGAGCAATCCAACAATCTGCTTTTTTTAGAAATCATGGAATGTGGTTTTGAAACTATGGGAGGTATTTGAATCACATCTCCATTAATTAAAAGCTGGAACCGTTGGTTATTGTTAACAAAGAAAATGAACATAGGATCTGATTGATTTTTTAAACCCATTTTCATAGGAGTAAAAGAAAAACATGATTCCAATGAAATGAAAAATACTGGTCTTCCATAAGTATCTGCTATTATTTGACCCATGTCAAGCTTTGAAAGTCATCTCAAAGAGGGAATCTTTTTGTTGATTTCATTGACATCAAGTCTTTGTTCTATCTTTTCAAAATTTTTACTGCCTCCAAGGATCTTAGAATTTCACCCCTTATTTTTTCTCAATGTTTCAAGCTTTTCTTTCCAAACCCCAAACCATCCATCCTCATCATAACCAAGTGATTTAGCAATGAATCAAAAACCACAATTTCCATCACCAACTGGGTCCCAAACCTCATCCAAGAACTTATTTAAGTTCTCAGGTATTTGATTGAGGTAATTTACTTCCTAAAATAAAAAAGTAGTCAGCCAAAATTCTAATCTCCTTAAACTAATTACCACTCACCAAAGATTAACTTCTGTTTGACTCCTCCATTGCATCTGCTTCATGCTTTGAAAAGGAAGAAGATTCCACGGCACCAAACCTAATGAACTTGAAGTCTCTTCCACTGAACTATGAAATTCAGATAAAGAGCCTGACTTGGACTATAAAATTTTCTCAATAAGTTCATTAAACCAAAAAAATGAACCTTTCACAAAACAAAAGGATTACAATCATTTGTCTTTTCTTCTTTGGTGCCCTTCTATTTATCTTTTCCAGCTAAAGTTCCTTTTCAATGTGTTCAAGTTGAGAAGGATCTTGCTGGTTATCTGTCAATTTTGGACAGCCTCTGCTTGATTGAAAGACTTTAGGTTCAATTCTTGCCTTTGATTGATAATTGGCCGTCTCCTTCATCAAGTGCTTCAACAGCCTGCAATAATCTTGATCAGGATGATTGAATATCATTGCATTGAGCTTCTCATGTAACTGAGAATTTTTGAGCAGCTCATCAACATTGAACTTTAAAAATTCAAAAGGATCAAATATTAGTCAACTAGGAATCATCATTCTAGTCAAGTAGGAATCATCATTCTAGCCAAGTAGGAATCATCATTCAAAAATCATTAATCACAAAGCATTAATCACAAAGTGATTTGAACAATCCAACTTAAACCAAATTACAGAAATAGAAATCAAGGTTCATAATCCAACATTCACTGAGGATGAACATCTTCAGGCACAATGGAGCCTCTTGACGCTAGTAGGTCCCCTATTTGGTTGGAACAGGTCAAACCCATAGTCATTGAGTATTTCTTTGTGCACACTTCCCCATCATGGCTCTGCTTTAACCTCTCTAATTGATCTCCAACAAGTTTGATTGCTTGTAAAGACACCTTGTATCCCAATGGTAACACTTCATTAGGAAGAACTATTCCAATCTTTATTTGAGAGTTGTAAAGGGAAGCCTGAACTGATTTAATTTGATTGGAAACTGTGCCATCTAGGTTTTGCCAAACATCCATCATTTTTCCTGAAAATTTTTCAATGAATATTTTGAGAGTAGCATAGGCCCCTTCAACCCAAGATGTTGTTTTATTTCTAAAGTCTGGGTTTTTGAAAATCCAAGCCATCAAAAACATTTCTTTGACATGGAAGATATTATGATCCATATACTCAAGTACATCCTCAGGGTCTGCCAAAAAACACTTGATGCAAGTCATAATTTAAGCAACCCAAAGCTAGGAAGATTAATGGTAGAGGCAGTGATTTGGCACTTACTCAAAGTTCTGCATCATTGACCTTTGCCTCCTCCTTGTTTTTTGAGGCCCCATACTTAGCCCACAGAACCATAAAACTTTTCCACCCTTTAAAGGCATTATTAAAGCGCACTTTACAGTTTTCTTTTATGTTTTTAGAAAATTGCCATTGACAGCACTGTATTCTTGTCTCAGGGAATATTTGTTCTAGAGCACAAATTGAAATGTTTTCACAGTCCATCACAAATACTTTGGGAAGTCTCTCAGGATCATAAGCCAACTCCTTCAGCCCATTTACAGACCAACTGTAGAACTCAAAAGTTTCTCTTGTTATAAAAAAAAAGATCTTTTGTGAAAGTTTTCTGGCTGGAATTAATTCCTACAATGTGCAATAGGGGGATGTTGTACTTATTTGTCTTATAAGTACAATCCATCATAGCTATATGATGGAATTACTTGCAAAGATTTAATGAATCTGGGTGAGCCAAGAATAGGGCCTCCAAGTGACCCTCTCCACTTAATTTTGCTCAATCAACCCAACCTGAATTACCAATTTGTTCAAAGAGGACCTCCACAAAACCTTTTCCCTTCAGTTCTTCAAGCAATACGTTATTCTTAGTGTTGTAGATTGTTGAGTCATCAACATACTTGCTACCATTGATCTTGCTCAATTTTCTTATCAGTTAAATTTTATTGAGCCCATCATTCATGCCTTATTTTGATTTTCTAAGGCTACCCCAGAGATTATCCTCAGGTTAGGATGCACTGAGGGGTGTGGAGATGGTTCATGGTTATGTTGATCATTCTTGTAGGAGATTTGCCCCAAGGGATCCACCTTTTTGTGCCTAGCACGGGTTAAAAAATTGCACCCAACCTTCATTGTGTGAGTTTGCCTTTTCCATTTGGTGAGAAATTTCCCAGAGTACAAACAATGTCTATCACATGCTAAATCTACATATTTATCATGCTTTGAATTTCAAACTGTTACATCATAAACATGCTTCATTGCCCATGTTTGACAATAACTTTGTGCCTCTTCCCTATTAGGAAAATCTCTCACAGGAGGTGGGGCAAGTGGATATATCATAGTTACATAGTTATATAGATGGTATGCACTCCATCAGTTTCAATCAAATTAAATACGGCAAAGACCAGTAATGTAAAATGTTACTCACCACCAGAGTTCATGTCCATTTGTGAAAAATTTTGTTCCTCAATTGTCACCCTTGGTGAGGATGCAAATGGGGCTTCCAATGATTCATGACCCAAATCCTTCTTTTCCGCAGCCTTTTTTGTTGCGCCAATGTAGTCCTTGAATGCAGCCATGTTAAAAGGAGGGCTTGCCACTGTTCCCATAATGCAACAAAAAATTCAAAGCTACTTCAGTATTCAATCCAACTTTCAATTGAACAACTACAAAGTTTGCTCAATTTCAAGGTGAGAAAGATCAATTTATTGGGATGTTTTATTTGCGCTTTCCTATAGTGTCACTTTAATTTCACTTTATTTCACTTTCATTTCACTCTATTGTCACTTTATGATTTCTGTATGTGGAACAACAGTCCCACATAGTAAGCCTTGATCCCAAATTCTGGTTGATGGAACCCAAATGTGGTCCAGGGGGACCCAAAAAGTTTGGCACAATCCCTGGGGGCCACATAACCCCAAACACGGCTCAAAAATGCTGTGTACAGGGGTGCACAGCTCAAATACACCGTGTATGGGGTGTATATGGGGCGGTTTTGCATGTTTTAGACAACCCCTTGGGCGCATCTAGACATGTGTTTTAGCCCGCACACGGGTCTTGGACGCGTTTATGGGCTCCCAAGCGTCCATTGGGACGTGTAGGGCCCTCCCCAACTCCCACAAGACTGGGAGTTGTGAGTTTAACATCACCCATTTATGAATTTAAATTACCATAGAGTGCCCAAGAACCTTTTTTGGTTTTTAATACCTAGAAAGAACAGGATTTATCTGGTTCAGACAAAGAGGTAAAATTTGGGTTCCTGATGCTGATTCAATTTTTCCTTAAAAGAAGGGTATGGGAGTTTCCTTGAGATAAGTGGTTAAACCTGAGTCTTCTATTTTCAGGATCACTCAATTTTTCATTTTCTGGACTAAATGGTGAGAATTGGGCCAATCTTCAGTAGCTCAGAGGTTTCTGAAATTCTTTGACTTGCTGTGGGCTGAAGATATTTAATGATTTTTTAGTTTCAGCTTGCTACTTGCACAGAGCAACCTATTAAATTAGATCAAAAATAGATTTTGAGACTGTGAAAATGAAGATGTTTCTGGTGGGAGTCAAACCCACAACCTCAGATAGACTGAGACACATACTAGAGTGCTGCCTTTACCAACTAGGCTACAGACGCTTGTGGCTGCCAGGGTTGTTTAGTATTACTGGTCCATTTTCAACCGCACAGCCTCCGTACTGTGGTGATACATCATTTTAGCAGGTTTAACCTCAACACCACCCCTTGCTACATGATTTAGAAATAGGTATGGTGATACCCAGGTGAAAGTGTGATCAGTGTGGTGATTGAACCCGTGATTGTAGGGTAGGCTTACAGGGTATGATGGTCTTACAGGAAGCATTCACATCTTATTCAATTCTCTTAAGTAAGCAAGTATACGCTCAGGTAGGCTCTGGGCTCATAATCTGTTTAGACTGTGAAAATGAATATGTGTCTGGTGGGAGTCAAACCCACAACCTCAGATAGACTGAGACACATACTATAGTGCGGCCTTTACCAACTAGGCTACAGACGCTTGTGGCTTCCAGGGTTGTTTGGTATTACTGGTCTAGGTTCAACTGCACAGCCTCTGTACTGTGTTGATACATCATTTTAGCAGGTTTGACCTCAACACTAGAAATAAATCATCAAATTAAAATGAGTGAGAAATCCTGGATTATTATTAAAAATTAGGATTTGTCACCCAAAATAAGGTAGGGTCCCTCACTGACCCCACCATTGAATTCTAACTCCTTATATTTTCAAATAATTTTAAAAGAAAATGACCAAAAGACCACAGCACCACCATGGCACTTTTTGGCTATTTTAGTATTTCACATATAATTTCAGGTATATTTTTCACACCTAAACTTCACTCAGAATTGAAGTGTTGCGTTTATTTTAGTAGTTACAGTTGGTTTTGTGTTCTGTCCAAATTCCGGCGCGCAGCCCCACATCCATACAGCAAGGTTACACACGCCTGAAACTCAATATGTAGGCGCCTGTCAAGAAACCCGCATGAAAAATGCCTGGTGATTGCAGAGGATAGATTCCCGTACACAGCTGTCAAGCCTGCGTGTTTCAAGAACAACTGCACCAATCCTGACAGCAAGGTACCGCAGGAACATGCTAAAACCTGCATGCATATGTAACAACCTAAATGACGGATAGAGGAAGTTCTGAAACCTCTTAATATTGAATAAAAGTGTGAAATTCAAATTATAAAGCAAATAAGTTAAGGGAAACAATACTGAAGGTTGTCACATAATTGTCATTGTAAAATCTTTATGAACCACAAAACATACCAAGAGGTTCACCTAAAAATTATTAGAAATTACCAAAATGTGCAGAAGATGGCGTGAAATCTGCAAAAACCTACTTCTGCCCATGTAAATCAAAAGGAAGTAATACAAAATAAAGAAATATGCCAGAAATGTGAAAACAACACATTAACATTTAAAACAGTTTCTGAAAATTATTTCACATAGAAATATGAAAAAAGCATGGCTACCAGGTTGAAAGCACTAAGACTATGTGCCAAACTAGCCCCGGCCAGCTTTCTAGCCTCATCCTACAAGCACAAACCTCTCTATGTGCCCTGAGAAGTTCTTATTGCCCCAAAAAGGTATATAAGCAGCCTTTTTGGATGATTTAAACCCCAGTAATTTTTAGTAATCAATCCAGACCCCTTTCCATCCATAATCAAGTGTTTATATAAGATAAAAAAGTCATTTATGGCCTCATTCTGATAGTATAACTGTTAATTCTAACCCCACCATTAATTCACTGATGAATATCAGCAAAATCACCAATAATTGTTCCAAGACCCTTTCAACCATGAATTTGGAAAAGATCTTGGAGTGCCTGCTTCAATTAGTAAGTTATCTCCTCCTTTCCTTCAGGCATAAGTGCTCTGAGACAGCCAGTCCACCTATTCCCCTTGAGTAAACCCCTTTTGAGTAAATCACTTAGGACCTCATTGTCCCAAGGTCTTAACACGGTTCAAAAGGGCCCCTTGAAGAGAGGTTGTTTCAATAAATTGATGAATTTCTGAGCTAGAACCAGAAATGAAGAAAGAACAAGATAAGCAAAATAATATAGGACAGGCAGATAACTGATCAAGAGGACACATAGAGTAAGCATACCAGAGAGGAGGACAATTACAGGAGAAACAAGGAAGCTCCAGTAGGGATAGATTTGAATAAGCACACCTATAGAGAAGAGCCAATACAAAGAAGGAGTAGGAAACAGATAGGGAGGGAGAAATCCCTCCAGAGTTAATAGGAGCAATCTTTGCACCAAATTAGCCTTTAAGATAGGTCTGAAGGTCTTCATTGCAAGAGATTCAGGTTGAAGCAGTAGAGCGGTTGAGTTGAAGGTCAAGATAGGTCTGAAGGTCTTGATTGCAAGAGATTCAGGTTGAAGAAGTAGAGCATTTGAGTTGAAGGTTGGGATCTGGAGTAGAAACTTGAGGATCTTCAGGATTATTAGGTTCAGCAAGATGAAGAAGAAGATTTTTATCAGAGGAGCGTGATTGAGAGACTTTGATTCAACTTCTCATTCTCCTGAGTGTGTAAATATTGTTGGTATAGTGCAGCCAAGAGATTTGAAATTTAGAAACGCGCAGCAAGCAACTTCAGAGGAGCGCAGTACGGGACTTCAGAGGAGCACAGTACGCAGATCAAGAAAAGAACGCGGGATGAACTTGTAATAAGGGGAAAAGAAAAAGAGGAAAAATTAGAGATGAATGGAAAAAGAAAAAAGAATTGAAAAGAAACTATATTTATTTCATTTGTTTCAACACCCCCCTGAATTGATGCAAAGAGAGGTTTAAAACAGGAACTCAGCAGCCTCTGGAGAGAAGAATGCGTGCACGCCTTTGTGAGAGCATTGGCGACCATATCATCAGTCAATATCAATCTGACCTCAAGATGTCCCTTGTTGAGGAGATCTTGCAGCCATTTAATTTTTATATTGAGGTGCTTTGTCTTCAAGTTTGAGCCGAAATCTTTAATCTTTTTGAGTAGCCCTTTATTGTCAATACGGAAGACAGTGTTCTCTAGTGTGGTTTTCCAGAGCTTGTTGATGAGAGATTGCAGCCACTGATCCTCCTGAACTGCATTCAAAAGTGAGGTCAGCTCAGATAAAGTGGAAGATAGGGTTATGCTCTTTTGTTTCTTGCTGGACCACGACAACGGAACACCCTTCCATAGGCAAAGAGAGCCACTCTGAGAGAGTCTGATTTCATGATCATCGGCCCAGGTTGCGTTGGAATAGTACTCAAGACTGTTGGAAGGATGATTGGGCAAGGGCTCTAAGGCTAAGCATAAGGAAAGAGATCCTTTCAGGTTTTGAAGCAGTGGATAACTTATTTCCAGTGGAAGAGTCCAGGAGAGTGATTGAAGCGCAAAAGAATTGACAGAGCAGGAGCAAGGTCTGGGCAAGCTTGGCATGACAGGTAGTTAAGTATGTTGGTGAATTGGCGGTAGTTCTATTTAAGTTTTCTGAACTCCAGTACATCATCTTCAGAGGCTTCTCAAAGCTGAACTCCAGGGGATAGAGGCGTCTTTACAGGTTTGCTGTCTTTGAGTCCAAGGAGTTCCAGTCCTTTCTTAATCAGTTTACTTTGATTAAGAGGGATCCAATTGGCAGATAGGTCAAGGTCCATGCCAAGAAGGGTATCAGGTTCATGAGCAGATGAGTTGGGAAAATGATTGAGAAAAAGAGTTCCAAATCCTTCAACATTACCAACAACAACTAGATTGTCCACATGGAAGAATATGAACGTGTTTGCATCATCATGTATGTAGAGACAAGGATCAACAGAGGATTGATGAAAGTTGATTTCTTCAAAACACTTGGTGATGGTATTGTACCAATTTGCAGCAGCCTGCTTAATTCCATAAAGGTATTTTTTTAGTTTGAGAAAGGGAGTTTTGTGCTTAGATCCTTTGGGAGTAGCTATGTAAATGTCTACAGATAGAGGAGCGTAGAGAAAGGCGCTCTTTACGTCAAATTGTCCAATGGGTAGTTTCTTGTCAACGGAAAGTGTAAGAAGGGAGAGAAAGGAAGGAAATTTTCTGGTTGGAGCAAAAGTATTGTTATAGTCGATTCCCGGCGTTTGCAGGAAGCCCTGCATGCACAGGCAAGCCTTCTTTCTTTCGGCAGATGACGCGGTAGCTGCTTTGGTTTTAAGAACCCAAGTGGTGCAGAGGTAGGATTCAGGGACAAAGTTGCAATCTTCCCATACATCCATCTCTTTGATACTGTTGAGTTCGGCATCCATGGCATTTTCCCATTCATCAGCCTTGGAGATAAAAGACATTGAATCAGAGGAAAATTTGGAGTACTTAGCCAGTTTTATTCTTGATGTTTGAGTTCTCAGTTTGTATCTTGGTGCACTACCAGTAGGCAGCAGAGAGGACGCAACAGCCTCTGATTCATTGTTGCTGTCTCCAGAGGACTCAACTTCAGGAGCAATACCAGGATTTGGGGATGTAGGAGATGGAGGTTTGAGGGGAGATTTGGCAGGAGGAGTTGTTGAGAGATCATCAGGTGACTTATTGGAAGGGAAGTCATAGGAGAGTTCCGAGTCAGACCAGATCAAGGAAGGCTTTTGGATGGAGGGATTGAAATCTAGAAATGGAACATGTTTTGTGTTGATGATATTTCCAAGTTCCCCAAGAATGCAATAGGATTGAAGTTTGTTGTTGTAGCCAATGAGAGTTCCTATTGATCCTTTAGGGAGAAGTTTAGAAGAAGGTTTGGAAGTTAGATTTAGATAGGAAACTCTGTTGCCTATAGGACGGAAGTAGCTGATGGGTAGAGTTTGATCTTTGAAGAGTTTGTAGGGCAATTTCTTGGATTTTTGAGCAGGGATTTGATTAAGAGTGAGAGTAGCCGCTAGGGCAATTTCATTCCAGTAGTGGCAATTTAGAGTGGAGTCAGTAAGTATTGAGAAAATGGATTTGAGAATAGAATGGTTGAATATTTCAGCTAGACCGTTTTGCTGCGGAGTATAAGGATTGGAGTGTCTGGTTTTGATGAGATGGTCTTTACAGAATTGGGAAAGTTTGTAATTGATGAATTCACCCCCACAGTCGGAATGAAGGATGGAAGGAAAGTACCCAAAACGCTTTGCTTCAAGATTCAGAACATTACTCAGTATCTCAGTTACATCACTCTTATTCTTTAAAGGAAGAGCAGCGCAATATCTGGTGTTTCTATTGACTACAATGAGTAGATATTGATGTCCTTCACAAGATGGAGGAGAGATGGGGCCAATGACGTCCAGATGAAGTTCTTCAAAAGTTCTGGAGGCAGGAGTATGTATTCTCTTGAAACTAGCCCTGGTAATTTTTGAGACGGAGCAGGCTTCACACTTCTGAGATACATTAACTGGAATACCAAGCTTGTGTATGATTCAATGATAGCTAATGTGGCCTAGTGATTTGTGTAAAATCTCAGCCAAGGACAGAAGAGAGCTTTTATCAGGAGAGCAGAATTTAAGGCCGGGTAGGTTATTGTAGAAGCGCCCGCTGGCAACTAAGGTGTCATCTCTAAAAAGGTGAAAAGAATTGATTTCAAAGGAAATGGAGAATTTTTCAAGGAGTAGACATCAAACAGAAAGTAGATTGACAGTTAAATCAGGAACATAGAGCACGTTATTAAGGATAAGGTTGCCATGCTTTTTGATGAGTTTGACAGATTCTCTCCCTTTTATGGGGAGATGTTTGTTGCCTGATCCAGTTCAAACTATTCCCTCTTCTTTCATATAGAGAGCAAATAACAGTTTGGAGTTTGAGATCATATGAGCGGAGGATCCAGAATCTAGGATAAAAATGGAGGGATCTTGGAATTTAAAGGTAAAATTGCCAACATTATTTTTGGTCTTAGCGGCTTGAACGGGAAGATGAGGGAGAAGGTGAGGATGAAGGAGCCAACATCTGGCTTCAGGGTGAGGAGCGTTGGTATTGTGCCATCCACTTCTACATTTTGTGGATTCAGAGGTGGCCAAAACGGTGGGAATTTCCTTGGAAGTGGAGACAGACAAGCAAAGCTGAAGGTTATTGAAGTGGACTCTGAGATGATCCAGAACCATTTTGGGAACCATGTCTTTGTCTCAATGAGTGATCTGGCTCTTCAGGTGATCAAGAGAGGGAGGAAGTTTTTGAAGGATGGAGTAGGCAATGATGTTGAGAGGAATGGATATACCGGTTTTGACAAATTCAGTGATTGAGGCTCTGATTTGAGTGATGCAGAGTTGTATATCCTGTGGATTAAACTGGATAGCACAGAATTTTTTGAAAACTCTGGCATGATTTGAAGCATTACAGGAGGCAAAGTAGTGATTGATTGACTTTTAGATGAGTTGAGCATTGCTCTTGTTGGTTTGGTTTATAACATTGAGATGGATAGAGGCATTGAGTTTGGCAGTAAGAAGCGTAACAAGTTGGATATTAACAGCGGGATTGAGTGATATGGAGTCAGAGATCAAAGGTTCCCAAATAGATTAAATCTTGAGGAGGTTATTGGTCCTGGATTTCCATAAGGAGAAGTTATCAAGAGTTAGCAGAGGGATAGCTTCCAGAGCTCCTTTGAAAATTGTGGATTGAAAACTGTTGCTCATGATGTACAGCTTTTCTGGTTCTTTGTTGAGGAAGAACAATTGAGTGGTAGCAATGATTCAACTGTTAATTGCAATGAATTTCTGAGCTAGAACCAGAACTGAAGAAAGAACAAGATAAGCAAAAGAATATAGGACAGGCAGATAACTGATCAAGAGGACACATAGAGTAAGCATACCAGAGAGGAGGACAATTACAGGAGAAACAAGGAAGCTCCAGTAAGGATAGATTTGAATAAGCACACCTATAGAGAAGAGCCAATACAAAGAAGGAGTAGGAAACAGATAGGGAGGGAGAAAGCCCTCCAGAGTTAATAGGAGCAATCTTTGCACCAAATTAGCCTTTAAGATAGGTCTGAAGGTCTTGATTGCAAGAGATTCAGGTTGAAGCAGTAGAGTGGTTGAGTTGAAGGTCAAAATAGGTCTGAAGGTCTTGATTGCAAGATATTCAGGTTGAAGCAGTAGAGCGGGTGAGTTGAAGGTTGGGATCTGGAGTAGAACCTTGAGCATCTTCAGGATTATTAGGTTCAGCAAGATGAAGAAGAAGGTTTTTATCAGAGGAGCGTGATTGAGAGACTTTGATTCAACTGCTCATTCTCCCAAGTGTGTAAATATTGTTGGTATAGTGCAGCCAAGAGATTTCAAATTTAGCAACACGCAGCAAGCAACTTCAGAGGAGCGCAGTACGGGACTTCAGAGGAGCGTGATTGAGAGACTTTGAGTCAACTGCTCATTCTCCCAAGTGTGTAAATATTGTTGGTATAGTGCAGCCAAGAGATTTGAAATTTAGCAACAAGCAGCAAGCAACTTCAGAAGAGCGCAGTACAGGACTTCAGAGGAGTGCAGTACGCGGATTAAGAAAAGAACGCGGGATGAACTTTTAATAAGGAGAAAAGAAAAAGAGGAAAAATTAGAGATGAATGGAAAAAGAAAAAGAGAATAGAAAAGAAAATATATTTATTACATTTGTTTCAACATAAATATCCCCTGTTTTTCATGAACTGTGGTCCCTCTTGAAAAATATATTCAAATAATTTTAACCAAACCAACTACTCCAAACTTTGCACTTGCTTTTAAACAATAATTTTGAGTATTTTATGTATATTCTTGGAATTATTATTATTCCAACACCAATATCACTTGCTGTAGCTAAAGGTAGGAAACGTTACTGGTATCAGTAAGCTGAAAGTTAGAGATTTTGAGATTCCAAAGGCTTTTAAAAATAAGTATCAGAAGGTTTCCAAAATCACAAACTTATGCAACCATAATATTCTGAATTCTGAGGAAAAAATACCTTATGATATATTTGCTGGATGGATGAATTAAAAAAATTCTTTTACACTACTGTTAGAGGGTCTTTATTTATAATTTATTGCTTAATTA
Organism: Puccinia polysora; assembly: GCA_025617555.3. Classification (NCBI taxonomy): domain Eukaryota; kingdom Fungi; phylum Basidiomycota; class Pucciniomycetes; order Pucciniales; family Pucciniaceae; genus Puccinia; species Puccinia polysora. The sequence goes on along the minus strand of CM062622.1, from coordinate 16,565,163 downwards.
TTTGACAGGCTCTTTTACCAAAAATTGGAACCAGCCCTAAACTGATTTAAAGGGACTTTCCAAAGTTTTTTGTGAGCTTTTTCTAAGTGGTTATTTTCAGCCAGCCACTATTTCAGAGCTAGCTGACAAAGTACCAAGAAAAGAAATAATTAACAAAAAAGCTGAAATAAAAACAAAAAAGGAGTAAGAATATCCAAAATTTTGTTTAATATTTGGTTGCCACTTAATTTTAGGTATGGTCACTCAGAAACCCTAAGTTTGAATTCCCACACCTTAACTAACTTGACTGGCCTAATGATTAATAGGCCAAAATCCACAAACTCACCATTGAACTTTTTTTGGAAAATCTACAATCTCACATGATCTTTTACGTACATTTTCCACACCTAAGATTCAGTCAGAATTGAAAAATTATGTATAGTTTAGGATTTATGAGCAAAAACGTGTTTTGTCAAAACTCCTGCACGTAGCTGCTGAAGTTATGCATCCATGTGCAACTTCTATAAACTGAAGCGCAGCGCCAACATCTTAAGCACTAGATAACAAGCAGGCGTGCAGTCTTTGGCAGGATACCTGCAAACAGCCACAGGAATATACCAAATGAAAGCTGCAACAGCCACTGTCAAAAAAGTCTTGAGCAGCACCCAGGTACAACCCAGACATGCTACTACCCAGGTGGAGACATAAAGCATATTTAATACGGATTTATGCGGGTAGAGAATTACTAAAAACATGGATAAATCAAATAAAAAATCCATAGAAAGTCAAAGTAACATATTTAAATAAATTATTTTAAAAAAAAAATATCAAAATTGATTAGTAACCACTTTGGAGGTCTGAATCCCCCACTTAATGTGACACATATTGGAAAATTGGGACATCAAATTGTACGTGAAACTCTTCTCAATCTGAAGGTTTAATAATATTACCAAGTTTATCTGGAGAAGTATTTTAAATAAATTATTTGACTAAAATACATTAAACTTTGAAAATAATCATCAACAGATTTGAAGAGTTTAAAAACCTAATTCCTGTGATATTTATGAAATTTCAAAGACATCATAATTACTTTAGAATTTTCATCAATCTGAATATTAATCAGATTACATAAAAAGCAAAATTACATATTTTACATAAATCATTTCAATAAATACTCCAAATTTTGAAGAATAACTATTAACAACTTCACAGGACCTGAACTCCCACCTAGAGAAACATAACCAAGAAATTTATGATGTAAAAATATTTTTAGAAACTCCAGCAATTTAAATTTTAATTCATGTCTACAAAATTTGCATTTCATCTATGACTAAAATAAGATAATGAGGACAATATTGTGCTTTTATCAAACAAATTAACAAATTATTATTAGAAATAGCTGCCATTCAAAACTCATTCAACTTCTAAAAGCTCTAGATTACTAAGAGAATATGATGAACTACCACTGATTACTCTTCTGGCCTCAGAACCTGTACCCTTTGGACCCTATAGCCTTCAGAAGCACAGACTAGGACCCACAAAGGTATAAATATGTGACACTTTTTATGATGTTTGGACCCCAGACCTGGTTACATATACATCCAGAAACCATGCCAACATGATAAATTAATCATAAGAGATAATTAATTTATTTATGGCTCTAGTCTGATAATTGTTCCCTATCCCAAAAACTATTATAAATTAATTTATGCAGCTAAAAGTCATATAGCCCCAGACCAGATGGCATAAATTATTTTGGGTAACAAGGAAATCATTAACCAACCAGTAATTGATCCATTTCCTCTTTCCTGTGGCTGCATTTCTACAAGGCTCTGCAACTTTAAAACTTATTTATATGTATTATTGTTGGGTAATCATTCCTTTAAAAATTATATTAAAGGCTCTGAAGTAACAAGGATACAGTTTACAAAGTTAATCTCCTGAAGAAGAGGTGTTGGAAATCCCCAGTATAATACTGTGGTCCCCTCTGTTTTTTTATTTATTTATTAATTTATTTATTAATATTAATGACCAATAACCAAATCACTTCAACTTTCAATTGCCTCATCCATATAAATATGAATCATTTCTGCATTGATTTTAATAATATATTTATTCTATAGTCTATCACCTCTGGTAGCTAGAAGGTAGCAAGGAACTTGGCATCAAGGAGGCTGAAAGTGAGTTGGTTTGAAAATATTTTTTTGATTGTAAGTATGAACTTTGAAGCTTTCCATATCAATAATTTTATTTTAATAAAATCCCCTATAGTGACTTGAAACAGGACTATTGAATTTTAATCCATATTTCACATCATAGCATGAGGCCACTACATCATCTACTATGCAATTGATTTATTTTAATAAAATAACAATGTATGGCTCAATTAAGAAGTATGAAGATCTGATTTATTTGGATTGAAGTATTGTTTTCACACCTTAGAACTCATCAATATGCTCTGTTTATTATATGAGAATGTTCTCATTAATCTTAGTTAAAGTACTGGGACTTGAGCTCTTATTTCCTCTCTCTCTGGCTTTTGGTACCCTGGTAGTTTCTCATGTAGTGTTTTCAGGGAAAGGAACCCCAATCCTTTGGGATTTGAATCAATTTTTGTTGGTTCAAATACCTTAAAAACTATATGGTGGCATTCATTTGGCCCCATGTGGGGTGAATACAGGCTTTGGAGGTAACTTGGATACCTTAAAACCCAGTGTGTGTTACAATCTGCGCATAGTCATACCTGGCCTCCTTCTTGCATAGTTATGGGCCATGGTAGTGGCAGGGATGTTTGTGCAGAATGACAGCTGCTCACACATGGATTTATTAAAGCCCCTCAAACTTATCTTTGGATGCAGATGGTGGTTCATGAGTTATTCAAAAAAAAATGTCAATGAATCCTAAAAAAAATACACACAATCCTACAGCTTTTGTCATGATTTTGGCTAGATGAATATAGGTACATGAATCATTTCTAAAATCCTAAGTCAGTTTGGGTAATCCTTGTCATTTTTTGAGTGATTTTAACCAGGTTTGGTTACATGAAAACCTCCCTGGAGGAGTAGAAGATTGAGGGTGGTGCCATTAGATGACTCATCTACCTAATTTGGCACCACAAATCAATTCATGAAATCATGATCTCATTTTTCCTACTCCTAATCAGAATTTTGTTTAAGTAATTTTCATTTTGATTGATTGATTTTATTTGAATTTAATGGACACATTGATTTGATGAGGAAGTAGAGTGTAGGGGTTCAACTGGACCACCTCCCAACTCATCAGGGCCATTGTTCTGTATTCCCTCAAGTCCAAATCCCATCTCTGTATGAGAAACAGTGAAAATATCATTTGTGAAGTTTGAAAGCTGTGGATAGTAGACTTCAGATGATGACTGGGGCATTTGCTAGTCAACATTGGTACTTTTTACAGGATTTTCTTTCCTTTTTTTTTTTTTTGTAAGACTCATGTCTCACAAGACAGTCTAAACTCAAAGATCACACTCCACGTTATTGAAATCAAGCTTCATGATTGCAGTTGATGGGTGAATGAACATCAATCAAGAGATTGATATCTTCCAAAAAAAATTCCCACAAGTTCACCTTTGAGGTACAACTCCAAGATGTTTTATGAAATGGGTGAGTGGTCCTGCCAAGAGGGAGGTCACAAAAATCAAACCCTCTTTCCATGATTTCAGCATTCAGAATACTTTCTTTTCACAATAATTTTTTTTTCTGTTTGATTAATTAATAATATTTATGAATGAATCATCATGTGTTCTTATCATAAATCTTTTAATCAGTCTTTGCGCTATGTCATCTATTCCCAAACGCTAACAGGCTGAAAGCCTTGCTTTTATTTCTTGGGCGAATGAGCCATGATGGGGTGCATGGGGTGATGGATGTGTGTCATGGGGAAAAATTGATGGAGAAGTCTGGATGGTACTTCTTGAACTTTTACGGATGGTGATCCTACATAACGGGTTGATTGCATGTCCATTTCTACAAAATATAACCTTTTGAAACGTACCATTTCAAGCGGTAAGTGTTTTTCAAGAACCTGTCATTAAAAAATAGCAGCCTTTTTTTTAAAAAAAGGGGGGGAAATGCAAAAGGCTGATGCCCCCTATGGATCGGTCCTTCCACCTAATTTTGTTTTATTTTGGCCTGTTTTTCAAAAAAAAAAAAAAGCAATGAGTATCTCGTGGGTATCAACTTATTTTTGAAGATAATATTATCCTCTCTTTCTTATCCTTTGATCTTCTCCCGACCTTTATGGTGCCTTACTATTTTATTATTCGAAATCAAGTCCTTAAACCAAGGAAAAAGGCGATTTGCCTTGTTGGGCCACTGCATGGCCCCCCAACCTTTCTCCCGCCACATTAAACTATTGGACTACAACAAAAGATGTTCGATCTGTGTTCCAGGGAATCGATGACAATCGAAATTGATGGATGCACAGGAGACGTGCAGAGTAGACCAAGTCCCGGTTATGTACTGCAGATAATCAATTACAAAGTCCCTTCCTTCATCAATAATCGTCGTAAGAAAAGCGTTACATTTATACATGTATATATAACAATAGCCTATCAAAATCACCATCACATTGAATGGATCGCAGATACGCATACACGAAAATATAGAAAGAAAGAATGGGAAAAGGCGGAGCAAGATACTTCATCGATCATAGTATTTACCTCCTCAAATCAACGTTACGTGACGTGACGAATCAACGATCATGAATCGAGAAAGAAACCCAGGAGAAAATTTGCACGATAAATTAACATAAATATAGGGTCAACTGAAGAAATAGGTTGGTAAGAAATTGGGGCTAGTATGTCAAAGGTGGGGGAAGAGTGTTGAGGAGTAGGGGGGTGAACGGGAGAGTCAAAATTTTCTACGATTTCTTGAGCTCATCATCCACTCTAACTATCGTAAGATGGTTTGCCTCCCCATGGCCATCATCCTGGTGATCGTGAGAAATGATTATCGGATCATTTTTGCCTGGTTCCTTCCTGGATTCATCGAGGTGTCCTTCCTTGAGAAGCAGTAAGTCATCGTGTTCCCGGTCTAAATTCCGATGAAAGCAATAAAACGCAACACCAACGACGAATGCTAAAACCGCCATGCTGTAGCTCACAATCAAACCGATCAAAAGCAGGTCAAAAGCGACAAGAGGGGGATTTTAGTAATGAATGAGTTTTGCGAAACATAACTGCGATCAAATGCCAAAGGATCCCCTCTTGAAAAAAAGACAGCGTGAAAAGATAATCAGCAGAAAAAATCAACTGACGTGCCGTAATTCCATCTGAAGTTAAATATTTCAAATCAAGGATGAAAGATAAAAATAGACGGACTGTCAGTAGGGATTTCAATATAATCATGCAATCGCGACGTGAGGATCTATGGTCCCCTGTCGGTAAATTCAATCAGCGGAGCAGAGGAAATCAGAAGGAAGAGCTAACACTAGAAGCGGATCGCTGGACAACGGATTAAAAGCCTCTCCGATGGCACTGGCGATAGCGGTCCTGCGATGGATTAACAATAGGCGTGAGTACCAAATTCACCTCCGATGGAAAGGACGAAAAGAAAAGTGATGGACTTAACTGGAACAAGAATAAAGCGGTGACCAAGCTACGCATGTTCTTGGGTGCCAAAGTGAACGCGTATCTGAACACCGAACGGGGGGGGGGGGGAAACACGACGTTAATCAATTTTGAAGGGTGGTCAAACAAGAGGGAGTGGGGACGAGCTAACTCTAATCCAGTAATCGAAGCAAAGATTTCGGATAGAGCGATTAGAATGTAGGCGGGAGTCTGAACCCAAACGCTGAGATCTACAACAGGACAGTTGGGATCAGCGGCCCTGTTGCCGCAAACGCTACGTTCATAGATCCAATGTTGCGTGAGAGCAGCCCAGAACATAGCCATGGCGCCCACGATAAACCCCGCCGTAATCCTCTTGATGGGGGACTTGAAGGGAAAATACGTGCAGCGATGAGATCAATTGTGAGAACTTAGTGTGATTTGAATGACCAAAGACTCACAAACTTAATTCCAAGTTTCCTCAAGGCCGGATAGAGAAGTAAATCACACTACGCCCCAAAAAGCAGGGAAAAAGAGACAATATGTAACAATTCAACCTATGGTCGCGTCCAATATACAAGAGATTCAAGGGTACTAACAATCGGTATGAAAATCATAAGAGCAAGCGGATCCAGATTAGAAAGAACGTCGTTCGGCAATCCATGCGTGTTCATCACCCCAGCTTGAGATGTCAAATTATTACTCTAGGTTAACAATCCGTAGAAAACGATCAGTCGTAAGAAAATAGATTCAGAAGAATCGAAGAATCATTCTATGTTTACCATCTGATTGTACGTTAACCAATAGCTATCAAAACCCATTGAGGAATGGATGGAGAAGCATGAAAATGGGTAAGCAATCTAGCCAAAACCAGCTTCGGTCGAAGTTTATCCGACGTACATGGGGAACCACAGGAAAACCCGACAAGCTTTGACACCTCTTTTGACCTCATCAACCCACTGGTCATCGAAGTTCATCCAAGATGGCTTTTGACCGCTGAGGTTACTAGGTTTGACGGCCTCCCAGAATCCGATCTTTTGGCTCTTGGGCGTTCGAATCTTTTTGACGAAGGCTAATTTCGTCAGTCGGACAGCTTGACCGAAGACTGAGCCTGTCGCTGGTCTGAGGACATAGATCGGCTTTCCCAGAATCATTACCAGGGGACAGATGCAAAACAGTAAGGTGGGTAGCAGGTAGGCTAAAGATCATGAGCCGATTTGCATCGGAGGTTCACAACGTTGTGGAGTCAGGGAATCCATCCAAACACAAAACGTCCAAAGTAGCTTCTCACCTAACCAGAATCCAACATACTTTTCAGCATAGGCCATCCCAATCTGTCCAGTCAGTGCTCCCAAGTTCTAAGGGTACATCACAATAGCCAAATCAAACAAATTCACGCGGGGAGCCAAGAAGACAGAATTTAATGCTCATCGAAAAACAATATTTGGAAATAATGGTTGCAGCAAAGAGACCTACAATAAGAAGATAAAAATACCTGGATGTCAAGCACATCATCCCCCCGGCCAAAAAAATAAAACAAAATGCCAATCAATAAGCAGACAGCTTTCATCAACCCAGGTAATCAAAAATACATGTGGACAATCAGTCAAAGAGTCAGGAGCTCACATGTAAATTCGACCGGAAGTTAAAGAGGGATCTACGATCACTTGCTGATTTGTCTTCTGGAGAACTTTGATGAAAGGCTTGCCTTGATTAAGCTCTGCTTGTTCGGCGACGAGGGGTGAAATATTGGGTTTGAAACCACCAGTGCCAATACCCATAATCTATCGAGTGAGATTTTTGATCAGATTACCATGATGATCGATAACAAGCACGTATCAAAAAGATCACATTGGCGAGCCTCAGGCCGGCTATGATCGAGCTTGACTGACTATGATAGCAATGATAAAGCAGGCGAGTGACCCATCCGGATGAACGATCACCGATGGAATGGCTGAAATGACGAGCAAAACATGTCCCACGAGCGCGATGAAGATGCTCAGGAGGATGGTATTGTAGCGACCCAAGTGGGCATCGGCGACGTAAGCTCCTATCAGGGGGCAGAAATAGACCCAGAAAGTGTTGAAGCTGAAACCAAATGTTGAGGGTGATGAAGAAATTAGCCTTGGCCAATACTCGAGCACACGCCAAGTCAACATCATCCTCAACCGCAGTATCCGCCCATCATCCTCATCATCATCAACAACCCTTTACAGACAGCCAAGTGTGCAGCCAGGGGCGGTGAAACACTCGAAGGAGGCGTTGGGAAGTAGAATGACGAAGAGGCCGGAATGGCGAGCGGATGGCGGAGATCAGTGGAGGAATGACCCACGTGGTAATCCCGGTGGCCGCCTGTTGACCCATTCCGAGGGCCCCGGATTGAACTCCGCCCGATCCGGTGGTCGAACCGGGAGGCAGGGGACGTTGGCTGGGATGAGATGGTCATGAGGGGGGAAAGGGGGGAGACAGCGACATAGGAGAGGGGTATGACGTCAGTTCAAGTCAAACGATCTGATGGCTGAATCGAGATCATCAGCCTCAAGACAGCCTCAAGACAGCCTCAAGACAGCCTCAAGACAGCCCCGAGATCGTCTGCCCGTATGGCGTCGAAGCGGTGATCACGACGGGAGGAGGAGAGAGCCAACTGCGGGCGCGCAACCTGACGCATGATCCACGCCCGGAACATCGTCACTCATCACGCTCCCCGTCGTGCTCGGACGGGTGATTGGGGTGGGGATCAAGGCAAGAGCAGGGGGGACACTCGATGGGGAAGTGGGATGCCAGAACTCACATGAAGTTGGTGAAGACGACGGTGGTACCATAGTAACTGAACCGTTCGGCGAATTCGACGATGGCAATCAAGAAAGTGGGTAGATTGAGAGGGCCCGGAATTCGGGGAAGGGAGGAGAGTTGCTCTGGGGTAGGATGGATCATCGGATCGGAAGTAGGTGGTGGTGATCCAAACTTGTCGAACCAGTTCAAGCTCCCCTCGTCCCTCTTCTTCCTCTTGGTCGTCTTCTGAGTCTTGCCACTCGTGGGCATCAGTCCATGAACTTCTACCGTTGCGCCTACCACCCCTGCACCGACTGATAATGATTTAATCAGCTCGCTCGATTGTTCACTCGATATTGATCGGGGAGGATGGTGGGATTCTGGAAGATGAATCGGCTCAAGGTCGCTCAAAATGTTTTCGGTGTGATCATCAACGGTCAAGATCCTAGTTTGAAAATTGCCTACACCGTGAAAGTTTATGCAAAGATGTGAATTTTTGTTTAGCAAAGCATATGGGATGTTGCGCATACGGGTTTTTTATTTTTTATTTTTTGAAAAGAAAATAGAGGGACCATTGTTATTATCTTATGGACGATTAAGTAGCTTATGATCGTCGGAACTTACTCGACAATTGGTCATGGTCGTCGACCTTCAGAGTTGGTGCATCATTACTTAATCCCATCATGGAAGGAGCTGCTGCAAGGATGAGCTCTCAATTCCAAATTAAGCGATGGGGGACTACCGATGGACGCTGGGGACCGAGGCGATTGTGCAGAGTGGAGGTTGACTTCGCAGGCACGTGTTTAGGCGCTTCTGACCTCTTTGCAATGTTTTGATATCTATCTACTCTTGCTTTTGCTTGTGGATTGAAAAAGCAGTGTAGGCGCTCGGGTAATCACAAGACCGACCGCAAGCGCCGTGAAAAATTTTGATAGAGGAAGAGGTGGGAAGAGGCGCAGATGTGGCCGGAAGTTGTACCACAGAGGTATTTATCAGGTTCTCAAACCCGGTCGAGTAGACTGACTGGATTGAATGCGTTAGGTGGTAAGAGTGGGGCTCAATGGAATCGCCCTGTCTTAAAGAATAGGGAACCCAAATGCTTGAAGCAATAATTAATGATCTGGCGCCCGCTGCTCTGAAGTTTGGCCGCGCCAATGGCTTCAATCGGTGGAGCCGGACTGGAATTCGGTAACTAGGTTTGACTTTCCAAAATAGGATTGTTGTTATCATACACCGAGCTCGGATTGGTAGATAGTCCTTTCTCGACTGGATGGAGTCTAAGGCTGAAGTCCGCTCACGATGATAGGGTGTGGAACTATATACCCGAAGAGGTGAATGGACAATTCATCGTTTGCACATTATGCTGTTAGCTGGGAGTAGAGGGGAGATGATGGTGGGAAATCCTGCTTTTTTTTTTCTATAGCTGTGATAACTGTTGAGCTGGTCAAATTGCTCGGGTAGCCAGACGGCCGTATTTAAGGTGAAGGGAGCATGTACTACTCACCAGCACCTTGCTGTACAGATAAGATTTTCTTTTTTTTTTGGGGGGGGGGGGGATGAATGATGTGAATGATTGAATTGGTGGAACGAATGAATGAAGATTGGGCGCGCTAGGCATGACAAGTAGATTTGGAGCCCTCAACCGGGGATGCAATTCATAGGATGGATGACCAGATAGACAAGTTGGTGGAAAACGAGCTGAGAGGGAGATAGAGGGTCAATACGAATACGAGTCATGATCTATGTATAAGGTACAGAGTCAATTGACCACACGATCCCTCGAGTAGAGTACTGTGCATACTCCAGGCGTCCTTATCATCCATCGATCCATCATCAGCCCCAACGGTAGTAAGTATATTGGCGGCTGATGATCAAGGAAGAATGCCTAATCGTGAAGCGTGCTCGGTGATGCTGCTGCCGCTCTGACGGCTGGTGTGTGGTCATCCTGCACCAGTCAACATAATGGACAGAAGACGTATCGGTCGTCCATCGTCCATACTCTGTCCATGATTTAAACACTTCTATTTGTAGTTCATTACCGATCGATAGACACTCAAGATACTTATTTACCACCTATTAAATATCTTAAGTTAGATAGTTAAGTACTTACACAGAATATTGCTGAATTCCGGTAGCATGTGCGAAGCCGAGTCTTGAAGATAGTCATCAGCTCATCCATCCTCGATCCTCCTTCGTCTGGGAACAGACTAGGGCCCCATTCGCCCTATCAACCGATCATCGATAGGCCGGTTGACCGACGGTACCGAGTCGCCGAATCCCCCAATCGGGTGGATAACCAAATCGCAAGAACACGCACCACCAGGTTGACGTAGTAGTCTATAATTATAGTCCTTCTTAGCCCAAGGGAGGATGATGATGACCATCCTCAGAGTATCCGATCTTTCTCTACCCTACAACCACATCCTCAACGGTCAAGCTCCTCCACACAGTCAACCTCCACTACAGGGCCTCGTATGATGTCAATCAATGCAACTCTCATCATCCCTGGGATCGGGCTCGCGCCTGATTTCAAATTGCCTATCATGTAATGTTTATGTACACCAGTAAATACTTTAAATACTTATCATTCGATCGCAACCAGTTCGAGAGCATCACCTCATGCAATCAACCCATTTGGCGCGGAATTACAACTAAACCACGGACGCCGCTTGTGGTCGTCCGTCCGGATGAACTAAGGCAGCTCCAGCGCAGCTTTTCAACGCGGATCAAAATTTACTCACGTAATCCGATCCGAGAATGGACTTTGACCATATGGCGATTTTAATCCAGCTTGGGCATGTTCATGACCATCCCCGAATATATATTCGATCAGCTCATCACACCCTACCAACATCGAGCTCGCTGAGCCAATCTCATCGACTTTTGACTTAGGGACATCCTCTGGGGGTGGGTCTCACCATGAAGAGATACTTAAGATCGCAACGTCCACCTGCACCTAAACCTTGGTGCTCAAGATGCTCTTAACAGGTATGGTCGATGTCTGAATAGCATTCATCCGCTCGAATCATACCAATGACCCATATACCCTCTTGTATGCGCAAACCCAATAAATCGACAAGATTCAATCCATCGCTTGATAAACAATTGTTTTTATGATTTAGGATCTAGTGGGCGGTAATTGGAAGTTCCAATTCAAGCCCAGGAACTCAGGGGAGGGGGGGATTGGCAACAGGCAGCAAGACCTTCAGTGTAGTACACAACCGGGTGGATTTCCAGACACAAGTGAGATGAGAGACTAAAAATAAGACCAAAGCAAACTTGACAGAAGCAAGACATCACAATACATGAGGCACTGGGTGAAACTAGGTACCAACCTGAAACCAACGAACCCGGCAGACATATCTGAAGTCTGAGCGCGCAACCCACAAGGAACGAGGTAGGTAGAACGGATATGGAAGTACTATTATTATTACTTGTACCTTGAATTTATTATTATTATTATTTCTTCATGAAAGACATTCGTCTTTGATTGTTATCATGACGATATTTGTCTCAGTGTGAATCTACTGCTTCGAGAAGCTTCATGGTATCTTTAATTTTTCCCCTTTTCTTCATTCGACTCCTGATTTATTATTTTTGATTCTGGCTGTCCAGGTATCCATCTTCCCTTTAGTTTTGGCATAGTTTGGGATCACCTGTGATTTAATTTGAGTGCTCTCTCAGTTTGATTTTATAATGGGTTAGGAGGGTAATCTAGGACTACATTCCAAATTAAAGCATGATTAAATCTGGTTCATCCTCCTCTAAAACAATTTTCATTCATGTTGCTTCCTGAAAATTCAAAATTTGAGAAAGGGAATTTCAAAATTTTGATTCAGCTTTACATTTCAAATGAACATAAAGACTTTATCACTATGGTTGAGAACCACCTAATAAATCTCTTGATAGTAGGCAAAAAACTTCCATTGGAAATTGGTGCTTATTTAGTAATTTTTGACTTTCAATGTGTTCTCAAAAACATCTGGTCTTAAATAATGCATTTTGAAGGCTCAATGAAGGGAGATATTTTTATAAAATACATAATTCAATAGAAGAAATTCTGAATTGCTCAATACAATTGTTCTAAACTTGTAAAAAAAAGCTACTTTGAAGTTATCATGGTGCAAAAAAAAGAGTAAAAAAAATTCAGCAAGAAGAACCCATCCAATAAAAACAGGCTGGATAAATTTTATGAAGCACCTTATTTCTGGATATCTATCAAAGGAGGCTAAGCCTGACTAAAAACTGAAGCATTTCTGCTGTAACAATTTATTTTTTGGAAGAAGAAAAACAAACAAGGTATTGAATAAGGAAAAATAGAATTAACAGCTTATATTTGGGTTTTCACACCCATCTGGTAGTTGGTAGGATTCTTTTTTTTTTTTAAAAAAAAAAAAAAAGAATTCTGATGGAACCAGTAGTAATAGAAGTTTTAAGAGTTTTTTGCATATCACTATCAAATAAATGTGAAATGTGGTGGTATCATTCAAAAAATTGACCACCAAATTTGAGGTTTTAGCATAGGTTCTGCCATCAATTATTAACTCAATATTTATGTAGGATCTGGTTTGGAAAGGCACCAAGATGAGTTCAAATACAAGCAAAGATATCCTTCTATTTTTTCAAGTGGAGGATCTGCATACAATAACGTTTGAGATGATGTCTAAAATTTTATCTGTGATATAAATTCCATGAAAATCTCAAATTGATTTAGAGTCCCATGAAGATGGTTAAATTCCTAATTTCCTCATTGGTAATTTCATAGTTTTTTCCCCAATATATTTCAAAATTTTACTTTTCCAAAAAATTCACAATGGATGTTTAAAATTTTTAAAAAGCAATCTGTTGAAACTCTAGTCTCAGCTATGTTTGTTCTAATACTTGATTTCAAATGTTGATTCTCAGATTTATATTCAACTTTCATTCAATAGCTCATGGGTGCATTTTTCTGGTTATATATTTATAATATAACACAATATTTATATTTATGGGGTATTATTTATCACATTTCTACATCAAAAATTCTTGATAAATTTCATTTATTTCTTCTAAAGAGATCCTTTCATTGGTTTGTACTCCTAAAGTGCACTATTTAAAATGTTCATTGATTATCAGGAATCTTGCTAACCAATTTTCAGCCTCAAGTACTCAGTCTATCTAAGCATTGAGTTGCTCACTTGGAATAAAATTACATTGACCTCATTTAATCAATCTACAGTGTCCCACTAAGATTTTATGTTATCCTACTAGATTTCAAGGGCCTTTTGTCCTTTTAGCTAACAGATGTGATAGGTGGATTGATATATGTTAATATTCAAAAAAGGTAGAGAATATCTATAATAAGATGGAAAATTCTAATGAAAGGTGGTTTTTGAGACATTTTTGTATTTATAATTAGCATATGATAATTATAAAAATGGATAGACAGGCCATTGGTTACTCTGCTTATATTCAAGAACTCTATTCCAGGAATTATATTGTTATAATCCATGCACCTGTGTAAATTTTCTAATTTTCAAATATAGAGTAAGTATTATTCAAAATATTTTTTTTTCAAATTACCACCTAAATTAATTGGGAGGGTCAAAGGAACTAGTTGAATTTGGCAAAAGGGGAAGAGACCAATGCTACAATGAGTCTCAAATTTAGAGGCCTAAATTTAAATTTAAAAGCTAATAATTTGAATCTGCAAGTTTGAGAGGGGGAATTCAATAATAAAACTTGTGCAAGCTTGATGTAACAATTTTTACTAAAAAAATAAAATAAATTATGAATTTGACTAACCAAGGAAACAATATAATGGGAAAATATTATGTATTCTGAAGTAAGCTACAGATTAGTTGGTTCAGGAGATAAAACCTGAGTACTTTTTATGGTAATTTAAGTTGATTGAGAGCATAATCCATGTGCAGGAATGAAGGATTTAAAATTACATTTAGTTTTTGAGTTGATGCAAAAAATTCAAGACTAGGAGCGATGAAATAAATCAATATGAAATGGGATGATATGTAATTATAAAGTAATGAATGTTCAACAATTAAAATGATATGACAATTGTGAGTCAAATTTTGAGATACAACATAAATCATTAGACCTGGATATGATTAATTCATTTTAATTATGAGGTTTAATGTGATGGAACAAGCAAGGATTCAGACTGATTTCATCTACATGCTAAGCAATAAAGTTATGAGGTAATACAACCAAGTTCCAAGGAAATGAAAGTATTAGAAGGCCAATCACCAATACAATTGAATCATTAAAAGTGTAAGTGCAAGATTTGAGAATTGATTGAAATTGATTGCTGAGTTTTAAAAATGGGCCTCTACTTATCACTGGAAATTAGTAAGCAGAATGGACTAAGATGCTAGATTTTTTTTGGAGTTTCATGCTTGTGGTTTTAAATTAGATACAGAGTAGAGGAATTTATGTCAATTTTTTCTTCAAACAATAGCCTTGAGTTCAAGTCTTGACAATGTGGTATGCCTTGGACTAGGTGGCACTCAGCTTTAAAAGAAAAGGATCAATTACTTGGTAGATATAAAAAGAACCTGGAAAATTCTTGAAAAATGAAATCCTAGGAATATAAGCCTTTCAGGTTTGAAGAAAGAGGACTTAACATGGCACAAGATTGGGCTGGTTTGGTGAAGATTTTGAATAATGTTTCAGATGAAATCCATCATAAACTCATTTTTTCCCTAAGGTTTTTGATCCTTTGTTTTTCTGTTATCTGGATGATTTATTCAATTGTTCTGGGTTAAATATCATCTCAAAGGGGGGCCTTATTCATAAATTTCTGGTTAAAAATTATTCCCCTAGGTATCATCATTTGTAAACAGGGGCAAGAGCCTGTGTACTGAGGATGACCCAGAGTTGGTTCTTGGTTGCTGATGCCAGATGGGCATGACACATGAAATTCTTTATGAACTTTTGTAAAATTGATGTATGATCATTTGAGGGGAAATTTTTACTTTGGAATGTGTAATTGGTTTTGAGATGGGTATGGTTATGGGTGTATTCATTTAATAGTGCAAATCAGAGTTAATCAAAACCACCATTTTTTAATGGCAGGTTTCAAACCTGCAATCAAAAAAACCCACTTATTTCACATCAGACGTGTAAGACTTACCTGGAAATGAGTTTTCTTTTTAAATTAAATTATATAAAGGCTTCCACCACCTGTCCATTTCATACATCCCTGGTTTTCCACCTCCCACCTTGGAAAAATTCTACCTCCAACCTCATTGGAACAAAACTTGATTCATCGCTCTTCATCTCTTCATCACTATCCTCACCACTTCATCACTAATACCTTTATTCATTTCATCACATCCAGCTAAATCTCATTGCATCACTATCCTCATCACTTCATCACTCTCATCCCTTTATCATGATTTTCCACCTCTGACCTTGGAAAAATTCTACCTCCAACCTCATCGGAACAAAATTTAATTCATTGCTCTTCATCTCTTCATCACTATCCTCATCACTTCATCACTCTCATCACTCTATCCTCATCACTTCATCACTCTCATCACTTTATTGCTTTCATCACATCTAGCTAAATCTGATTGAATTGCTATCCTCATCACTTCATCACTCTCATCCCTTTAAAAGGGTTTTCCATCTCTGACCTTGGAAAAATTCTACCTCCAACCTCATCCAAAAAAAAAATTGATTCATTACTCTTCATATCTTCATCACTCTCATCACTTTATTGCTTTCATCACATCCAGATAAATCTCATTGCATCACTATCCTCATCACTTCATCACTCTCATCCCTTTATCACTTTAATCAAATCCAGCTAACTCTCATTCCATCACTATCCTCATCACTCCCTCACCCTTGTAACTTTATTGCTTTCATCAAATCCATAATCTCATTGATTTATCCCTCTTGTCACTTCATCACTCTCATCTCTTCTATCCTCTTTGCTTCATAACTCTAATAATGGCCCCTCAGCAATAGTCCCCCTGCAAGTCCACTAAACAATCCATTGGACCAAATCAAACATCCCCCAAGAATTCAAAATCCAACAATCCTCCCCCACCAGCTTCCAAAGGCTAAAGCCAGCTCAAGAGAGCTGATCACATCATTCTGGTAAACTGGCTCAAAATTCAATCCAACTACAATGCTTGCTTTTGATCAGACAATGAAACATGTGTTGGCCAACCTCCATCCTCTAAGGTCAATGTTTATGTCCTGATGGCCAATGAACTCAAGAATAAAATAAAAGTTAGTCTGTATCTGTAATCCAAACAGATGAGGGAGCAATTCAAGAATTATCAAGCCAAGTACAAAAAGGCCCACTCCATGTCAATCTCCAACGTCTTTGGTATCATCAACTCTGACAAAGCCAAGGGAATCAACTTGGTGATTGATAATTTGGACTCCATTTGTCCTTTTTTATATTCAAATGGATGAAATCTTTGGAAAGAAGGCCAACATCATCCCTCTAGCTACTTTTGATTCCCAAAAATCTGATTCAGTTGATTCCAAGGACATGGCTTGGGATGCTCAGCCTAGCAATGAGCACCTTGATGAAACCTTTGACTTTGAGTTGCCCCCATCCAATGCCGAGGAGGATATTCAAACACAATAAGCTCCAATCATGTCTACTTCTGAATTGATTGATGAGTAAAACCCAACCTTGGACCCCTCACTTACTTATTTTGATTGCTCTCTTCCTGGGGTGGAAGAAATGGAGAACTTGGCCAATGAGGAGGATGTCATTCCCATATCCCCATTGCCATTAAAATATGCTCAATTAAGTAAAAAATTTCTTTTCTCTTCTCTCTGGTTAATCCTGAATGATTTAGATTCAAAAGAAACAGGCTCATCCATTCCTGAATGGCCAAAAACTCAATCCAATGGGGCCTCCCACATCCCCTTCAAATGAGAGCAATGATGTTCCCACAAAAAACTCCTCTGCAAAGGGAAAGCAAAAGGCCTCCAATTCCATCAATATCAACCTCAATAGCATTCAAAAGAGGAGAAACACTTTAAATTTTTTGAGCTTTGGGGAGATAATGGAGAAGCAAGATTCAAGTAATCCCATTGGATTCTGCTTGCTTTCCAAATCAAGCTCATTCCTATTCCCCTCTGAAAAACAGTGAAATTTCAAATTGAATCTTAAAAACTTCAGTTTTAAAAGGAGAAGTGGGATTGCCAACTGGCTATTAATTTTGATCAGCAGAAAGCCAAGAGTTTGTCTCATCAACAAAAATGGAATGCTGAGTTGAAGTTGAAACATGATGAGCTAGAATTTTAAAAAGAGGGAAAGGAGAAGGATTGACAGAAAGCACAACTGGAAATGGAGAGGGAACAACTGGCAACAGAAAAAAAGGATAAGTGGTCAATGGCTGCTGCACAAATTGGTAGCAGTAGAAGAGTAGATGAATTAAAGCAGATTACTCAAATTCTGGGATTTTAAATATATTTGCTTTGATGAAAAACTTATAAAGAAAAAAAATCATTTTTGATTACACAAATGCTGAAGACTATTTTTAACCCCACCAATAATAAAACATTTTTTCTTTTTATTTACATTTTTTTCCTGGAGTATATTTTCCCACTCCCCAAGTCCCTGCAAGTGTTTTGAGTTGTTTTGTTGATTTCCATTGACAATGCCATTCTTCTATGAGTGGCAGTCTCCACAACAGGAAAATTAAAGTGCTTGTACTTATTGGCTGCCCAAACCATTTTCACTATACCTTTTTTCTTGAATTCAATTCCAAATCAAAGTTCAGGAAAAAAAAATGGCCATTTTCCGTCCAGACCATACAAACATTTCATTGATTCCCTCCTCTGAAAGTTCCAAAGAGATTTTGAATGCCCTAATTTGATCCCTCTTTTGCTTTAAAGCCCTCTGCTTGCCACCTCTCTTTATGTTTGGTAACTCATCTCATTCCATCTTTTTACCTCCCAGGAAAATGCTCCACTTGGGGTTTGGATCAAGAAGGGATTCAATTCAGTGTATAAAATTGTGAGTACGGTGGGAGAAGGGATGGAATTGAAGGAAAAGCTGTCAAAAAAGGATTTCCAAAAAAAAAAAAGAAACATCAGTCATGTGATCACCAAAAAATAAATAAATAAATAGATAAAATAAAATAAAATAAAAAATTACTGATCATGGGCATGAAATAATTGGGCTGGGCTTATTACCAAAAAAAAAATGGTCATGTCATCACCCAAAAAAAAAAAAAACCTGGGTGCAAGCAAATCAGGCTGGGATTTGGGACAGGCCTTTGGTTGGGCTTTGGGCCAAGATAGGTGGGCCAGTGGGGATGGCGCCCAGCGGCAAGGCAAGGGATCAAGGGGGGTGGGCGGATGAGAGCAAGGCGGGGGGAGGGGCCGGAAATCTGAGGGAGACCAAGGGAGGGGTAGAGGGGGGGTTTTGGTGAGTGAGTGGGAGGGAGTGAGAGGGAGGGAAAAGTGTTGAATTTTGGTTTCTCTGATCATCTCCTCATTCTCCTACTTCCATTTACTTCTTTTCTTTATCTTGATATAAAACTTTAGCTTGGTGTGATCAACACTTTCATTAGCACTATTCTATGAGTAAAGCACCTGTGTCCTCAATTATTACTCTGCATGTCACCTAACCAATCCACCTGAATAGTCCATTATTGAATTATCAATACTCTCTTGTTGGCTTACTCCATATTGCCTCACCTTGTCACTTATTCATATAGTTTCTGCCATGTTTGATTAGTCATCAAGTGCCTTAGGCCCCCTGTGAGGGGCTCTCTAGTTGTCTATTTAAACTTTTCTTTTCCAGGAACTTGAAATTTCATCATCCAGTATGATTCTCTCAAAGTAAGAGCCACCTATAGTGGCTGGGTCCCTCCTGGAAATCCAGGTTGTAACTTTATTGAGGTATTCCATTGAGAAGTGAATTTACTCCTATTACCATTTCCTCAGGCCCTATGTAGGCCAGCTATCACTATTGGCTACTGCAAGACTTTGGTCATGAAACTGGTCTTGCCTTATCTACCCTTAATCTGCTCTGCTACATTACAGTATAAATCCTCTATCCTCATCCTTGCGGACATCCTAGAGTCTCTTACCTTAACAAAAAGGGGAATGAGGAGGAGGGAGGGGGGAGCTTACCTGTGGAATCAACCAAGGGGGTGGGGGGGCCTGAAGGGAGATGGAGGTGGATGAATCAAAGGATGAGAATCAGATGATGGGGATGATGATGATGAGGGGGGGGGGGGGGGGAGCTTACCAGGGGTGCCAACCAAATGTGGAGGGGAGGTGGTTGGTGAGGAGGAGGAATGAGTGGACCAACCAGTGGTTTGGTGGGGTGAGGTGGGTGGTTTGACCGGTGTTTTGGGGGGGTGAGGTGGGGTTTTTGGAAGTTTTGAGTCTGTTTTTTCCAAGTCCACCCCACAAAATGAGAAAAAAAATTGACTCAGCCTAGGAATCTTGGGTGAACAACCAAACCAAAAAAATTTGGTGAAGGGATTTTTTACCTAATTCAAAATCAAAGCAAGCAAGGGTGAGAGGAAGAATGTTTTCTCTCATAGAAGAAGATGAGGGAAAAGATGAGAGGAATATCATCTTCAAATATTTTTTATTCAAAGATAACCAATTTGATTCCAAATCAGAGTCTTAATTGGAGTCTGAATGGCAGTCAAATAATAACAAATGTTCAGTCAGATTTTTGGCATTTTCAACTTGCTGCCAGGAAGTTTGATGGGACATGTTGAGAAAGATGGTAATTTGATGTGGGTTGATGAGATGATGATGGGATTTGTGTGAAGATCAAGATGTGAAGCAATAGAGATGTGAAGCAATAGAGATTTGAAGCAATGGAGATGAGATGTGTGTGATGTGATGGAGATGGGATTGGTATGGATTTCCTGACATGGATGGATGTCTTGGATGTGATGGATGATGGATGGATGATGATGCATAAATGGCGGGTTTCATTTTTGAAATCTAACATTTTAATGAAACCCTCCATTTTGGAATACACCAGTTAGGGGGTATGTGTATTTCAGAAACCCGCCATTAAAAATGGTGGGTTTGGTAAAAAAAATGGCAGGTTTCTAATGGCAGTTTTGCTAACTCTGATAAGCCCTAATATTTCAAATTTCAAAGATTATTCACATTATTTATACTTTTTTAAGTCATGTAGCATATGCAGGAGTCATTTACACATCTATTACAGTTCTTGTGAAAGCTCTTATTTCATTATTTTCTAGTTTTTGAATCATTTGAAATTTATTTTTGAGAGTTTTTTAACTTCATTTTAATGCTTTGAAGTCATCTCATTCAGCTTAGTGATGCATCTGATAGAATTCCACAAATAATGATCGAATCATCTTTTATTTTTTTGAGATGGGGAAAGGCCAGGATTTGATTGATGAATTTTTTGGGCATAAATTTGAAGTTTATTAGATCCCCAAAAGATCCCCCATTTGGTTTCCTCAGTGGTGGAAGAATAGTGAAAAATTAAGAGTGGTTTAATTTATTAATTTGAAAAATGATACAATTATAATACTTTATATTCATTTGCTTCTAAATTCTTTCATTTGTTTTATCTTCCAAATCTGAGGGAAAATCTCCTTACTAAATGATTATTTGTAAAAATTCAATGAAGTAGATTTTCCTTTCCATGGAAATGGAAAAATCATACTTGTTTTAGATTTTTGGTTGATTCTTTTTATTTGGGAAAGTAGAAATTGTGGAGCTCAAAATATAGCTTTAATTTTTTCACTGTGTTGAATATAATACTAGTAGAGGGCTTCATTCAAAGGGGCTCTAATTTTTTTTTTGAAAAAAAAACTCAGGTACTACATATTCACCAAAGATGTTTCCAGCTATAGAAATCTGAAAAAAGTTTTAAAAACTAATAATTAAGGATTGCTCCCACAAGTAGTTTATTTCTCCAAATTATCATTTCCTATCTGGGCCTTGAATTAAATTCTAGGTAGGGTTACACACTGAACCTCCCCCTGAATTCCTGCCGCTTAGTTGACTTCAATGTTATGAGGGGTACCACAGCCCAAATGTCTAAATTAAATTTAATGTATAAACCATGTATATGATACATGGCAGAAATGAATTCAAAAACAAATCTTTGTATATAGTTTTGGAGTTCCTTTTTTTCAAAAATTCACACAGCTTAGTGAAACTGAACAAGCTAACTTCAGTGGTCCTAAATTCCCACATGCAGCACAACTAGCCATGTCAAAATATTTCCACTGCCTAAAGGAAGTGCAACAGATGAGGAAAGACCCTCACAGGCTTTCACTAAAAAAAATGAGAAAGGTAGAGTAGATATATGCTACATCAGACATGAGATAACCATACAAATGTGATAGGGAATATGAAAGTTAACCAAATATACCATTTTATAATGGAAGGTTCTGCCAAAATTCAACTTTCAAAAAATGCAATTAAAAATACAAGTAACCCACTAATTTCAGATCAGGCCTGTTGAATTTACTGGGAAAAAAGTTGTTTTTTTCTACTAAATTATATAAATTTACCCAAATAATTCACCACTTTTCACACAATAAAATCCATTCAATCATTCTGATTTTCATCCAACTCAAACCAAATTTTATTTTTCATCATTGTTCCTGCTCATACTACAGAATAAAATCTTTAAAATCCTCCATACCTCTCAAAACTCATCCCAACCTCATTCAAATAATATTCATACATACCTTTTCCATTTTTTTTGTATGATCTTACTTTGAAAAACAATGAATTCTAAGAAAACTCAAAAATCCAAACCAGTGAAGAAAAAATCTCTAAGAAACCCATATTCATTCATTAATTCTTTTAACATCTACTCCTAAATCTTTGGGCCAAGTCAAGATAACCAATCATATAATTTGTGCCAACTGGATCAAAGTTTCTACTAATCAAAATACTTGCTTTGGGACCAATAATGAAACTTTAATTTGAAATACTAAATCTTATAAGGTGGATGGTTATTGACTGATGTCAAATGAGCTAAAGAAAAAAAGCAAAATGTACGCTATATTTTTTGTACAAACAGATGAGAGAAAAATTCAAGAACTACTTGGAAAATTAAAATAAAGCCCACTCCCTGTCAAACTCCACTGGATTTGGCATGGCTGATTCAAATAAAGAAAAGAGGATCAACTCAGTGATTGATAAATTGGAATTGATATGTCCTTTTTATTTTTAAATGGATGAGGTCTTTGGAAAGAAGGCCAAAATCAAAAAAATAGAACATGACTAAAGATCCAAGTTAATTGATACCAACAACATTGTTGCCAGTACTCAAACTGGTGATTGCAATCATGAAAAAACTTTGGTGCCAATTTAATGGCAATAATTCAATTAAACTTATGATACCCCTGATATCTCATCCACAATTAAATAAAAATAAGCATCATTAACTCAATCAAATCTGTCCTGGGATCCATAACTGGCCTCTTTTGAGAAATAAATTCCAAGCTTGGATTGAGTAATTGATTTTATCCCCCTTGCAGAAGATGATCTTGATTCACTAACAAATCACCAGATATCCTTTTGAAGCAACATAAAATTGTTTTATTACCCAATTTATTATATATTTTTTTTATTGATGAATAACTACTAATTTCTGGAAAATAGCACCAATTTTTTTTAAAAAATATTAAGATCAAGCCAATGGGAACTCCCAACTCACCCTTTGAAGAAAGAAATATTTCAGTCATATTTTTCCTTGGTAAATTGAAAGAAAAAGGTCTCAAATTCCTTTAAAACAAGCCTAAAAAGAAATCAAAAAAGTATAGATACTTCAAGCTTTGGAGGCTTTGCAAATTTAATGAAAAAACATTATTGAGTGAATTCTATGAATATATAAACAATTGGTTCACATGTATCAATTCTAATAAATTGGTCCAATTGAAAAACCAGTCTTATTCCATATTGAAAGTGAGAAACTTAATTTTGAATGAAAGAATTTGGAGAATCAAAAATAAATTGATGAAGAAAAGCTCAATTTGAAACTTTTAGTTCAAGAAAACAATCATTATTGCTAAGAACACTTAGGGTGTATCAGAGTTAAAATTTTGAAAAATTTAGATAGGGTTTATCAAATTTAGCAAAACCACCATTAGAAACACACCATTTTTTATTCCAAACCTGCAATTTTTAATGGAAGGTTTATTCAATAAACATACCCCCTAATGGGTTTATTTCAAAATGGCTGGTTTCATGAAAATGCTGGGTTTCAAAAATCAAACCCACCATTTCATTCATCCACCATCAATTGCATGCAAAACACCTATCCACACCTCCACCTCAGGAAATCCATAACAAATTCCATCTCCATTGCATCACAAACATCACATCTCCATTGCTTCACATCTCCATTGCTTCACATCTCTATTTACTTCACATCTCAATTGCTTCAAATCAACATTGCTTCACATCTCCATTGCTTCACATCTCCATTGCTTCAAATCTCCATTGCTTCACATCTTGATTTCTTCACATCTCCATTTCTTCACACAAATCACAACATCATTTTTCTCAACATGTACAATCAAACTTCCCGCCAGCAAGTTGAAAATGCAAAAAAGCTGACTGTAATTTTTTTATTATTTGGCTCTGATTAAAACTCTGATTCAGACTCTGATTTGGAATCAAAACAGTTAGCTTTGAATTATCTATTGGAAGAGCAATAAATTGTCCCAGGAAGACACAATCTCCAAAAACCTATGTATGAAAGGCAAAAGCTTCACTTACTCCCCAACTTAAGCTTCTAGAAACTGTTCCAAACTCTATTGCCTTCATTCATGAAACTTTTGGAGTTGATTGAACACCACCACATCTTCCAGAAAAATTCTTGGAACCCTCAAAGCAATACAGCTATCCAACTGGCTATTGCTCTTTGTAGATTGGGATCAAATGGAAATGGAGCAGAAATTCATTAATTAGAAAATCTATTCTTGGTCAGTTATGGATCAATTGAATTATACACCAAAAGATTCATGATTGCTATCCTATCTTTCTGTTGCTTGGTCCTTTTTTGGCGAACCAAAGAATAAAGCAAGGAGATATCTCAAGTAATGGATACTGAAGGCTTTCCTGGTTGCATTGGTTTTGTTGATGGAACAACTATCCCCTTGAGTCAAAAACCCAAGCTAGATGGCAACCACTATTTTGATCAGAAAAAAAGGAAATTGATTCATTTCCTTTCCAATGCCTTTGATAATATACTGGCCAAATATCTTTTATCTGATTGTATAGATACTCTGTGTCACTACAACAAGAAGTTCATATCCCTCCATGCTGGCCTTCCAGTTTCTTGTCACAATTCATATTTTTTCAATTGGATGCAGATTGTCCAGCAACCAGATAACTAATTTGAACAAGATTGATACCTTCTGGCCGTTTCAGCTTATTCTAGTGGGAAATATGTGGTTCCAGCATACTTCAATGTTTCATTGTATGATCAAGCCAAAACTGATTTCAACTATCATCTTGTCCAATCAAAAGTTCAGATTGAGCATGCCATAGTTATCCAGAAAGGAAGATGGGCCAGCTTAAGGGAGATGCAAAAAATGCTACAAAATTACAAGGAAATGAAGATCCTCATCAACTGGATTATCAGTTGTGTAATACTTCAAAACCTTCTTGCCAAAATCAAAGATGAATGGGACAAAATATTCAAGAAAGATATTCCCAACCATCCTCAAGTCATCCTGGTATCATCTTTTACCTCATCTTTGGCCATGAGAGAGCAGATTATAACACTCACACTTGCTCAATTTGATGAGTAGTATTTGGTTTTTAAAGAGGTAAAAAATAACATCACCAAATTTGTTTGGTTTTGGTTTTCCAAATCCTAGGCTGACTTGGTTTCATTTTCATTTTCATTTTCATTTTCATTTCATTTCATTTATTTTTTTTGGTGGACTGGGACAAAAAACCAAACCACAACTTTCAAACCACCCACCTCACCCCACACCTCCCTCCTCCTCACCCACCAAAACCACCTCACCATGCACCTCCACCTACCTCCAAGTTCACCCAGCCGGTCATTCTCATTGTTATCCTTCTTTGCTCAGCACCCCAGGTAAGCCCCCCCTCCTCCTGCTTGATTCATGGAAGCTTACCTCCCTCCCTCCTCCTCCCTTTTAGATATCATCCTTGGTACCTCAGGTAAGAACCCCCCTACTCCTGCTCTTTGGGAAATTGGAAAGCAATCAATTGGTTGCTTGCTGGTCAACCAATCAATCCATTGGAAATCAAATTGTTGTTTGCTTTCCGGTAAATTGATTGGTTGGCCGGCAAGCAATCAATTGTTTGCTTTCCGATTGATTGATTGGACAACAACCACTGGCCGCTCCCAACTTCTCCTGATCAATCAGAAATCAATCAATCAATTGGCCGACCAACCCCCCACCCCTCCCAACTCCTCCTGATAGATTGGCAAGCAATAAATTAATAGATTGGCCAACCAACCTTGACCCTTTCCCCTCCCACCTCCTCCTGATCAATTGGAAAGAAATAAATCAATTGTCCAACCAACCCCCTGCCCCTCCCACCTCCTCCTGATTGATTGGCAAGCAATAAATTAATAGATTGGCCAACCAACCTTGACCCTTGCCCCTACCACCACCTCCTAATCAATTGGGAAGAAATCAATAAATCAGCCAACCAACACCCCGCCCCTCCTAACTCCTCCTGATTGATCAATTGCTTTCCAATTGATTGATTGGCCAACCAACCTCAACCCCCCATGTCAGCTTGCTACTGTTTCAGAGCAAGCTGCAAAAGTAACAGAAAAACATAAAAAATAATAATATTAAAATTAACCTAACAAGGAGTAGGAAAAAAATAAATATTATTGCAAAAATGGATTCTCCACCCAAAATTTGGTAGGGTCACTCACTGAACCCACCCTTGAAATCCAACTCCTTATATTTTTAAATAATTAAGGAAAGAAAGACCAAAATACCACGGCACCACTATTGAACTTTTTGGCCAATTAAATATTTCACATGTATTTTCACGTGTAGTTTTCACACCTAAAATTCAGTCAGAATTAAGGTGTTTTGTATATTTTATGAGTTACAGACAGAAATGTGTTCTGTCACAATTCCTGCACGCAGCTGCGGCAGCCAATACACCTGCGCGTGGCTGAGCTACAGAACTGTAACCACGTAAAAGCCATGTACGTAGCCCCGGGCCTCTGACAAGTACGCAGCCCTGAGACTATGGGTTGAAAAAGTGACAGGCAGCCTGAGAAACCTAGGTACCACATAAATGTGCTACAACCTACACAGGGACATTCTACATATGTAATAAATTTTCCCATGGATAGTAGATAGTGTAAAAATACATAAACTTATATAAAAATACCTAAATAACCTTTATATGTATTTTTTATTAAATATAATTCAAAGTACAAAAAATTTCAAAAAAAAGATAATGACTACTTCTAAAAATATATTAAAATACTCTAATATACTATTATGGGAATTCCTAGAAATATTTTCATGAAATAATAAGAAAACCAAAGATATAAAAATATTACATAAATACCCATGACTTATATTTTTAAGTAATTATTTTAGTAAATGAACTGAAATTCAAAAATAAGGAGTAAAATCAATATCATGAATTTACTCCAATTATTTGATACATAATGAGAACTCACCTGAAATCATAATATCCGTAGGAATTTCTATTAAAATAATTATTAACTTACTGGTAACATTTACTAAGGATAATTAATTAAATAATAAATAAAAAGGACAGATTAGTGTTATTCACACGTCCAAATATCAATTATATAGTAGAATAATTCCCATACCCTGTGGAATTAGATGCTAACCGTGCTACAGCACCAAGGACACGTGTCAGGCTACCACTGGTCACCCTGCTAGCCTCAGTGTCCGTCCCCTTGAGCCCCTGTACCCCTCAGAAGGATAATATTGGGACTCAAAAAGCTATAAATAAAGAGCTCTTTTGAGGATATTGATACACAGAGACCCAGTTATATTTACATCCAGAAACCTTGCCAAGGTAATCAGATACTTATCAGAGATAAGTAAGTGATTTATGGCTTTATTCTGGTTAATAATATCCATCCCCAACCCTTTTTATCAATTTAAACTGCTGAACAACCTTTTAACCCCAGTAAACAGGTTTAACCCACCAGTGCATGTCCCAATCAGGTAACCAAAGGATTCAATAATAAAAAAGTGAGTCTTATTATCCTTTCTCTGTCGTTGAAGCTTGGTTACTATGCCCTGCCACTCCACTGTGTATTTTATATACATATTATCTTTGGGCAATATATCCTTTAAGAATATAAATTAAAGGTTCCAAAGTAACCAGGCCTATGTGTTTTCATACTGAATTCCCTGAAGAGAGGTGTTAAAGATCCCCAATATAATTGTGGCCCCTCTATCAAAATATTCAATAGTCAATTTATTTATATTGATTTATAAACATATCCAAACCAATCAACCTTGCAACAAGCTTTATCCAAATATCTTACAGATTTTTGCTGCATTTATTGGATAATATATTTATTATTTATTCTATCACCTCTAGTAGCTAAAGGATAGCAAGGATCTTGCCATCCAGGAGGCTGACACCCCAACCCTCTCAACTCCTCCTGATCAATTGGAAAGCAATTGATCAATTGCTAACCAATCAATCAATTGGTGGACCCACCCCCTTCCCCTCCTACCTCCTCCTGATCAATTGGCAAGCAATAAATCAATTTATTGCCAATTGATTGATTGGAAAACTGCCCCCTTCCCCCCATCCTCCTCCTCTTCCCAGATCATTAATAGGTGACTGATCAGTGTTTTTTTTGTAGGAAATTTCACCAGTAACGTTTTGTCATTTTCTATGTTTGTTGATCATCTAGGTGGTTTATACAAGACTAATGAATGTTTTTTTTGTGCTTTTTTTTTGATTTGATGCAATGCAATCAGACATTCCACTGCTTTTACCACCCTTTCATGACCGCCCATTCTTCTCCCACCAAACTCAAAATGTTACAACTAATAGATTTCCATCTTGATCCTCACTCCAATCAAAGTATACGGTTGGGAGGGGAAAAGATGGAAGGAGATAGTTTGAAAAAAATACAGAGAAGTGGGAAGAAAAGTGATTTCCAGAGAAGTAGGGCTCAAATGGGGGATTCTGAAATTTCATTGGAAGTGATTGAACCTGTATCCACCCATTTCCAAGAAAAGACAAAAACCCACCCCTGCAGAGTTGGAACAGGCCAAACAGAAGATCAAAATTTTCCATTTCTTCAGCTCTGGAAAAGGGTAATGTTAAATTCACGGCTCATTGAGCCATGCACACGGTTTAAAAGGGGCCGTGTGGCACGCCACACGGTCTAATTTGGGCCGTGTACAACCCCCAACAGCTCATGGAGTTGTGTGGCCCACCCAGCCCGGTCCGCCGCTGTGTGGACTTCCACACGACTACATTCAAGCCCTGTGGAGTTGTACATGGCTCAAGTGTACTAGTGTGGCATCCCAAACAGCACTGGAACGCGGTGAGAAAAAAAAAGGAAAATGAATGAAAGGGTACTAATACAACCGTTAAACTAAATAAACCTTCCAAAAAACAGAAATCAACCAAAAAATCAAAGAATGTTCATTTTTTGGTTAAAAAAACAACAAAAAAATAAATAAATGAATCAAAATAAAAAAAACCAAGTACTATCCAATGGACTAGCCCTAAAGTAAAAAGACACAAAAAAACACAAGTGACTGGACTAGCCCTAAAGTAAAAACACCAAAAAAAAAGACAAGTATCTTGACAAGCCCTAAAGTAAAAAAACAAAAAAAATAAAACTAAACTGACAAGACCTAAAGTAATTTCAAATTGAATAGCCCTAAATTAAAAGGGCCCAAAAATTAAAGAAGTCTTTTGACCAGCCCAAAAGTAATAGCGCCCAAAAAATACAAGTCTTTTGACCAGCCCTGAAGTAAAAACACCAAAAAAAAATTAAGTTCAACTTGTGTTAAGCTGATCCCATCCCAAGCT
Organism: Puccinia polysora; assembly: GCA_025617555.3. Taxonomy (NCBI): domain Eukaryota; kingdom Fungi; phylum Basidiomycota; class Pucciniomycetes; order Pucciniales; family Pucciniaceae; genus Puccinia; species Puccinia polysora. The sequence goes on along the minus strand of CM062622.1, from coordinate 16,535,828 downwards.
TAGCATAAGTTAAGCTTTTGATGGAATCAGCCCAACACAAGTTGAACTGACTTACCATTAAACTATCATTCAAAACACTCAATATAATGATTTTAACTTGAAACACTCAACATAATGATGTTCAAAATGTGATAACCCTTTATATTAATAGAACTTGTTAGCTGCATTAGAATTACAATTTATATGAAACCCAATGATGAAATGAAGTTAAAGTCTATTAAAATCTAGAATACATTTGCAGTTGTTCTTTGAGATTATCAATCCAACCAGAGGCTTTTTTAGAAATCAAGGAATGTGGTTTTGATACAATGGGAGGGATTGGAATCATTTCTCCATCAAGGAATAATAGAACCCAGCGGTTATTGTTTACAAATGAAATGAACATTGGCTCTGATTGATCAGGAACACCATTTTTCATTGTAGTATAAGTATCACATGAATCCAATGAAATAAAACATATGGGTCTGGAATATGTGTCTGCTATGTCTGACCCATATCTAATTTAGCCAGCCATTTTGAGGAGGGAATTTTTTCATTGATTTCTGCAACATCAAGTCTTTTTTTAATATTTTCAACCTACTTTGCACAACCAAGCATCTTAATGTAGAATCCTTTATGTTTCTCTAATGTTTCAATCATTTCCTTCCTACCTTTAAACCTACCATTTTCTTCATAACCAAGAGATTTAGCAATGACTCTAAATCTGCAATTCCCATCTCCAATTGGATCCCAAACCTCACCCAAGAACTTATGGATTTCTTGGGTATTTGATTGAAGTATTTCAGGTTTGGTTCCTATCATTAAAACCAACTTAGTATTCATTTCTTTAATTGGATCAATGAAATGAATACTCACCAAATATGAGCTTCTGGTTGAGCTTTGCTGCATGTTCTCTTCCTCTGAAGAGGATTATGATTCCAAATTAAGTAATCCTGATTCAATTTCAGTATCTTCCTCTGAACTATGAAATTCAGATTCAGATTCTGCCAACTTTGACTAAAAATTCATCATTAGTTAGTAACTAAGTTCATTAAACCAAAAAAATGAACATATCCCAAAAGAAAAGACTTAAAATTTTTTGTCTTTTCTTGTTTGGAGCCCTTCTAGTTCTTTTTCCCCCTTGAGTTGTTCTTCAACAATCTCAAAATGAGATGGTTTTTGCCGCATATCTGTCAATTTTGTCCTGCCCCTACTTGATTATAAGACTTTAGGTTCAAGTCTTAGCTTCAATTGATATTTTGTAATCTTCTGAATGATATAGTTCAATATTCCGCTTTGATCATGACCTGGAGATTCCAAGATCATTGCATTGACTTTTTCACATAAATGATTAATGCTTAGCATTTCATCAACATTGCACCGGAAAAATTCAAAAGGATCAACCATTAGTGAGTTAGGATTCATTAATCAAAAATCATCAATCAAATAGTGATTTGAACAATCCAACTTAAGCTTACTTACAGAACAAGAACTGCAAGGTTCATAGTCCAACCTCCACTGAGGATGAAAATCTTTGGGTACCACAGATCCTCTGAATTCTAGATGGTTACCTGTTTGGTGGGAACAGGGAAAACCCATAGTCTTGAAATATGACTTGGAGAAGACTTTGCCATCATGATCACGTTTGAACTTCTCAAATTGTTCCCTAACAACATGGATTGCCTCTAAAGAAAATTTGTAACCCAATGGTAACAGCTCAGGAGGAAAAACTATCCCTAACTTAATTCCAGAGTTATAAAGTGATTCATGAAATGATTTAATTTGATTCAAAACTGTTCTGTCAAGGCTTTTCCAAACATCCAACAGGTTTACCAAAGAGTTTGCAAGGAATCCTGTGAGAGTCACATGGGCCCCTTCAACCTGAGTTGTTGTTTTGTTTCCAAAATCTTGGTTTATACAAGTCCACGCTGTTACAAATGTCTCTTTGATAGGGAAAATGTTATTTTCCATATAATCAAGTACATCCTCATTGTCTTTCAAGAAACACTATACAAGTCAAAAGGTCAGAAACCAAAACTAGGAAGAATAATAAGCAGTGATTTTGAACTACTCTGAGTTCTGCATCATTGACCTCTGCCTCCTCCTTGGTCTTTGAGGCCCCATACTTTTCCCACAGATTCATAAAGCTTTTCCATCTTTCAACTTCATTAACAAAGTGCAATTTACAGTTTGCTTGTATGTTTTTAGACAATTGCTAAGTGCAACATTGTCTTTATGACTCTGGGAAACTAGTTTCAATTGCACAAATCAGAGATTTTTCACGGTCCATCACAAAGACTTTTGGAAGTCTCTCAGGATCATAAGCCAACTCCTTTAATGCATTTACAGACCAACTGTAGAACTCAAACATTTCTTTTGTTATAAAAAAAAGAGCTTTTGTGAAAGTTTTGCAATTGGCTGTCATTCCTAAAACATGCAATAGTGGGGTTTTGTACTTATTTGTTTTATAAGTACAATCCAACATAGCAATATGATGGAATTTTTTGAAAGCTTTACTGCCTCTGTATGTGCTAAGTACAGGGCCTCCAAGTGACCCTCTCCACTGAACTTTGACTGGTGAATCCAACTTGTTTATTCAAGCTGTTCATAGAGTACCTCCATAACACTTTTTACCTTTAGTTCTGCAAGCATTACCTTCTGTTTAGTGTTATAGATTGTTTGGTCATCAACATAATCCCCCCCATCAATCTTGCTCAATTTTCTCTTCAGTGGTAAGGTATTGAGCCCATCATTCATGCCTTCTACTACATTGTCTAAGGCCACCCCCAAGATTCCCCTGATCAGTTGAGGATGCACAGAGGGACGCTCAGATGTTCAATGGTTATGTACAGTTTCTTTGTAGGAGAGGCTCCACAAGGGGTCTGCCTTCGTGCAACTTGCATGGATTCAAAACTTGCACCCAACCTTCCTTGTGTGATTTTGTCTAGACCGTTTGGTAAGAAGATTTCCTGAGTAGAAACCATGTCTATCACAGGCTAAATCCACATATTGGTCACGCTTTGAGTTGAAAACTATTAAATCCTAACCATGCTTTATTGCCCATGTTGGAAAATAGTTTTTTGCCTATTCCCTAATAGGAAAAGCTCTCAAGGGAGGTGGGTCAAGTGGATCTAGTAAACATTTATTGATTAAGTCATAGTTTTATAGTTACATGCACCCATCAGTTTCAATCAAATTAAATATGGCAAAGACCAGTAACATAAAATGTTACTCACCACCAGAGGTCATTTCCATTTGTGAATCATTTTGTTCCTCAATTTTAACCCTTGATGAGGATGCAATTGGGGCTTCCAATTTTTCATTAACCAAATCCTTTTTTTCTTTTTCCAAAGCTTTGTTGATGGCACTATCAATGTAGACCTTTCACGCAGCCATTTCAGAAGAAGGTCTTGCTACTTTTCTCATTCAAGAAAATGCAATGGTATACTTCAGTATTCAATAAAAATTTGAATTGATCAAACAAAGTTTGCTCACTTTTGAGTTGAGAAAGAATTTTTTGCAGATTTTTATATGATTTATGATTTGAGTTTTCACTTTAATTTGACTTGGGTTTCACTTTAATGTCTCTTTGGGAGTGCTGAGTGTGGAACAAAAGTCCCACAAAGTATGGGTTAATCCCAAATTTGGGTTGATAGAACCTAAGTGTGGTCCAGGGGGTGCCCCAAATTCTGGCACAACTTCTGGGGGGTTGTGCACCCCCAAACACAGCTGATTTTATCCCTGTACGGGGCTACACGACTCATTTAAGCTGTTTTTGGGGGTTACACGGCTCCTACACAACCCCCCGGGGTTTGCGTATGTTTGAAACGGCCCTTTGTAGTTGTCTTTGGGCACCCACGGCTCATTTGAGCTGTGTAGGGCCCTACACAACTACCACACAGTTGGAGCCGTGAATTTAACATCACTCTCTGGAAAATTATATGTTCAAGATCAATCAGATCATTAGGATATGGTTCCAATCATTGAATTTGTCCTTTTGAATGAAATTCTTGATCAAGAGAAGAAGCAAATCAACTCATTAACAACAATCCTTCACCAATTCCAAAAATATTTGTCAAAAATGCGGGCAATTGAATGTAAAAAATTGATATCCTTCTGAACTATTTAGATAATATTTGAAGAAAGATGCTGTCAAATCCTCCCCTAAAGAGTATTTTTTTTATATCTTAGGTCTGACAAGGCCTCTCAAATATTGGGCCAAATGTTTCAAAAATTAGCCAAACTTGCATTTGATCCCAACTGCAAAGCTATGATGGACAAAAATATCCCTTCCTTCTTCTCATGTTCCCATATTTACAAAGGTGATTTTTCCTCCTATTCCGTTTTACTGTTTGTCCCAACCAAAAAATCAAATTGAAAAATTATTGAAAAAAAGGATGAATATCAAGTATCATATGGACAATTTGTGTTCCCAGACCTGGGTTTTGGGATTGATTTCAAACAAAAGGGCATGGTCAAAATTTTTGGGGCAGCAAACAAGTACAAGAACTTTAATTTTCCTGCAGTGGATAATTCCTCCCATACTAGGATGCCCATGTACATTAAAATTAACAAAACAACACAAAAAAATAGCAAGGACTTGGCAAGTGGCAAAATATACCTTAGGAAAAAAAAATATAAATCAAAATAAAAAGGATTTTTTCATTGGTGGTGTTAAAAATACCCTCAAAAGTTGTTGCAATCAAAAATAATTTTTTTGTTTTTATTTTCAAAATTTTGATCAAAGTCAAGATATTTACAAGCCAAGCAATTGATTAATTTATTTTATTTCATCAACAGTTCTACTGCTAACAATACATGCCATTGCCACCAATAACCTATGTTGTTATCAGTGGCTAGCCTTTCCCTCTCATTTTCAAGTTGGTCTTGCTATTGATCCTTCTTCTTTTCCTCTTTTTGAAAGTCTGGCTTGGCCTGTTCAATTTGCCCCTCAGCATCGAACTTGTTTTGATGAGTCAAACTCTCATCTTTCCACTTTTGAAAATCCATAACCAGTTGAGAATCCCACTTCTCCTTTTAAAATTGAAGTTTTTTGGATTAAATTTGTGATTTCACTGTTCTTTGGAGGGGAATAGGAATTAGCTTGATTTTGAAAGCAAGTACAATCAATGAATCAACTTACTTGAATCTTGCTTCTCCATGATATCTTCAAAGCTGGAAAAATTTGAAGTTTTTCTCTGCTTTTGAGGGCTATTAGCATTGAGTTTGGTGGAATTGGATGCCTTTTGCTTTCCATTTGCAGAGGAGGTTTGTGTGACTCTCATTTTAAGGCAATGTGGGAGGCCCCATTGGCTTGAGTTTTTGGAAAATCAGGAATGGATGAGGCTGGTTTTTTACAATATCAATCAATCGGGATTAACCAGACAGAAGAGAAAAGAACTTGGGTGCTTACTTGAGAAGATTTTGATGGAAGTAGCAATACAGGAATAAATTGCTCCTTATTGGCCAAGTTGCTAAGTTCTTCCACCTCAGGAGAAGAGCAACAAAAAGAAGGAAGTGAGGGGTCCAAGGAAGGGTTTTTCAATTCTGATGTAGACATGATTGTAGTGGGTTGTGTTGGAAAATCCTCCTCCACATCCAATTGGGGCCACTCATAGGTTCTGTCTGGATCATCATTGCTAGTCTGATGATTCACAGCCAAGTCCTCAGCTTCAACAGATTCAGATTTTTGGAAGTCAGAAGCAGCTAACAGTTTGATTTTGGCCTTCTTTCCAAAGATTTCATTTATATGAACATAAAAAGGACAAATGGAGACCAAATTATCAATGACCAAGGTGATTCCTTTGGCTTTATCAGAGTTGATGATGCCAAAGCCAGTGGAGATTGACAGGGAGTGGGCTTTTTTGGACTTGGTTCAGTAGGCCTTGAATTGCTCCCGCATCTGTTTGGATGAAAAATACAGACTAACTTTGATTTTATTCTTCAGTTCATTGACCATCAGGAGATAACAATTAACCTTAGAGGATGGAGGTTGGCCAACTCATGTTTCATTGTTGGATCCAACGCAAGAATTTTAGTTGGAGGGAATTTTGAGCCAGTTTTCCAGGATGATGTGATCATCTCTCTTGAGATGACTTGAGTTTTTGGAAGCTGATGGGGGGGATTTTTGGATGTTGAGTTCCTGGGTGATGTTTTCTTTGGTACTTTGGATTTTTTTGTGGACTTGCAGTGGGAGGATTGCTGAGTGGCCATTTAATAAGAGTAAGGGATGAAGCAATGAAGTAATGAGAGGATGAATGTGATTAAATTGATGAAGCAATGAGAGTGATGAGGTGATGAGAGTGATGAAGCAATGAATTAATGAGAGGATGAATGTGATGAAAGTGACGAGAGTGATGAAGCAATGAGAGTGATGAGGTGATGAGAGTGATGAAGTTATGAGGATAGCAATGAAGCAATGGAATCAATGAGAGTGATGAAGTGATGAGGATAGCAATGAAGCCATGGAAGCAATGAGAGTGATGAGGATAGCAATGAAGCAATGGAAGTGATGAGAGTGATGAAGTGATGAGGATAGAAATGAAGCAATGATAGTGATGAAGTGTTCCAATGAGTTTGGAGGATAAAACCAGGGGTGATTATGCAGAATGAAGCATGGTTGAGCTGGTGAAGGCGGTGGTATACTTGACTTGCAAAAATCCACTTACTTCATGTTAAATTTGACACATCTGATCGGAAATAAGTTTTTTTTCTTCATTTTTAATGGCAGGTTTCAAATGGCAGGTTTGGGTTGAAACCTGGAATTATAAAATGGGGGGTTTGCTTAAATTTGATACACCCTAATAGCTTATTTCAGGAAAAATATCAATTTTTCAAAAACTATTTTTTGATCAAAAAAAAAACAATGAATCAATTTTTTTAACTGAAAAAAATAATTTTTTTTAAAAAAATGGATAAGCCTGAAATCAGCCATTTAAATTGTTGAACAGCTTAACTATCATGGGCCCTGTTTGAATTTACAAAAAGAGGAAAGGGGGGAAGATTTCCTGGAATCAGAGAGGAATGAAAATTTTTCCTTAGCCATTAATTGTCTTAGTAGTGGTAAAAAGTTTGAAGACATTCAATTAATTTCCAACATCCTTAAATTGTGGATATATTTCTATCTTTATAAAAAACCATTAAATTAAAATATTTACAAGTATTTTTTATTTTCTTCATAACCACTGATTTTTTGAGAAATTTGAATTTCCATGAATACATTTCTGAACTTCTAGTTCCATTTTTTTTTGGATATCTGATAACAGTATCCTATTCATGTATACTTGGTTGATATCTATAATTCTCCATTATTCTCATGTATAATTTTGAATTTTGATAATCCTCTACAAGTATTAATATAGAAACCCTTGAATTTCAAGAAATCTAATGTAAACCCAGAAAATTTAGTTAAATCTAGATATTAAAGATGATCCCTAATGTAAAAAAACACCCCTATCAAAAATTGTCATCAGCCAAGATATGCATTTATCATAAATATTCCATACTGTTTGGATTTAATATTGGAATACATCCTACCAAAGTACAGGCATTATTATCATCCTAATCTTGATCAGGGAGGGTTTGAAAATTAAAAATTTTAAATTTTAAGAATGAACCAAAATCAGAACTCTTTTATTTATTCTCATGCACCATATTTTTCATAGAAGAAATTCTATTATTAATGAGCTCCCTGTGAAACTTCTCAAAAGATTGTGGAGAAAAATATCTTAGTTTCTTTGAAAGCCACTCTCCAGCTGCAATTATTTCTTCCTTATTGGCTTCAGGGGGATTCAACCCTGATCCTAGACTTTTTGAAGGTTTTTTTCTGAAAATAATTTTCAATGATATTTTTGATTGCTTGATTTTATCTATCCACCAGCCTAAATCCTTCCAGAAAATAGGGCCCAAATATTTTTAAAAGTTCAAAGGTGAGTATTAAAGTGGAGTAGATTGCAAGAAAACCTGTAACATCCAATTTGATCCTCAGAAGACATACCATTGAAATTTTAACACTCAGAAGGACAGACAGAAATTTTTATTGATTGGGTGAATGATCAAACATCCATTTTGAAATTGGTGTAAAAATGGAGAGTGGATTTGGTAATGTGAATCTCATTTGGGTTTCAATACACTTGCCAGCTAGCTGTAATGTAGAAACAATTTATAGATGGATTAATTCTTTCCCCCAGAAAGTTCAACTGTCTCTTTTTCTTGGTATGACTTTTGGATTATTTCCCTTTTTCTTGGAGAGGTAGGGACTAATGCACAAAAAAGTAAAAACAAAAGAATATTGGAACTACAAAGTCTGGGTTCAGAATGCACTGAATCACTCCCCAAATGGCTGAAATCCTGATTGTATAATAAGTCAACAGAAACCATTGGGCAGATGAAGCAGGGTGAAAATTCAGGGAATTAACTGAATCACTTCCCAAATGGTTGCAATCCTGATTGTATAATCAAGTCAACAGAAACCATTGGCCAGATGAAGCAGGGTAAAAATTCAGGGAATTAACTGAATCACTCCCCAATGGGCATGATCCTAATTTTATAATGATTTCTGAAAAAACTTGGGAAGATAGAAAATATAAAAAATGGGGGGAGTTTCACTCAACATTAATCACTGGTTTTTGGGTTTGTCCTTGAAAAAATGGCCAATTGGTGGTGGGGAGAGTGAAGATGATGTTTATGGCTTCGGAGCTGATGGTGGAAATGAGAGAGGGGATGAGGTTGAGAAAATGATGGGGGTGTTTTTGGCAGGGGATCAGAAATTTCCAAGGATTAAAAAGCAGAGGGGTGGGGCAGAGAGAAGCAGGGGACTTTCTAGAGGTTGAAAAGCAGAGAGGGGCTCAGGAAAAGCAACAAGAGTTAGTAAAGAGAGGAGTGGGGGAATTACCAGAGATTATAAAGCAGATAGGTGGTCTGGGTAAAGCAAGCAAAGAGTGGGGACCAGAGAAAGAAAGCAGAGGGGGTGACAATCCAAGCAAGACAAGAGAGGGGGGGGGGGTGGAGCAATGAAAGCAGAGAGGAGGAATGGAGAAAGAAAGCAGAGGGTGAGACCAGCCAAGCAAGAAGGAGGGGGGGGGCTTGAAAATTGAGAATGAAGAGGGATTTCAAGGAGAGAATGGATTCCTGGTGGTGGAGATGACAAGGATGGTATCCGCCAGGATTAGATGAAATTTAATGATAGAGGGGGAGACTGACCTGGAGATTGGGGGTGGGTGGGGGTGGTGATGGTGAGGTGGAGATGGGCGGCAATAGTTAGGAGAGTTAGGTTTTAATGAGGTGGAGGTTGTTTAGCAGTAAGGAGGAGATGTTGATGGTTGGTGATGAGTTGAAAGGAGGTGTAGTCCAATGAGTTGGCGGGAGGTGGTGATGATGGTTTCCGGTGAGGATTGGGGGTGACTGGTGAGCAGAAGATTGTTTTAAACTAAAAACAATGACATTCTTCCCAAGAAAATAAATTCAGTGTTGGATTCTTGGGTGAAGCATACATCCTCACTTAAGCGATTCCAAAAACGGTAATGTTAGATTCATGGCTCCAGTTGTGTGGGATTTGTGTAGGGCCCCACTTGACCTGTGGGAGTTTTTTAGGGCCCCACACAGCCTTTGGGAGTTTTTTAGGGCCCCTAAACGCTTGGGGGCCCATACAATACTCCAAACAGTTGTTCTAAACATGCATAACCCCTTGGGGGGCATATACCCCCCATAATGGGCATTTCTGATTTTTGTACCGCTGTACACAACCAAATTATTTATTATTTATTATACACAACCAAATTATTTATTATTTATTATTTATTATTTATTATTTATTATTTATTATTTATTATTTATTATTTATTATTTATTATTTATTATTTATTATTTATTATTTATTATTTATTATTTATTATTTATTATTTATTATTTATTATTTATTATTTATTATTTATTATTTATTATTTATTATTTATTATTTATTATTTATTATTTATTATTTATTATTTATTATTTATTATTTATTATTTATTATTTATTATTTATTATTTATTATTTATTATTTATTATTTATTATTTATTATTTATTATTTATTATTTATTATTTATTATTTATTATTTATTATTTATTATTTATTATTTATTATTTATTATTTATTATTTATTATTTATTATTTATTATTTATTATTTATTATTTATTATTTATTATTTATTATTTATTATTTATTATTTATTATTTATTATTTATTATTTATTATTTATTATTTATTATTTTTTATTTTTTATTTATTATTTATTATTTATTATTAATTATTAATTATTAATTATTTATTATTTATTATTCATTATTCATTATTCATTATTCATTATTTCTTATTTATTACTGAGTGGAGGGAGGCTACACAACTTGATTTTAGTTTTTTAGCGTCCCGCCAACTCAAATAAGACGTGTAGCATGTCACACAGCTCATTTGAGTGTTTTAGCTTGCCACATGGCTCATTTCAGCCGTGTAGGGTGCCACACGGCCCATGGAGCCGTGTACATGACTAAAAGAGCCGTGTACAGAGTTGTGTACACGACTCAATGAGCTGTGAATTTAACATTTCCCATTTTTAAAATTAACCATCATAAATAATAACAAGAAAAAGTGAGAGATATAATATTCTATTGCATTGCAAAAGATGAGAAAAAAGATGGGAGAATAATTGCTTGAGGAGGATCAGGTACTTCACATTCAAAAATTCCATCCCATTAATATTTGATTTTGGCAAATAGCTTATGCAAAATAACACAGAAGAAAATCCATTTGATGATTATGTTAGTTTATTTCTAATTTTGGAGCTTGTTCTAAATTTATCTTAATCTTTCCCAACTCCCTTTGAGAACCTTTATAACGCATACAGTTTCAAATATTTATTGGGCTAGATGATAGTTGCAATCTTTTTCTGATGATCATCAGAGGTAAAAACTGTGGTATGCTGGAACCTCATTTTTTAAATGGGAATAAGAAGATTTAATCAGAAGTTATTGATCTTAATAAAATTAGTTGAGAGGTTTTTTAGAAATTTGAATATTATTGAAGACATGTGGATCATGAAAGGAAACTGGAAGGCAATGATAGAGGGAAATGTTTTTTTTATCACAAACAATTTGAGCAGAAAAATATTATACAACAATTGAAAAATAGTGCAATTGTGGGTTAGATTTGTTTAAAAAACATTGGAGAATGAGAGAATAGATTGACTTTTCTTCCAATCAAAATATTGGTTTCCATCAAACTTGGTTTTTTGAATCAGGTGGATGGAGGTTCCATCAAAAAATACATTGAAACCTGGAAAGCCTTCAGTTCCCATAAAATTTGCCACTCAGAAATTTTCTGGAAAACCATCAAAGATAAGATGGAGATATAAAAGTCCTAGGATAGAAGTGATGAAACATTGGGTGTACAAGTTGACTGTCAAATATCCACTAGTGAAAATATTTTCCAATAAATGAACAGTTACACCATTACAATGGGATCCAAAACAAAAAAGAGTTACTGAAATTTGAATGGCAGGATTTCTTTTGTGATTCTGAGATTCATGAGGGCTTATCAGAGTGGAAATTCTAAAAATCTTGAATCACTTTTTTTGGAAAAAATATTTATTTTTCAGAAAAAATCTTTCCATCCAAAATAACAATTAACCAATGGTTTTAACTGACAAAAGTAAAATTTTAAAAAAGAAATGGATGAGCCTGAAATCAGCCATTTAATTTTTCAAAATTTCAAATCTGATACGCCCTATTGTGGAAGGAATGATGGCTTTTGATCACCTCTGAAGCTTTCATAAATGATTCCTTAGAATTTTGAAACATATGGTGGGATTGTAGGTATGAAAGGAGATGGAGTTTTTCCTTTCATACACAGGATGTGAAAGTTTATGTGTAATGGGGATTAAGTAGCAAATTTACAATAGGGAATTCAAGGATAGCCATTTGAATTAAAAATTGGAGTCTGAATCAGAGTCAAATAGCAAAAGAATTTCAGCCAGCTTGAACCCATTTTTTGCTAGCTGTCTGGAGGGGCATTTAGACATGCTAAGAGTGAAGATTTATATGAGGGGTGGTTCTGTGTGTGGTTTGAATTTATGAGAATTTTTACAGTGCGATTTCATGGGTATGTTGGTTCCAATGTGGATGGGTGTTTTGAATTTCATGGGTGGCAGATGGATGATGATGCATAAATGGAAAATTTTATTCTTGAAAACCACCCTTTTTTAATAAAAAAATGAGGGGTCATGTTTATTTCAGAAAACCACCATTTTTCATGAATTGTTTGATCAAAACAAATGAAAGGTTTCAGAAAATACTCCAATTTCAAACAAACCATTATAAATCAATAAAAACCCCCCTATTTCACATAAGAAGTGTCAGATTTACTGAAAAATAAATTGGTTTTTTCAAAAAAATTATACAAAGGTTCATGAAAAATCCAAAATAAATGGGACTAAAAAATCAAACCCTTCTTACCAATTCTTTCTATCTCCAACCCCATTGGATATACTATTCCTCTGAACTTGATCTTGCCATTGCTACTTCCCACTCCCAAAAAAATCAATATATAAATAACCCTTCATCTTTCAATTGTTAATTCCTGCCTTCAATCTCATCAGAATCATGCCTCAATTTCAATAATCAATTAAGACACTTGAGCTCTTCACTTGATCTGCAATCCAATTTCTAGATGGCCCCAAATTAAAAATTCCCCTTGCAAATGTGCCAAGAGAGACTCTGAAAAGAACTCAATGGCCAAAATTTCAAAAAAACTCAATCCTACTCCCCAATCTTCTTGAAAATTTTCTCTTCAGATCAAAAAATACAACCATATATCCTTTTCAACTGGCTGAAAACTCCTTCCAACTGAAATTCCTGTTTTGGGTCTGAAAATGAAACTTTTGTTGGCCAACATTCATCTTCTAAGGTCAATGGTTATTTCTTGATTTCCAATGAGCGGAATAATAAAACCAAGTTCAGGCTTGTGAAAATTATGGCCAGCAATTAGCTTAGTGGCAGGAGGAGAAGTAATTAAAGAAAAAGAAATACTGGACACCTTGCTTCTATAAAGGCTAATGGGATCTCACAATGGAGCAATATTTTTGATAATTTATTGGATGAATTCAATTGGATATGAATTGAAAAAAAGCAGGTACAAGGGATCCTTAAGTACAAAAGATTATCCTCTTGTGGGCATATGATACAACAGGTGAAAAGGCAAAATTTTGCCCCAAAAGGGCTCCACAGGATCTACAGGTGTTTTTAATTGGTTTGGGCTACATCAGCCCACATGGCATTTGCCCCTGAACCCTTTTGACCAGACCTTTCTGGTCAATTTTAGGTTTTACACCCTTAAATGGCTGAATCAGCCCCTTTTCTGTTCAATCCCTGGGCTGGTTTTCCCTCTCAACAAGCCCTGTTTCCCCTGTGACCTCAATTTCTGGGCTGGTTGCCTCATGCAACCAGTTGCTGGCCCCTCATGGGGACCAGGTGGGACCCAGAAATCATCTGGTTCTGGTCTCAAGCTCACCAAGGGAGGGGTGGGGGGTATAACCAGCAGACATGCAGCCCCCCCTCTTTCTGTCAATTCCCTGGGGGGCGTTCAAATACCCCTACCAGGTCCCTGGAGGGCAATACCCCCATGGTATTGTTAACATTAAGTTGACTGGAAGGTGGTCAGATCCCCCTCAGCCTGTCGCTCCTCCCCCTTGGTAAAGGGGGGGGGGAGCGCCCCTTGTTGGTGGGAGGGTGGTCAGGTCTCTTTGACCACCATTTGCCTTGTTGAAACCAGGATAGTTTTTGCTCCTCCCCCTTGGTAAAGGGGGGGGGAGATGGCCCCTGCCTGGTGGTGGGGTGATCAAGTCCCCACCACCGCTGGTTTCTTCAATGCAACTGGCCTGGTTGTCTTGCCCCCTCCCTTGTGGCAACTGAGGGGAGGGGATGGGGGGAGCAACCCTGCTCCACCTCCTTGCCACAGCGGCTGCTCCTACGCTGCTGCAACAACCAGACGGGGTAGATGGACTCCAAATGAGTACCTCTGCCCCCAAAAGACAGCCCCACGCGTGCTGGTGGGCCCAGAAATGGGCTAAGCGGGCTGCAACATGGGTGACGGCCCCAAAGGGCCTTCCCAACCCAAAACCAAGAAATGACTACTTTTGCATGCCAGCCCAGCTGGCAAAGTACGTCCAAAATGAACCTTGGGAATAATGCCAATACAAGCCCATTTGGTTGGGGTGGGCCATTCATCCCAACAGGCCCATGGTGGCCTGTGTACAAATTGCCTTATTTCACATGTTTTGGGGCCAGTTTCCCCAAATCTATGACATCAAAACAGGCCCATTTGGTCCGTGTGGTTTTCCAATGGGCCTTAGAGGCCCATTGTTGGAATCCTTCCTATTTATTTTTCAATACTATGTCTATATCTTCCTACTCTTCCACTTTCTATCTTTACTACAATCCCATTCATTACTATTGAACACTGTCATCTCCACCATTATTCAACAACTGCTACCAATCAATTTCATCTCTATCAATCACCATCACCATCACCATCACCATCACCATCACCATCACCATCACCATCACCATCACCATCACCATCACCATCACCATCACCATCACCATCACCATCACCATCACTATCACTATCACCATCATCATCAGATTTACCATCACCATCACCATTACCATCACCATTACCATTACCCTCATCATCATCATCATCTTCATCATCATCATCATCATCATCATCATCATCATCATCATCATCATCATCATCATCATCATCATCATCATCATCATCATCATCATCATCATCATCATCATCATCATCATCATCATCATCATCATCATCATCATCATCATCATCATCATCATCATCATCATCATCATCATCATCATCATCATCATCATCATCATCATCATCATCATCATCATCATCATCATCATCATCATCATCATCATCATCATCATCATCATCATCATCATCATCATCATCATCATCATCATCATCATCATCATCATCATCATCATCATCATCATCATCATCATCATCATCATCATCATCATCATCATCATATCATTCTCCCCATTAAGCTAGGCAACTATGCCTGAGGTCCTTGTTGCTCCTCTTAAAATAGGGTTTCATCATGCTAGGCAACTATGCCTGAGGTCCTTGTTGCTCCTCTTAAAATAGGCTTTCCTTCCCCATCTCATATCCTGACAAGGTGGTGTCTTGTCAATTATTCTCAAATTCTCATATCTCTCATATCCTCTTCTCAATTCTCATAAATCTCTGAAATGTTGATTGGTCTCAAATTGGTTCCTAAATTTATCAGTTAAGGTGGTGTGTTGTCTTTTTGATGTTCATATTCTGTAAATAAAAAATTTAGTTAACTTTATCTCCAACTTACTTTTTCCATTAAATAACTACTCATGTCTCAGGCCCCCTCTGGGGCTCTCTAGTTGTCACTAACCTGCTGTCTTAGGCCCCTTTTGGGGGTTCTCTAGTTGTGCTTAAATACTGGTCCTTCCTTGGGACCATGAATGAAAAATCATGTGATTTCCAGACAATCAAACCTGAGTGCCCCTTCCTCCTCTTCAGATCAGTTCCAATTGACTTTACAAGTATTAAATCTTCCCTTTTGGCTCTTTGTAGCCTCATTGTTTCCCATTCTTCTCTCTTTGGCGTTTCAGCCTATCTTAAACTTTTCACCCATAAGTGCATCCCATTTGGATTACACCTATATGTGGCACACATTTAAGTGCCTACGTATTTTAACAAGGCTTGATATATCATTAAAAAAAATGAGGGAGAATGTCAAGAAATATGTTCCCAAGAATAAAAAAGCCAAATCAATGCCAATATCAACTGGATTTGGCCTCAATAATGCTGATAAAGCCAAAGCTTTGAATTTGTGTTTGATAAATTGGACTCCATATTTCCTTTTTTTTCAAATTGATGAAATATTTTGACAGAAGGCAAAAATCATCCCTCTAGATGATCTTGAAACTCAAATATCTTACATGCTTGATGCTGAGGAGATGGCAGACAATTGTCAGACAGATAATATTGCAGAGCCAGCTGAAAATAGTCATAAAAATTAGTAAAATAATGAAAATAAATGTATATATATATATATTAAGGAATGCAAAATCCCAAATTATTATGGTAAAAATGGATTCCCTACCCAAAATTAGATAGGGTCACTTACTGGAACCACCCTGAAAATCCTCCTGCTTGAATTTCTAATTAAATAGGCCAAAAATACCATGAAACCAATCTGGAAGTTGATCACAATTTTATTGCTTCACATAAAACATCAAATAAAAGTTACATTACATAATTGAAGTCAGGAACTAATTTTTGTGTATATTTTACAATTTATGGAAATAAATGTGCTTTGTTCAAATTCCTGCATGCAGCTGTGTGCAACACTACAGCCCAGAAATATGAATACAGCCCCTTTCTCTCTCTCAAAAAAAAGGCACAGCTGCTTCAAAGAAAGGCAAGGGCCATTAAATAGGCTTAAATATGTCCTCCCAGCTGTCAGAATCATAATTACCACAAAACGTAATGGCAGAAAGGCTATAACAGGCATGGGAAAGGCATGCATATGTAATATACATTCCAATCCATAAGAAATTTCATAAAACTCCTGAGATAAGTCAAAAATGAAAGGGAATTATTGTAAAAACCTCTAAAAATAACATGTCCCATTTGAAAAAAATCAAAAAATGGCCACAAACCACTTTCACAGACTTCTCAAATCTGAAAAGGTGACACCTGCACAGGCTACAGGACATAGAAATATATAGAAAATTAGATTCAATTAATTAAAAATTTTACAAAACTTACACTAAAAATATAAATCCACCAACAAGATGTATAGAAGTTCCACAGGCTCATTCCCCCTGCCATTATCACACAATAAATGCAAGAAATAACATATATCTTGAGATATGATAAGTCCATCTGGCCTACACCACCAAAAAAAACAGCCTGTTTCCCCTGCATGAAAGCACTTCTGGCCCCAAAACATGGTTGCTTCCCGTCCATTTAACCTGATAAACCTCAATTATACCCCTGATAAACTTAAAGGGGATAAATACTGGCCTTTTTCACCTTTTTCCGGCTGCATATCCCAAAGCTACTTATGATAATACTTTAAGGCAGCATTCCATAAAGGAATGAAATATTTATTAGGATAATTAAGTTATCAATGGCCTTTTTCCGACCTTTTTACTGAAAAGTCCACGCTTATAACTCAACTTTTGCACCATGGAAAGCCCTAAAAGGATCAAAACAGGCTCACAACTCAATATATAATTAATTAATTGCAGGTAGTCTGGTGTCAGCTTGCTACTATTGCAGATCAAGCTTCAAAACTAACAAAATAACATAAATAAATAAATGAAATATTAAAGGAGAAATACTACTAGAAATATCATTTCAAATAATGATTCTAAATAAAATTTAAGGTAGGGTCACTCACTGACACATACCTCAAATTCCCACTGCTTATATTGTTAAATAATTTATAAACATTTATAAAGAGACAAGGCTTTGGGATTTTGGCCATTATAATATTTCACATGAAACCCCATGTATTTGTTTCACACTGAATTTTGTGTCAGAATTCAGGAATTCTGTGATTTAAAGGAGTTACAGGCTGAAATGTGATTTTTCACAATTCCCGCATGCAGCCGCAGCAACCAATACATCCGTGCATGGCTGAGCAGCAGCACTGCTACCCTGTCCGCTTACCCTGACAAGCCGGGTACGCAGCCCTGGGAATCTGACAGGTACACAGCCACGGGACTACAGACTGACAGACTGAAAGATGGATTAAGAAGCCAAGGTACCATGTATGTCAGCTCACTGATACCAGGGACTTTGCTGTCCTTTAGCTACAGCAAGTGATATTGGTTTTGGAATAATAATAATTCCAAGAAAATTATGTAAAATGCTCAAATGATTGATTTAGAAGCAAGTGCAAAGTTTGAGTGGTTTGGTTGGATTAAGTTCATTTAAATATTTTTTTCAAGAGGGGCCACAGTTCATGCAAACAGGGAATCTTTATTGGATAAAAAATTCTCTTCAAGGGGCTCTTCTGAACCTTGTAAAGACCTTGGGACAATGAGGTCCTAAGTGATTACTCAAAAGGGGTTTACTCAAGGGAATTGGGTGGACTGGCTGACTGGCAGCACTTATGCCTGGAGGCAAGGAGGAGATAGCTTACTAATTTAAGCAGACACTCCAAGAAACTTGCAGAAATTAATGGTTGAAAGGGTCTCAGGACAATTGTTGAGGATATGGCTGATATTCTTCAATGGAATTAACAATGGGTTTAGAATTAATAATTATACTATCAGAATGAGCCATAAATAACTTGTTTATCTTGAATAAACACTTGATCATGGATGGCAAGGGGTCTGGATTGTTTAATTAAAAATTACTGGCGTTTAAACCATCTAAAAGGGGCTTTTTATATACCTTTCTGGGGTAATAAGACCTTCTCAGGGCACGTAGAGAGGGGTGTGCTTGTGTTCTGAGGATGGAAGGCTAGCCAGGGCTATTTTTGGCACGTAGTCTTTGTGCTATCAGCTGTTTAGCCTTTTTCTGTGTCATATTTCCATATGAAATACTTCTCAGAAGGTATTTAAATATTAATTTGTTATTTTTATGGTTCAGACATATTTCCTCATTTTGTATTACTTTCTTTAGAGTGGCATGGGTAGAACTGGGTATTTGTATATTCTACGCCATCTTCTGCACATGTTGTGGTTCATAAAGATTTGGAAATCTCATTTACATTACAAACTTCATTATTGTTTCTCACAATTTATTTGCTTTAATAATTTGATTTTCATATTTTTATTCAATTTTATTAGGTTTCAAACATCTCCCTATACGTCATTCAACTTGTTAAATATGCATGATGTATGCAGGCAAGTTGTGGCATGTTCCTGTGGTACCTGGCTGTTGAAATTAGTATAGCTGATGTTGACGCTCACAGGCTTGACAGCTGCGTGCGGGAATTCATCATCAGTCATTCTGCATGCAGGATTCTTGACATGCGCCTACATACTGAGTGTCAAGCATGTGTACCCTTGCTATATGAATGCCGGGCTGCGTGCGGGAATTGTGAAATAACAAAAATCCGCCTGTAACTCCTAAAATATACAAAACACCTCAATTCTGACTGAATTTTAGTTGTGAAACCTATAGATGGCATCATGTGTGAAATATTAGAATTTCCAAGAAGTGCCATAGTGGTGCCCTGGTTTATTGGTCTTTTACTCTGAAATTATTCAAAAATATAAGGAGTTGGAATTCCAGGGTGGGGTCAGTGAGTGAAACTACCTATTTTTGGGTGGGGAATCAAATTCTGCAGCAATATATATGGATTTCTCACTATTTCTAATTTTATTGTTTATTTTCTGTTTTTGGTCTGCTTTGAAAGGTTGCTCTTGTCAACTAGCAAGCTGACAATGTAAAAGTGCTATAACTAATACGGGACCTACTACATATGTAATAAATTTCCCCATGGATAGTAGATAGTCTATGAATGCATAAAATTATATAAAAATACTTAAATAAAATTTCTACATATTTTTTATAGAATATAAAGAAAAATTCCAAAAATGTCGAAGAATAAGATAACTACAGTTTGAAAAATATCTTAAAATACTTCAAAAATACAATTGTGAGAACTTCAAGACATCTGTATGTCCGTGAAATACTTAGAAAACCAATTATGTTAAAATATTACATATATTCCCATAGAATATATCTTCAATTAATTATTTCTTATTTCAAGTAAATTAACAGAATTTTGAAAATAATGATCAAAATCAGTATTATGATTTTAATCCCATCAGCTAATACGTAATGAGAAACCATCTTACATCTAATTACTCATAGCAATGTCTACTAAGAAGACATATTAACATCATAGGAGCCTTTACTAAGGATAATTAATGAAATGATGATCAGGTGTATAGATTAGTGTTATTCACATGTCAAAACATCAATCAAAAAAATAGAATAATTCCCATACCCTGTGGGATGAGATGTTACCCATTTTAAAGAACCAATAACACATGAAGGGCTACCACTGGCTACCCTGCTAGCTATAGAAACTGTCACTTTGAGCCCCTGTATCCTGCAAAAGGACAGAATTGGGACCCAAAAAGCTATAAATATAGAGCTCTTTTGAGGTTATTGATACCCCATACCAAGTTATATTTACATCCAGACACTGTGCCAAGGTAATAAAATACTTATATTAGATAAGTAAGTGATTTATGGCTTTATTCTGATTAATATTATCCATCCCAAAACTCTTTTGATCAATTCAAACTGATGAACAAACGTTTAGCCCCAGTAACAGGTTCAACCCATCAGTACACGTCCAAAAAAGGTCCCCAAAGAATCCAATAACATACCAGTGAGTTTTATTATCCTTTTTCTGTTTTTGAAGCTTGGTTAAAAGCCCCTGCCACTCCATCATATATTTTATATATATATTATATTTGGGCAATAATTCCTTTAGGAATATAAATTAAACATTCCAAAGTAACCAGGTCTACATTTTTTCAAAGTGAATTCCCTGAAGAGAGGTTTTAAAGATCCCCAATACAATTTTGGCCCCTCTTTTAATTTAAAATGTATTAATATTGATTAATAATATTCAATCTTAACCAAACCAATCAACCTTGCAATAGCTTTATCCAAATATTTTATGGATTTTTGCTTCATTTATTGAATGATATATTTATTATTTATTCCATCACCTCTGGTAGCTAAAGGATAGAAGGTTCTTGGCATCCAGGAGGCTGAAAGCTGGTATTAGCCTCTCACAAAGCAATTTATACCTCTCTTCTGGAGATGTTTTGCTACCCAAGCCCAGCCATAAAATTTATGTTCTGGATAATACTTCCTTTATCCAAAGGTCCCAAATTCCCAGGTGCACATATTATTAGTTGGATCCTCTGAAAAGAGGTTTTATGGATACCGATTTCTTACTTTGGGCCCTATTTTCATTTAAATAATAATTAATTTATTAAAAAATACTGCTTTCCAAAATACCAAACCACCTCCATGCACTTTCTGTATTCATAAAATCATGAATAATTTCTGCATAATTTTTAATAATTTATTTATTATACTGTTATCATTATGGTCAGAAATTAGCTTAGGAAAATGGGCAGTAATTAAAGCAAAAGAAATGCTGGACACCTTGTGTCAATAATTTCTTGATGGGCTATCACAATGGAGCAACACGTTGGATGATATTGTTGATGAATTCAATTGGATGATGAATGGATGATGGAAAACAGCAGGGAGAAGAGCTCCTTGAGTAAAAAAGATTGGCCTCTTGTGAGCCCATGATACAACAAGCCAAAAGGCAATTTTTCCGCCCCAAAAGAGTTCCACAGGCTCTACAGGCCTTGTTACTTGGTTTGGGCTACATCAGCCCACATGACATCAGTCCCTGTACCCTTACAACCAGCCTATTCCAGTTGTTTCTGCTGTTTCCACCTCAATGGGGCTGAACCAGCCCCTGTGCTGTTCAATCCCTGGACCGGTTGTCTGTTACAACCGGTCCTATTGCCTCACACAGTGGCTGGTTGCCTCATGCAAACAGCGCCTGGCCATAAAAATGGCCAGGTGGGACCCAGGACACACCTGGGTCTGGTCTCAGACTCACATGGGGGGGGGGGGTGACCAGCGGAAATGCTGTCCCCCCCCCTCTTTCTCTCAGATCCCTGGAGGGGGCAGTCAAATCCCCCTACCAGGGGCCCTGGGGGTCAATACCCCCAGGGCGTCATCAATGGAAGTGGCCTGGGGGGTGGTCAAATCCCCTCAGCCCCGTTGCTACTCCCCCTTGGTAAAGGGGGGGGGAGAGCGCCCCTTGTTGCTTCAATGGTGGAGGGGTGGTCAGGTCCCCCCCCACCACTGGTTGCTCTGTTGCAACCAGCCTTGTCATCCCCTGGGCAAGGGGGTGATGAAATCCCCCTGCCCTGACCAACCGCCTCATTGCGGTTGGTTGCTGGCTGGTTCAACCCAGCCAGCCACCCCCTCCCCCTTGCAATGGCAAGCAAGGGCAGGGGGAGGGAGCCGGGACCGCTGCCCCTTGCTCCTGCGGCGGTGGCCGCCGTTTGCAACCGGCCGGACCTGCGTGGGATCCCTTGGCTGCCGCAACAGCCCCGGGAAGGCCGTTGGGCCCCACGTGGGCCAAACCAAGGGATACAAGTGGCCCTGAGCGGGCCGGGGTACAGGCAGCAGCCCCAAGCGGGCTGCAACAAAGGCAGCGGCCCCAATGGGCCGCCCCAAGCCCAAAACCTGAGTTAAACACACTTTGGAAGGCCAGCCTGTCTGGCCAAGTATGTCCAAAATAAACCTTGGGCCCAATTATGCCCATAAAAGCCCATCTGACTGTATTTGCCCATATCCCCCACCAGGCCCGTTAGGGCCCGTGTACCAATGAGCCTGTTTCATGCGTTTTGAGGCCAGTTTCCCCAAATCAGTGACATCCACACTGGCCCGTATGGTCCTTGTGAGTTTCCAATGGGCCGGAGAGGCCCATATGTGCATCCCATTTGGATTACACTTATACATAGCACACGCGTAAGTGCATACGTATTTTAACACAGCCCCTTAATCCAAAAGGGGTGAAATTTGCATATTAGTCACAAAGCCTTGATTATTTTTCCTATCTAAAGCCTTAGTCAAGATATCTGCAATCATTGCTCCAGTGGGCATGTACCTCAACACAATCTCTTTGCAGTTAACTGCATTGCGAATATAGTTATAGTGAACATTGATATGTTTTGTTCTTGAATGGAACACTTGGTTTTGCCCCAAAACAACACTCTGGTTATCAGAATACAATAAAACAAACCCTTGTGGTTTATGTGTATCCTCTAAGACTTTTCTCAACCATTTTTCTTCCTGTGAAGCTGCTAAGTAAGCTCTATACTCAGCCTTTGTTGATGAAAGACTTATTGCCAACACCTTCTTGGACATCCATGACACCAGATTCTTTCCTAAGAAGAATACAAAAACACTTGTTGATTCCCTAGTGTTACCATCTGCCCAACTTGCATTGGAATAACCAACCAAATCAAAGTTTGCTGACTTTGTAAACAAAAGTCCCAGAATGTGTGTTCCTTTAATATACCTCATAACTCTCTTAAACGCTGACCAATGCCTCATGCTTGGCTTCTCTAAGTGTTGCAACAAGACACCAGTTGCAAAAGCAATATTGGGCCTTGTAAACTGCCCCAAATAATTAAGAAATCCAATAGCTGACCTGTAGTCCTTCCCAGATTGAACAAACTCCAGATACTCCTCATCTGTAGACTTCTCTACACAAATTTTTGACTGCCTGGGAGTAAAAAACTCCTTTGCATCCTCTAAGCCATATTGCTTAAGAAGAGCTGCTAGGTAGTGGCTCTGGTCTACCTTAATACCACTCTTCCTCTTACTGACTTTCATTCCTAGCACCTGTTGCACCAGACCGAGATCTTTTATCTTGAATTCCTTTTTGAGTGTCTCCATGACTCTCTCTTTATCATTTCCAATAATGATAATGTAATCAACCCATAAAAACAAAATTGCGTCCTTTCTTACAAAAATACAAGGGTTGGTCTTGGACGTCTTGAAACCAATCTGTATCAGTTTCTCACTCATGGTATTATACCACGATATAGCTGCTGGCTTCAATCCATAAAGGGATCTACACAGCTTGAGGACATATTCCCCTTTATCTGCTGAAAGAAAACTTCTAACACATATTTTCTTCATTGTTTCTGGTTTAGTCTCTACTAACCATTCACAAAAACCATCAGGGATTGACATATAAACAGTCTCCTCCTCTCCAAGTGTTGCATTCAAGTATGCTGTTACAAAATCAGCTTGTCTGATTTCTTCTCCCAACTCCACTTCCAGAGCAATGATGTACCTGAAGGTGGAAAGCATTCCAGTTGGTGAGAAAGTTTCTTGGTAATCAATACCCTCTCTCTGCTTGAAGCCCTGTGCAACGCATCTAGCTTTGAATCTTGTCAAAACTCAATTCGTGTCAAAATTCTTGTTTAACACCAATCTAGACCCCACAATGGTCTTTCCTTTTGGAACAGAATCCCGGTTAACCACTTCAAATACGCTATTATTTTCTAGAGAATCAAATTCCTCAAAAATAGCCCTCTTCCAGTTAACTCTCTCATCAGAATTCATAGCTTGGCCAAAGCTATTTGGGTTAACCCTGTTACCCATTTCTGAACTCAACTCCAGAACTTCATTGAACATACACTGTTCCTGAAATGTATCTTCCTCATATCCTGCGGCAGTATAATCGGACTTCCATTCCCCGTACCTATCAACTGGTACTCTAACCCTACCACTCCTTCTTACTGAAGGTGGAGGCTCATCAGGTTCCAAATTAATGGACTCCCCTGAAGCGGGAACTGAACCCTCTGGTGGCACGTCTGCCATCTCTTCATCTTCTGGAACCACATGTTCCTCAGCCTTTGCTGGTCAAATAGGTGCTAATTCTATTTCTTGCTGTGATTTTTTCACAGCAACTTCTTCACTCCTTCTGAGTGGAAATGTACTTTCATCAAATTTTACATCTCTACTACAGATAACCTTTCTTGTCCCTGAACAATAGATCCTATAAGATTTACTGATTAAATCATAGCCTACAAGTGCCCCTGTTCTGGCTCTAGGGTCTAATTTTCCAACCATCTCATTATGGTGGACACTATAATACACCAAGCAACCAATTGTTATTAGGTGTGATGTTTTGGGTTACAACTTCCAAAACTGATAATGAGGACTCTTCCCATTAACACTTACAATGTTATGCAACAGACAGACTGTACACATCAACTCAGCCCATAAGAACTTTGGTAGACCAGATTGAGACATAATAGTTCTGACCTTGTTCAGTAAAGTCCTATTCATTCTCTCAACTATTCCATTATTTTGTGGAGTACTTGCAGTAGTGACTATATGAATGATACCATAATCTTTCAATAACCTCTCAAACTCTTTACTCAAAAATTAACCACCTCCATCAGTAATAAGCCTCTTGATCTCCTTCATTAGACTGTTTGGTTTCCAGACTTTGAAGATTAAAGAAACCTCCTCTGTGGTCTGATCCTTAGATTGAATTGGTTTAACCCAAACATAATTAGTTGCAGTATCAACTAAATTGATGAAGTATCTTGCCCCACCAAGGGACTCCGGTGTGAATGGCCCTGCCAAATCAATGGAAAATTTCTCTCTAGGAACATCAGTGCGATCTCTACTCTTTGAGAACAAATTTCTAGTCTTAGCCCCTAAGGTACAACTCTCACAGTTGCTGTCCTTTACCTTATGGCCACTTCTATTGTGAGCAAAAGTGCTCAAAGCTGAGATTTTGAACAACATTGAACACAAGAGCTTGTTCCAAACCTGTCCACTAAGAACAGTTCTCCCATTCATATCAATAACAAAATTATCTTCTTTAAGATAACAAATCTGGAAACCTTTTTTCCACAACACTCCAAGGGACACAAGTTTATAAGACAACTCTGGTACATAGAACACTTTCTCAAAAGAAATTTTGAAACCCAAGTGATTTGCAAGAATAACTTTTCCAATTCCTTTGATCTGAATTTTTCTGCCTTTCTGACCAATATTTACAACTCCATCATAATCACTAAGATTTTAAAATAAATTTGGTTCAAAGAACATGTGATCTGTACAGCCAGAATCAATTAAAAAAAGAACATCCTCCTTCAATCCTCCTAATAGGAAAGAAGCTTTATCGGTAACTGATAAGTTCTCATCTTTGAGGTTAAGATTACTCACTTTGTAATCAATCAAGTCCATTTCTTGATCCTCATCAATTTTGGCCTTCTTTTTGGGACCTTCTTCCCCAAAAACCATTTCCATTGGACCATCAAACGCCACCATTGCAACGTTTTCAGTAGTTAGATTGTCCTCCTTGTCATTCTCTTTGGACTTCTTCCTCTTTTTGGCCTCCTTGCAATCCTTAGCGTAATTCTCCTTATTCTGCCAATTATAGCATAAGACCTTGGACAAATCTTTTTCCTCCTTCTTGCAAGATTTCCCAGTCTTTCCAATAAGGGCTGTTCCAGAACCCCCCTTCATCTTGAACTGAAGATCATCCTTTTTAATCCTTTTCAGCACATCCTCCTACCCAGGAAGAGGATCCAATTGAGAAATAATTCTGACTAAAGAATCAAACTCCTTTGGTAGCTTCTGAAGGATTAAGAGTGACAAAAACTCAGGATCCATGTTAAGTCCTGATGACTTAAACTTGGCTATGCTAGAACTAGACTCTGCAACAAACTGTTTACAATTTGAATATTGTAACTTAAACAGTTTATTGAAAGCTATACCCTTCTGGTGAACAGAATCACCAGCATACTTGGACTTAAGCAACTTCCAAAGGATGCTGACCCTCCTCCTCTCATCTTCCCTAAGAGTATTGGCAACCCATGTCACATGATTCTGATCAAGATGCCTAAGGATGAGATGGTAAGACTTTTTCTTCACTTCTGAACTGATCAAAGTGTCATCTGCATCCATTATCTCCCCACAACAGATGTTGTCCAGCTCACTATCCATAAGGACAGCCCAAGAATTTTAATTCTGACTGTTTAGAACTATCTTGGTGGAGCTAACATCAGGTATATAGGACATCTTCTTGGAAAACTTGAGGTCTTTGAGGTTCTTCAGAGTAAGGTACAAGGGTCTAGATGGCTTGGAAGTAATGATGATTTTGGTACTGATAATGTGTTATAATTTTGGCCAGCAATTAGCTTAGGCAAATGAGTAGTAATTAAAGCAAAAGAAATGCTGGACACCTTGTGTCAATAATTTCTTGATGGGCTCTCACAATGGGGCAACATGTTGGATGATATTGTTGATGAATTCGATTTGATGATGAATGGATGATGGAAAACAGCAGGGAGAAGAGCTCCTTAAGTACAAAAGATTGGCCTCTTGTGAGCCCATGATACAACAAGCCAAAAGGCAATTTTTCCGCCCCAAAAGAGCTCCACAGGCTCTACAGGCCTTGTTACTTGGTTTGGGCTACATCAGCCCACATGGCATCAGTCCCTGTACCCTTACAACCAGCCTTTTCCGGTTGTTTCTGGTGTTTCCACCTCAATGGGGCTGAACCAGCCCCTGTGCTGTTCAATACTGGGACCAGTTGTCTGTTACAAACGGTCCTATTTCCTCACACACTGGCTGGTTGCCTCATGCAACCAGCGCCTGGCCATAGAAATGGCCAGGTGGGACCCAGGACACACCTGGGTCTGGTCTCAGACTCACATGGGGGGGGCGTGACCAGCGGACATGCTGTCCCCCCCCCTCTTTCTCTCAGATCCCTGGAGGGGGCGGTCAAATCCCCCTACCAGGGGCCCTGGGGGTCAATACCCCCAGGGGGTTGTCAATGGAAGTGGGCTGGGGATTGGTCAAATCCCCTCAGCCCCGTCGCTCCTCCCCCTTGGTAAAGGGTGGGGGGAGAGCGCCCCTAGTCGCTTTGATGGTGGAGGAGTGGTCAGGTTCCCCCCATGGCTGGTTGCTCTGTTGCGACCAGCCTTGTCATCCCCTGGGAAATGGGGTGATGAAATCCCCCCTGGCCTGACCAACTGCCTTGTTGTGGTCGTTTTCTAGCTTGTTCAACCCAGCCAGCCACCCCCTCCCCCTTGCAATGGCAAGCAAGGGGAGGGGGAGAGATCCAGGGCCGCTGGCCCTTGCTCCTGCGGCGGTGGCCGCTGTTTTCAACTGGCTGGGCCCGCGCGGCGTCACACCGTGTGGGATCCCTTGGCTGCGGCAACAGCCCCACGTGGGCCAAACCAAGGGATACAAGTAGTCTCAAGCGGGCAGCGGCATGGGCAGCAGCCCCCAGCGGGCTGTGAAACGGGCGGCGGCCCCAATGGGCTGCCCCAAGCCCAAAACCTGAGTTAAACACACTTTGGCGGGCCAGCCCTTCTGGCCAACTATGCCCAAAATAAACCTTGGGCCCAATTATGCCCATAAAACCCCATCTGGCTTTATTTGCCCATATCCCCTCACCGGGCCCGTTAGGGCCCATGTACCAATGAGCCTGTTTCATGCGTTTTGAGGCCAGTTTCCCCAAATCAGTGACATCCAAACAGGCCCGTATTGTCTGTGTGAGTGTCTAATGGGCCGGAGAGGCCCATATGTGCATCCCATTTGGATTACACTTATATGTAGAACACGCTTAAGTGCATAATTATTTTAACATATACCTCCATCACTTCTATTAGCTGAATGATTGCAAGGGTCCTAGAATCTAGTAGGCTGACATAAATCCTCAGGAAATTGATGGTTAAAATGAGGAAACCTTTCTCACAGAACCAAAATTGATTGAAAAAACCTTGGATTGGAAAAAATTTTATGCTAACAAAGATATTCCAAAAAGAGGAGGTCTAATTGGGCCCACATCCACATCAATTATTTATTCCAATTCATAATTTGATCCAAAAATTTTCTCTTTTGATTTTAAACTTCCAAGCTTTGAACAATTCATTCAAAATCCTCTAACCCTGGAGGAGGATTATATTGACCAGTCAACTCCCCTCCAACCAGAAAAATCTATGTTGTTATCAAAATTAAGTATATGATATGTTAAACCTGCTAGTGAGTAATTTTTGATTTACTCTAAACATGCCCACCCTTTTTTACACCACCCAAGTCTTAAGCTAATGGGGCCTCCCACTTCACCATCCAATGGAATTGATGATGTTCAGCTGCAGTTATATTCATCAAAGGGAAAGATAAAGGTATCCAACTCAAGAAAAGTCAACCACAAAATTCATCAAAGGAAGAGGAAAACTTCCAGCTTTAGAGGTTTTTGATAGTTCATTGAGAAGCAAGATTTTGGTGAGCATATTGAACCACTATTGGAACATGTATACATTCTAATTAGCTGTTATGCCTTTCAAGTCAGTCAAGTCCCAGATTAAAATTGATAGGTGTGAAGTGGAAAATAAAAAACTTCAGTTTGAAAAGGAAAAATAGGTGCTCCAACTGAACATTGAAAAATGAAATCAAAGAGGTCAAAAAGGGCTAAAGAAAGAAATTTGGATTCTCAGTTGAATTTGATAAGGAATGGGCTGGAGTTTGAAAAAGAGCAGAGGTACATTGACCAAATGGCAGCTGCAAAAAGGGAAAATGTTTCCTTCAATTTTTCATTTGTTGGTAGTGATAGAATTGTGGAGGAAAATGAGATAATTTGTCAAATACTTGGATTGTAAATAAATTTCTTGGTCCAATTGAAAAAATCAAGAAAAATATTTTTGTTTAAAACAAATTTTGAGACTGATTTCAACACCTCCAATACATTTTTTCATTGATTTATTGTTTCATAGTGTAAATCTACCTACTAGCTAAGTGTCAGCTTGCTAACATTGCAGAGCAAGATGCAAAAGTAACAAAAATAGTTACTTAAAAATAAGAATATTAAAATTAACTTCAGAAGGAGTAGGAAATCCTTCAATATAACTTTAGAAATGGATCTTCCACCCAAAATTATGTAGGGTCACTCACTGACCCCACCCTTGAAATCCAACTCCTTATAATTTTAATAATTAAAGAAAGTAAAGAACAAAATACCACAACACCACTAATGGGACCTTTTGGCCAATTAAATATTTCACTTGTATTAGGGCATATCAGAGTTAAGCAAACCCGCAATTTTTTAATGGCGGGTTTCAAACCAAATACGCCATTTCAAACCCACAATTTTTGAATGGTGGTTTTCAAACGAAATTTGCCATTTCAAATTCGCCATTAAAAATCAAAAAAACCCACTTATTTCACATCTGACATGTCAGAGTTACCTGGAAATAAGTGAATTTTTTTCAAATAAAGTATTTAAAGGCTTCCACCACCTGTCCACGTCATCCACCCCTGGCTTCCCACCTCCTTTGAACTCTGACCTCATCAGAAAAAAATTTGATTCATCGCTCTTCATCTCTTCATCAATATCCTCATCATTTCATCACTCTCATCACTTTATCACTTTCATCACATCCAGCTAACTCTCATTGGATCACTATCCTGATCTGATAAGTTCATAACTCTCATCCGTTTATTGCTTTCATCAAATCAAGATAACTCTCATTGGATCACTATCCTTATCACTTCATTGCTCTAATCTGTTTATTGCTTTCATCACATCCAGCTAACTCTTATTGGATCACTATCCTTATCACTTCATTTCTCTCATCTGTTTATAGCTTTCATCACATCCAACTAACTCTCATTCAATCACTATCCTCATCATTTTATTGCTTTAATCACATCCAGGTAACTCTCATTGGATCACTATCCTTATCACTTCATCACTCTCATCCCTTTATTGCTTTCATCACATCCAGCTAACTCTCATTGGATCACTATCCTTCATTGCTCTGATCCATTTATAGCTTTCATAAAATCCAGCTAACTCTCATCAGATCACTATCCTCATAACTTCATCACTCTCATCACTTTATTGCTTTCATCACATCCAGGTAACTCTAATTGGATCACTATCCTTATCACTTCATCAATCTCATCCCTTTATTGATTTCATCACATCCATCTAACTCTCATTGGATCACAATTCTTATCACTTCATCACTCTCATCCCTTTATTGCTTTCATCACATCCAGAAAACTCTCATTGAATAACTATCCTCATCAATTCATCACTCTCATCACTTTATTTCTCTCATTTCTTCATCACTCTTGTCACATGATCACTCTTGTCACTTTATTGCTCTAATCTCTTCATTTCTATCCTATATCTTTAATAACTGACTCTCCAATACTTCACTTTCCTTAACCAGACCAAAGAACTCAACACAGCCAACCCTGAACTCACTTTATTGCTCTCATCACTTTATCACTCTCATCACTTTAGTTCTCTCATCACTTGATCACTCTTATCTCTTTATTGCTCTCATCACTTTATTGCTCTCATCAATTTATTGCTCTCATCACTTTATTTCTCTCATCACTTGATCACTCTCCTCACTTTATTGATCTCATCACTTGATCACTCTCATCACCCTATTGCTCTTATCTCTTCATCACTCTCATCAGATGATCACTCTTTTCACTTTATTGCTCTCATCTCTTCATTTATATTCTATACCTTGAAGAACTGACTCTCCAATACTCCATTTTCCTTAAATGGACCAAAGAACTCAACACAGCCAGCCCTGACCCTGCCTTCATCCTACCAACAGGTCATCAATACTGAGCTTACTGGCAACGCCATGCCATCACCCAAAGATCCTTGGATGCAACAAGCAAGGCATCCACATCCTCATCTCAGAAAGCTCATTCTCTGCCTCAAAACAGACTATCTCCATAAGCAGATGCTTAAACACCTCCATCTTGAGCCTCTCATACTCATAATCAATCCATCCATAAGAAAATTGGAAACTTTGAACTGATAGTGCCTCATACAAACCCGTCACAAACTGGGAAGTGGGGGTAATTTATTTTAAATGAATGCAATACAAAGTGAGCTATGGATAAACCCACTCTGGAGGGATACCTTCTAAAATGAGATTGGAATCAAAGGTTTTGATCATCCATTGATGAATTTTTATGTTATCTCAATCAATGGGCACCTCACCACCATTGTTGTTGTTTTTTTTGTACTTTCCAACCCTCAAAAAAAACCCCAAAAGTTTTTGTTGGTTTGAATGCTCCAAATTTAGGGAGAGAGAGGGAGAGGGGGAGGCTTTTTTCCTAGTTCAAATGTTTGGGTTTCAACTTATCAACCAATTTATCCTTGACTTCCAAGACCAATTCAACTGGAACCTTCAAACACTGCTGACAGATCCAACAAGAGATTGAAGCTTGTTGAAATCTGACCAAGTACTGAGATTTCAAGCTTTGAAGATTGTTGAATGATTCATTGGTCCTCTCTTCACCGTAAAGATACATGAAAAGGATGATTGCATTCCGACACAGTTTGTATCTCTTCTAAATCACGTTCACCAGATAATTGGCAATGAACATCCAAGTGAGGATTGTACCATCATCTCTGACCAAAGCTTCATCTGAATTTGATCTGACCAATTAGGAGGTTAATAAGATGTTCCAGAGCATTTGGAGGGCTAGTTCAAGATCCTTGACCTCTTGTAAGCCTTTGGATACTTTGTGGTAGATTCCATCATTGGTTAGTCAAAAGATTGAAGATGAGGCGGAGGGAACAGGGAGAAATTGATTGAAGATGGTTGGATTGATGGATGAAGAGCGGTTCAGATCTACTCTTGCGTGATGATGGTCATGAACATGTGAATTACCATGGTGATGTTGGTGGTGTCCAATGGAAAACATCCCGACTAGATTGACCCTCAAACCCATGAAACTGACAACCAACAACTGATTTTTATTCATTTCCGGTGGATCAATAAATTTGTGAATGGCTTCAAAGAAAATGAAGACTGAAATCAACATGAGGAAAATCCCATTCCCAAATTGGGAAAGGGTCTCAACCCAGCCGTAACTGATTGATAGTTGACATATTTGGATATAAACAGTGAGCATCAAAACCAATCACAAGACAATTGTCTAAAGATCAGTTGTTCAAGTCAACCACAGTTGTTGTTTAACAAGAACAGAAGGGTTTGGAAGCCAGAAGACACTAACCCATATGTGAAATTTTCATTGGCTGGCCACGTAGCCATTACCAAAGCAAACAAGCCCATTCCCAATGCCATTCAATTGAAAAAAATGTGAATTGCGACCCAGAAGACACATCATGTCAGAACGCAAACTGGATGGTTGATAAGAAACAAATCTACAAGAAATGATGAGTTTATTTACAGTCACTGATCAATCCTAGACTATTAGTCCAGATACCATACGGGTGAAACCATGGAAGGTCAGTCAAAAAAAGCAAACAATTGGGTAAGCATCAGGCAGTGCAAAAATAAAAATAAACAAAAGGGAGAAAGAGAAAACAGAGAGTGAGGAATTCAAATTGAGGAAGAAAGGTGGGGTTGTTGGAACTCAAATCATCTGTACAAACATGAAGCAGAGGTTGAGACATAGAAAAAAAATAAATTTTTCTACTCTATGAGTTACTCAGAATTGTCTGGAGCACCAATTTGGCTTGCGCTACAAGATGAGCCATTCTGTTGAGGGGATGGATGGGAGGGCAAGAGCCACAATCTGGGACAGCCAAGGTGCCGTGGGATGGAGAGCTGGTCTTGAAGAAAGGCATGGAGGGTGCAATACTGCTGATAGCTATGTCTACCAGTGACAACCTCCCACCAAGAGAGGATGCCAACAAGTTTCAGAATTGACAAGTCATTGATAAGGGGTAGGATGGTGAGCGTGTTGGATCAGTGGAGATGGAGTACCTGGTTGGTGGTGCAGTCCATCCAAGCAGGAATTGTAGTACAGGTTGCATGGACATGGGGAGGTGTGAGAAGGTGATCCACACATTCATACAGTGATTGAGACACTAACCAAGGTAATATATCAGAGAAACAAGAGGGTCCGCCAGGTTTCCAATTTCCAGATTGAAGAAAAAGTAGCCGGTCAGCTCTGCGGTGATCATAGAAACCATCAACCTGGTGAGGACCTGATTTGAGGAAGCATGATGATCAAAACGCAAGAAGCCAGTCTCAACTGGGACCAATTATTGATTTGAAGGTCTTTGAACAACTGTTTGGAGTGTTGAGAACTCAATTGGTAGATTTGAATCAAGATATTGATTGTGGTTCAAGAGATGAGATGGACTGGGTTGAGTAAGTTTTAGAGAGTGATGGATTTGAGTCAAGAAATGAAGGATGATGATCCATATTCTTACCACCTCTCTGTGTGTTTTTCAAATCATCTCCTCCCATCTTGTTCCCTCCCAATCATATAATTAGATTGGGTTGAGGATCAAGAAGGGATTAAAATATTTGTATAACATTTGAGGGTTGTGGAAGAAGAATTGGCATTCAAGGAAAAGTGGATGAGGTGTGTGTGAAGCAATGGGGATGGGATTGGGATGGATTGGCTTATTTGGAGGTGTGGATGGGTGTTTTGCATTCTATCATGGTGGATGGATGATGATGCATAAATGGCGGGTTTAATTGCGGGTTTGATGTTTGAAATCTGCCATTTTCATGGAACCCACCATTTTGAAATACACCAGTTAAGGAGTATGTTTATTTCAGAAACCCTCCATTAAAAATGGCATGTTTTTTCAAAAAAAATGGCAGGTTTCTAATGGCTGGTTTGCTGACTCTGATACGCCCTATTGTCACGTATAGGTTTCACACCTAAAATTCAGTCAGAATTGAGGTGTTGTGTATATTTTAGGAGTTACATACAGAAATGTGTTCTGTCAAAATTCCCGCACGTAGCAGATGCAACCAATACACCGGCGCGCGGCTGAGCAGCAGCACTTCCACCCCGTCAGCATACCCTGACAAGCGGTGTACGCAGCCCTGGGCCTCTGACAAGTACGCAGCCGCGGGATTACTGGCTGACAGAGTGACAGGCGGCCTGAGGAGCCCAGGTACCACGTAAAAATGCTACAACTTACACAGGAACATTCTACAAATGTAATAAATGTTCCCGTGTATAGTAGATAATTTCAAAATACATAAAAGTATATAAAAAAAACATGAATAACCTTTATATGTACCTTTTATTAATATAATTAAAAATAGCAAAAATGTCGAAAATAAGATAACTACTGTTTGTAAAAATAAATTAAGATACTTCAATATACAATTGTGAGAACTTTAAGGCATCAATATTTTTTTGAAAAACTAAGGAAACCAATGATGTAAAAATATTTGATGAATTATCATAACTTATATTTTTAAGTAATTATTTTTAGTAAATCAACTGAATTTCAAAAATAAGGAGTAAAATCAATATCACAATTTTACTCCAATCAGTTAATACATAATGAGAAACTACCTGACATCAGATTATCCATAGGAATGTCTATTAAAACATTTATTAACATACTGGGGACATTTACTAAGGATAATCAATTAATTATAAATAATATGGACAGATTAGTGTTATTCACACATCCAAAACATCAATTAAAAGGTAGAATAATTCCCATAACCTGTGGAATTAGATATTACCCGTGCTATAGCACATAAAAAAGGTGACAGGCTACCACCGGTTACCCTTCTAGCCTTAGTGTCCATCCCTTTGAGCCCCTGTATCCCTCAGAAGGACAATATTGGGACTCAAAGAGCTATAAATAGGAGCTCTTTTGAGGATATTGATACCCAGAGACCCAGTTATATTTACATCCAGAAACCGTGCCAAGGAAATCAAATACTTATAAAAGATAATTAAGTGATTTATGGCTTTAGTCTGATTAATAATATCCATCCCCAACCCTTTTTATCAATTTAAACTGCTGAACAACCTTTGAACCCCAGTAACAGGTTTTAAACCAGTGAGTCTTATTATCCTTTTTCTGTTGTGGCAGCTTGTTTACAAATCTCTTCCACTCCACCGTGTATTTTATATACATATTATCTTTGGGAAATATATCCTTTAAGAATATAAATTAAAGGTTCCAAATTAACCAGGTCTACGTGTTTTCAAAGTGAATTCCCTGAATAGAGGTGTTAAAGATCCCCAATATTATTGTGGCCCCTCTATTAATTTATTTAATAATAAATTTATGAATATTGATTTATAAAATTAAACTACAACCAAACCAATCAACCTTGCAATAACCTTTATCCAAATATTTTACGGATTTTTTGCTGCCTTTTTTGAATAATGTATTTATTATTTATTATATCACCTCTGGTAGCTAAAGGACAGCAAGTTTTTTGGCATCCAGGAGGCCGATACTAATTATCTGCTGTTTTTTCTTTTCCTTTGATAAATTTTCATTGATCTGGCCATTCTAGTATGAGTGGCTCACTCAAAAGCAGTAAAATACAATAATTTTAATTTTTAGCAGCCCAAACCATTTTCAAAGTGCATTTTTTCTTGAAAAAAATTCCACATCTCAAGTCAGAAAAGAAAATTAACTCCAGAAATATATCATTTTTGAAAGATTTCAATGGTTTTCCTTAGGATTTTTTGGTTGGATAAATGAGGATAAATACACTCAAAGATAGATAAAAGAATTTTATATGGGAAGAGTTGAAGAAAAAATTGGATTCCAAATTAAAATTAGGGCATATCAGAGCTAGCAAAACCACCATTAGAAACCCCCCATTTTTAATGGCAGGTTTGGTAAATCATCCATCCAACATCCATCACATCCAAAACACCCATCCACATCAGCAAATCCATACCTGTCCAATCTTTATCACATCACAAACATCTCATCTCCATTGCTTCACATCTCCATCACTTCACATCTCTATTCTTTCACACATCCATCACTTCACATCTCTATTTCTTCACATCTCTATTGCTTCACATCTCTATTGCTTCACATCTCCATCTTCACACAAATCCCATCATCATCTCATCACTACACAGCAAATCACCATCTTTCTCAACATGTCCCATCAAACTTCTTGGAAGCAAGTTGAAAATGCAAAAAAGCTGACTGAACTTTTGTTAGTATTTGACTGCCATTCAGACTCCAATTCAGACTCAAATTTGGAATCAACTTGGTTGGCTTTGAATAATCTATTAAAAAAGAAATACATTGTTCCAAGAAGACAAACTCTCCACAATCCTATGTATGAAAGGCAAAAGCTTCATCTCCTCCCCAACCTAAGCTTCCAGAAACTGTTCCAAACTCTATTGCCTTCATTCATAAAACTTTTGGAGATGATTGGAAACCACCACATCTTCCATAAAAATTCTTGGAATCCTCAACGCAATCCAGCTATCCAACTGGCTTTTTCTCTTTGTAGATTAGGATCAAATGGAAATGGAGCAGCAATTCATTGATTAGAAAATCTATTATCAGTTGGATATGGAACCATTGACTCATACACCAAAAGAGTCATGTTTTCTATCCTATCTTTCTGTTGCTCAGTCCTTTCTTGGAAAACAAAAGAAGAGTGCAAGGAGATATCTCAAGTAATGGAAACCAAAGGATTTCCTGGTTGTATTGGTTTTGTTTATGGAACCAGAATCTCCTTGAGTCAAAAAACCAAGCTAGATGGCATCCACTATTTTGATTGGAAAAAAAGCAATTGATTCATATCTTTTCCAATTGCTTTGATAACAACATTGATCACACACTGAACAAATATGTTTTTTCTGTTTGTTTAGATACTCTGTGGCACTACAACTTGTTTGCAATAACAACAAGAAGTTCATATACCTCCATGCTAGCCTTCCAGTTTCTTTTCATGATTCATATGGGTTCAATTGGATGCGCATTGCCCAACAACCAGAGAACTACTTTGACCAAAATCAATACCTCCTTGCCAATTCTTCTTATGCTAGTGGGAAATATGTTGTTCCAAAATACCAAAATTTTTTTTCCAACAATCAAGGAAAAACCAATTTCAACCATCATCTTGCCCAATCAGAAGTTTGGATTGAGAACGCCACAGGAGTCCTGAAAGGAAGATGGGACAGCTTAAGGTAAATGAAAAACAAGCTTCAAAACCTCAAAGACATGAAGTTCCTCATCAACTGGATTACCACTTGTGTAATCCTTCACAATCTTTTGGCTGACATCAAAGATGAATGGGACAAAATATTTGAAGATGATATTTCTGATCCACCTCAAATCATCCCTGTTTCATTTTGTCCCTCATCTTCTTCTATAAGAGAACGGATTCTTTCTCTCACCCTTGCTAGCTTTGATGAGTAATGTTTGATTTCAATTTAGGTAAAAAATCCCTTCACCAAATTTTTTTGGTTTTAGTTGTTCACCTAAGATTCATAAGCTGAGTCCTTTTTTTTTCTCTTTTGGTGGACTTGGACAAAAAAAACCCTCCACCTCACCCCATCAAACCACTGGTCCCTCCACCTCACCCTGCCTCCTCATTCACCACCTCAGCCTCACCCACCACCTCTATCTCACCACTTCTCCTCCCCCACAACCTCCCCTCCTCCTTTGGTTGGAATCCCTGGTAAGCTCCCTCCCCCCTCCTCCTCATCATCCCCATAATTCAAGTCGGATCCTTTGATCCATCCACCTTCAGGACCCCCCACCTCCTTGGTTGATCTCCCAGGTAAGCCCTCCCCATCCTCCTCATCCTGCTTTTCCATCCCTCCCACCCATCCTTGCTAACCTCACTTTTGCATCCATCCCTCTCCTCCCTCTCTCTTTCCCCCCCTCTCAATCCCTCCCCCTCCCTTGCCCCCCCCCCCACCTCCTTGGTTGATCTCCCAGGTAAGCCCCCCCCATTCTCCTCATCCTGCTTTTCCATCCCTCCCACCCATCCTTGCTAACCTCACTTTTGCATCCATCCCTCTCCTCCCTCTCTCTTTCCTCCCCCTCTCAATCCCTCCCCCTCCCTTGCCCCCCCTCACAATTACCCCTCCCCCCCCCCTCTTGCTTGCTCCCTCTCACTTTCCCAGCCCCACCCCTTTCCTTGGTTGCCCCCCCCACCCTTTTGCTTGTTCTGCAGCCCCACCCTCCCCTCCCTTGGCCAACCAACACCCAGCCCCCCCGTTCTTGCTTGCTTGGCCAACCCTGCCGGCCTGCTCCCCTCCTTTGGCCAACCAATGCCCAGGCCCCCACCCCTTCTTGCTCACTTGGCCAACCCTTCCGGCCCCCTCCATCCATTGGCCAACCTATTCCCAGGCCCCCCCCTCCTTTGATTGCTTGGCCAACCCTGCCGGCCCCCTGCCTTCCTTTGGCCAACCGGCGCCCACCCAGGCCCCCCCCCATCCATTGGCCAACAGATGCCCAGGCCCCCTGCTCTCTCTCACCCAACCCCGCCAACCCCGCTAGTGTGGTGAACCATTTGGGACACCTTGGGAAAAGAATTCAAAAAATTGTAAAAAAAAAAAAAAATTCTTTCTTTTTCCGCTCTATTTGTAGAATCCGTTGTACATAGTCTAACAGGGCCTCCTGCCCATATAAGGAGGGGCTCTCCCCTGCCTTTTGGAGCACATCCTATCATCACATCAGATCAGCACATGTTATCCTAACACAGACCACATCCTAAGATCATCAGTATCCTCTTGAAATACATCGTCCATGGGGTCTTCATTCCCCTTTATCTGAGACAAAGAATTTGGGTATATCTATGATTGCCCCTTGATCCTTGAGCCTCCATACTCAAAAACCTTGATCCTTGATCCTTATCACCACCCAATAGCTTTGCTGGTTGAAGAAGAATTTGACTAATTGAATTCTTGAGTGTGGAACACCACTCCTGATCCTTTTATCCGACCATACTGGTCCTGATCATCCTTTGATTATCTTTCTGGACCCAGTCACGTTTGACTGAAGAGGTTTTATTAAGCTTAAAAAACCTGGAGTGTTAAAACTCCCTTCATCTCTTTTGAAGTTGAATTCCGCCACGCTACTCTTGAGTCCCTTGAGAAGTGTTGGGTCATTCTTGTTTGAATAAGTTATTGCTTTGCTTCTAGAGCTTCTTCAAAAAATTAGCTTTGTCTTGTGCAGCCACCCACAGTTATCTGGTACCCTTCAAGCGCTTGATTGCGGACAGTTGGGCAGGTTCATTGAGAACCTGGAGGTTGTTTGGGATTGAGTTGATCTTACCTAAGCTCCTGCTGACAACAAGAGCTATTAGCTTGTGGGAGTTGTCACTCACAATTGCCTTGTCTTTTTGAACTCTGAAAAATTCTTCACTCCTTCTATTCAAGTTTTCCCCAACATCATCTTGCCTCAGATAGTGTTGTCTCCCGGCTACCAACTACTATAATATTTATCCTCTTACATTTGGTTCCCCGTTTACCAGGTTCTGGACTTTGATCTCAGTTACATTTAAATATTTTTGTAACACTCAGGAGGGCAGCCTAAACAGCACCTTTCCCCTCCACAGAACTTCCACGGCCTAGCACCATCTGTAGTCTTACACTGGGCCCTTGCTTGGCCAACAGCTGAACAACGCCACAGCCCCCCCATCCCTTCTTGCTTGCTTGGCCAACCCCGCCTGCCCCCCCTCCTTTGGCCAACCAACGCCCACCCAGGCCCCCCCCCATCCATTGGCCAACCAACGCCCAGGCCCCCCCCTCATTCAATTGCTTGGCCAACCCCGCCGGCCCCCTCCTCTCCTTTGGCCAACCAACATCCGGCCCCCCCTCCTTTGGTTGCTTGGCCTGACCCAAAACCTGACCCAAACCCAACCCAAAGGCCTGGCCTGATTCCCTCACACCCCGTTAAGGTTTTTTATTGTATTTTATTTTTTTTGGGTGCTGATGTGATGTTTTTTTTGGTACATTTTTTTTTGGTGATCCCGTTTCTGGTGAATGTGGGATCAAGTCCAGTTTTGGTTTCATTTTTTTATCCAATCTTGTTTCACTGATGATGTCCATTTGACTGACTGTTTTTTTTTTTTGGTTTTTTTTTGATCCCTCAACCGCTATTGGTGAATGTCCTATTCTTCTGCAACCCGCCTCAAAATGTTACACAAACAATCAAATTCCATCTTGTCCTCACCCCAATCAGAGTATATGGATGGGAGGGATAGAGATGGAAGGAGATGGATTGACCAACATAATCAAAGGTGGGAAGAATAGGGCCCGTCACCAAAAGAGGGTTCAAATGAGAGATTCCAAAATATCTTTGGAGGTTTCTGAGGAAGGCATTAATGAAAAGGTGGTGTGTTCTGGTCAGAAACCGCGTCCTTTGGATCTTTACCCTTCAATTGTTGCCAAAAAGTAAAAAGAATAGTCAAAAACCCACCCAGGAATTGTTTGAAAAAGCAAAACAAACGATCAAAAGGTTCCATTTCTTCCACTGTGGAAAAGTAATTGTCCTTGATGAATCTGATCACAAAGCCCTGGTTGCAAAAATTGAATTTGGGCCCTTGGATAAACTCTCAGAAAAAGATAAGAAGGAAATCAACTTTGTCAACATTTTCCTTCATGGTTCCAAAAAATTTGTCAACCCAGTTGGTCCTTCAACATCTTGGAGTGGAAAAATGTGGGCAGTTGGATGGCAAAAATCAATTCACCCTTCAGAGTTATTTGGACGTTATGTGAAGAAATAATCCATTATATCTTCTCCTCAAGAGTATGCTTTCCTCAACCTTAAGGCGGACAAAGTATCCCAAATTCTTGGACAAATGTTTTGAAATTTTGCCAAACTTTCCTTTGAATCAAACCATGATACCATGAAGGACAACAAAATCCCCTCTTTCTCTTTGTTGGAATTTGGTTCCAAGCCTACACCTTTTGATTTCTCCCCACACATTACTTTCAACTTGGATTGTTTTTACAACTATCCTCATATCAACAAAGGCAAAATCTCTGGCTACTCCTTTTTACTTGTGGTTCCAAACAAGAAATCAAATGGTTGAATTATTGAAAATATGGACAAATATCAAGTATTGGATGACCAATTTGTTTTTCCTGACCTTGGCTTTGGAATTGATTTCAAGCAAAAAGGTATAGTCCAAATGGTTTGAGCAGCTAATAAGTACAAGCACTGTATCTTTCCTGCTGTGGACACAGCAAACCATACCAGTATGGCCATGTCACTTCAAATTAATAAAACAACTAGAAACACTTTTAGGGACTTCAATAATGGCCAAATTTACTCTAGAAAAAAAATATATATATAAACAAAAATAATTTTTATGTTGGTGGGGTTAAGAATACTCTCAAACTTTGTAATCAAAAATAATTTTTTTGTTTTTCTTTCACCCGTGAAAATATATTTACAAGCCCAGCATTTGAGTTATACATGCTGTATTTCATCTACTGTTCAACTGCTACCAATGAAAGCCAATGCTACTGATACATTATCATTTTTTGTGGTTGCGGGTTGTTCCCTCACCTTTTCCAGTCTTGCTTGCTGTTGATCCTTCTCATTTTCCTCTTTTTGAAACTCTAGCTCAGCCTGTTTCAACATCCACTCAGCATCCCATTTTTTGTTGATAAGCCAAACTCTTGGCTTTCTGCTTTTGAACATCCATGGAAAGTTGACAAACCCCTTTTGTTTTTCAAACTCAAGTTTTTTGGATTCAATTTGTGATTTGAATTTTTTTTGCAGGGGAAAAGCAATGAGCATGATTTTAAAAGCAAGGTCAACCAACAGAATTACATGAATCTTGCTTCTCCATGATTTCTTGAAAGCCTGAAAAACCAGAAGTGTTTCTCCTCTTTTGATGACTTTTGGGGTTGATATTGATGGAATTTGAGGCCTTTTTCTTACCCTTGGCAGCATGGCTTGAGTCTGAAAGTTTTCACTAGTGTTTGAAAGCAATGTGGGAGGCCCCATTTGCTTGAGTTTTTGGCCATTCTGGAATGGATGAGCCTGCTTTTTTACAATCTAAATCATTCAGGATTAACCAGACAAAAGAGAAAAGAGCTTGGTTCCTTACTTGAACCAATTTTGAGGGTAATGGAGACTGAGGAGTATCTTGTTCCACATCAGCAAGGTTGATGAGATCTGCTAACCCAGGAAGAGAAATCTAAAGAAGGAGGGGAGTGGTCCAAGGTATGGTTTGACTCCTCAATCAACACAGAAGTAGACGTGATTGGAGCTGATTGCATTTGAATATCCTCCTCAGCATTGTATGGGGACCACTCATAGGTTTCCTTGGGATCACCATTGCTAGGCTGAGCATCCCCAGCCAAGACCTCAGTGTCAACCAAATTGGATTTTTGGGCATCAAAAGCAGCTAGGGGGGTGATGTTGTCCTTCTCTCCAAAGATTTCATCCATTTGAATATAAAAAAGACAAATGGAGTTCAACTTATCAACCACCAAGTTTATTCCCTTGGCTTTTTCAGAGTTGGTGATACCAAAGCCAGTGGAGATTGACATGGAGTGGGCCTTTTTGTACTTTTCTCCATAATTCTTGAATTGCTCCCTCATCTGTTTGGATGACAGATCCAGCCTACCTTTTTTTGTTCTTGAGTTCATTTGCCATCAGGAGATAACCTTTGAACTTAGAGGATGGAGGCCAGCCAACATGTGTTTCATTGTCCAATCCAAAGAAGGCATCATAGTTGGAGGAAATTTTGATCCAGTTGAACAGGATGATGTGATCAGCTCTCTTGAGCTGACTTGAGCCCTTGGAAGCTGATGGGGAAGGATTGTTTGAGCCCTTGGAAGCTGATGGGGGAGGATTGTTTGTTGTGGAGTTCCTTGGCAATGTTTGCTTTGGTGTGTTGGACTTTTGTGCGGACTTGTGGGGGGAGGTTTGCTGAGGGGCCATTTTGAAAGA
This sequence comes from Puccinia polysora, assembly GCA_025617555.3. NCBI lineage: Eukaryota > Fungi > Basidiomycota > Pucciniomycetes > Pucciniales > Pucciniaceae > Puccinia > Puccinia polysora. The sequence continues at coordinate 16,492,507 of CM062622.1, read as the reverse complement.
TTAAGGGCAATAAGGTGATGAGAGGTATAAAGTGACAAGCAAGATAAAGTGATGAGAGAAATAAAGTGACAAGAGCAATAAAAAAATGATTGGATTCTTTGGATGAGGTTGGAGGTACAATTTCTTGTTGGAGGTAGAGTGATGAGAGTGATGAACCAATTAGACCAATGAAGCAATGAGAGAAATGAATCAATGAGAGCAATAAATCAATCAGAGTAATAAAGTGGTGAGTGATCAAGTGATGAGGGTGATAGATTTTTGAGAGTGATGATGAGAGTGATAAAGTGATGAGAGTGGTGAATCTTTTTATGATGAGGCTGGAGGTAAAAAAATTTGCAATGAGGTTGGAGATAGAAGGAGATGGGAAGCCAGGGGTGGATGATTTGAAAAAACCCACTTATTTCCAGGTAACTCTGACACGTCTGATGTGAAATCATTGGGTTTTTTGATTTTTAATGGCGGGTTTGAAACCCCCCATTGAAAAATGGCAGGTTTGCTTAACTCTGATACGCCCTATTAGGTAAAAAATTGAATGAAGTTGTTTTTTTTTCCAATTCCAAGGAGGAGAAGGATTAAATACAATTTTGTTCTTTAATGTTCTGATTTTTTTCAAAGGGAGTATTGGAAATTTTTTCAAAACATTCTCTCTCAAATCTGGGAGACCTGTTTGTATTTTAGATTCACAAACCTGAAATATTGTGAAAACAATTGGGCAGAAGATCTTTTGATTTATTGAAAAATAATTTGGTAGGGTTAATTGATTTTTAACATCCAAAAACTCACATCTTTCCACTCCATTTTCCCAAAGCCTCAACAGTGTTCAAATTATTTTTGCATTGGTGGAGGTAGGCTTTCAAAAATTTGACATCTTCCTTTTCTTCATTGGTGATTTGATCCAAAGAGATGAATTAAATCAGGGCCACCACAGAGTGGTTCTCAGACTCAAAAATAATAGCAAAAGCTCCAGAGCTGGAACAATATGAGCCCTTTATTTCTTTTTTTTCTTGTTCAAGCTTGTGGGTGTGGGATTTTGAATTTTATTTCTATTTATGGGCTCAAAAGAAGGTTATAGATCCAATGTTTGACTCATTCTACCAGACCACATGAGTTTCTCCTTGAGACCAGAATTTTTGAACTCTAAAGATATTTCAGATTTTTTTTTCAATCCTCTTTCTCTTACAATCCTTTTTCTTTCAATTTATATTTATTTTTTAAATTTACCACTTCCCAAGATGACTTTTTCCATCCCCTTAATTCTGTTGGGTAAAAGAAAAACATGGTGAGAGGTTGTTTTTTGAAATTTTGAACCAGCCAAGAAAAACCAGTTTTGCAGTGGAAGTGGGAAAAATGGATCTGAGTCGCAAAAAAGGCATCAGTAATCCCATATTGAAAGGGAAAGGTAAAGAATCAAAGTTAAAAAAAATCAGGGGACAGACTAGACATCTGGAAAAACTAAGCATTCAAATCAAAAGAATAACAAGAAATAATAATTTCAGTAATGTTATGATGGCCATTTTGATGAAGAAAGGATAACAGAAAATCAAATCAAATAAAATAAAATAAAATAAAATAAAATAAAATAAAATAAAAAAATAAAATAAAATAAAATAAAATAAAATAAAATAAAATAAAATAAAATAAAATAAAATAAAATAAAATAAAATAAAATAAAATAAAATAAAATAAAATAAAATAAAATAAAATAAAATAAAATAAAATAAAATAAAATAAAATAAAATAAAATAAAATAAAATAAAATAAAATAAAATAAAATAAAATAAAATAAAATAAAATAAAATAAAATAAAATAAAATAAAATAAAAATTACTGGTTCACCTAAAACAAAAGAAAACAACCCATCAGTCATCCAGTTGTCCACAGGCAGTGTAATTTGTAAACTTGCTAGAAAATAGACAAGCAATCAATGTTGAGGGGATGAAAATAACTGTGGGGTTAGATGAAGAGGGAGAAAAAGAGGGTCCAGAAGGATGAGAAGGAGCAATTGATTCCTTGTGGCGGAGAGAAAAGGGATTTTATCATCAAGCATAAAAATAGGGGGGAACTGACCTGGTGATGATTGTGGGTGGGCACGGTGAAGAGGTTGGTGACGGTGGGTTGGTTTTGAGTAGGTGTTTATGGTGGTGAGGCTATGAGGAGGATCTGCTGATGGTGGGTTGGGAATGAGCTGGATGTGCTGATGGTGGTGAGTTTATGATGATGAGGATCTGATTTTGGTGAGTTGATAAAAAGATGGTGATGGTGGTGAGGCAGTGAGGAGAAGATGGTGATGGTGGTGAGCTGGAGGTTAATTGTGGTGAGGTGGTGGTGGAGGTTGGCAGTGTGGTGAGGAGGGTTGAATTCCAATCAGATGGAGTTTTTGGAGGTGAGGTGGAGGAGGTTGAGGAGGGGGGGAACCATTGAGAAAGATATGGTGGTTGACTGTAACAATTCAAATTCCACAAAAAGAATTAGGATTCTTGGCTGAACATACATCCAAGAATGATTACCAAAAAAAAATGTGGTTTTGAGGTTTTAAATTGAAGGAAAAATATCAAAATTCAAACTGAGCAAGAGTGAGAGGTAGAATAAACTCTCTCATTGCAAAAGATGAAAATTATAATGAGAGAATAATGGCTTGAGAGGGATCAGGTATTTTTTCTTCAAATATATCATCCCATTCAGCTTTGATTTCAACTGATAAGTTATGGAGAACAATAAAGAAGAAAATCCATTTGATCCATATCTTCATGTCTTTGGAATTTTGGAACCAGAACTGAATTCCTTCCAAGCTGGCCCATATTCCCTTCAGCCCACCTATGACATACACAATCCAAACTTGTGATTGAGAAATATGATATTTATTTCATTTTTTGCCTTGATCATGGGAAGAAAAATTTGGATATTTTTCAAAAATACATTTTTCACTAGAATAAGCTCAATTCAAGAATTTTTTGATCTTCATCAAATTATTTATTTGGTTTTTGTGTAATACACATCAAATTGAAAAGATATTAGTGGTGAAAGGAATCTGGAAGGCAAGCATGGATGGAATCAGATTTCTTTTTTTTTATCAAAAAATAGTTGAACAGAAATGGCATATCGAATTTAGAAGATGAAGGATGTTTGGATAGTCTCTCTAAAAAATAAATAATTAAAGAATATATTTACATTTCTTCCAATCAAAGTATGAGTTTCAATTAAGCTTGGGTTTTGAAACAAGGGGATAATGGTGCCATCAAAAAAGAAAATTCAATCAGGAATAACTTCAGTCTCCATGAAATGATATATCTTGTTCCACTCTTCCTTTGTTGGCCAGAAAAGGACTGAGAAACAGGATTCCAGCATAGAAATAAAAACCCTTTTTGTGTATGATTTTATGGTCACATATCCAAATGATAAGAGACTTTATACTTGATGAATAGCTGCTCAATTCATATTTGATGCAAATCTACAAAGAGCAAATTCCAGGTTGATAGATGGATCAAATATAGGATTAGATGATTTATTCTGAGGGATGTGGTGATCTTCAATAATCTCAAGAATTTTCATGAATCACATCAAAGAAAGTTAGAAAAGTTGGTGCAAGCTCCATGAGGGGAGGAGATGGAGCTTTTAACTTTCATACATTGTATAATGGAGTGTCTGTATTTTAGAAACCATGTATTGATTTTCCAATAGAGAATTCAATGATAAACAATTTGATTCCAAGTTTTGGGCTGAATAAGGGTCAAACAATAGAAAAAGTTCATTCAGCTTGATTCCATGTTGAATTTGTTATTGGGGAGGTTTTTTTTGGAAATTTTGAGAGTGGTGGAAATATGATGTGGAGAAATTATATTATGGGGAAACGGGATTATGATTTTATGATCTGGTGGGATGCAGTAATGATTTGATGATTCAATGGAAATCATATTGCATTTGGTGATTTGATGTGTGAATGAATAGTGATGGGATGTGTGTTTATTTGAAAATGTGGGGTTTTGGATGGGTTTGTTTCATCCCATGGATGCTGGATAAATGTCAATGCATAAATGGATAATTTGATTTTTGAAAAACACCATTTTGAAATAAAACAGTTGAGGGGTATTTTTATTTCAGAAACATGCTATTCCAATGTTGGCCAATTTTAAATTTTCAACCTTACAACCCCCCTTCACAACCTGAAAAGGGTTTGATGGCGCAACTTGCAACCCACTTTGGTTTGCAAACAGCCTCTTGCAACCTTTTGCAGCCGTGAATGGCTGTTTGCAACCCAGCTCAGTTGTGAAAATCTGCTAAAAAATTCAATTTGGAGTTGTGAGCAGCCATTCACAATCCATTTGTGGGAAAAAAATAAAAATAAAGAAAATACATTGAAAAAAATAAATAAATAAAAAATACATAAAAATAAATAAATATGAATAAAAAGAAGGCCAAAATAAATTAAAATAAATAAATAATAAATAAATAATTTCATTTATTAACAAAAACACCAAATAAATTAAAAATAAATACATATTTTCATTTATTAACAAAAACACCAAAAATGAAAAAAAAGAAAAAATACAAGAAAGTTCAACTTTAATAGCCTTCAATTAAAAAAACCAAAATTAATTCAACAATTAAAAAAACCAAAATTAATTCAACAATGAAGAGTCTATGGAACAGCACTAAAGTAAAAGTGCAAAAAAATACAAGTTCAACTTGACTAGCCCTAAAGTGAAGTGCCAAAAAATACAATTTCAATTTGACAGGCCTTGAATTAAAAATACCAAAGAAAAAAGATAAGTAACTTGACAAGCCCTAAAGTAAAAACACCAAAAGAAAAATTAAGTCCAACTTGTGTTAGGCTGATTTCATCACAAGAAGTAAAAAGACTCATGATGATGGGATCAGCCCAACACAAGTTGAACTGGCTTAGCAATAAAATCTCATTCAAAACATTCATCATAGTGATTTTAACTCAAAACACCCAACATAATGATGTTCAAAATATTATAACCACCTATATTAATAGAATTCCAAGATTGGCATCAGAAACCAAACCCAAATGATAAAATTAAAATGATGTCTATAAATTAGAATAAAAATCAAGTTTATCTTTGAGGTGATCAACCCAACCAGAGGCCTTTTTGTAAATCATGGAACGTGGTTTGGAAAATATGGGCAGGATTGGAATCACATCTCCCTTAAGTACAAGCCAGAAAAAATTTTTATTATTAACAAATGAAATGAATATTGGGTCTGATGCTTCTTTTACCCCCATTTTCATAGGAGTATAAGTACAGCATGAATCCAATGGAATGAAACATATTTGGCTTCCATAATTACCTGCTATTATTTGACATATATCTAAATTTGAAAGCCATTTTGAAAATGGAATATTTTAATTGATTTCATTAACATCAAGTCTTTTTTCTATATTTTCAACGTCTTCACTGCCACCAAGGATATTAACATAGCATGTCTTATTTTTACTCAATTTTTCAAGCATTTCTTTTCTTGATTTAAACCATGCATTCTCATCATACCCAAGTGATTTAGCAATGACTCTAAATCCACAATTTACATCACCAAACAGATCCCAAACCTCCCCCAAGAACGTATGTACCTTCTCAGGTATTTGATTGAGGTAATTCACTTTTTGTTCCTAAAATAAAAAATTATTTGGTCACAATTCTAATCTCATTAAAGGAATAAAAACTCACCAAAGATGAGCTTCTTTTTGACTCCTCCATTTCTTCTGCTTCATCCTTTGAAATGGAATCCAATTCCAATGGCATGGTGATGAGACGCCTTTGGGATTGGGTTTTAATTTAGAAAATAGATTGCTGGCAGTCCTTGAAGGGGAATTTAGTATTACTTCTACTCCTTTAGAGTATCAGTAAAACTAAGTTTTTTTGAATTGCCTTCCCTTGTAGTACTATAGTAAGTCTGCAAAATAATTTATTTCAATTAATGGCTGGTTTCTTTGAGACTTAATATTGGTCTCATATCAGACCTAGATTGATTATTCACTGTTATTGCAAGTATTTGCTGAAGAATGGACCAGATGTATTGGATTTTTGGTTAGTGGTTTATCAGATATTTGTGATGTTAACCAATACCTAAATTTTTAAAGGGTTCAAGGGTTTTATCAAAGGGGTGGTTCAGGAGAGGACCCAAGGATGGGTTTACCCACAGGGGGCTAGGTAGAAGAAAAAAAGTTTGGTTGTCCCTTTTGTTGTGCTCTCTTTTTTTTTAAGAGTAATTATTGATTTATTGGTTGTTTCCTTTAATTTTTTGCTGAATAGTTCAGGTCACAGAAGAACCCTTATTCAAAGCACCTAATGGGGTGGTTTCAATTTTTGATGAGGTAAAAATTGTTTTTTGATTTCATTTTCTTTATTGGTACACTGAAAATCTCTTTTTTTATATCTGGGTAGGACCACAGATGGTTGGGTGTTGAATGGCTGATGAGATGGTGATTAGTGGTGTGGGGTGAGGGTGGGATGACATGATTATGGATAAAACCTGGATAGGGCGGAGAGGCCCTCCTTAAATAGAAAAATCCTGCCCTCAGGGGTGCTCAGGGCTGCCCCTGAGTTTATCCCTGTCCTGGTTGGGAACAGTGGGATACAGGTACATGAGGCATTTCTGCTTGTTGAAAAGATCTAAAACAGTTACATGAGGCATATCTGCTGGTTGGAAAAATGGTTTTAAAGGGTTTTCATGCATGCACAGTACTGCATAGATTGCTGTGTAGTGCAGATAAAATATATTCCTGTGCAGTACTGGTTATTGGTATGGTGCTACTTGATTCTACCCACATGTATTGCTGTGCACAATTGGTTTTTTGTTTGGTGCTAAATGGTCTTGACTGCATGCATATATTTCTGTGTGGTTCTGGGGTTTTTTTTTACTGCTGCCTGCATAGATTTCTGGGTAGCTAATTGTTTCTGCCTGCATAAATTTCTGTGTGGTAGCTGGGGTTTTTTGGTACTGCAATATCCTGGCTTCCTCCATAAATTGCTATGTGGTAGCTGGTGTTATTTTGTACTACAAGATCTTGGCTGGCTGCATAAATTGCTGTGCATAGCTGGGGTAGTTTGGTACTACATGATCTTGGCTGCCTGCATAAATTTCTGTGTGGTAGCTGTGGTTGTTTGGTACTACAAGATCTTGGCTGCCTGCATAAATTGCTGTGTGGTAGCTGGGGTTGTTTGGGAATACAAGATCCTGGCTTCCTGTATAAATTTCTTTGTCTTAGCTGGGGTTTTTTGGTAATAAAAGATCTTGGCGGCCTGCATAAATTGCTGTGCATAGCTGGGGTTTTTTGGTACTACATGATCTTGACTTCCTGCATAAATTTCTCTGTGGTTGTTGAGGTTGTTTGGTACTACATGATCTTGGCTGCCTGCATAAATTGCTGTGTGGTGGTGTCAGCTTGCTACTATTGCAGAGCAAGCTGCAAAAGTAACAGAAATAACATAAAAATAATAACAATAAAATTAACCTAAGAAGGAGTAGGAAAATAATAAATACTATTGCAAAAATGGATTTGCCACCCAAAATGAGGTAGGGTCACTCACTGACCCCACCCTTGAAATCCAACTCCTTATATTTTTAAATAATTAAGGAAAGAAAGACCAAAATACCATGGCACCACTATGGAACTTTTTGGCCAATTAAATATTTCACACGTGTTGTCACGTATAGGTTTCACACCTAAAATTCAGTCAGAATTGAGGTTTTGTGTATATTTTAGGAGTGACGGACGGAAATTTGTTCTGTCACAATTCCCGCACGCAGCCATGGCAGCCAACCCACCCGCGCGCAGCTGAGATACAGCTCTGTCAGTCCGTCAAAGTTGTGTACGCAGCCATGGGCCTCTGACAAGTATGCAGCAGCGTGACTACGGGTTGAAAAAGCAACAGGCAGCCTGAGAAACTTAGGTACCGCTTAAACGTGCTACAACCCACACGGGAACATTCTACATATGTAATAAATGTTCCCGTGGATAGTAGATAGTCTAAAAGTACATTAAATTGTATAAAAACTTAAATAACCTTTATATGTATTTTTTATTAAATATAATTCAAAGTGCCAAGAATTTTGAAAATAACACAATGACAACTTCTAAAAATATATCAAAATATATTAAAATATATTGAAATATATTAAAATATATCAAAATATATTAAAATATATTAAAATATATTAAAATACTTTAATATGCTATTATGAGAATTTCTAGACATCAATATTTTTGTGACATACTAAGAAAACTTTTGATGTAAAAATATTACATGAATACCCATGATTTATATTTTTAAGTAATTATTTTACTAAATCAACTGCAATTTGAAAATAAGGAGTAAAATCAATATCATGAATTTACTCCAATTATTTAATACATAGTGAGAACTCACCTGAAATCGGAATTTCCGTAGGAATTTCCATTAAAATAATTATTAACTTACTGGGAACATTTACTAAGAATAATTAATTAAATAATAAATAAAAAGGACAGATTAGTGTTATTCACCCGTCCAAACATCAATTATAAAGTATAATAATTGCCATACCCTGTTGAATTAGATGCTACCCGTGTCACAGCACCAAGAACACGTGACAGGCTACCATTGGTTACCCTGCTAGCCTCAATGTCCATTCTTTTGAGCCCCTGTACCCCTCAGAAGGAAAATATTGGGACTCCAAAAGCTATAAATACGGAGCTCTTTTAAGGATATTGATAACCAGAGACACAGTTATATTTACATCCAGACACTGTGCCAAGGTAATCAAATACTTATAAGAGATAATTGAGTGATTTATGGCTTAGTCTCATTAATAATATCTGTCCTCAACCTATTTTTATCAATTTAAACTGCTGAACAACCTTATAACCCCAGTATACAGGTTTAACCCATCAGTGCACTTCCCAAACAGATACCCTAAGGATTTAATAATATACCAGTGAGTTTTATTATCCTTTCTCTGTCGTGGAAGCTTTGTTATAAATCCCTGCAACTCCACCGTGTATTTTATATACATATTATCTTTGGGAAAAATATCCTTTAAACTAAAGAGCCCAAAGTAACCAGGACCATGTGTTTTCATACTGAATTCCCTGAAGAGAGGTGTTAAAGATCCCCAATATAATTGTGGCCCCTCTATAAAAATATTTAATAATCAATTTATCTATATTGATTTATAACAATAAAGCATAACCAAAGCAATTAACCTGGCAATAAGCTTTATCCAAATATTTTACAGATTTTTGCTGCATCTATTAAATAATATATTTATTCTTTATTCTATCACCTCTGGTAGCTAAAGGATAGCAAGGGTCTTGGTATCCAGGAGGCTGACAATTGGGGGTCTTTCCAGCAAATATTCCATTTTATTATATTTCATACCTTGGACCAGACATTTCACAAAAAATCAAATCAAAGATAAATTTATCTGACTTTTTAACCGTGATTCATCATTAAATTCTTTTGCAGGTTATTTAAAAACCAATGCAGAATCAATACTCTATTATTTAAATCTTTTAAAGATAAGAAAAGAAGAATATATTAAAAATTATAAAAATAATGGTTGGGAAGCTTTAACTCAAGCTGAACAACTTAATGTCTCTTCTGCATGTAAACACCAAGATAAAATCCTTGAACAAGAAGATCTTCAGAGGTGTATCAACTTCCAGGCCCTATTAAGGAAACATGAAACTTTGAAGAAATACTTTATAGATTACTTTTTGAAATATAAAAGGTAGTATACAAGTTGTATTACCATATTATTTTTTTAAATAATATTAATATATTTTATTGACCAATAAAACAACCTTTTAACATCATTGAACCCTCCTATAACAGAAACTACAACCACTGCAACTGATTTATTGGATCAAGAAGTACCAGATATCTCTGGAGGCCCTGAAAATATTAATTGGACGGGTGAAGAACTCATTGGGACACACCACCACCCCATAGGATTACCTACTAAGGGCCAATTTAATCCCAATAAAGTCTTTGTACCTTTAAATATCAACTTAAGTGAGCTTTAAATAAAAATTATTTTTACGGATTTTTTCTGTAGAAAGAAAAATACTTATAAACATTTTATTCAAATATGAATGGATGTAACACAAGAGCCTCAGGGAGAATTCCCTTCTATGGATCTTTGCCAGGAGCCCCCAGTAACCGTGAGACCACCAATAATGACAACCATGAGGGGACTGGAACCTGTGAATCAAATGTTGATGGACAAGGAACAGCCCCAAGTACTTCTGCCCTCCCCCAACGTAGAATGGGAGAAGGTAGTAGAATCAAGCCAACCTCCATTACAAGAACATTCCCTGCAGCCACCCCAGCAAAATCTGGTCAAGGAAGCCAGGATCAAAGACTTAGTCAGAGAGCATGTAAATATTGGGAGCAAGTTCAAAGAAGCCCAAGCCAAAGAGGACATGGTATCTATGAAAAAGATAATCTCCCAGGCAAAAGCTACCCAGATATCTCTTCAGAAAATGATTCCAAGGAAAGAGGTAGAATCCTAAGTAGAAAAGTGGAATCCTTTGGATCAATTGGTCCAACTGAAAGGCAAAGGATCAGGAAAGAAGAGATCCTCTTCCCATCTAAAGCCAAAGGGAAATAAGGATGGGGATCAGATAATATCCTTAGCTCAAAAATGGAAAAAGGTGTACAACAATTAGCCTCTAATTCTGAGCCCAAACCAACCTCTGATGTAATTACTTCCTTTTCTAATGATATGCGCCATAATTTCAAGATTGTTTGTGGAAATTTGGACGGTTTTTATACCCAGATGGATAAATAAACCTCAGTAGTAGCCAAATTTATTTAGAACCAAAATAATTGTTGGAATGGAAGATATTGAAGAACACACTGAACAATTATTGAAGACAATTTATCAAGGTAGGATCAGACAGACTCCAAAAATTGAGAACATGTTATCAGGTATCCAAGAAGATTCTATTATGTCTTTCCAACCTTTAAAAGAAGAATTGGTAACCACCACTAACAGCTCTGTTCTATCCCTTAGTTCAAAATTAGATCTGCTTAATAATAAATTGGACCTGCAACTTAATCTGATAAAGAATGAACTTAGAGACTTAAAAGTCTTTCTGACAAACCCCTTGGGGAGTACCACAGAGGAACCAAAACCTCCCAGACAAGCAACTACTCCTTATGCACCACCCTTACTAGGAATGCATAGGAGTGACACCTTCAGGCCTAGTCCTACCCCTTAGATGGAGAAAGCCCTCAAAATGTTACCACCTATTTCTGAATGGCCCAAGTTCTCCGGTGAAGGAGAATACAATCATATAAAATTTATAAAATTTATTGACTACACTATTAACTCTTATTACTTACTAGAAGCTATAGCTGTAGTCAGGCTTCCCAGACTATTTGAAGGAGTATCCTTGGACTGGTTTATCAGTAAAAGAGAATAAGTAGGATACTTACCATTGAATTCTTGGAAACTTCTGATTAAAGAAAATTTTAGTTCTAGAATGTGGAAAAGAAAAATGATGAAAAATTTAGAAAATTCCTCATTTGACCCCTGCAAGGATAAGCCTCACAAATGGTGCTTGGAACAGAAGAAAAGACTAGATTGCTTCTATCCAGATGCTGATAAAGAGCAAGTAAATGAAAGACTCCTCAACTTGTGTCCTGGAGATCTTAACCATAGTGTAAGATGCAGGATGATGCTGACTTACCAACTCTAATCAATGTGTTAGAAGAAGTCATAGACATGAATGGGTTAGACAAGAAGGTTCCTTCTAGAAGACATGAATGGGTTAGAAAAGAAGGTTCTTTCTAGACCTAAAGAGAACTTCAAAATTAACAAAACCAGAGAACAACCCCCTCTGATAAATACCTCTGATAATAAAAAACCTAATGAGAACAGGGACAAAGAGAGGATGCCTGGAACTTGTTGGAATTGTAAAAAGACAAGGCATATGAGACAAGACTTCCCATTACCAAAAAGAAAGATAGCAGTCTTGGAAGGAGAGCAGGAGGCTGAAGGGAATCAGAACTATGAAGATATAGCTGATACTTGTTAGAATTTGAGTTTATATATATGTGACTTTCACTGGAGTTTGAAGTATCATTGATTGGATTGATTTGATTTATATTATTGTTGTTATTGAAGTATTGAAATAACGGTTAAAATATAACTAGGCTGTGTTCTTAGTAGTGATTGTCAGACTTTCCAAGCATAACATTTCACTTACCATGTCACTTAAACTGCTTATGTTAATTTTGCCTTATTCATTTTGTACTCAACCACTTGTTGGTCAATCATGTATTTAGTCTATATAAACCATGGTGCTCTCAAGTGGAATTCATCATCTGTTCAGCCAATACATCAACTGGAGTGTACTTTTCCTCCTGATCTCAGGTCTGTTACGCTTGACATTACAAGCCTCTTTCACTCATTTCTTATTGATCTTTTACTTCTTTCAAGCTTAAGCTCTTTTTATTCTTACAATACTGAAGGATCTCTTTCTGAATTTGAATCGATCCTGACCAACCCTGTTAATTTTATAGAAGGAGATATAGGCACTTCTATATAAATCAATAACATCCATGGGGATTCTAGTTTGCCCCAAAAACGGGATCCTACCATAATTCCTAGACACATCACGATGTTAAACAATTAACAGTTAAACCTATGAGTGGCAAAAGTTATACTACTGGTCAAACTTGCTATGCAACAGGATTGTAAAGAGCCAGACCTATAATGTTATTACTGGATAGTGGAGCTTTCTGCTCATGTGTCTTTGCTGAATTCTTAAACCAATGTGATCCCAATTGGAAAGAAAACCTTCTTCCCATCCCAAAAGCCAAGCTTAGCTCTTGCAACTCTACCATGAATGCTATTGGAGTATGGACTTCTCCTATAATACTACCCCATACTAAAGGATATTTGAGAATACAAGTGGAATTTGTGGTATTGCTCAACGGACTATGTGACTACCTGATAATAGGTAATGATGCTTTTATGTCTATATGGTAAAGATTTTCTCCAGAGTAAATGGAGATACTTTACATTGGGTGGTAATTGGGAAAAGAAGTTTAAGACATGCACCATCCAATCTAACTTCCCCTCTTCTACTTATCAAAAGCATTTAGAAGACTTTAATAAATAATTCTTCTCTCAAGCAGCTCTGAATGTGAAACTTTCTGAGGAACAGAAGAAAGATATATTGACAGTCCGCTTTGAGAACCAAAATGACTTTTGTACTAAAGATCATCCCATTAGTGATATCAAAGGACATGATATTGTACTAACATTGACTATTAAACCTCCTTATCCTCCAAACTTAAGAAGACCAGCCTATCCCTCTAGTCCTAACTCTAGAATATTTCTTGAGGAACATATCCAAGAACTGATAGACTTACAAGTATTAAGGAAAGTAGGGCACAATGAGCAGGTAGATGTGACCACACCTGTAATCATAGCTTGGCATAATAACAAGTCAAGAATGGTAGGAGACTTCAGAACGCTCAATAATTATATGCAGGCAGACTATTATCCTATACCCCAGATTGATCATGCTCTACATAACTTGTCCAAGGCCAAATATATCACTACTATGGATATGCTTAAAGGTTTTCACCAGATACCTATAAGCCCTGAAAGCAGAAAGTTCATGGGAATAATTTTTCATTTGGGAATATATGAATATCTTAGGATGCCCTTTGGTATAAAGAATGCCCCATCACACTTCCAGAGAACAATGGATACAGTTCTAGGAACATAAATCAGACAAGGATGGATGATGGTATATATGGATGATGGTATATATAGATGATGTTATCATATACTCTGATGATTGGGATACTCATATCAACCAAATAAGATTAGTACTCCAAAATATCTCCAGAGCAGGATTCAAAGTATCCATGAAGAAATGCAACTTTGGCTATGGAGAATTGAAAGCCCTAGGGCATATAGTCTCTGGTCTAACTCTAGCTTCTGATCAAAATAAGATAGCGGCTGTCATGAACAGACCCATGCCTCAAAACAAAACAGAGTTACTTTCTTTCATTAGTTTTTGCAGTTACTACAGAGAATACATACCAAAGTCTGCTATGCTAACCAAGAGTCTGTACAAATTATGCAACAATAAAACTCTATTTGAAATGACACATGAGAGATTGAAAAACTATGAGGAAATAAAAATAGCTATGAGCTCTACTCCTTTATTCATTCAACCAGATTACTCCAAGCACTTTAAACTGTAAATTGACACCTGTATGGAAGGGTTAGGAGCTTCTCTACATCAAGAAAGGATAGAAGAAGACAGACCAGTGGAGAAACCAGTACTCTTCATATCTAGACAAATCAAAGACACAGAAAATAGATATGGAGCCAGTCAGTTGGAATGTTTGGCTCTAGTATGGGCTTTAGAAAAGCTACACTATTAATTAGAAGGCACCACTTTCCAAGTGATCACGGACTGTAATTCTGTAAGGACTCTCATGAACATGAAAACCCCCAGCAGACATATACTCAGGTGGCAAATTGCTATACAACAGTATAGAGGTCAGATGACTATAGGGCATAAAGCTGGAGCTAAACATCAGAATGCTGATAGTCTAAGTAGGAATTCTTTGCCTAATGACTCTTGCAATCCCGCATATGACCCTGGGGATCAAGATATCTTTCCTATATTGAACATCAATCTTTTTTTGTTAAATGCTCCAATAATGGGGATGAACTTATGTGAATTAGATACTGCTTTGTTCAACCTAGTGAGGGACAAATAATCCCCTGAAATCAAGCTGCTGATTATTGTTATGGAATATGAATCCCCAGAAGAAGCTCTGATGAATAGTTTACCTGCTTCATTACTTAAACCCTATAAAGCAGGAAGGTTTACCTTTTGGGATGGTCTCCTTTACTACAGACACCAACATTCCAGTGTATTAGTACTAAGCAACAAAGAAAATATACAGCATATACTCCAGGAATGCCATGAAAACTGTTCACCAGGGAATCTATCCACAAAAAGAACCTTGGAGAAACTAAAACAAACTGCTTGGTGGATAGACTGGAAAGAAATCACTATTAAGTATGTTACTAGCTGTGAGACTTGCCCAAAATCTAATAAAACTACTGGCCAAAGGTTTGGACTCCTACAGAAGATCTCTGAACCCAAAACTAGATGGGAAATCATTAATATTGATTTTGTCACCTGTTTCCCCCCTGGAGGTACTCATTCATATAACTCTGTCTTGGTTATAGTTGAAAGATACTCTAATAAGGCAAAATTCTTACCTAACCACAAAGAAGATAGTGCTATGGATGTAGCCCTACTATTTTGGAATAGGATCATAGCTGATCTTGGTATACCCAAGATTATAATCAGTGACAGAGACCCCAAAATCACCTCTGAGTTTTGGAGGATTCTAAACGATATACTGGGTACTACTCTAGCATTTTCTACAGCATACCATCCGCAAACTGATGGATTAGCTGAAAGAATGATACAGACACTAGAAGATATGTTAAGAAGGTTCTGTAGCTTGGGCTAGAATAAAAAAACTCAGATGTTTATTGCCATGATTGGGTAAGCCTACTCCCAGCCCTAGGAATGGCTTATAACAGCAGTAAAAATTCTACTACCAAAGAAGCCCCTTACGTACTAGAAATAGGATGGATTCCAAAACTCCCTAGGAATAACTTAAACTATAACTTAGCCACTATTCATCCCACATCTCTTTAATTTAAGAAGATGATAGATCTGGCAAAGAATCATGCTCAAAATTGTGTAGAAGAAGCAGTAGAATACAACAAACAAAGATGGGAAAAATCACATAGGGAACCTGACTATAAAAAAGGAGATCAGATTTTGATATCCACTACCAACTTCAACAATCTAGCAGGTAACAGAAAGCTGAAACCAGCCTTTGTTGGACCATTTTTTATCAGCAAGATGCATGGCAAAAATGCTGTAGAAGTAATCTTGAGTGAAGAATTATCAAGAAAAAACCCAGTATTTCTTGTTAGCCTAGTAAAGCACTTCCAACCAAGAGAAGGTAGCAACCTCCCTCCAGCAATAATCCCAATAAAACCTGACCCTGTGAAAGAAAAAGGGAAAGTCAGCAGGATATTGAGAGACAAGAAAGAGAGAGTACAAGGAAAAGATGTTAGACTATACTTAGTAAGATACAAAGGAGAATCTGCAGAAAAAGATGAATGGTTACCAGAGAATAACATACCTGATGGACCAATAAATCTCATAAACTACAGAGCCAGCAAGAGGAACTGAAACACACATGGAGTTAATTTTTTCCCAAAATGCTCCAGATTTTTTTCAGATATGGCCATATCTTGGAGTGGGGGAATGTCAGCTTGCTACTATTGCAGAGCAAGCTGCAAAAATAACAGAAATAACATAAAAATAATAATAATAAAATCAACCTAAGGAGAAGTAGGAAAACTATAAATATTATTGCAAAAATGGATTCTCCACCCAACATTAGGTAGGGTCACTCACTGACCCCACCCTTGAAATCCAACTCCTTATATTTTTAAATAATTAAGGAAAGAAAGACCAAAATACCACGGCACCACTATTGAACTTTTTGGCCAATTAAATATTTCACATGTATTGTCACTTATAGTTTTCACACCTAAAATGCAGTCAGAATTGAGGTTTTGTGTATATTTTGGGAGTTACGGACGGAAATTTGTTCTGTCACAATTCCCGCACGCAGCCATGGCAGCCAACCCACCCGCGCGCAGCTGAGATACAGCTCTGTCAGTCCGTCAAAGTTGTGTACGCAGCCATGGGCCTCTGACAAGTATGCAGCAGCGGGACTACGGGTTGACAAAGTGAAAGGCGGCCTGAGAAACTTAGGTACCGCATAAGCATGCTACAACCCACATGGGAAAATTCTACATATGTAATAAATGTTCCCATGGATAGTAGATAGTCTAAAAGTACATAAAATCATATTAAAATACTTAAATAACCTTTATACGTATTTTTTATTAAATATAATTCAAAGTGCCAAGAATGTCGAAAATAACACAATGACAACTTCTAAAAATATATTAAAATACTTTAATATACTATTATTAAAATTTCTAGACATCAATATTTCTGTGACATACTAAGAAAACTTTTGATGTAAAAATATTACATGAATACCCATGATTTATATTTTTAAGTAATTACTTTAGCAAATCAACTAAAATTCGAAAATAAGGAGTAAAATCAATATCATGACTTTACTACAATTATTTAATACATAATGAGAACTCACCTGACATCAGAATGTCCGTAGAAATGTCCATTAAAATAATTATTAACTTACTGGGAACATTTACTAAGGATAATTAATTAAATAATAAATAAAAAGGAAAGATTAGTGTTATTCACACGTCCAAATATCAATTATAAAGTAGAATAATTCCCATACCCTGTTGAATTAGATTCTACCCGTGCTACAGCATCAAGCACACGTGACAGGCTACCATTGTTTCCCCTGCTACCCTCAATGTCCATTCCTTTGAGCCCCTGTACCCCTCAGAAGGACAATATTGGGACTCCAAAAGCTATAAATAAGGAGCTCTTTTGAGGATATTAATACCCAGAGACCCAGTTATATTTACATCCAGACACCATTCCAAGGGAATCAAATACTTATAAGAGATAAGTAAGTGATTTATGGCTTATTCTTATTAATAATATCTGTCCTCAACCTCTTTTTATCAATTTAAACTGCTGAACAAACTTATAACCCCAGTATTCAGGTTTAACCCATCAGTGCACTTCCCAAACAGATACCCTAAGGATTTAATCATATACCAGTGAGTTTGATTGTCCTTTCTCTGTCTTGGCAGCTTTTTTACAAAGCCCTGCCACTCCACCGTGTATTTTATATACATATTATCTTTGGGAAAAATATCCTTTAAACTAAAGAGCCCAAAGTAACCAGGACTACGTTTTTTCATACTGAATTCCCTGAAGAGAGGTGTTAAATATCCCCAATATAATTTTTGCGCCTCTATAAAAACATTTAATAATCAATTCATCTATATTGATTTATAACAATCAACTATTCCCAAACCAATTAACCTTGCAATAAGCAAAATCCAAATATTTTACGGATTTTTTCTGCATTTATTAAATAAAATATTTATTCTTTATTCTATCACCTCTGTTAGCTAAAGGATAGCAAGGGTCTTGATATCCAGGAGGCTGACAATTGGGGTTCTGGCCAGGAAATATTTCATTTTTATATTTAATATCTTGGACCAGACATTTCAAATAAAAATAAATCAAAGATAAATTTATCTGACTTTACAACTGTGATTTATCATTAAATTCTTTTGCAGTGTATTTAAAAACCACTGAAGAATTAATACTCTATTATTTAAATCTTTTAAAGATAGGAAAAGAAGAATATATTAAAAATTATAAACCTACTGGTTGGAAAGCTTTAACTCAAGCTGAGCAACTTAATATCTCTTCTGCACCTAAACACTTAGATAAACTCCTTGAACAAGAAGTTATTGAGAGGTGTATCAACTTTCAGGCCCTATTAAGGAAACATAATGCTTGGAAGAAATACCATATAAATTCCTTTTTGAAATATAAAAGTAAGTATACAACTTTTATTACCATATTATTTTTTAAAAATAATATTAATATATTTTATTGACCAATAAAATAAACCTTTTTTTACATCAGTGAACCCTCCTGTACCAGAAACCACCGCCACTGAAATTGATTTATTGGATCAAGAAATCCCAGATATCTCTGGACGCCCTGAAAATATTGATTGGGCAAGTGAAGACCTCATTGGAACACACCAATACCCCCTGGGATTACCTACTAAGGATGAATTTAATCCCAATAAAGTCTTAATACCTTTGAACATCAACTTAATTGATTTTTGAATAAAACTTATTTTTACATATTTTTTCTGTAAAATACTTATAAACATTTTATTCAAAAATGAATAGATGTAACACAAGAGCCTCCAGGAGAATTCCCTCCTATGGATCTTTGCCAACAGCTCCCAGTAACCGTGAGACCACCAATAAGGACAACCATGAAGGGACTGGAACCCATGAATCAAATGTGGATGGACAAGGAGCAGCACCAATTACTTCTGCCCTCTCCCAACCTAGAGCGGGAGAAGGTAGTAGAATCAAGCCACCCTCCTTTACAAGAAGATTCCCTGCAGCCACCCCAGCAGAATCTGGTCAAGGAAGCCAGGATCAAAGACTTAGTCAGAGAGTACGTGAAATATTTGGAAGATTTCAAAGAATCCCAAGCCAAAGAGGAAATGGTATCTATGAAAAAGATAATCTCCCAGGCAAAAGCTACCCAGATAGCTCTTCAGAAAATGATTCCAAGGAAAGAGGTAGAATCCTACGTAGAAAAGTGGAATCCTTTGGACAAATTAGCCCAACTGAAAGGCAAAGGATCAGGAAAGAAGAGATCTTCTTCCCATCCAAAGCCAATGGGAAAGAATCATTGGGATCAGATAATATCCTTAGCTCAAAAATGGAAAAAGGTGTACAACAATTAGCCTCTAATTCTGAGCCAAAACCAACCTCTGATGTAATTACTTCCTTTTCTAATGATATGATCCATAATTTCAAGGTTGTTTGTGAAAGTTTGGACGGCGTTTATACCCAGATGGATAAATTAACCTCAGTAGTAGCCAAATTGATTAATAACCAAAAAAAATTGTAGGAATGGAAGAAATCACAGAACACACAGAACAGTTATTGGAGACAATTAATCAATGTAGGATCATACAGACTCAAAAAATTGAGAATATCTTATCAGGAATCCAAGAAGATTTTATTATGTCTTTCCAAACCTTAAAAGAATAATTGGTAACCACTACTAACAGCTCCATTCTATCCCTTAGTGAAAAACTGGATGTGCTTAATAACAAAATGGACCTGAAACTTAATCTGATCAAAAATTATCTTAGAGACTTAAAAGTCCGTCTGACCAACCCCTTGGGGAGTACCACAGAGGAACCAAAACCTTCCAGACAAACCACTACTCCTTATGCACCACCCTTATTAGGAATGCATAGGAGTGACACCTTTAGGCCTAGTCCTACTCCTGAGATGGAGCAAGCCCTCAAACTGATACCCCCTATTTCTGAATGGTCCAATTCTCTGGTGAAGGAGAATACAATCATATAAATTTAATTAAATTCATTGACTACACTATTAACTCTTATGACCTACCAGAAGCTATAGCTGTAGTCAGGCAGCCCAGACTAATTGAAGGAGTAGCCTTTGACTGTTTTATCAGCAAAAGAGGAGAAGTAGGATCCTTACCATTGAATTCTTGGAAACTTCTGATTAAAGAAAAATTTGGTTCTAAAATTTGGAAAAGAAAAATGTTGAAAAATTTCAAAAATTCCTCATTTGACCCCTCCAAGGATAAACCTCACAAATGGTGCTTGGAACAGAAGAAAAGGTTGGATTTCTTCTATCCAGATGCTGATAAAGAGGAAGTAAATGAAATATTCCTCAACCTGTGTCCTGGCAATATTAACCATAGTGTAAGATGTAGGATGAGTATGGATGCTGACTTGCCAACTCTAATCAATGTTCTAGAAGAAGTAATAGACATGAATGGGTTAGACAAGAAAGCCCCTTCTAGACCCAAAGAGAACTACAACATTAAAAAAACCAGAGAACAACCTCCTCTGATGAATACCTCTGATAATAAGAAACCTAATGAGAATAGGGATAAAGAGTTGATGCCTGCAACTTGTTTGAATTGTAACAAGACTGGGCATATGAGACAAGACTGTCCATTACCAAAAAGAAAGATAGCAGTCTTGGAAGGAGAGCAGGAGGTTGAAGGGAATCAAAACTATGAAGATATAGCTGATACTGAAGGATCTCTTTCTGAATTTCAATTGATCCTGACCAACCCTGTTAATGTTATAGAAGGAGATATAGGCACTTCTGTAGAAATCAATAACATCCATGGGGATTCTAGCTTGCCCCAACAATGGGATCCTACCACAATTCCTAGACATATTACGCATTTCAAACCATTAACAGTTAAACCTATGAGTGGGAAAATTTACACCACTTTTCAAACTTGTTATGAAACAGGATTGTATAAAAACAGACCTATAAGGTTATTACTGGATAGTGGAGCCTTTTGCTCATGTGTCTGTGCTGAATTCTTAAACAAATGGGATCCCAATTGGAAAGAAAACCTTCTTCCCTTCCCAAAAGCTAGGTTCAGCTCTTGCAATTCTACCATGAATTCTATTGGAGTATGGACTGCTCCTATAATACTACCTCATACTAAAGGATCTTTGAGGATACAAGTCAAATTTGTAGTATTGCTCAACGGAATATGTGACTACCTGATACTGGGTAATTATGCCTTATGTCCTTATGGTATAGATGTGTTCCAGAGTAAAGGGAGATACTTCAAAGTAGGTGGTAATTGGGACAAGAAGTTTAAGATATGCACCATTCAGTCTAACTTCCCCTCCTCTACTTATCAAAAGCATTTAGAAGACTTTGACCAAGAATATTTCTCTCAAGCAGCTCTGAATATGAAAATTTCTGAGGAACAGAAGAAAGATATATTGACAGTCTGCTTTGAGAACCAAAATGATTTTTGTACTAAAGATCATCCCATTGGTTATATTAAAGGACATTATATGGTATTGACATTGATCATTAAGCCTCCTTATCCTCCAAACGTAAGAAGGCCAGCCTATCCTTCTAGTACTTAGTCTAGAAAAGGTCTTGAGGAACATATCCAAGAACTAATAGACTTACAATTATTAAGGAAAGTGGGGCATAATGAACAGGTATATGTGACCACACCTGTAATCACAGCTTGGCATAATGACAAGTCAAGAATGGTAGGAGACTTCAGAATGCTGATGGTCTAAGTAGGAATTTTTTGCCTAATTACTATAACAATACAGCATATGACCCAGAAGATCAAGATATTTTTCCTACCCTGAACATCAATCTTTTTGCATTTAATGCTCCAATAATGGGGACCCACTGATTTGAATTAGATACTGCTTTCTTCAACTTAGTAAGGGACAACTACTCTCCTGAAATCAAGCTTCTGGTTGTCATTATGGAATTTGAATCCTTAGAAGCAGCTCTGATAAATAGTCTACCTGCATCATTACTTAAACCCCATAAAGCAGGAAGGTTTACCTTTTTGGAAGGTCTCCTTTACTACAGACTTCAACATTCCAGTGTATTAGTACTAAGCAACAAAGAACATATACAACATATACTCCAGGAATACCATGACAACTGTTCATCAAGGCATCTATCCACAGAAAGAACCTTGGAAAAAGTAAAATAAACTGCTTGGTGGATAGACTGGAAAGAAATCACTATTAAATATGTTACTAGCTTTGAAACCTGCCAAAAATCTAATAAAACTACTGGCAAAAGTTTTGGACTCTTACAGAAAATCTCTGAACCTACAACCAGATGGGAAATCATTAATATGGATTTTGTCACCGGCCTCCCCCCTGGAGTTACTCATTCATATAACTCTGTCCTAGTTATATTTGACAGATATTCTAAGAAGGCAAAATTCTTACCTAACCACAAAGAAGATAGTGCTATGGATGTAGCTTTACTATTCTGGAACAGGATCATAGCTGATGTGGGTATACCCAAGATTATAATCAGTGACAGAGACCCCAAATTCACCTCTGAGGTTTGGAGGAATCTACATGATATACTGGGTACTACTCTAGCATTTTCTACAGCATACCATCCCCAAACTGATGGATTAGCTGAAAGAATGATACAGACCCTAGAAGATATGTTAAGAAGGTTCTGTAGCTTTGGTCTAAAATACAAAAACTCAGATGGTTATTGCCATGATTGGGTAAGCCTACTCCCAGCCCTAGAAATGGCTTATAACAGCAGTAAACATTCTACTACCAAAGAAGCTCCTTACATACTAGAAAGAGGATGGATTCCAAAACTCCCTAGGAATAACTTAAACTATAACTTAGCCACTATTCATCCAACATTTCTTGACTTTAAGAAGATGATAGATCTGGAAAATAATCATGCTAAAAAATGTGTAGAAGAAGCAGTAGAATAAAACAAAACAAAGATGGGAAAAATCACATAAAGAACCTTACTTTAAAATAGGAGATCAGATTTTGATATCCACTACCAACTTCAACAATCTAGCAGGTAACAGAAAGCTGAAACCAGCCTTTTTTGGACCATTTTTTATCAAAAAGATGCATGGCAAAAATGCTGTGGAAGTAATCTTGAGTAAAGAATTATCAAGGAAACACCCAGTATTTCCTGTTAGGCTAGTAAAACACTTTCAACCAAGAGAAGGTAGCAACCTTCTCCAGCAATAATCCCAATAGAACCTGACCCTTTGAAAGAAAAAGGGAAAGTCAGCAGGATATTGAGAGACAAGATAGAGAGAGTACAAGGAAAAGATGTTAGACTATACTTAGTAAGATACAAAGGAGAATCTGCAGACAAAGATTAATGGTTACCAGAAAATAACATACCTGATGGACCAATACATCTCAGAAACTACAGGGCCTGCAAAAGGAACTGAAAACACATATGAAGTTAATTTTCTCCCAACATACTCCAGATGTTATTTTTCTCAGATATGGCCATATCTTGGAGTGGGGGAATGTCAGCTTGCTACTATTGAAAAGCAAGCTGCAAAAGTAACAAAAATTACATAAGAATAATAATAAAATAATAAACTAAGAAGGATTAGGAAAACCATAAATATTGTTACAGAAATGGATTCTCCACCCAAAATTAGGTAGGGTCACTCACTGACCCCACCCTTGAAATCCAACTCCTTATCTTTTTAAATAATTAAGGAATGAAAGACCAAAATACCACGGCTCCGCTATTGAGCTTTTGGTCAATTTTATATTCCACAGACATTTTCAAGTATAGGTTTCACACCTAAAATTCAGTCAGAATTCAGGTGTTATGTATATTTTAGGAGTTAGGGGCGGAAATGTGTTTTGTCACAATTCCGGCACCCAGTTGCAGCAGCCGATGCACCCGCGCACAGCTGAGATACATCCCTGTCACTCCGTCAAGGTCGTGTACGCAGCCCTTGGCCATCTGACAAGTACGCAGCCATGGGAATACGGGTTGACAGAGTGACAGGCGGCCAGAGAGGCTTAGGTACCGCATAAACATGCTACAACCCACAAGGGAACATTCTACATATGTAATAAATCTTCTCGTGGATAGTAGATAGTCTAAAATTACATGATATTATATAAAAATACTTAAATAACCTTTATACAAATTTTTTATCAAATATAATTCAAAGTACCAAGAATGTCGAAAATAACACAAAGACAACTTGTCAAAATAGATTAAAATACTTTAATATAATATTATGAGAATTTGTAAACATCAATATTTTTGTGACATACTAAGAAAACTTTTGATGTAAAAATATTACATGAATACCCATGATTTATATTTTTAAGTAATTACTTTAGTAAATCAACTAAAATTCGAAAATAAGGAGTAAAATCAATATCATGACTTTACTACAATTATTTAATACATAATGAGAACTCACCTGACATCAGAATGTCCGTAGAAATGTCCATTAAAATAATTATTAACTTACTGGGAACATTTACTAAGGATAAATAATTAAATAATAAATAAAAAGGAAAGATTAGTGTTATTCACACGTCCAAATATCAATTATAAAGTAGAATAATTCCCATACCCTGTTGAATTAGATTCTACCCGTGCTACAGCATCAAGCACACGTGACATGCTACCATTGTTTCCGCTGCTACCCTCAATGTCCATTCCTTTGAACCCCTGTACCCCTCAGAAGGACAATATTGGGACTCCAAAAGCTATAAATAAGGAGCTCTTTTGAGGATATTGATACCCAGAGACCCAGTTATATTTACATCCAGAAACCATTCCACGGTAATCAAATACTTATAATAGATAAGTAAGTGATTTATGGCTTAGTCTTATTAATAATATCTTTCCTCAACCTCTTTTTATCAATTTAAACTGCTGAACAAACTTATAACCTCAGTATACGGGTTTAACCCATCAGTGCATGTCCCAAACAGATACCCAAATTATTTAATAATATACCAGTGAGTTTTATTATCCTTTATCTGTTGTGGCAGATTGGTTTCAAGGCCCTGCCAATCCACCATGTATTTTATATACATATTATCTTTGGTTAAAATATCCTTTAAACTAAAGAGCCCAAAGTAACCAGGACTACGTGTTTTCATACTGAAATCCCTGAAGAGAGGTGTTAAAGATCCCCAATATAATTGTGGCCCCTCTATAAAAATATTTAATAATCAATTTATTCATATTGATTTATAACAATAAACTATAAACAAACCAATTAACCTTGCAATAAGCAAAATCCAAATATTTTACAGATTTTTCCTGCATTTATTAAATAATATATTTATTATTTATTCTATCACCTCTGGTAGCTAAAGGATAGCAAGGGTCTTGGCATCCAGGAGGCTGACAACCAGGATGATGTGATCAGCTCTCTTGAGCTGAATTGAGCCCTTTGAAGCTGATGGGGGAGGATTTTTTGTTGTGAAGTTCCTTGGCAATGTTTGCTTTGGTGTGTTGGACTTTTGTGTGGACTTGCGGGGGGAGGTGCGCTGAGGGCCCATTTGGAAAGAGTAAGGGCAATAAGGTGATGAGAGGGATAAAGTGACAAGCGAGATAAAGTGACAAGAGATATGAATTGATGAGAGCAATAAAGTGACAAGAGCAATAAAAGGATGATTGGATTCTTTGGATGAGGTTGAAGGTACAAGTTCTTGTTGGAGGTAGAGTGATGAGAGAAATGAAGCAATGAGAGTGGTGTAGCAATGAGAGTGATAAAGTGGTGAGTGATCAAGTGATGAGGGTGATAAATTGATGAGAGTGATGATGAGAGTGATAAAGTGATGAGAGTGGTGAATCTTTTTATGATGAGGCTGGAGGTAAAAGAATTTGCAATGAGGTTGGAGGTAGAAGGAGGTGGGAAGCCAGGGGTGGATGATGTGGACAGGTGTTGAAAGCCTTTAAATACTTTATTTTAAAAAACCCACTTATTTCATGTTAACTTTGACACGTCTGATGTGAAATAAGTGGGTTTTTTTTATTTTTAATGCCAGTTTTGAAATGGCAGATTTGGGTTGAAACCCGCCATTTAAAAATGGCGGGTTTTTTTAACTTTGATACGCCCCATTATCTCCACAGGTAGACCATGACTCTATATGTTAAGAAATCAACTAAAAATACATAAAAGTATAAGTTTAAATATTTTAATAAATTATATAAATAAATAACTAAAACTTTGAAAAATACCATTGATGACTTTGGGTACCTGATTACCTCACTTATAGTGACATAAATCCAAACATCAGGACGCTAAAATTTCTGTGAAATTCTCAGGTAGCTGAATATGTACAAGGCTTACCTTATTCCCCAAAGGAAATATTCTAAATTAATTATTTTACTAGATGATATGAATCTCAAAAATGAAGCATTGACAACTTCACAAGAACTCAACTCCCATTCAAAGTTACATAACTAGGATTTTTATGACATAAGAAGGTCCATATATTCTCTACTAATGAGAATATGCAGCTAAAAATATCAAAATTATAATTTTATCTAAGACTAAAAGAAAATCAGGTGATTAATAGAGTGTTCTTTTCTAACAAATCATCCAAATGTTATTGGAAATAATTTCCATAACATGCTGATCTAGCTTACACCTGTTCTATAGCACCTAGAATACATGCTGGTCCACTAATGGGTATTATACTAGCCTTAGAACCCGTCCCTTTGGCCCCTATAGCCCCCGGAAGAACGGCTAGGACCCAAAAGGTATAAATAGAGACCTCTTTTCATGTTGATTCAGAAAGCAGAACAAGCTACATATAAATCAAGAAACTGTTCCAGAGTTATCAAGTACTTATAACAGATAAGTAAGTGACTAATGGATTTATTCTGATAATTTTTCCGTGTCCCAAAACCTTTATAACCTCATTTATGCTTCTAAAAGTCCTCTGACCCCAGAAACAGGCTTAAAACCTTCCAGCAAAAACCACTTCAGGTACCTGAGGAAGATAATACTCAACCATTAAGTAATTTATCTTCTCTCTGCCTTGGCTGCTCTGCTGAAAATCCCAGCCAATCCATTATATATTTTCAATATATATTATCTTTTGGCAATAAGTCCTTTTAACATGATTATTCAAGGTTCTGAAGTTACCAGGTGCACAGATTACAAAGTTCATTCCCTTAAGAAATGGTGTAGAAGATCCTTATTATGTATAATGGTGCCCCTCTTTTTAATAATATATTCATTTATTTATTATTAATAAAACCAATAACCAAACCAAATCACCTTGCATTTACTTTATCCATATTTTTATGGACCATAGCTTCATATTTTTGAATAATATATTTATTCTTTACTCTATCACCTCTGGTAGTTAAAAAGTAGCAATTACCTTGGCATCAAGGAGGCTTACAGTAACAAAGCTCATCTTTCTGCAATACAAACTTGTCATAAGCAATGAATCAATCAGGAACTTGCCCTTGTTGATGCATCACAAGAGCTTTTTTATGTTCTTTATTTTTTCAAACCCAGCCCCAGATCACAGAACTAAACACATTTTCTGGCCATTAAATTGATTTTTTGTTCAGTAAATGACCCATGGGCTTTCTGAAGGACTGGAAGGAGGATGCAATGGTATGATGCTTAGGGAGAAAACTTTATTCTGCCTCAACCAGGCTGAGAAGAACAATGCTGAGGCCCTGGTTGAATTCATCTGAAGGGTGGCCTCTGACATCCAGATTACTACTTGCCGTTGCTTTCAATGATCAGAACATTAATTATGAATCATTGGAGTGCTTTGTTGAGAATGGGAAAAGGGTCAACCTGCTGCAAGGCTATCCTATTTGGCATATGCAATTCCCAGAATGAAGTATATGAGGTCCTTACACTCTCCCACAGGCCAAATTTGTGATATTGGACTGGAAACTATCAAGGAACCATGAGATTTCCTGAACAGAGGTTTTATTCCCCAACAGACAATGTTAACTGTCAACTTTCACACATTCTTTGTTTCTACTAGATATTTCAGCATTAATGGAATTTTCTGCAACTGGAGTGAGTTGCAGGGCTAATTTTTGGAAGGGTTTTGCAACCGTGGTGGCAACTGGCTGGCGGTAAGGGGTGACCAGGTGAGGTTCTGATGCATGAGTTACCCAATGAGGGCCAGGTGTGAAGGCAGGATGAGGACCAAGTGTGGAAGGCTGGATGAGGGACAAGTAGGAAATATCTAGGTGGTTTATTGGTGACAGGGAGCAGGACAATGGGGGATTGAACAGGCAACAGTGTGACCAATGGGCTCATAACCTGTAGAGAATGGGAAAAGGGTTAAACCGCCGCTAGGCTATCCTAGTTGGTGTATGCATTTTGCAGAATGCAGTATATGGTTTCCTTAAATGCTTGATTTTTTATTTAACTGCCTTTCATTGGGAGCACAAACTCCAGACTCTGCTTACCATTTTTTCTTCTTTATTCTGAACAGCTTGTGGCTGTCAGCCACAAGACAAATATACTTGTCCAAATTTCTGAACAACCCAAATGTCTTGTTAGTACAGTTGTTAATTACTGGCCTCATCTTTGATAAACTGGCACCTAGGTCACTGGTTCAGCCCACCATGGATCCAGGAATGCATAATGATAAATATTTTTATAATTATATAATAAATTTTTAAAATAATTTGTAATAATTTTTAAGTATGTTTTTATGAGTATTGATTATGGAATTAAAACCTTGATAATACACATTATCAAGATGGAGATAAAATTTAAATTTAAATTAAGTTATGAGGACTCAGATGTGTCCCAACTATTGATATAGAAGTTCCCAATATTTTACATTTTTTTGGGAATAAGCTATAGTAATTATATTAATCCATACTCTCTACTCTGTATAGATAAATTACATAATTTTAATCTTATCCCTATATGGTATGTATTTATACTTGAATATACTTCACTGAGCCTTGAGAGCGTCCACCCAGAGGGCCCTGAGTGTATTTGGAAGGCATAAAACTTGTGATATAATTACCAAGAGTATACATACTCTATATGTATAATGTCTGCCAAGGTACTAAAAATTAAGAGATAAGTACATGCCAAGGCTATCAATTTATATTTAAAGGGAGGTATTTAATCATTCTGAGATTTTTTTGTTCTTCTAAACGGTCCCTTTTACTGATGTTTAAGTCCCACAATCAATTAATTAACCTTTTGGGTATTTACATGGAAACTTTACCTTGGAAGTCCTCCCCAATAAACACTAGTACCCTACTTCTGATTGGGTATGATTTGATGGGGTTGTGATCCCTTGAGGAAGAAACCAGCGAGGGAATATCACTCCCTCAATGATTCCTTGAGTCCCCTGAGGGCTCCTGTTACCTTAAAAGAGGAGGGTCTTTACCCTATAGCCCCTTCCTCAGTTATTTATTATGTATTATTGATCCAAGAATAAGGCAAAAGTTAACAAGCCCATTGAACTGAATCTCAAGAAGTAGATTGACTGGGCACTTAAACTTTGTTATTAAAACCATGAAATAATCAATTCCTAAACTCCAATTTTGCGTGGGAATTCCTTTGGAGTTGGAAAATTCATTGTTACCCCAAAGGGTGTGAGTTTACCTTTGTAAGAAATGCTCCTTTGGGATTTATTCAATTAAAGCCAGGTCCATTATCTCTTTAAATAGATTAAGGTTTGCCCTTTTAATCTTAATACACTAGTATTATTTTAGTTTTTTTTTTGTAACAGTTTTACTGTTGTAATAAGTCATTAACTGATTTCAATATTTTTTGTCTTATTTTTTGCAGGTTTCACCATGGCCAAGTGTAGCATTAGAGTTTAAATCCCTGAAAGTGGAAAATGTTCAAGTAAATACTTATGTAGATTTATTTGATTCTGAAATTTTATTAATTGATTGATTGATTAAATATCTGAAAAATCTTTAGATTGCACCAATTTGGAAATTTTTTCATCTGCAAAAATTTTAGATTGCATCAATTTGGAAATTCTTTCAATGGGCTGGTCCTGTACCAGATGATTCCAAATATCAGAGGAGTTCTGGGGCTTATGGTGAGATTTCAGGATGTGATGAAAACCAAGGAAAGGAAAAAGGATATCCAAAATCCCATGATGGAAACAAGGAGAAGAGAAGAAAAAGAGAGAGAATGAACATTAGGAAACAAAGGTTGTAAATTAAAAGCAGGAAACAACAAGATGGAAGAATCTGTTTATTGGAGGAAGAAGTGTCTGGTGTCAGAATCCCTTGGGCAACAGCAGGTCTCTATCAAAGAGGTGCTCAAGGTCAAAATGGCCGGGTTTTGCAGATATTTATTTAAGGTATTAGTTATAATATGTATGCAAGATGATTTTGGGGCTCAATTCTTGAGTGGCTTTATGATGAGAAGGATATTTCAGAGTGATGAGAAAGATTTTTGGTGAGGAGATGGCATGGGGTTTGCACACCTAGGATATATAGGTTGGTTGAATCAGTGTGATGATGGATTTGGTGTTGCACCTAGGCTTTTGGAGATGATTTTGATGCCTGTGAAGTTGCTCTTGGAGACACTGATTGGAATGGTTGTGCTGGACAACAGGCCAAATCAGTCCGAGTTTCAGGTTAGTTCTAGGTCAAGATTGGTAGCAGTTCTCACCAGGATGATGTGGCTCTGTGCCACAAGTAAGGGCTTTCCTCAAATCTGTTTAATGCTTGCATGTATTGTTCTGGCTGGAAAATCAAAGGTCTTTTTTGGTTCACAGTCAGGTCATCTTTACACTTATAAGGATATAAATCTCTTGAGTGGACAAAAGGTTCTAAAATTGGTTGAGATGTGTTGATTGGATGTATCACAAGTAAAATGTCTTGGCCAATCAGGTTTGATGGTTTCTTGGATTGGCTCATAACCCCTCAAGAGATTTCCAGTTTTTTAGCCAGATCAAACCAAATTGAGGACAGGTTATTGTTGAAATTTTCTGTAGATTGATCCAAAGATGGTCAACTGGAAAGATTTTTGATGGATTGGGAGCCAAGGGTAAAAATCAATTTTGACCAAGCCAGTGGATGAATTTAAAAAGGAGGTGGATATTGTCAATATCAGTAATTTTTGGAAGCCTATAAAATCTGGATAGATGGGGCCACCCACCTTTCTGGGAATTCTTGAAGATAATCAAGCTAATGGACAAAGTGTTAATATCACTTTGGATGGTTTTTTGTAGCCTATGGTCAAATGCATTTTTTTTTTATATTGACACAAATACTTTCATGATCTGGTGGGGTGGATAAAATTTCTGCATGATGATAGGTGGAGATGAACAAATTTTGGGCTTCAATTTAGAAACCCACCAGTCTTTCTAAAACCTGAGATTTTGAAATACGTTGAGGGGTATGTGTAGCTCAGAAACCTGCCATTAAAATGGCAGGTTTGGCCAAAAAATAAATATAAATATAAGCTTATATAGATATATATATATATATATATATATAAGAGAAATAAAAATGAAAACATGGCAGGTTTCTAATGGATGGTTTGTTAACCCTGATACACCCTGATCAGTTACATAGATTTTTAAGTCTGACGCTACAGGGGTTTACAAGAGTACCTAGACCTTTGAGAGCAATCTAACACAAAACAGAGCTTCTGATTATGTTCTGGGAAAACTCTCAGATTGTCACAGTAACCAGGGGGCACTGTTTATGAGCTCAAAAACCTCTCCTTGAGACCCAGTACAGGGGCCCTGGAAAACTTTGGCATAGGTTTTAAGGGGTGGGTGAAGGGCCCTAATCTTCTAGATCTTCAGGTGTGTGTGTGTGTGTGTGTTTATTTAATGAGGCTCCCCACCACATGGTGGCATTCATTGGTCCCCATATGGTGTGGAACCAGGCTGTAGGGTGTATCTGAGGCACCCTACCCCCAGGTTTCCAGTCTGAGGTGTAGGTGGCTCATAGTGCTGGCCCTTGTGGTTGCAGGTTGCAACTGCTAGGCTGGATTTTTTTGGGCCTGACACAAGGTAGTCAAGGGACTACATGCAGGGCCTGCAGTCACTTGCTGACTGGCCCATGCTGCATCAGTTGCTTTCCAGAGTCCCACAGCTCAATATGGCCTCTGAAAACTGTGGAGGTTGTAAAAGCTTTTTTTGGGCCTGAAGCTGGCCTTCTGCTGTTCCAGAGAGTTGGTGGCCATGCACAGGGTTATGGGAAATATTTTTTTTATTTATTTTTGGGTCCACAACTCCTAATATATACCCAACCATGGGTTTCTGATCCAAAATCTTGGGTCATAAATCCAATCATACCTGTGGATTTGGTTAGATGGGGTACCCTGCTGGAGATGGTTATACTTGAAGGAAGGAGTGATAATTGGGTGGTGGTGCCAGTGGGTGAGCCTACCTAGTTTGACACAAAAAAAAACAATTTCTGAAATTATATTTCAGGGTTTCTTGGTCCTTAAAGTATTTTTATTTTGGCAATGTTAAATTTACAACCCAGGGGTCACAAACAAGCATTAAAAGCCGTTCTCAACCCATATGAGTTTTGAATGGTGTGGTAGACCAAACCTGTCCTATAGCCATCAGACTCACTTTTTTACTATAAAAAAGCACAAACCCTCAAAAAAACCTCAGAAATGGATTTTAAATCCAAAATAACCTATAGTTACTCAGCCAAAGTGCCACCCTAACTCTCATTGATTAGAAGATACATCCCAAGAAAACTTCAACTTTGGAAAACTCATACTCAACCAGGTGTCACATCTCTGTGGAAGACATAAGGAATACCTTAAAAACCCTCAAGTAAATACCTGTGGCTGCTGACCCTCAAAAACAAGACCATACACCAACCCTTTCACCTCACCCAGAATACAGAAATACAGATCCAGGAGGCAGTTCAACAATTCAGATCCTGTTACCTCAGTCAGAATATAGCAATACAGATCCAGGAGGCAGTGCTATCAGTCAGAACCTGTCACCTCAGTCAGAATAAAGCAATACAGATCCATGAGGCAGTGCAATCAGTCCAGATCCAGTCACCTCATCAGCAGACAGAAATACAGATCCAGGAGGAAGTGCAACCAGTCCAGATCTGGTCACCTGAACCAAACAAACATGCAAATATACATAAAGGAGGCTGTGCAGAAGAAATACAGGCGCAATATATGCAGGATGAAGTCAAACCAGTCTCAAGAAGAACCAAAAAAAACATGAAAATATACATACAGGAGGCTGTGCAGAAGTATACTGGAGAAATATATTCAGGAGGAAGTGAGACCAGTATTAACTAGGACCCAACAAACCACCAGTGATTGCACAGCAACACATGCAGGTAGAATCAAGTAGCACCCAACCAACCATGAGTGTTTCCCAGGAATATTTTTTATCTGAACTACACAGCAGTTTGTGCAGGGCTGTGCATGCATGAAACCCCTGTAGAAGCTTTTTCCAACCAGGAATATATTTTATCTGAACTAAAAAGCAGTTTATTCAGGGCTTTTCATGCATGAAACCGCTGTAGAAGCTTTTTCCAACCAGCAGAAATGCCTCATGTAACTTTAAAAGCCTTTTCCCAACCAGAAGAAATTTCACATGTAACTTTATCTCACTGTTCCTCACTAGAACTGGGAGAACCCTCAGGGGCAGCCTTGAGGATCCCTGGGGGAAGGATTTTCATATTCAAGGAGGGCCTCTCTGTCCTACCCAGGTTGTATCATCAGGCCACCTGGCCCATTGTCATCCCCCCAGGCACCCAGCCTGGGGTTGTCACCCCTTATAAAAGATATTTAACCCTTATAAAAGATATTGAACCCTTATAAAAGATATTTAAACCTTATAAAAGATATTGAAACCTTATAAAGGATATCAACCATTACCAACAATGATAATCCCTCATATTTATCAAACAACCACCTGTAACATCAAAATTATTATCCATTAGTAACCAATAAAATAAGAAAAAATATATGATGTATAGGACTGAATAAAGTATTATTCCCTTAATCAGCTTCTGTAGCCACATTTAAGTATCTGTTCCACCATTTCTTCCTTATCAAGCTTGAATAAATTTATCATAGGTCTGATAGAGACTACTATAGTAGCAGCTATATCTGAAAATCAGCCACCAATCTCTTTTCTTTGATTGTTGTAAGACTACTATAGTACTTAGAGAGGCAGGAAATTAAAAACCATCCTTAGTATCCCTCTATAATATCAATAGTTTTAGTCCTAAATTCCCCCTCAAGTGACTTCCAGCAAGCTATTTGCTTATTAATTTCTTAAACCCAATCCCACAGGAGTCTCTAAAACAGAGGTTCATCACCCATATGTGGTGTGAACAAAAATAAAGAAATAAATAGAATAAATAAATAAATAAATGAAGTAGATAGATAGATAGATCAATAAATAAATAATTAATTAATTAATTAATTAAATAAGTAAATAAATAAATAAATAAAATATATTAAAAAATAAAAATAAATAGCAAAATATAAATAAATGAAATAAATAAATAAATAAAAATTAGCAACCCTGAACAACCTGTTCAAAACTCAGAATGGGTTTCATGGTGAGTTTTGCAACTCATCTGGGTTTTGAACGGCCATTAAAACCTCAGATGGGTTTCAAATGGCCATCCAACCAACCAGATGGCTTGTAAACTGTGCCATACAATTCATTTTGATCAGTTGTGAATGGTTTGTCTAGGGTTCCAAAGTTAACACTACCCTCTTTATTTATTTTATTTTTTTAATCTTATTGATTCCTCTCTCTCTCTCTTTTTTTTTTTTATATCTATCTTTTTTTTTGGTATTTTTTTCATGATGGTTCTTGGCCCAGTTAGTTGACTGTGAGTAGTCACTAGCCAGCCAAGATCTCTCAGCTTGCTTAGGTCTCAAGACTTTACACCCAGTATTAACTACCTCCTCTTAAAGTTTGAAAACTCATTGATACAGTTATCACTTTGATGCTCCTTCCTTGTCAGCTTACTAGATGCCAAGGACCTAGCTCCTTCTAGCTACTAGAGTTGATGATAAGTTTAGAGTAAAAATGTTAAAAAATGCCAGAGATATATTTTGGCTAAATGGGTTAAATTTATTTATATGCTTATAAAAATGAATTTAAAAGGAGGGGCCAAGACCTTAATGGGGTTGTTGAACCCTCTGTAACACATTTTTATGTCTGTTAAGGAAAATATAGTTGCAATTATGGTGCCTGTGGGGTTTACTAGGACTCCTTTCAAGAAGGTTGTGTGTAATTTCCTTGGGGTTTGGGTTATGCAGAACCTACAAAAAAAGAGTATAAGTCAGCAGGATCAATTACTAGGTCTAGATCTGGACTTATTCTTGATGGATCAACCAATATTCAGGGATTTGGGGTGCTGGAAGCTGGTGCTGAGGCAGGCTGAATGGTTGGATATTGATTTTGGCCAAAAGGTAATGATTCAAGAGTTTTGTCTATAATTATATCAGAAAGTGGTCCAGGATCACACACTTATTTCTTATAAGGGTTTGATAGCTTGAGGAGGAAATTATCTGAAGCAATAATGACTATATGACTGGATGAATGAGTTAGAAATGGCTGGGGGAAGAGCCTTTATTTATGTTGTTTGGGGCCCCTCATGGGGTAGCCCTTTTACCAGCCAAAGGAGGGTGACCCAGGATAGTGCTGAGGCCAGGGAGCCATCAGTGTGTTCTTGAAGATCTTCTCTGGTCACTACAGAGGTACAGGAAGCCCTATGTCATCATTATTTGGGCTTGATACATGTTTCTGTACTCTTAATGACCTCATTGTATCTACCAAAGAAGATATTCAATTAAAGCCAAAGGAGGGTGTCCCAGGCTAGTTCTGAGGCCAGGGAGCCATCAGTGTGGTTTTTTAGACCTTCTCTGCTCACTAAAGAGGTACAGGAAGCCCTATGTCATCATACTTGGGGCTTGATACGTGTTTCTATACTCTTAATGACCTCATTGTATCTCCCAAAGAAGTAGTATTAAATTAATATTTTTAAATATAAGCCATGGTTTCCTGATTCCAGGGGCTTGAAAACATGCTCTGGGGACCCCATTCTGCAATGCTATTTTGATTCTGAGGCTCTTTTGTCAATATTGGGATGTTTTACAGTTACTTAATTGGACAGTACACTCCTAGTAATGTTTAGTTTCATACAGTTTTAGTCACCAGGGACACAAGGGGGGTGTTGTATGGGTATTTGGTACCTTGTGAGCTCTCTGGCACAAAGCTAGGCCTCTGTTTATTCTTAGTACACACTATCAGGGTGTTAAAGTAACTAACATGTACCCTTTTGGGTCCAAACCTACCATACAGGCCCTTTTACAGGGGCCCTGACAACATTTGATACAGTTTTAAAAAGGGTGAAGGGCTCATTTTTACAGATTCTTTGTTGTTTTATCTGTTTTCATAATATTCCCCACCACATGGTGGTGCTCTTTGGGCCCCATGTGGTGTCAAATAGGGAAGTAGGGTGTATAGGTGGTACCCTACAGCCTGTTTCCATTTTGGGAGAGGGGGGCTGTCCAGTGAGCCGGCTGGTTGCCTTGCGCAATGGTCCGGCTGGTTGCTAGGAGCCCACAGGCCGTAGTCTCTTACTAGCAACTACTCCAGGCTCAAGAAAGGTAGCAGCTTGACTGCTTGCGGGGACAGTGCATGCCATAGCTTCTTTGCACTGTTGAGGAGGGTATGCAGTGGGCCAGCGCATGCCATAGCTTCTTTGCGCCGTGGCGGAGGGTATGTGGCTGCACGCGGGGTCATGGACAAAAGCATACCATGGCTTCTTTGCGCAGTTGGGGAAGGTATGCAGAAGGCCGGCGCGTTTTAAGACTCCAAACGGTGCTAAGCTGCAGGCAGTTCTGTGGAGGGGAAAGGTGCTGTTTAGGCTTCCCTCCTAAGAGTTAAAATAATATTTAAATTTAACCAGAATCAAGATCCAGGAACTTTTTAAATAAGGAATCCATGTAAGGGATGACTTTGGGAATAGTTGGTAGCAATGCAAACAAAACTATCTGAGGCAAGATGGTGCAGGGAAAGACTTGAACAAAATAAGTCAAAGTTTTTTTTAGAGTTCAATGGAAAAAGGAATTTGTAAGTAACAATGCCCACAAGCTAATAACTCTGGTCATAAGCAGAAGATTAGGAAAGATCATCTCAATACCAACCAACCTCCAGTTTCTCAATGAACCTGCCCAACTCTCCACAGTCAAGCGCTTGAAGGGTACCAGATAACTGTGGGTGGCTGAACAAAACAAAAGCAATTTTTTTGTGAATCTCTAGAAGCAAAGAAATAACAGATTCAAACAAGAATAACCCAAAACTTCTCAAGGAACTCAAGAGTAGCGTGGCAGAATTTAAATTTAAACAATAAAGGGAGGTTTAACACTCCAGGTTTCAAGCTTAAAGAAACCTCTCAGTCAAATGTGACTCAATCTGGAAAGATGATCAGGGAAGGATCAGACCAGTATGGTCAGAAAAAGGGAACAAGAGTGGTATAACACACTCAAGAATTCCAGCAGACCAAATTCTCTTCAACAAGCAAGGCTATGGTTGGTGATAAGGAAAAGGGTCGCAGATGGACAGATCAAAGATTGAGTATGGAGGCTCAAAGGATCAGGGGCAATCAAAAGATATACCCAGCAAAAAAGGTTGCAGATGAAGGGAAAGAATCCCTTGGGAACAATCAGATTATTGATTCATATATTGGATGGATGATCCCAAAAAAGGCTGGGGAGAGCCCCTCCTTTTATAGACAAGAGGCCTGTAGACTATTTACAAGAGATACTTACAAATGAGTGTGGAAAACAATTTCTTTTTTTTGCAGATGAAGATTGACAACAGGAAGCGCCTGACATGGGAAAGAAATACAAAGTATGAAGGTTGAAACCTGCCGGCATCAAGGACAACAGTGGCAGTGGATGACAGGTTGCAAAAGGTTTGACCGGCAGCAACCGCGGTTGGTGGAGGGAAGATCAATGGTCACGTGTGCAATGGAGATGTTTGTGCGCAACTGTTGAAGGTTGTTGCAAAGGTTCCGACGGCCACAAACAATGATGTTGGTTTGCAGTTGTCAGAGAGGGATTGGGCAGAGCTTATTGGTCCGGATTTTTGGGGCCGATTGGTCAAAGCCAGGGTAGAGCAAGGAGGATGACGGGCTTTGATGTACTCAGAGAAATTGGTCACATTTTCAAAGGGACAATGATCACAAGTGGGGGAAGAGGGTGAGGAGGAGGTGACAGACTCCAAGAGTTTCTTCTTCCTGGCACGGAGGGAAATATTGTTTTTGAGTAAGGATTTACAGATTGAAGCAGAAATTCCAACATTGCGCTTGCGTTTGCGGATGACCCGGTTGGCGGCCAAGAGGAGCACTTTGAGTTCCTCCCTAGTCTTAGCACTCACCCACTCATGAGTGATTGAGTTAGGATGGTTGGGATTGTAGGGAGGATTGGAGGCAGGATGGGGGGCAGGAAGAAGATGGTTGTTGGAGGGAGAAGAAGGGGATTGAGGATGATGATGGTTGGGATGGATGGACCAAGCCTTGATGAAGCTACCACAGGATTTGAATTCAACGGGGCTGGTGGAGGGATGCTGGAGTATCTTTGCAACTTGGCTGAGGGGGGAGTTTTTGAGGGGTAGATGGTGATGATGATTGGAGGAGGGGATGGCCGCCCGCGCGCTTGGCCAAAAAATCAGTGTAAAGCGCGTGCAAGGGGGAGATTTGAACAGAGGAGGAAGGCATTGGATGACCAAGGAAGGCCTTCCTAGAACGCTAGGACAGGGAAGAGCTGGGATAATGGGAAATAAGTGGGTACCCATAGAAGCACAAGAAATAATATTTTTTTTAAAAAAAAAAAAAAAAAAAGATGTATTGATGGATAAGGGGATGTAAAAAAAAAATTCAAAAATTTCAATTTTCCATTAGGTGTCCCGTATTTGTCACCAAATATCTCCCCAACTTACAGACTGTCCCTAGTCTGCATCTTGAACTTGAAGATATAAAGAGAAGGAGAAATACAAGGAAATTGAAAAGAAAATTAGCCATTTCTTGATCTTGAGAGGGATTGAAGAGTTGGAAAATATCTTGATCCATCCAAAATAGCCCTAGAGGCGGCAGAGATAAAACATAGGAGACGTCCCAGGTGCTCACCTATGTGGCATACAGTAGAGTTTACAACAAAAACGCAGCAAATAACCCTGGAGGTGCACAATTGAGAGGACTTACTTCTGAGATAAGTTGCCTCCACTGAAGCCCATATTCCTCCATACCAAAACCACCAAGAATAGAATCAAGATCAGAATCTAGTTTAGACTCATTATGGAGATTCAAACTGGAACTGAGAGAAGATTGATCAGACCTAAGAGTACAAGGAAAAGAAGACACAACTGATCCAGAGAAAGAAGTAAAAGAAATATTTTTGGATTTTTCTATTTTTGACATGTTTTTGATTTTCAATATTTTCCAGTTTAGATGAAAACAATGAAAAGAATGAAAAATAAGCCTGAGGGATGAGAGTTGACCCTTGAGTTGAAGTCTGAGGCTGGAAAGAACTACAACTATTAGTAGGATCAGCTATTCCCATAAGAAATGAGAGGAATTGGAGTTGTCCTTCTTCTTCCCCATTAAAGATGATTTAGAAGGATTCCCAGGAAAATCTCTTTCCCAACAACCAGAATCCAAAGAACAGAGAGGAACTTAAATCTTTCTACCCTCAGCATCAGGTAGAAGAATTCTCTCTCCAACTTGATCAGGAAACATCAGAGTAGCACCAAAATCCATCAAGAAAGGTTGTCCCAAGATCATAGGCCCTTCAAAACAAGTGATCCAAAAATGAAAGGTTCCAACAATATTTTGACCAATCCTGACTGGAACATCTTCAGCAATACCAACCAATTCACAAGATTGATTACCTATCCCATAGACTGCAGAATTGAAGCTGACCCTAGGACTGAGTTTGAGTTTACAGGCCATAGAATCCAAAATTAAGTTGAGCTGAGATCCAGAGTCCACAAGAGGAGAAACATTTTTAGCTGAGTCACCAAGATAACAGGGGAGGAAACCAAGAGGAAAGGATTAAAGATTGGAATATGAAGAAGGACTAGTTCCTCCAGAGTCCTCCATCAAAGTGCCAGAGGAGACCTTTAATTTTTCAGGGCCAATCTCCACACCTTGACAAGAGACCCATTTCTTCATTCCTTCAGCAACAGATGGAGAGATCAATAGGAGTTCAGCCACAGATAGATCAGGAATTTTGAGATCAGAAATTTTCTTTAATACTCCTTACACATCATTGGTGTGGTCCTTTGAGATTCCCCTTTCAAATCAAACTTTGGGCTGGATGGAGGGAAGAAGTTCAGGTGAAGCAGGAACTAAGATTTGATCAGAAGGTTGAGGTGAGTTGGATGAAGGAGAAGGACCTAAGTGATCTGGAAAACTTTCCATGAGTGGCTCCTTTTCCACCTCCATGTCTTCCACATCAGAGGAAGGAGGCTCAGGTGAGTATTGATGTTTGACTGGTTTTTGAAGAATTGAAGTTGGAAAAGAAGGGGCTTTGTGAGTTTTAGGTTCCTCATGCCATTTCCTAGCTGGATCAGATTGATAATTAGTCCCAGAAAGACTGGAGGAAGAGATAGTTGGAGGGTACCAAGATTGAAGAGTACCACAGGAAGTTTGGAAATTGAAGGAAACAAGGGATTCTTTCATTGGAAGTGGAGGCTGATAAGAGGCCACCACATGACAAATAGGGCAAGACAAATTGAAAGGGATCAGAGCACCATTAGGAAGAAAGAAATTTTTCCCCTTCTGCTCCACCAAATTTTCCTTTATATCCTTCTGGAGTTCCAAGCATTGTCCAGTTCCATGGCCTTCCCTATGACAGTAGTAACAGACTAGGGTAGATTTAGGGACAGAAGTAGAGGGTTTAGGAGTAGCAAGGGAAGAAATATTTTGGTCTATTTTGTTCTCAAAAGCTCAAAGTATTTTGGTGATTTTTTCTAGAGTAGTAGGTTTTCAAGTAAAATTAGGATCTGCTTTAGGTCTTTTATCTTCCATCATCTTATTCATAATATTTTTGGATTCTTTAAAAGAAGGAGCATGGACTGGTTCAGTGGTTCTAGTTTTTTCAAAAGTTAAAGCAGTTTGACCTTTCATAAATTCATCCACAGTACTCCTAAGGATAAGGAAAAAAGGGAGCTTGAATCAATTATCCCTGGTGGTGATCATAGATCCAGATTTGACCAATTTTTCTTTAATCCTTTCCTGCACAGCCAACAAGAAAGATTGGAAGAATTTTGCTTGAACTTTGTCCACTGAATCAATGTGATTTTTTTGGATAAGATAGTTTTGGATAGGATCCCAAGACTTCCTAAAAGACCAGTGGTCAGAGGCTGAAGAGACACCACCATTCAAGATCCATTGAGAGACAAGAGCATCCAAGTGCTGAAAAGTGAACCAAGCTACATCTATTTTACCCCAATATGCCAAAATTTCTTCCCTCAGAAGCGTCCAGTCATGGGATTCCAATCCTTTGAACAACTTGATTACTTCCATAGCTTCATCAGAGGAGATAAATAATTGTAACCAATAGGCCATATTGTATTTCCTTGCTCCATCCACTTCAGCAGCCATTTTGTAAGAGTCCAAGAGCCATTACAAATTTACTCCATTGAACCCTAATTTCTTTTTCTGAGGTTTGATCTTGACCATCTTTGGTCAAGCAGAGGTGGTTGGGGTACCAGTAGATGCTATTTTGAATAACAGAATTCCTAGAGGATCCAAAGAGCAGATTTCCAAAGTGGCTCACAAGTGTGGAAGGAGTAGGGTTTCACAAAAAAACAAAAATTAACTTGCCCGGATGGTGCACAAATTGGGGGGACTTACTTCTAGGATAAGTTGCCTCCACATATCAGATCTAAGAAGAGAGAGAGAACAGAAAAAAAAAGGAAAAAAGATTGGATTTCAAAGTTTGATTCCAAGCGTTGATGTTGGGACTGTAAGTCCCAAGGTTTCTGGTTAGATCCTGGCCCAGGGGACCAAATGTAAGACTCCAAATGGTGCTAAGCCGCAGGCAGTTCTGTGGAGAGGAAAGCTGCTGTTTAGGCTGCCCTCCTAAGAGTTACAATAATATTTAAATGTAACCAGAATCAAGATCCAGGAAATTTTTAAATAAGGAATCAATGTAAGGGATGAGTTTTGGAATAGTTGGTAGCAATGGAAACAACTCTATCTGAGGCAAGATGGTGCAGGGAAAGACTTGAACAAAATAAGTCAAAGTTTTGTTTAGAGTTCAATGGAACAAGGAATTTGTAAGTAACAATGCCCACAAGCTAATAACTCTGGTCATCAGCAGAAGATTAGGAAAGATCAACTCCATCCCAACCAACTTCCAGCTTCTCAATGAACCTGCCCAAATATCCGCAATCAAGCGCTTGAAGGGTACCAGATAACTGTGGGTGTCTGAAAAAAACAAAAGCAATTTGTTTTTGAAGCTCTAGAAGCAAAGCAATAACAGATTCAAACAAGAATAACCCAACACTTCTCAAGGAACTCAAGATTAGCATGTCAGAATTTAAATTTAAAGAATAAAGGGAGGTTTAACACTCCAGTTTTCAAGCTTAAAGAAACCTCTCAGTCAAACGTGACTGGATCCGGAAAGATGATCAGGGAAGGATCAGACCAGGATGGTCAGAAAAAGGGAACAAGAGTGGTATAACACCCTCAAGAATTCCAGCAGACAGAATTCTCTTCAACCAGCAAGGCTATGGTTGGTGATAAGGAACAGGGTCACAGATGGATGGATAAAAGATTGAGTATGGAGGCTCAAAGGATCAGGGGCAATCAACTTCTTTGCATGGGGCTATGGACAAAAGTGTTCTGTATCTTCTTTGTGCGGTTGCGGAGGGTACACAGGTGAACCATGGTTCTACCTGAAGGAGTAAATATTTGGGGGTGGTTCTTGGGGGTGACCCTACTTAAATTTTCACCACAAATCCATTTATTTAATAATATTTTTAGATTTATCACAGGTTAAGGTTTTATTTCTTAATTTTTATTTAATTGATTTATTTTATTTTTGGGGGCTTCAGTCAGTTGGTTCTGAATAGTAGCCAGCTGACATTCCTCCCTTTCAAGATTGGTGTACCCAAAAGAAATTTTGGGAGGGGAAACAGGTCAAATAATTTCTTGGGTGGAGTTTTTAATCTTTCCTTTTTGCAGCTCTGAAATTCCTCAGAAGGATGGGGCCATCTGGTATTTTACTTTCTGGTAGCCATTCATCCTTGTCTGCTGATTTTCCTCTGTATCTGACAAGGTACAGCCTGACATCCTTTCCATTGACTCTTTCATTCTTTTCTTTAAGGATTTTGCTTACTTTTCTCTTTCTCCCTTCCCCTTGGATTTCTAAGGGAATATTTTGGGCAGTTGGGTCTTCAGTTTCCCTAGGGTTATAGTGCTTAATCAGACTAACCGTATAAACTGGGTGTTTCTTGGACAATTCCTCACTAAGGATAACTTCAAACGCATTGT
This sequence comes from Puccinia polysora, assembly GCA_025617555.3. NCBI lineage: Eukaryota > Fungi > Basidiomycota > Pucciniomycetes > Pucciniales > Pucciniaceae > Puccinia > Puccinia polysora. The sequence goes on along the minus strand of CM062622.1, from coordinate 16,448,881 downwards.
TTCCATGGAGCATTTTTATGCAGAAAGGGCCTAAAAAGGCTGTTTTCAGTTTTTTATTACCTCCTAGATTGTTGAAGTTCACCGTGGACAGTAAGACCTTTTCCCTTAATTTAAAGTCAGGTTCCTTGTGGCTTCTGTCCCACGTAGTCTTATTATACTCAACAGCTCTCTGAAAACATTCTTGGGCATGATGATTAGCCTTTTCCAACATTTCCTTGAAGTCCAGGGTTGTTGGGTGGACATTGACAAGTTTTTGGTGGACACTTTCTTTAGGCATTCTAGGTACCCATCCTCTCTCTAGGATATAAGGAACTTCTTGAGTAGTCAAGTGCATACTTCTGTTGTAAGCTATTTCTAGGGCTTGCAGGAGACTTACCCAGTCATGCGTGTACCCATCATGATTTTTAAACTCTAAACCAAAAGAGCAAAATCTTCTTAGCATGTATTCCAAAGTTTGAATCATGCCTTCAGCTAGCCCATCATTTTGGGGATGATAAGCTGTGGAAAAATCTAGTTTTGTTCCCAACATATCATGAAGGTTCCTGTCAGCTTGCTACTATTGCAGAGCAAGCTGTAAAAGTAACAAAAATAACATAAAAATAATAATAATACAATTAAACTAAGAAGGAGTAGGAAAACCATTAAAAATTATTACAGAAATGGATTCTCCACCCAAAATTAGGTAGGGTCACTCACTGACTCCACCCTTGAAATCCAAGTCCTTATATTTTTAAATAATTAAGGAAGAAAAACCAAAATACTACGGCCCCATTATTGAGCTTTTTGGCCAATTAAATATTTCACACACATTTTCACGTATAGGTTTCACACCTAAAATTCAGTCAGAATTGAGGTGTTTTGTATATTTTAGGAGTTACAGGCGGAAATTTGTTTTGTCACAATTCCCGCACGCAGCCATGGCAGCCAATACACCCGCGCGCGGCTGAGATACAGCCCTGTCACTCCGTCAAGGTTGTGTACGCAGCCCCCAGCCTCTGACAAGTACGCAGCCACGGGACTACAGGTTTACAGAGTGACAGGAGGCCTCAGCAGGTACCGCGTAAACATGCTACAACCTACATGGGAACATTCTACATATGTAATAAATGTTCTCGTGGATATTAGACAGTCTAAAAATACATAATATTATATAAAAATACATAAATAATCCTTATACGTATTTTTTATTTAATATAATTCAAAGTACCAAGAATGTCGAAAATAAGACAATGAAAACTTCTAAAAATATATTAAAATACTTTAATATACTTTTATGAGAATTACTAGACATCAATATTGTTGTGACATACTAAAAAAACTAATGATGTAAAAATATTACATGAATTCACATGACTTATATTTTTAAGTAATTATCTTAGTAAATCAACTGGAACTCGAAAATAAGGAGTAAAATCAATATTATGACTTTTATTCCAGTTATATAATACATAATGAGAACTTACCTGACATCAAGATGTCCATAGAAATGTCTATTTATATAATTATTAAATTACTGGGAACATTTACTAAGGATAATTAATTAAATAATACATAACTAGGACAGATTAGTGTTATTCACACGTCCTAATGTCTATTATAAAGTGGAATAATTCCCATACCCTGAGGAATTAGATGCTACCCGTTCTATAGCACCAAGAACACATGACAGGCTACCCCTGGTTACCCTGCTAGCCTTGGTGTCTGTCCCTTTGAGCACCTACAACCCTCAGAAGGACAATATTGGGACTCCAAAAGCTATAAATAAAGAGCTCTTTTGAGGATATTGATGGACAGAGACCCAGTTATATTCATATCCAGACACCTTTCCAAGGTAATCAAGTACTTATAAGAGATAAGTAAGTGATTTATGGCAATGTCTGATCAATAATATCCGTCCTCAACCTCTTTTATATCAATTAAAACTGCTGAACACCCCAGTATACAGGTTTAACCCATCAGTGCATGTCTCAAACAGATACCCAAAGGATTTAATAATATACCAGTGAGTTTTATTATCCTTTCTCTGTTGTGGCAGCTTGGCTACAAGGTCCTGCCACTCCACCGTGTATTTTATATACATATTATCTTTGGGTAAAATATTCTTTAAACTAAAGAGCCCAAATTAACCAGGACTACGTGTTTTGATACTGAAATCCCTGAAGAGAGGTGTTAAAGATCCCCAATATAATTGTGGCCCCTCTATAAAAATATTTAATAATCAATTTATTCATATTGATTTAAAACAATAAACAATAACCAAACCACTTAACCTTGCAATAAGCTTAATCCAAATATTTTAAGGATTTTTGCTGCATTTATTAAATAATATATTTATTATTTACTCTATCACCTCTGGTAGCTAAAGGATAGCAAGGTTCTTGGCATCCAGGAGGCTGACAGTTCCTCCAGAATTCAGAAGTAAACTTTGGGTCTCTGTTGCTGATTATAATTTTTGGGATACCTAGGTCAGCCATGACTCTGTTTGAGAACAGCAGGGCTACTTCCATAGCTGAGTCATCTTTGTGATTAGGTATAAAATTTGCTCTCTTGGAGAATCTGTCTACAATCACTACCACTGAGTTATAGGAATATGTTCCCCCTGGAGGTAAACCAGTGACAAAGTCCATGTTTATTATTTCCCATCTATTGGTGGGTTCTGATATCTTCTGGAGAAGACCAAATCTATTTCCTGTTTGTCTGTTAGTTCTCTGACAGTTGTTGCAGGACTTGATGCAGTCAGTGGTTTGCTCTCTCCAGTCAATTCACCAGGCTGTCTGCTTGACTTTGTCAATAGTCCTATCTAATGAGAAGTGACATGAGGTGCAGTTATCATGGCATTCATGCAGTATAGTTTTAATGTGGGTTTCTGAGTTGAGGACTATCACACTAGAGTGTTTATGAAGGAAGTATAACAGACCATCTAAGCTTGAGAATCTCCCTTCTTTATAAGGAATAGAGATTTCCTTTTGTAGACTCTGTATTAACTCATTAAAGGGATTCTTGCTTTTCATGATCTCTATTACCTTGAGAGGCTCCAGGTCATAGCTCTCTTGGACTGAATCAAAGAAAGCTAGGTCTACATCACAAAAATGGATCCCTAAGATTGGGAAGATATCATTCTCATCTGGGTCATATGCAGGGTTACTAGGGTTATTAGGGAGAGCCCATCTGCTGACTCCATGTGCATTCTGGTGTTTGGCTCCAGGTTTTTGCATTATTTTCATCTGTCCTCTATACTGCTGGATAGCTATTTGCAATCTAAACATGTGGCAGTTAGGAGTCTTCATGTTCATGAGCATCCTTACTGCTGTGCAGTTGGTTATTACTTCAAAGTTACTTCCTTCTAGGTAATAATGAAGTTTCTCTAAGGGCCATACCAATTCTGACATTCCATCTTGCTTGCTCCATACCTTTTCTCCATATCTTTAATCTGTCTAGATATGAATAGGATAGGTTTTTCTACAGGGACATTATCCTCTACTTTGGATTGGTGAAGAGAAGCTCCTAGCCCATCAAGACAGGCATCAATGTATAATCTCAAAGGTTTAGAGTAGTCAGGTTGAGTTAGGACGGGGGCAGTAGTCATGGCTTTCTTCAAATTTTCACAGCTCTGTACTCTCTCATGAGTCATTTCAAATATAGAAGTCTTTTTGCATATCTCATACAGGTTTTTAGCTATGGTAGCAATGTTGGGTATGAACTGCCAATATTAACTACAGAACCAGACAAATGAGAGTAATTCAGTCTTATTTTGAGTCATTGGCCTATTGATTACAGCAGCAACCTGATTCTGATCTACTGCTAAAGATAGTCCTGAGACTACGTGTCGCAAGGCTTTTAGTTTAGCATAACCAAAGTTGTATTTCTTCATAGATATCTTTAGTCCAACATCTGCTACCTTTTTCAGTACAAGACCTATCTTCTCTAGGTGAGTTTCCCTATCATCTGAGTAGATGATAATTTCATCAATGTAAACCATCATCCAACCTTGTTGGATGATAGTTTCAAAGACTGTGTCCATCATCCTCTGAAAATGAGATGGAGCATTCTTTATCTCAAAAGGCATTCTTAAGTACTCATAGATGCCTAAGTGACAGATAATCCTCATATATTTCCTGCTGTTAGCTTCAATAGGTATCTGATGGGAGTCTTTCAACATATCCATGGTGTTTATGTACTTTGATTTGTGGTTATGTACTTTGCTTTGGAAAGATTATGGAGAGAGTGGTCTATCCTAGGGATGGGATAGTAATCTGCTTTAGTATAGTTGTTAAAAATATGGAAATCTCCAACCATCCTGGACTTGTTGTTATGCCAGGCTATGATGACATGAGTGGTGATTTCTAATTGCTCATCATGCCCTACTTTCCTAAGGACTCCAAACTCCATGAGCTCAGTTATGTGTTCATCCAGTGCCACTTGGGATTGAGGGCTTTCTGGGTAAGCAGGTCTCCTCAAGTGGGGGGGAGAGGAGTTTCTATAGTCAGAGTTAATACTAAGTTGTGTCCCTTGATATTACCTATGGGATGATCTTTGGTGCAAAAAGAAACCATGTTTTCAAAACACAAGTTTACTAGGTTGTCTTGTTGATCAGACGTAAGTTGATCATTAAGAGAGGCTTGCAAAAATTTCCTTGCTCTGGATGAAATCTATCCCATACAAGCAGAAGGCAGCATTACCTAGTATCAAGTAGTCACATAGGCTATTTTTCAAGACTAAAAATTCAAGTTGAAGCCTTATGGATCCTTTACTGTGAGGGAAAACAATTGGCATAGTTACAACCCCTAAGGTGTCCATAGCTGAGTTGCAACTGCTGAACCTGGCTTTGGGCACAGGGTGTAAGTGTTCCTTCTACTTGGGGTATTGAAGATCAAGGAAACTAATACTATTGCATGAGCAGAAGGCTCCACTGTCAAGCAGAACTCTGACTGGTTTCCTTTCAAACAGACATGTGGCAAAGCAGTTTTTACCTAAAGTATAGCTCCTTACAGTGACTGGTTTCACCATCAAAGTTTTGGCATCAGAGATGTCATCTAAATTCATGGATTTTTCGCACTTCTGAGGTAGTTGGGACTCTCCTTTGACATGGTTAATCTCCATGTTAGAGCCTATATCTCCTGAGATGACATTGACAGGACATGAGTCTGGTTCTTCCTCATGATGTTGGATGACCAGGTATAATCCATTGCCTTCCTCTTCACTATTGGATTCAGTGTTGATATTATTTATCTTTTTCCTAGGATGAGGACAGTCAGTTCCTCTGTGCCCCTTCTCTCCACAGTTCTAACATTCAAGAGAAGGGTTGGCTTTGACAACAGCATTCCCCTGGGGAGTGGCTGACACCAATTCTTTAACAACCTCTTTTGTCTCTCTAGGTTGGGTCTGGAGCTCTCTAGTTCTGTCTCTGGGCTTTTTATTTAGTTCCATCATTTCAATTATTTCTTCCATGACTCCTATAAGAGTGGGAAGGTCAGCTTCAATGGTTATTCTGCACCGGAAATTATGTTCTAGGTGTCCTTTGCATGGTCCTAGCAATCTCTCATTAATCTCCTCTACATAAGCCTGTGGGTAGACACAGTCAATCCTCTTCTTCTGGTTCAAGCACCATTGTTAAGGGTGATCTCTAACCATATCAAAGAAATCTTTCTCAAAGGCTTTGAGAATTTTCTTCTTCCAAACTTGAGTACCAAATTGTTCTCTTTCCATTTTCCCCATGGGACATCTTCTACTTGTTCTCTTTTGGAGATAAACCAATCCAATGCCACTCCTTGAAAGAGTCTGGGTAATCTTACTAGGGCTATGTTATCTGGTAAGCCTGAAGAGAGAATATGATGATTGATGAATTTCATGAAAATTATATGATCATATTCTCCTTCTACAGAAAACATGGACCAATCTGTGATAGGAGGCAGCAGCTTAATAGCTTGTTCCATGTTAGGAGAATAGTTCCTGTGCAAGGGGGCAAGATTAAACCTAGGATTGGAGAACCTAAGAGGAGGTATGTGCCTCTCAGAATGGTTAAAAGCTTCAGATTGCAAAATCTGGGATAATTTTACATCTCTGATATCATTCTTAATCAGATTGAGCTGCATATCCATTCAAGTTTTGAGCTCATATATAGAGTTTTCCAACTGGTTCCTATGCTCCCTTAGTATTTCTTCAAGGGAGTCATTACTAGCTGAAGGTTGATGTCAGATTACATATTCTCTCAAGGCTGAGAAGGACTTCACATAATTAAGCCTGTTCTTGGTTCTTTCTTTCAGGATAAGAGTCTTGATCTCTTGGAGATCAGAGGACACTCCATTTTATATAAGGGCAGTAGCTACTACCATGTTTAACTCAAGGAGGTACTTGGGGCTGCTCAATTTTTCCTCCAGTTGGTGGATCTTTTGGAGGCACAAACAGATATTATAATCTAAAGCACTAAAGTTATTTCTAAGAATATTGGAAAAAGAACTATCTAAAACTAGCTCTTTTAGGCCCACTTTAATGCTTGATCTAGAGCTCTCACTTCTGACCATTTCTTTTGATTTTTGAAATCCTCCCTTGGTCTCCTCTGGTAAGAGGATTTTACCTTTCCCTTTTTTTTTGGGAGGAGGCTGGATTTTCTTGAGGTGAACCCAAGGATTCCACCCCTTCACCTACTCCTCTAGCTCCTGCTTGGTTATGAACTTTTTCAAAGCTTTTTGGGAAATCTGGGCCTGCCTGAAATAAAAGACCTGGATCTTCACATTGGCCTCTTTCTCTGCTTGCATTACCTTTTGCCACAAGGACATGTGTTCCTTGATTAGCATTTTCCAGTACTCCTCTGGCTGTCCTTGAGAAGGATCTCGGTAAGAGGAGCTGGGAAGAGGAGCTGGGGATGGGATCCTCTGGATTGGCTGGATACCCAAGTCTTTCATTATTTGTAGAGTCAATGGATGGAATATTCCGCTTGGTTCTGGAGTGGGAAAGAGAGGCAAAGCATCCATCTGGTCCTCTGATTCTAGACATTTTTATTGAAAGCAATGAGAAATTTATATAAATGCTTAAAATAAGTGAGATCATATGGCTTACTCTCTGAGTTTGGAGTGGTCACAGATTCTTCTCTGGTTGGGGATGTAGGTTGGATAGGAGCTTCTATGACAGGGTAGTTGGGTACAATCACTGGTGGGGTAACTGGTGGGGCTGCTACTTCAGCAGTGGCAGCAGTTGGAGTTGATGGGAAGGTGGGTTTTCCAGACATTAGAAAGTACCAGGTATAGAATTTATAAGTTAGTTTATTATAAAAAAAAATGTTTGAAGAAACTTTTGGAAAAAATCTCACTTCTTAATAATTTGAATCCAATGTGAGCAGGGGGTTGATTCTTAGCCCAATCTATATGATACTTCAAGATGAGGTTGACACAAAAACTTTCTTCAAATTCTTTTTCCTCTCTGAGTTTTTAGTGGAGCGCAATTGATTTCTTCTGTTCTGTTGGAGATAGAAGTTCCCAATCAGTTGGTTTTTAATTTTTGATATACTATTCCTTTCAAATTTTTAGGAGTTTAAGATAGTATTTTATAGTTTCTGCCTTGGTCTTTAAGTCCACTGCAGTTTAAGAGATCCGGGAAAATATTATAAAATAATTTTTCAGTTTTTTTTGTTTTTTTTTTAGTATTTTATAAGTGTTTTTAAAGTTTTGTAATTTATAATGATTTTTTGCAATTTTATGGTTAATTTTGAAAAATTATAAATAAAAAGAAAATATTAAAAATGGCACAGGATCAATGATTATATCAATTATTTCCCGGGAAGATCCCTCAATTTTCAGCCTACTAGATGCCAAGGACCTAGCTCCTTCTAGCTACTAGAGTTGATGATAAGTTTAGAGTAAAAATCTTAAAAAATTCCAGAGATTTATTTTGGCTAAATGGGTTCAATTTATTTATATGTTTATAAAAATAAACTTAAAAGGAGGGGCCAAGAACTTAATGGGGTTGTTGAACCCTCTGGAACACAGTTTTATGTCTGTTAAGGACAATATAGGTGCAATTATGGTGCCTGTGGGGTTTACAAGGACTCCTTTCAAGAAGGTTGTGTGTAATTTCCTGAGAGTTTGGGTTATGCAGAACCTACAAAAAAAGAGTATAAGTCAGCAGGATTTCTTACTAGTTCTAGATCTGGACTTATGCTTGATGGAGGTACCAATATGCAGGGATTCAGGGTGCTGGAAGCTAGTGCTGAGGCAGGCTGAATGGTTGGATATTGATTTTGACCAAAAGGTAATGATTCAAGAGTTTTGTCTATAATTATATCAGAAATTGGTCCAGGATCACACACTCATTTCTTATAAGAGTTTGATAGCTTGAGGAGGAAAATATCTGAAGCAATAATGACTATATGACTGGATGAATGAGTTAGAAATGGCTGGGGGAAGAGCCCTTATTTATATTGTTTGGGTCCCCCCATGGTACAGCCCTTTTACCAGCCAAAGGAGGGTGACCCAGGCTAGTTCTGAGGCCAGGGAGCCATTGATGTGGTTTTTTAGACCTGCTCTTGTCACTACAGAGGTACAGGAAGCCCTATGTCATCATACTTGGGGCTTGATACATGTTTCTGTACTCTTAATGACCTCATGGTATCTACCAAAGAAGATATTCAATTAAAGCCAAAGGAGGGTGGCCCAGGCTAGTTCTGAGGCCAGGGAGACATCAGTGTGTTTTTTTAGACCTGCTCTGGTCACTACAGAGGTACAGGAATCCCTATGTCATCATACTTGGGGCTTGATACATGTTTCTGTAATCTTCATGACCTCATGGTATCTCCCAAAGAAGTAGTATTAAATTAATATTTTTAAATATAAGCCATGGTTTACTGATACCAGGGGATTGAATACGTGCTCTGGAACCCCATTCTACAAGAATATTTTGATTCTGAGGCTCCTTTGTCCATATTGGGGTGTTCTACAGTCACTTAATTGGACAGTAAACTCCTAGTAAATTTAGTTACGTATGGTTTTAGTCACCAGGGACACAAGGGGGGTGTAGTATGGGTATTTGGTACCTTGTGAGCTATCTAGCACAAATCTAGGCCTCTGTTTATTCCTAGTACACACTCTCAGGGTGTTACAGTAATTAACATGTACCCTTTTAGGTCCAAAGCTACCGTACAGGCCCTGACAACATTTGATACAATTTTAAAAAGGGTGCAGGGCTCATTTTCCCAAAAATCTTTGTTGGTTTATCTGTTTTCATAATATTCCTCACCACACGGTGGTGCTCTTTGGGCCCCATCCGGTATGGAATAGGATGGTAGGGTGTATAGGTGGTACCCTACGGCCCGTTTGTGTTTTGGGAGAAGGGGGCTGTCCAGTGAGCCGGCTGGTTTCCTTGCACAATGGTCCAGCCGGTCACTAGGAGCCCACAGGTGGTAGTCTCTGACTGGCAATTACTCCAGGCTTGTGCAAGGTAGCCGCTTGACTGCTTGCAGGGCCAGTGCATGCCATAGCTTCTTTGCACTGTTGAGGAGGGTATGCGGCAGGCCAGCGCGTGCCGTAGCTTCTTTTCACAGTGGTGGAGTGTATGCGGCTGCGCCTGGGCTCATGGACAAGAGCTTACTCTGTGGCTTCTTTGGGCGGTTGCAGAGGCTACACAGGTGAAGCTTTTTCTACCTGAAGGAGTAACTTTTTGGGGGTGGTGCTTCTGGGTGACCCTACCTAAATTGGTACCACAAATCTGTTTCTTTATGAATACTTTTAGATTTGTTATAGGTTAAGTTTTTTATTGCTTAATTTTTTTTATTTTTAATTGATGTATTTTATTTTTGGGGGCCTTCAGTCAGTTGGTTATGAATAGTAGCCAGCTGAAATTCCTCATCATCTGAATCCAAGACTGGATGCAAAGGTGAGTTTGGAATGGGTCATATAGGTTTTTGACAAGCTGGGATAGGTGTATGAGCACACACACACACACCCACCCCTCCCTGGTGCTTGCCTCTTCACCATTCATGATGAATTCCCAATACAGATCATCATTCACACTATAGAAGAGACATCCCTCATGCTATACATACATCCTTGGTTCACAGGATGGACAAGCTTGGTTTCACATACCCAATGATCACATCTACATCATTTACCCCAATCCTCAAGTGGTACACCACAGAAATCTGCATTTCACTTGCTAGCAAGTGCCATCAAAGAGCTCTTGCCCAATGTATGGCCAAGCTCAGGTCAAGCTCCTACCAAGCTCAGGTCAAAATTTATCAACACTACAATGCACAGTTGCTGACTGTGCACAATGCAGAATGACTGTGCACAATGCATATTGACTGTGAAAAATGCATAGTGACTGTGCACAATGCGGTGGAACTGTGCAAAATGCACAGAAACTGTGCAAAATGCACAGAAACTGTGCAAAATGCACAGAAACTGTGCAAAATGCACAGAAACTGTGCAAAATGCACAGAAACTGTGCACAATGCACAGAAACTGTGCACAATGCACAGAAACTGTGCAAAATGCACAGCAACTGTGCACAATGCAGAGGAACTGTGCACAATGCACAGCAACTGTGCACAATTCACAGCAACTGTTCACAATGCATAGCAACTGTGCACAATGCGCAGCAACTCTGCACAATGCGCAGCAACTCTGCACAATGCACAGCAACTGTGCACAGTGCACATCAACTCTGCACACTGCACAGAAACTGTGCAAAATGCACAGAAACTGTGCAAAATGCACAGCAACTTTGCACAATGCAGAGGAACTGTGCACAATGCACAGCAACTGTGCACAATGCACAGGAACTGTGCACAATGCACAGGAACTGTGCACAATGCACAGGAACTGTGCACAATGCACAGGAACTGTGCACAATGCACAGGAACTGTGCACAATGCACAGGAACTGTGCACAATGCACAGGAACTGTGCACAATGCACAGGAACTGTGCACAATGCACAGCAACTGTGCACAATGAACAGGAACTGTGCACAATGCACGGGAACTGTGCACAATGCACAGGAAGTGTGCACAATGCACAGGAAGTGTGCACAATGCACAGGAACTGTGCACAATGCACAGGAACTGTGCACAATGCACAGGAACTGTGCACAATGCACAGGAACTGTGCACAATGCACAGGAACTGTGCACAATGCACAGGAACTGTGCACAATGCACAGGAACTGTGCACAATGCACAGGAACTGTGCACAATGCACAGGAACTGTGCACAATGCACAGGAACTGTGCACAATGCACAGGAACTGTGCACAATGCACAGGAACTGTGAATAATGCACAGGAAGTGTGCACAATGCACAGGAAGTGTGCACAATGCACAGGAAGTGTGCACAATGCACAGCAACAGTGCACAATGCACAGGAACTGTGCACAATGCACAGGAACTGTGCACAATGCACAGGAAGTGTGCACAATGCACAGGAACTGTGCACAATGCACAGGAAGTGTGCACAATGCACAGGAAGTGTGCACAATGCACAGGAAGTGTGCACAATGCACAGGAACTGTGCACAATGCACAGCAACAGTGCACAATGCACAGGAGCTGTGCACAATGCACAGCAACAGTGCACAACATTTATACAAGCTCCAATGCATAATGCACAGTGACTGTGCACAATATTGATCCAAGCTCCAATGCACAGTTGCTGTGCATTGTGCGCAGTTCCTGTGCATTGTGCACACTTCCTGTGCATTGTGCACAGTTCCTGTGCATTGTGCACAGTTCCTGTGCATTGTGCACAGTTCCTGTGCATTGTGCACAGTTCCTGTGCATTGTGCACAGTTCCTGTGCATTGTGCACAATTCCTGCGCATTGTGCACAATTCCTGTGCATTGTGCACACTTCCTGTGCATTGTGCACAGTTCCTGTGCATTGTGCACAGTTCCTGTGCATTGTGCACAGTTCCTGTGCATTGTGCACAGTTCCTGTGCATTGTGCACAGTTCCTGTGCATTGTGCACAGTTCCTGTGCATTGTGCACAGTTTCTGTGCATTGTGCACAGTTCCTGTGCATTGTGCACAGTTCCTGTGCATTGTGCACAGTTCCTGTGCATTGTGCACAGTTCCTGTGCATTGTGCACAGTTCCTGTGCATTGTGCACAGTTCCTGTGCATTGTGCACAGTTCCTGTGCATTGTGCACAGTTCGTGTGCATTGTGCACAGTTCCTGTGCATTGTGCACTGTTGCTGTGCATTGTGCACAGTTCCTGTGCATTGTGCACTGTTGCTGTGCATTGTGCACAGTTCCTGTGCATTGTGCACAGTTCCTGTGCATTGTGCACACTTCCTGTGCATTGTGCACAGTTCCTGTTCATTGTGCAAACTTCCTGTGCATTGTGCAAAGTTCCTGTGCATTGTGCACTGTTGCTGCGCATTGTGCACAGTTCCGGTGCATTGTGCACACTTCCTGTGCATTGTGCACACTTCCTGTGCATTGTGCACACTTCCTGTGCATTGTGCACAGTTCCTGTGCATTGTGCACAGTTGCTGTGCATTGTGCACATTTCCTGTGCATTGTGCACACTTCCTGTGCATTTTGCACATTTCCTGTGCATTGTGCACAGTTCCTGTGCATTGTGCAAACTTCCTGTGCATTGTGCACACTTCCTGTGCATTGTGCACACTTCCTGTGCATTGTGCACAGTTCCTGTGCATTGTGCACTGTTGCTGTGCATTGTGCAAACTTCCTGTGCATTGTGCACACTTCCTGTGCATTGTGCACAGTTCCTGTGCATTGTGCACAGTTCCTGTGCATTGTGCACTGTTGCTGTGCATTGGCAAACTTCCTGTGCATTGTGCACACTTCCTGTGCATTGTGCACAGTTCCTGTGCATTGTGCACAGTTCCTGTGCATTGTGCACAGTTCCTGTGCATTGTGCACAGTTCCTGTGCATTGTGCACAGTTCCTGTGCATTGTGCACAGTTCGTGTGCATTGTGCACAGTTCCTGTGCATTGTGCACTGTTGCTGTGCATTGTGCACAGTTCCTGTGCATTGTGCACTGTTGCTGTGCATTGTGCACAGTTCCTGTGCATTGTGCACAGTTCCTGTGCATTGTGCACACTTCCTGTGCATTGTGCACACTTCCTGTGCATTGTGCACAGTTCCTGTGCATTGTGCACAGTTCCTGTGCATTTTGCAAACTTCCTGTGCATTGTGCACACTTCCTGTACATTGTGCACAGTTCCTGTGCATTGTGCACTGTTGCTGTTCCTTGTGCACTGTTGCTGTGCATTGTGCACAGTTCCTGTGCATTGTGCACAGTTCCTGTGCATTGTGCACAGTTCCTGTGCATTGTGCACAATTCCTGTGCATTGTGCAAACTTCCTGTGCATTGTGCACACTTCCTGTGCATTGTGCACAGTTCCTGTGCATTGTGCACAGTTCCTGTGCATTGTGCACACTTCCTGTGCATTGTGCACACTTCATGTGCATTGTGCACAGTTCCTGTGCATTGTGCACAGTTCCTGTGCATTGTGCACAGTTCCTGTGCATTGTGCACAGTTCCTGTGCATTGTGCACAGTTCCTGTGCATTGTGCACAGTTCCTGTGCATTGTGCACAGTTCCTGTGCATTGTGCACAGTTCCTGTGCATTGTGCACACTTCCTGTGCATTGTGCACAGTTCCTGTTCATTGTGCAAACTTCCTGTGCATTGTGCACACTTCCTGTGCATTGTGCACACTTCCTGTGCATTGTGCAAACTTCCTGTGCATTATTCACAGTTCCTGTGCATTGTGCACAGTTCCTGTGCATTGTGCACAGTTCCTGTGCATTGTGCACAGTTCCTGTGCATTGTGCACAGTTCCTGTGCATTGTGCACAGTTCCTGTGCATTGTGCAGAGTTGCTGCGCATTGTGCACAGTTGCTGTGCATTGTGCAAATTTCCTGTGCATTGTGCACTGTTGCTGTGCATTGTGCACAGTTCCTGTGCATTGTGCACAGTTCCTGTGCATTGTGCACAGTTCCTGTGCATTGTGCACAGTTCCTGTGCATTGTGCACAGTTCCTGTGCATTGTGCACAGTTCCTGTGCATTGTGCACAGTTGCTGTGCATTGTGCACAGTTGCTGTGCATTGTGCACAGTTCCTGTGCATTGTGCACTGTTGCTGTGCATTGTGCAAAGTTCCTGTGCATTGTGCACAGTTCCTGTGCATTGTGCACAGTTCCTGTGCATTGTGCAAACTTCCTGTGCATTGTGCACACTTCCTGTGCATTGTGCACAGTTCCTGTGCATTGTGCACAGTTGCTGTGCATTGTGCACAGTTCCTGTGCATTGTGCACAGTTGCTGTGCATTGTGCACACTTCATGTGCATTGTGCACACTTTATGTGCATTGTGCACACTTCATGTGCAACGTGCACAGTTCCTGTGCATTGTGCACAGTTCCTGTGCATTGTGCACACTTCCTGTGCATTGTGCACAGTTCCTGTGCATTGTGCACAGTTCCTGTGCATTGTGCACACTTCCTGTGCATTGTGCACAGTTCCTGTGCATTGTGCACACTTCCTGTGCATTGTGCACACTTCCTGTGCATTGTGCACACTTCCTGTGCATTGTGCACACTTCCTGTGCATTGTGCACACTTCCTGTGCATTGTGCACAGTTGCTGTGCATTGTGCACAGTTCCTGTGCATTGTGCACCGTTCCCGTGCATTGGGCACAGTTGCTGTGCATTGTGCACAGTTCCTGTGCATTGTGCACAGTTCCTGTGCATTGTGCACAGTTCCTGTGCATTGTGCAAAGTTCCTGTGGATTGTGCACAGTTGCTGTGAATTTTGCAAAGTTGCTATGCATTGTGCACAGTTGCTGTGCGTTATGCACAGTTGATGTACATTGTGCACAGTGGCTGTTCATTATGCACAGTTGCTGGACTTCTTTGCACAGTTGCTGTGCATTGTGCACAGTTGCTGTACATTGTGCATAGTGGCTCTCAATTGTGCACAGTTGCTGTCCATTGTGCACAGTTCCTGTGTGTTGTGCACAGTTGCTTTGCATTGTGAACAGTTGCTGTGTATTGTGCACAGTTGCTACAAATTGTTCACAGTTTCTGTGCATAGTGAAGAGTTGCTGTGCATTTTTCATAGTCAGTTTGCATTCTGAAAAGTCACCTTGCATCTTGCACAGTTGCTGTGCATTGTGCACATTCACCATGCATGGTGCATTGTGCATGGTGCATGGTGCGTTGTGCACAGTCACTGTGCATTGTGCACAGTCTTTGTGCATTGTGCACGCTCACTGTGCATTGTGCACAGTCAATCTGAATTGTGCACAGTCCCTGTGCATTATGCACACTCATTGTGCATGGTGCACAGTCACTGTGCATGGTGCACAGTTGCTGTGAATTGTGCGCAGTTGCTGTGCGTTGTGCACAGTTGCTGTGCGTTGTGCACAGTTGCTGTGCGTTGTGAACAGTTGCTGTGTGTTGTGAACAGTTGCTGTGTGTTGTGAACAGTTTCTGTGCATTGTCCACATTTTCTGTGCATTGTCCACAGTTTCTGTTCATTGTTCACAGTTACTGTTTATTGCGCACAGTCACTGTTCATTGTGCACAGTCACCCTGGATTGTGTACAGTTACTATGCATTGTGCACAGCCACTGTAAACCAAAAACATGTTAGAGAATGAAAATAACTTGAACTCAAGTTTGGACAGAGCTTCAACCAGAGGTTCCTTGATGGGACTTGCTAACAAGTGCCACTACTTTTTTGGTGGTGGTACGTTCTCTTTTTTTTTCTTCTTCTTTTTTTCTTTCTGGGTGATGATCAATTCATGACCCCTGAGTTGTGAGGGAGTGATCTAGGGGCCCTAAGTGGCCCATACAGGGCAACCCTGGTTGCAACCTGACACCAAAGAGGACCCAGCCGGTGGCATCAAGGCAACCGGTGGTGGTGGTAGGGGGGGGGCATTTGATCACCTCCCCACCGTTGTGAACCAGTGGTGGTGGGGGGGGGACCTGACCACCCTCCCATCAACAACAAGGGACACACTCCCCCCCCCCCTTTACCAAGGGGGAGGAGCAACCAGCTGAGGGGGATCTGACCCCCCCCCCCCCCCAGCCCATCTGTTTTTAGCAACACCCTGGGGTAATCAACCTCCAGGGCCCTGGTTGGGGGGATTTGACCACCCCCTCCAGGGAATCAACAGACAGAGGGGGGGGGGCAGCATGTCCACTGGTTCCACCCCCCCCCCCCCCCATGTGAGGATGAGACTGCCGGACCCAGGTGAGTCCTGGGTCCGTTTGTAGTCATGTGGCACACTACACAACTACAACCCCACACAACTCAAATGTTGTCATGAGTGGTGCCACACAACTACAAACCATTGTGTGTGGGCTAGACAACTTGATTGTAGTCATGTAGCATGCCGCACAGTCCATTTGAGTTGTGCACTTGACTCAAATGGGTTGTGAATCTAACATTACCCTTTCTTTCTCCCTGTCATTAAACCTCAAGACTTGTTTGAAGTTTGAAAGAAAGCAAGAAAAAAAAAAAAAGAATACATCCTTTGGTTAAGGGGTTCTGTTGCATAGAGTTTGTACTGGTTGGTTGATCATCCGTCCAAAGGAGAATCAAAACCCTGAGGAGCTTAACTTGCCTGTCAGCTGGCTACTATTCAGAGCCAACTGACTAAAGCCTAAAAAAAATAAAATATAAATGAATTAATAAATAAATACAGAAATAATAAAATAAAATAAAAATAAGGAATAAAGCCTTAATTTTTAAGAAATCCAAAAATATTATTAAAAAAATGGATTTGTGGTGCCAATTTAGGTAGGGTCATCCACTGGCACCACCACCCATTTCGGACTCCTTCAGGTAGAACTATGCTCACTCATGTACCCTTGCTTGTAACATCCGCAAGTACTGGTTTCTGACCAAAAGTTTGGTCAGAAACCCATAATTATGTAAGCTTACCCACCACAAATTCAAAATTTAGGGCCCTGCACCCTAATGTAATATTTACCCATTGTGATATGTACCCATTAGCAGATACAGGGCTCCTGTAATTTTCCCAAAAAGGGATGTTACAGCCCTATTACAGTACTAAGAGGATACTGTAGCACCCCAGGACAACCACTATAGCTACAGCAGATGTCCTGCTTCGGGCTAGAACACTCCCAAAGCCACCAAACCTCAGATAAACCCTGTATCACCCTAAATGTAATATGTGCACATTAGAAGATACAGGGCTCCTGTAATTTTCCAAAAAGGGATGTTACAGCCCTATTACAGTACTAAGAGGATACTGTAGCACCCCAGGACAACCACTATAGCTACAGCAGATGTCCTGCTTTGGGCTAGAACACTCCCAAAGCCCCCAAACCTCAGATAAACCCTGTATCACCCTAAATGTAATATGTACACATTAGAAGATACAGGGCTCCTGTAATTTTCCCAAAAAGGAATGTTACAGCCCTATTGCAGTACTAAGAAGATACTTTAGCACCCCAATACAGTCACAATAGCTACAGTAGATGCCCTGCTTTGGGCCAGAACACTCCAAAAAGTCCCCAAACCTCAGATACACCCTGTATCACCCAATTAAGGAAGAAAGGCCCCTGTATGTATTTGTTGCTGTTACAGTACAAATTAGCCCATACACAACCAATAATGACCAATAAGGCCTCAAAATCGAAGTTGAAAACAGGTTTCAGAGGTCTAGGACATACTTCCAAGTCCCTAGCCTCAGTAAACAAGGACCTGTACTTAAATTATTAGCCTCAAATCAGGATACATGGCTGGTACAATGATATCACTTGAGGCTTGGAAACGTGTATCAAGCCCCAAGCATGATGACATAGGGCTTCCTGTACCTCTGTAGTAACTAGAGCAGGTCCACACAAACACACTGATGGCTCCTTGGCCTCAGCACTAGCCTGGGTCACCCTCCTTTGGCTGGCAAAAGGACTGTACCAAGAGGGGACCCAAACAATATAAATAAAGGACCTTCCCCCAGCTATTTCTACCACATTCATCCAGTTATATAGTCATTATTGCTTCAGATATTTTTGTCCTCAAGCCATCAAACCCTTATAAGAAATAAGTGTGTGATCCTGGACCACTTTCTGATAAAATTGTAGATCATAATTCTTGAATCCCTGTTTTTTGACCAAATTGAACAACCAACCATTCAGCCTGCCCCAGTACCAACTTCCAGCACCCTGAATCCTTGAATATTTACCCATTCATCAAGAATAAGTCCGGATCTGGACCTAGTAAGTGATCCTGCTGACTTATACCCCTTTTTGTAGGTTTTGCATAACCTATGCACCAAGGAAATTACACACACCCTTCTTGAAAGGAATCCTTGTCAACCCCACAGGCACCACAATTGCTCCTATATTGTCCTAAAAAGACATATACCTGTGTTCCGGAGGGCTCAACAACCCCATTAAGGTCTTGGCCCCTCCATTTAAATTTATTTTATAAATATATAAATAAATTTAACCCTTTTAGCCAAATCACCTACCTGGCATTTTATCTTATTTTTGATCCAAACTTTCTATCACCTCTAGTAGATAGAAGGAGTGAGGTCCTTGACATCTAGTAGGCTGACATTGTGTATGTATTGACTTGAAAAAGTTTGAAGAGGTGCATTCTATCCATCCCTTCAAAGAATCATTCCAGCCTAGGTCTATCCCATTTCTTTACCATCCACCCGGAATTCCATGATTCCGTTGTGAGTATACATTTGCGGGTGTGCATGAGCCATCCAATATCCTTCCTCTTCACTCCCTCCAACTTACCATGTTTGTCTCTGGTATCAAAACTTGAGATTTGGTGATTTGATTCACCATCTCATCCCACCGAGGAATCTAGAGTCCATCTTGAAGATCATCATAGCCTTGCAGGTAGGGCTTCATCTTGATTTCAATTCGAATCTCATGTTAATCTTGATTGAAATGTTTTTTGTTTGTTTGTTTGTTTGTTAAGTACCCACCAAGAAAAGAAAGAAAGAAAGAAAGTTGAGAGGGCAACTTGAGAAAGAGATTGATTCAAAGTGGGTAGACGAATAAGAATCGAACCAAGGTTTTTTTTTTTTTTTTTGGGGGGGGGGGGAGGATCAAAAGAAGTGAGATTGGTTTCAATCAGAGGTTTGAGTGGGGGATTTCTAGTGAATCAAATGAGATCGATCTAATCCAGTCTTTCTACGGTAGATCTCATCGAGACTACTCATCTTCTCATGATCTTGTTGAGAGTCAGTCTAGTGGCAGGTCTTGAATAGTTCTCACCCCACGATCAACCTCCCCCGAATGATGATCGATCGGTTTCCTCTCGAGTCTCCGATCGGTTTGAGTAGAATGGGTTATTGAGCCATTATGATCTGAGATCGATCGCTTGAACCTGAGATCATTCATCGACTCTTGCCGGATGACTAGCCGTCTAGATCGGTTCTACGTGGCCCATCGACTGACCCATCGGATCGTTTGTGGTGGTCGAGTACTCAAATCCTCAAGTGCTTATTATCTACCCCTTCGGTAAGGATTTTCACCTGCTCCAAAAGTCTCCCCTCGAGCTTGAGACCGAGAGAGGTTTCAAGACTTGTAAGGAGTTCGAGGGCTGTGCCTGCCGTTTTCCTCTTGCCTCCCAAGTTCGAATCCCCCAACCCTCGATCGGGAATCTTCACCTCTTCCTCTGCGCTCTGGGTGGTCCCTATGAATTCTCCCGATCGTTTACGATCCCAGATTCGTTTTGTCTTTCGAACTTCGAGCTCAGGTTCTCTCGGCTCAGCCCTCGGTCCGATGACGATCGACTGGGTTTTTAAGTTCACTGATCGAATCTCTATCGAGTGTGTGTGTGTGTGGGTGGGTGTGTGTGTGTGGGTGTGTGTTCATGGAGTTTTGAGTGCTCGAGTGTGGTGGATGGAGAGAAGTTGTTGATGGCTAGAGTGAGTTGTGTATTGGAGGGTATCTTCGATCGTCGTCCTGATCAGGGTGATGGATGGATGGGATGGGTTTTGAATGTAGTTGAAGTAAATAAGTACTCTTAACTTGGGTGAGGATGGCTAGAAGGATTGGGTGGATGGGTATGCAAGGTGTGGGTGGGTGGGTGGGTCAGGTTGTGTTGACTGCGCAGAGGGGCTAGTAGTCGTAGTAGCAGCGCAGGGGGACGATGTCTACATGCATGCATGCATATAACTTGCAAAATGGGCAGCTGCGCAGGACTGAGTGCTCACAGACAGACCCCCGTGGAAGGAAGTCGACGACCGGTCGGCCGGCCGGGGAACACACCTCTGGAGCGGAGGAGGGGATGACGAACAGAAACTGCCGAGGGAGTGAGAAGTGAAGGGGAAGGGAGCAAGTTAAAAAGTTAAAAAGTTAAAAAAACAGTCAGTCAGTCGAAGAGGCCAAGAGTCAAAGTCAGTCGAAGATGAAGAGGACGATCGAAGGAAATAACCACAAGATTGAGAGTCAGAGTAAGAGTAAGATCATCAGGAGTAACGACCATCAACTCAACACTCGATTCATCAAACTCGACGAGCATCAAGCCAAGAGGAGTAGGAGTAGGAGTAGGAGTAGGAGTAGGAGTAGGAGCAGGAAGAAGCAGTCAGTCGACCAGCACTCGATCCAAGCCATCATCGACTCAACACTCATCTCCCACACCCACAACCACAACCACACCCACAACCACAACCAGACCTCCTCCTCCAACTCATCCAACCACACCAACAGCCCCTGTCTGACCACGGACTCGGTGACCATCCAGACCACCCAGCCATCATCATCTGCCTCACCCTCACCACCCCCATCGCCGCCCATTACCACCAGCAGGACCACCCCAGCCAACCTACTCGACTTACCTCGGCCCTCGTCCCTGCTTGCCCCCTCCCTCGACTCGGTCACCGGCTCCCAGCCTCGTTCCTTCTCCTACCATCTCCCCCTCGACCCCCGATCCCCGCCCCGACCCCAACCGCTCGTCCAGCGTTGTCGGTTCACCGATTTCACCCCGGCCGCCGTCACCGCCATCGCCTGCTCTCCTCCCTCCTGGGATCCAACACCCTACTTTGGTCCAGCAGCCTCTCAGAGAGCCATCCTAGCCGTCGGTAGGGCAAACGCTGATATCGAGATTTGGATCTGGATCGATGACGATCGAGCCAACAAGAACCCTCTCATCATCCCCACCCCCACCGCCCATCGAAACCCTAAGAAACCTGTCGGCTCAGCCTCCTCCTCCTCTCCCAAGGCTTGGTCGCTCTATCGTACCTTACCCGGCCATGCCCCATCCAGCACTACCCTTCCTGCTCAGGCCGCCACACCATCCACCACCTCCAAGGTCGAACATCTGCTCTTCGCTCATCAGATCCTCCCCACCGGACCCGACTTGGATCGAGATCAGGTTCATGCCTTGGCTCGTCGATTACCCAGGTTGATCGGTAGTCTCGGTGCCGACCAAGTCCTCGAATGGGACTGGGAAGGTCCTCGCGCCGGAACGATCAAGGTATATACCCCCAGCCCATTCGTGTCCTATCGCGATCCTAATCATCATCTTCTCTCCTCTTCCCTTCCCCCTTCCACCAGCGTACACTCTCCATGCCACCCTCCGTCGCCGTTTGGTCCCTATCCGTCTCACCCGGTTCCACTCGCTTGGCAATCGGTTGTGACGATGGCGCGATTCGATTGGCTAACATTGCCGACGATCAACTCGAACTCATTCGAAAGTTCGACCCCTGTAAGACTCGATTGCTTAGTATCGCCTGGGGTATCTCCTCCCCCATCCCTGACAGGCTCGATCATCCCATCGAACCACCCGACTCCCAACTGTTCTTGGTCACCGGTTGCGCCGATTCAAGCATCCGCAAGTGGACCGTCCATACCGGAAGATGCGTGAATCGAATGACCGTCGAAAAACTCGAGGGCGAAAAGACCTTGGTCTGGAGTGTCACCGTCGTCAAGTTGAGTCCTCATCACCACTCCACCCCCCCCCCCTTCCTCGAGTACGCCCGACTACCTCATTGGACTCTAACCTCCATCCTCTTCCTCCTCCTTCTTTGATCAGTGATACGATCGTCTCGGGTGATTCGTTGGGAAACCTTCATTTTTGGGATGCCAAATCCTGTTCCCGTCGTCAAACCATACGAGCCCATCGTGCCGACGTACTATGTATCACGCCATCCTCCGACGGTCACTCGATCTTCACCTCTGGAGTCGATCAAAAGACGTGTCAATTGACGATGAATATTCAATCTCGGCCAAAGACTGGTTCGGTGTCTCAATCCAGATGGCTGCTCTCAGCCTCTCGAAGGTTACATTCTCATGACGTTCGGGCCTTGGAGGTGTCACCCCCTTACAACCCACTCTTCACTCATCAATCGGCTGGTGATCGTGATCCGATTCATCCCTTGCTACCTCTCAAGACTCCAACGATCGTTCCCATCTTGATCTCGGGTGGACTAGACATGTCCCTGGTCTTCTGTCCAGCCGCTCCACCCGCTTCGAGCTCGCTGACTCATCAGATCGATTACAGTCGCCTACCCAATCCGATCTCGGATTCTATCTCGGTCTCGTTTGCTGATTCGATGCAGAGAAAAATCTCTCATGTCATCACCCGTGAACCAGTGACTGAGACTAGTAAACTATCTCCTCAACTCTTGGTCTGCCGCAACTCCCAGAAGATGAGCATTTGGCAATCAACATCTTCCTCCCGTTCTCACCCTGATCGACCGATCGATAACCTCGGCGAAGCTCTCAATCGATCATCCGATCAAGACCCCGGTTGGACTAAAGTAGTAGTGATGGATTTGAAGGTATGTTTTCTTTTGGGGGCTGTAGACGGGTGGCTATTTGAAAAAAAAAAAAAACATGACCTCTGTCTGTTGTTCCCATCTCTGACGCGACTTGTTACCTCGTTGATCAACTCAAGTGTCGGACCAATCTCATCAGCTCGGCCATATCACCCGATGGCCGTTGGCTCGTAGCATCCGATCTATACGAAGTCAAGTTATTCTATCTCAAGAGAAAACTCGATGGTCAACATTCGACCGTACGGCCACGCAAGGTCAAAGGATTTCAAGCGTTCGAATGCTTGAGCAGTCCTCAATCGAAACGTCAAGGCGCTCGTTGTATTCGATTCTCGTCCGATTCCTCAAGGTTAATCCTCGTGGGCAGTCTGACGAGCGATTTGATCGTCTTGGGCCTCAGCTTTACATGTGATAGCAGGGATGATGATCAAGCACATGATGGAAATCAGCAAGCCCCCAACAAGTCTCCTCAGGTCCAAGTATTGAAAGTATTCTACCAGCATGCCAACAACCATCGTGTTCTCGATCATCATGAGCTCAGACCTGTTATCACTCCCCCCAATCTCGCCCCTCTCTCGACAACCGATCGTGATCAGCTGCCCACTCCTTCGGTCGGAAACTCGATTCGATTCGGCTCCCTCTCTCACGTCGAACGGGACGTTTATATCATGACGATCGCCATCAGTCCCGACGGTCAATGGCTCGCAACGGCTGACTCGACTCGATCGATCCATATCTTTAACCTGGACTCGTTAAAAGTAAGTTGGCGCATCAACTCACCTTGGATCGTCGTTGGACCGTTTTGTTGTTCACATCGGTCGCTGTAATCATTGAGAGCATGAACTGATTCGATTCCATCCATCCTCCGCTCACTATATCTAACCTTTTTACTCGTGTAGCACCATTGTTATCTACCCATGCCATCGTTGATGGTCAGTTCATTGGCGTTTCCAGCTGCTATGCCATCTGTCTTGATGGTTGGATTTCCCAACAACACGATCCAAGTGATCGACGTCGAGAGTCGTAAGGTGCCTGATTGGGCCGTTGGATTGAGTCAGCATACTCCGGAGTGTTTGACCGAACTACGGGATCCGATGATCGGGATTGTCTTTCGACCTCCGAAGGATGAAGGTGTCGATTGTCGAGGATCGAGGAGTAGTAGGACCCCTAGGTCGATCGATTCATCGACCGGATCCCTCCCACCGTCACTCCCAGTGGGATACCGAAAACATCACCAGGACATCGTGGGTCTTATCTGGGGTGCCAACTGGATCTGTAAGATCACCATACCCAATCCTGTCGAACGTCTGGCGAAGCTCCAAAAGATCATTCCAGATCGTCATCATCACTCTCGGAAGAAGAAACCTTTGCAGAAGGGTCCTCCTGCTCGATCGGGTCACCCACGACCATCGAACTTGCTCGAAGATTCCAAGCCCAAGGAGGAGAAAGCCAACGACCACGAGAGGGGTGAACAACTCGGGAGGGTCGAAGAGGATGATGGGAGCGAAGAGAAGGATGAGCTGGTCGACAGCTCGTTGGCTCGGGATGATGACGATCGGCCGAGGAGACGAGCAGATTTCGATGTTGGATCCTCAAGATCAACGATATCGGCAAAACCGCCCATGTACCAACAACCGGTCAAGTTTGAAGTCACTCATCGCTACCAGGCTTGTCTCTCGGTGGAGTATCTGAACCACGACGAGCTCGTCATCGTCGAACGACCGCTCCTCTCCCTCCTTCAACCCGATGCCGATCAAGATCCGAGCCTCCCTCCGGCTTGGTCGAGGGTTGGGGCCTATGGGACCTGAGATCCCATCCTCCGCTCCGATCTCACTCTCTCTCTCTCTGTCCATCTCCCTCTCTTCTCCTGACGTCCTTGGTTGCTCCTCGTCGGCCTCGTTCATGTTCACTCTCGCATCCTCATCCCTCCTTCCATAGAATCTCTCCTCTCCTCCTAATCCTTCGGTCTCTCTTCGTCAACCCTCGAGCTGCTTTCCTAACCACCCATCATCCTCCCCCTCCCCTCCTGGCTTGTCTCTCTTTCCTCCTCCTCCTCCTCCTCTCCGTTTTGTTTGACGAAATAAAGACCGTCCGGATGATTTGATCGTCCGAGTCGGATCGATGGTTTTTTTTTGTCAACGACAGACAGAGGGGGATGGTGGCATTCTTTTTTTTCTTCCTCTTACCCAAAAAACAAAAACAAAAAAAAAAATCGCCAACACCCAAGAATACGTTCCAAATCGTTTTGTTGGATGACTCATCTTGACCGTCTAATTTTTTTTTTTTGGCTATTTTGTTGGTGATGCCCCTCCAAGACTTTTTAATGATTCTCTCTCACCTCCTTCTCGTCATCGCGACTGTCGCCATCCCGCTTTTTAGCCGGGAGAGTGTAGAATGTAAAGAGAGAGAGAGAGAAGGGTATGGATCGAGATCGAGATCACCGATGCTTTCCTACTCGTGTGTGTATGTGTCGTATGCGATCGGAAGTCTCTCCGAGGGCAGATCGGGAGGTGGGTGTGAGTGATGACGGTGAGGGAGGAGGGGCCTTGTGGAGGAAGATCGTGGCGAGTGGAGTCGGGACGTGAGGAGTAGGGATGGGGATCGGGATGGGTACCATGGGCGATGAGATGAGAGATGAAGAAGGAAAGAAATGAAGAAGGAAAGAAATGAAGAAGAAGAAGAAAGGGAAAAGAAGAAGAAAAAAAGTGGGGAGGGGGGGGGAAAGAAAATGAAGAAGAAAAGAAAAAAAAAAGGGGGGGATTAGAGGGAGGAAAGACGTGTGGAGGTTTGG